>AP025049.1:25091780-25178060 GCA_036186865.1 Eustoma russellianum | reverse complement strand
GGCAGTAGGCATCATTGGGTATACTGGGCGACTATTATGACGCCCCGGGAGGAGGGCGGATTGGGAATTCGTAATCTACGCGTGTTACAAAAAGCGTATCAGCGTCGAATTTGGTGGTCATATCAACAACAAAAAACACTTTGGAGTACCTACATGTATGCTAAATATGGTCATCGCGGTGATTACCTGCCTCGGCTACCGGACTCCCCGGTGTTGAAACTCATTTGCAGGATTCATCCTATCTGTTTAGCACAAACCGAAGGACAGGCGGCACATCTTACATGGGCTCCAACGCCAACAGGGGAATTCTCTTTGCGTAGTGCATATGACATATGTCGAACTTCTGGTTCATCACTCCTCTCGGCCAAATTTATTTGGTTTAAGCATCATTTGCCCGCCACTCAGATATTTCTATGGCGAATTTTTCATTCGGCGTTACCTTTGGAAGAATATACTTGTAAATTTTTTGTCGCACGCAACCCAATGCCCATTTTGCAAGCAGGAATCGACTACAGTGGATCGTATATTCTTATACTGTCTGGGCATTCGATCGATATGGAGTTATTTTGCTAGCGAGTTATATTGCCCTCTCCCGACATCCTTGAGGCTCCGACAATATTTACTCTCTTGGTGGTATCGTTCGAGTTTTTCATCTTTCCTTGGTGTTTTGCGAGTCATCATCCCAGCAATCATCGTTTATTCGGTGTGGCGAGCCTATGAATCTCTGGTATATGGTGATACACACAATTTTTCAGTTACGTCCTTAAAGTTTACCATACAATATGCTATTTCAATGTGGTGTAAGTCAATAGCGGGATCCAAATTGCTGACTGGTTCGCGCCATCCCTTCACTTGGCTTCCTCCACTTCGGAACCCGCGTCCAATTTTGGTGCGATGGAGGTTACCTCCATCTGGTCGGTTTAAATTAAATACGGACACTGCAGTTGGAAGGCACTATAGTGCAGGTGGTGCTATTTTGAGAGACCATGCTGGAGTATGTGTTGGAGCAGTATCATTTAGATTACCACCAAGTTCCCCTATTCATGCAGCGATACAGGCGGCGTTATTTGGACTTTTGTATTTTTTGCCTTTATATCGGTCGATTATTCTAGAATCAGATTGTGCGATGCTTGTATCACGATTATCCCGCCCTCAGATGGTGTACGACAACTATTATCTTCAGTTACTCCACACGTTAGTGCGGCTACATCGATTGGACTATCATCACATTTACAGAGAGGCGAACATGGCGGCACACTATCTTGCGCAGAATGCTATGCTCAACCCCTGCACTCAATTCTACAATTCTCGCTCTCTTCCGCCATTAGTTTGTAGTTCCATCTCATTGGATCTTTCTTCAGTAAATTTGAGAGTATCTTGACCTATATAAGTCTTCCATATGGATTGGCATCATCTGAATTTTCCTGCCTGTGCCCTTCAGGGTTTAGGCAGGTTTGGTATGATTTGTTACCTATTGACTTTATTTATTTCTCACAGTTGGTTGATTGCTGATAACGTTGTTTCATTATGTCTGTATGGCTTGGACATTTTCTTATCGCGCATGAGTGGAATCCGGCTGCGACGCTGGCATCGGACCTCACCGTGATGAGACAAATATTATGCCATTCTCAGGTCTTCCGTATGGATTGGCACCTTTTCGCGTTTTCTGCTTGTCCACTAATTGGGGCAGGCGGACTTGGTGTGATTTTCTTTTTGGTTGCCACTGCCACTTCCTTATATACTATATGTCTGCCTCACTCAGAGTATATTATATTTTCTGCATGGTATGTCTTGCGACTTTTATTTGACGACCGGTTTGATGATGTGTATCTGCCTGCTGGGACGAGGTACTCCTACATGCAAGCACGTGGTTCAGTAATGTTGCAAGTCTTCCATATGGATTGGCATTTCCTTATTACATCTGCCGGTACCTCATTGAGTACCGGCAGAATTGGTATGTTTCCCATTCTCTTTTCCTGGATCTTTTCAGCGTGTCATTTATCTTGCTTTCACTCAGTCACGCATTTCCTTTGTGCATGGACGCTACGATTCTCATTGGTCTGCTCTATCGCTGGCGGCTCTACACTCTCTGACGGAACGAGGGCACACCAACTACGGACCTCTACATGGCTTTCTTTCATTTTGCAACTCTTGTAGTCCGTTTGGCTTGTACATTTTATCATTTATCACTGTAGCGTCTATCAACATTACATCTATATAAATATGTACGCTTTTTCCTTCGCCAAGGTTTTATCCACAAGGGTGGTTTTTCTTGGCAAGGTTTTAATGTGGCATATCATATATATTTGGATGTTGATAATCACACAATGCTACTATCGCCATGCTTTTCAATTTGTAATAAGGTTTTCTTCCGCCAGAAGTGAGGGATATTTATAATAAAAATTTTCCTTTTAAAAAGTATATATTCAAAAACGATAAAAGAATCGCGTGTAATCATCTTCGTTAACAAAGTTTAGCAGTGCATGTCCCTCATCAAGGAGACCAATATTAACTGAACTTTTGAACCCAATTCTGGCAATCGAGGCGCACAAGCTTGCCATAGATGGCCTGCCACACCAAAAGGCTCCAACCAAGGCGTACTTGAAGCGATTTGAAACAATGGCAATTTCATCTTGCGTAAATGAAACAGCAGGGCATCCTTTATAGTACTACTGCGGAAACATCTACATTGCAGATTTTTTCTCAGTTGACTGCAGATTTAAGTCCCGTACTATTAGTGCCGCCAACATTGGAGGTTCAAGAGCAGCAGGATGAGCAGCAGATGGATACATCCTGCTCGGCTACACTATCTATCCATACCGATGAATCTAATATAGGAGAGGGAGCAGTATGCATATCTCCTCCACCCTTGGAGATATCTGACGGAAATGTACAGCAAGTTCAAGAGGTGAACTCAACCTCTGAAGTGGCTCCTGAAGTTCAAATTCAATCCATTCAAATTGAATTGCCAGCGCCACTGGCGATACTACCAGCCAGTGACCCTCCTTCCTTCCCTGATTATGATCCTCTAATTGAACAATTTGACCATTTTATCAAGACCACTTTCGCTTATCTAATCGGCGCAAAGGGAATGACTATGATGATATACGGGAGAGTTTGCTCATTGCGGCGGATGATATGGATTGTCCCATGACATCGAATTGTGGTGGAACTCTTCTTGGCGGACTATCTCGGAAAAAGCGCAGAGCTCGGAAGAACCTTCCACCACCTCCACCATCATCAATGGTTACTAGACGGGGAAGTAATCGTTCTTTTGAACTATAGTGTGATTAGCATGCCTCATGTTCCGCGAAGGATCATTTGATTTCGTTTTTTCTTTTTCTAGTTTGTAGTAAACGGCTGCCCTCGGTCATTTAACACGGGATATTTATTGAATAAATAAAGACCGGAAAGTTTCCTTCAATATATATATATATATATATATATATATATATATATATATATATATATATTCAAACACGAAAATATGGAGTTTATAACTACTAATAAATTCATAATATTATCTTCTATCTGTTTTTAATCCTCTAAATAAGTTTTAAAAAGCCATTCTCTTTTATCCTTATTTTTTGATTATCGAAATTATCCTTTAATGACTTTTTACCTAATATAAATTCTGTTTTTATTACATTAAATTCATTAGCCATCATATTCTCTGTTATTGCAAATTGAATTAGAATATTTTAGTACTAAAATCTGATTTGGAATAGACTCATCTTGGTATTTTAGTGGAATAATTTGCTTTTCCAAATGGAATATCAGAGGTCAAAAATGTATGTTTTTAATAGGGTGTATATTTACTGATGGAATTTGAGATATTCTTCCTAGATTTAGAGTACTCGTACTGGAATTATTGTCTCTTGTTTTATAGGAAGAACTCCTAGTAAAGTTTAGTTTAACTGAACCGCCATTAAATTGGTTTATGTGTGTGAATTTTGTGCTAGGTTTGTGTTTTTCAGGTGTTGTTGGATTAACAGCTTTTTCTAGAATCCATTCATCTGGAAGATTAACTTCAGTCCATTTTGTTGATCTAGATATGATATCATTAGATCTACACAGGTCTATATGTACTATCATACTTTTTTTTTCAAGGAATGTAGGGTTTGGTCTTACATTTATTGTGTTCATTACTTTATAATGAATGAGATATATTAAGGCTAAGGGGTTTGATCCTGGTAACATATTGTATCCATGTGTTGTAATTTGTAATACTAGGTCTTTCAGAATTTGTAAATCATTTAAAGATGTGGAAAAATTTGGATAATAGTCGAAAGAGATGGGTCACGTGCAAAGATTGATTTTACATAGCTAAGAAGAGAGTATTTAAAGCTATTATGTCTGATATCTTTTAAGACTACCAATATTGATGTGTCTAACCCTTCTCTTGTGAGAGTTTTTATTCCTACTTGTATTAAACCAACGGCCAAGGAGGCGGGGTGGGAGACGAGCTCTGATGGCGGTGGGCAGTAATGGCCGAGGGTGATGGCGGTGAAGTGGGGGAGAGAGTTGGGTAGTGGGTTGGGAGAAAAGTAGGTTGAGGGGGATACATGTAAGCATATGCATGCATATGCACATGCATGGACGTGAGCATATTTACGTATATAGATACACTGATGCGATAAGTCGTTTTGGTATATTGGAATTATTTGATTATATGGCATATTTGTATTTGATGTGTTTGATATTTGGACCTTGGAAATATACTTTGGAACTTGTTTTGGAAATCGTGTTACATTTTTCAAAATTCACATTTACAAGATGCAATATATCGTTAAGCTGGACTGATTCCAAACAAATGAAGCGTCTGAGCATATTGACAATTTTGATATAGGGCGCTCGGACATATTGGCCGCCATTAGGGCGCCCTAGCATATTGACTATTTCGATAGAGTGCCTAGGCATATTGATCATTGGGAGATCAATTCGTAAGTCTTGCGATATAAGTCACTTGTAGGAAAAGTGCTATAGCAATTGCATTGAAGCTTGTATTTGGACTTTGGATTAGGTACCGAGTTGGACTCGGATTTGGTTACATGGCTTTGGCGAAGTACGACGAGTGAGTTGTTTTGAGCTTTAGGACTCGAGACAGATCTCTACAGGTGTTATCAGAGCATGACTCTAGATCAACGGTGGAAACATATATTTAGGGCATGATTTTAGAAACTAAGTGATGATCTTGAGCATAAGTACTAATCTTAGTCATAAGCGATGATTATATACTTAAGCATTGATCTTAGAAATAAGAAACGATTCTAAATTTAAGAGATCATCGGATGAAGTGTACGTTCACGTATACCTAGAGTATACTTTATGATTTTGAATTATTTGTCTTACTTAAGCTTTGATTACGATCTTTAGCGTATTCTCTTAGATCCGATCCATGTAAACCTTAATCATTCAATGTGAAATTAAAATTATGTAAATTTTAATGCTACAACAAAATATCGCCAAGAGGAGACCCAAACAGCAGTGGTAATGACAACGAGAACCAAAACCAGAATGCCTGCCGTAGGCGCTGGTCGATGCATTTGTTCAAATTGGGCAAGCAATCAATCGGGTCGTCCCACAGCAGCAGCCGTAGGGGACTGATATATCGGTGGCATGGTCTGCCGACCAATTTAACACTTTGGGGAGGTTTGTGCCACCTATCATAGGTGGCATGCACCCCAAGATGGTAAAGTTCGAGAGGGGACTGCACTTACGCATTCGTACCGGCATGGTGAATGCAAATTCGAGGGACTTTGGGAAGCTGCTAGATGCTTGTTACCGGGTAGAGAGTGACATACAACGTCGCAATGAGGAGAATATAGACAAGTGACCCCGTGAGGCGATTGATTGTAGACCTGGGTGATGGGTCATGGTTTCAGGAGGGGTCCGGCGAGTCAGCCGCGACCTTAGCAGCGGCGGTAAGAGTCCATGAGTAATGTGTTGACATTGACCCCTATTTCCCCAACTGCAGCCGGAGACAGACAGGAGAGTGCTGGAGGAAGAGAGTGGCATGCTTTAACTGTGGAAATGTTACATCGCGTGCCCTTGTTTTGTATTTTTTTGTTGCTGGTATTTTATTTCTGACTTCGTGTACTTTTACGCTTCAATAAAATAGATGTCTTGAAAAAAACCATCATATTTTCAATGTTAAACACGCTTTAATGTTTAAAAACATTTAGTTGAGCAAATGTGTGTTAGCAATGGCATACTGTCAAAGAGGGAGAAGTTATGCAGTTGACAGGACCAACTGGCATTTAGCTGAGCAAGTTTGTGTTCATCACAAAGACCAGCGTGCAGAATGATTGGAGAAGGCAGAGAGTGGCTGGATGATGTGTGGCAACTCAAGATATCGTGTAAAACTGAAATTAACAAATTAAAATAGATCTGGCACGTGGGAGTTGGTTACTTCAACTGAATTGCGACTGGGATGGTCATTGCACCGTGCAGAGCAAAAGGAAGGATGAAGATGCTTGGCGGGAAGGTTTAAATCGGAGAAATGACCATTATATCCCTGATTAATAAATAGGATTGAGGGCAGTCATATGTACATAATTGTAATTTCACATCTCCCTCCTTCAACCATATAAGTTCCCCCTGTAACTACTGCAATGCCATGTGAATTCATTCTTTCATTTTCTCAATTTTTCATTAGTATTGAATACAATTTTTACTCTCATTTGCCTCTCTTGATTTCCATTGTTTACTTCCACTCATCATTAGTTATCTTGCGCATTAATCATAATTGATTGATTGTCATTCATAAGAAATTTGACATGATATCAGTGCTCTTGTGCAGATTAAGGAATCTTGATTCTTGTGGTTTTGAATTGTTGCGTTGAACCCATTGCTTCTACCTTTATCAATTTTGGCACCTTAGATCCTACGGAGGATCCTGTGTACATTCATCCAAGTGGCAGTCTGTCATTGGTTCTTGTACAATCACTCCTGGCATCTCAGAATTATAATGGCGAGAGATGGACTGTTCGTAGAGCCTTGGAGGCAAAGAACAGCGCAAGTTTCATAGATGGTACAGTCCCTAAACCCCTAGAAGGTGAGCGTAAGTATAATGCATGGATCAAGGTCAACAACATGGTGGCCTCTTGGATCACCAATTCTGTGAGTCCTTCGATTGCCCAATGTATAATATAAATTGATAATCCTGCTAAGATCCGGAAAGATTTAAAACTCCGGTATGGTAATGCAGATGCCTTTAGCCTTTCAGATATGCAAGAAGAATTTTACTCAATTAACAAGATAATTCAACTGTGAATGATTACTATACCAAACTCAAGATCATTTGGGAAGAATTGAGTGTTTTGAAATCATTAGCTTCTTGCACCTGTAATAGATGTGCTTGTAATATTACTGTAAGGTCCGAAATACACTCTAGAGGGGGGGGGGGTGAATAGAGTGTTTGGCTCTTTTGCGGATTTTTCTTGTTTTTCTCAACTCAAAAAGATATTCAAAATCAGAGCAAGAATTGGAGATGAGAGACAATGAAAGAGTGCACCGGATATAGAGTGGTTCGAATCGTAAATGATTCTACTCCACTACCACTTTGTTTCCAAAGTGGATTTTCAACAACTACTCTTCTTATTATGAACAATAAGAACAACCACAGCAACACTTACACTAACACTTTAGTGTAAGCAACAACAACAGCAACTTCTTGCACAACACACTTGTGCAACTACAGCAACTACAGCTCTTAGCAAGAACAACTTCTTGCTTCCTCACAACTTCAACAAAAGTTCTCTCAAGAACTTCTCACAATGGGTTGAAGATATAGTAAGGTTCACACTCTCTCACAAGTCTAAGCACAAGCTAGAGATCAAATATTTATGGCTCCTCTTGTGCTTGACTCTCTCTCAATATACAAACAATGAAGATCAAAGAAAGCTAACAAGCTTTAAACAAATTTACAAGTATGAGAGAAATATACAACAATGTAAAGTGAAGCTAGATGATGTTTGAAAGTGTGTAATTGCTTCATCCAAGCCTTCTACATTTATAGAAGAAGTTCACCACGTTTTTGAGGCCTTCCACCAAGTCTTCATCTCAAAAATGTCAAAATAGTGCCCAATAGTCTTTAGCCAACCTATGAAGTGATTTGATCTTGGATAGCCACCCTAGAGAATCTTAGACATGGTTAAAATAGTCAAGGAAGCATGTAGTATGTTGGGTTAAAGTCCACAAGAAATTTGAGCAAGATTGGAGAGAGAAAACATCATAAATCTCCCTTGGATTTTGTTCCAACGTTTGAAAAATTTTGAATTCTGGAGACGTCGATCGATCTACGTGCCAGAGCTGAGAGATCGACGTCTCTCAGTCAGACGTCGATCGATCGACGTGAATCTGTTGAGAGATCGACGTCTCTCAGTCGACGTCGATCGATCGACGTGTGCTGCTGAGAGATCGACGTCTCTCAGTCAGACGTCGATCGATCGACGTTAGCCTGCTGAGAGATCGACGTCTCTCAGTCAGACGTCGATCGATCGACGATGTCTGCTGAGAGATCGACGTCTCTCAGTCAGACGTCGATCGATCGACATACCTTATACTGAGAGATCTACGTCTCTCAGTTATACGTCGATCGATCCATGTCTCTTGACGTGGATCTAAGATCTCAAACGTTTTCCAAGTTTTTCATGGATCTTGCCATGTGGTACCTGAGGGGATGACGTGTTTTTTTCAACCGGTCTATGAGAGATTTACCGTTTCGCACATGTTTAATTTATTTTGAACTTAAGGTGTGAAATCAAACATCTTCATCAAAACATTTTATAATCTTACAATCTCCCCCTTTTTGATGATTTCAAAACCAAGATTCTAAAAAGTTTTTGCTCCGTTTCAATTGTCTGAATGTTTCAAAATTTGAAAAACATCAATCTCCCCCTAAGTATATGCACTCTTTACTTTCTACAAAAAAAAATCAATTTTGAACCCAATCAAAATACTCTTCCTTACATTTGCTCCCCCTCAACCAATCAACAATTTTCAATGGTTTGCATTTTTCCAAACTTTTTGCCAAAAGGCAATTTTCCATTGTAACACATAAGCCACTTAAGCAACATGCCATTTTTCATCAAGCCAAAAACCAATCAAATATACCAAGATCTTAATAGTGACAATAATGTCAACAATGCCAACAAGTCATAATACCAATAAGTCGAAATAAGACAATACTTAAGTGCCAATAATGCCAATAAGCCATAGTACCCATAGTACCAATAAGTTGAAATAAGTCAAAACCAATACTTAAGTCATAGTACCCAATACGCCATAGTACCCATAGTACCAATAAGTTGAAATAAGTCAAAACCAATACTTAAGTCATTCTCCCCCTTTTTGAAAGCATCAAACAGGAGTAAAGTTAAAGCACAAACACTTTCAATACATAACTAAGCTAGAAAAAAAATTCGTCTAGTCTTCATCAGATGAAAACGTGACTCCAGGAATGCACGCTTTCATCTTGGCCTTGAACTTGGCAAATCTTGATGCATGCACCGTCACTTTGCCCTTTAGCTTGTCAACCTCCTGTTGAAGACTGAGGACTTGAGCTTGGAGTTCCGGGACATTTGAGCTTAAATGACTTGTTTGAGCTTGAGTCTCCGGTTCCGGAATGGGTGCCTCATTCGGAATGCCTTCTTCTTCTCTTTCTTCTTCCTCTTGCTCTTTCCTCATTGCCTCTTTTCTAGATTTCAGGATTGTTGGATGTTGGCTTTGTCATAGTAGTCCTTGTGCGTTATATTGTCAACATCCATATCATCCACATAAATTCCCGACTTCACAAGCATTCTATAGATAAGATTACTGTAGGGAAGGGCCTTGTTTTGTTTGGTTGCGGCCTCCACTACGTTCGTCATAAAAAGGTTTCCAAAGTTAACCTTCTCTCGGTTAGCTATTCTATATGCTATGTAAAAGTCGAGGTTACTAGGCAATTGGCAGATTTACCATTGACACAGAATGTAACAATGGCAAGAAGGGTACGGTAAACCAAAGGCATATCATTAGTGTTTTTACTAGGATGAAAACCTAAGAAGGTTTTTACCTCATCTTCGGAAACCTTCCACCTAGCCGTATCCCATTTCCAAGCATCAAACTCATAGTATCCTTCATTTGGCACACCAATCAAATTGCAGATTTTTGCAATTGTTAACCTCAAATGATGCCCATCAATAACCGAGTTTAGAGCAAAAGGATACCATTCAAATAATCAATCCATAAGCTTGCATAAAAAAGCCTTGTATACGTAGTGGACATTTTGAGCATCTCTTGTTGATTCCAAATACTCCTCCACTCTTGAAAATCTAACCACTCAATGATGTCTCTTAGTTCATCATTGCTTAGAATATCGTTTATTCTAAGCAATTTGAGTGGGATAGTGGCTCTCTGATCATCTTCCCACTTATTAAACAAATTTTGAGAATGTCTAGAGATATAACTTACGTGCCCAGGGATTAGGGGTTCCTCCAAAGCATCCTTTGCATCTTTGGTTTTGACCCAAGGGAAGTTTGAGAGGGTCAACTCACTCCTAAGCTCTTCAAGTACTTGAGCCCCACTTTCATCCATAGGTTGCTTTCTTCTAGGTTGAGAGGATTGACCACGAGAAGAGCTTGAACCTTCACCCCTAGAGGATCTTGGTCTCTTGGTTGTATTCTTGCTTCTTGAAGACATTTGAGGAGAATTTTTAGGGCTAGAACAGTTTTTGGATATGAAATTTGGGGATTTTAGGTTGAAAATAGAAGATTTTAAGAGGGGAACTCAAGATTTAAGAGCAGGAATGGATTGAATCCTGATTGAGAGATGAAATTGAAGATAGAAAGGGTTTTGAAGAGAGGGGCGATTTTTTTCTTAGGGTTTTGCTGCTGGAAACAGAGAGGAAATGATGAAGGTTCGCGTTTTTGCAGAAATTTATAGCTGCAGAATTCGATGACGTCGATCGATCGACGTCTGAGTTCGACGTACGTCGATCGATCGATGTCAGAGATCGACGTACGTCGATCTCTCGTTTTAGACACGTCGATCGTTCGATGTGCCCCCTATTTTGGGTTTTCCAATTTTCATCCCCTTAACTGATGTTTATCATTCCTAATCTTGTTCTAATTGATTCGAAAGTCTCGGTGGGAAGAGATTTGGTAAAGATATCTGCCAATTGGTCATTTGTTGAAACAAACTCAATGCATACCAAACCTTTTGGATGCAATCTCTTATGAAGTGATGCCTCACTTCAATGTGTTTTGTTCTACTATGATGAACCGAGTTTTGTGCTATACTTATGGCTGAGGTATTATCACATAAGATGGGAACTTTATCAAACTTAACATTGTAATCATTCAATGTGTTTGTCATCCAAAGTAGTTGTGCACAACATGAAGCGGCCGATATATATTCGGATTCCGCCGTTGAAAGTGACACACTATTTTGTTTCTTGGAAAACCAAGAAACTAAGCAATCTCCAAGGAATTGACATGTTCCGGACGTACTTTTCCTATCAACAAGGTTTCCGGCATAGTCGGAGTCACTATACCCTCTTAAATCAAAACATCCATTTTTGGGATAAAACAATCCAAAGTTCAAAGTTCCTTTTAAATACCTAAAGATACGTTTAGTGGCAACTAAATGCGATTCCTTAGGCATACTTTCAAATCTAGCACATAAGCACACAGCATGCAAAATATCCGGCCTACTAGCAGTCAAATAAAGTAAACTACCAATCATACCCCTATATTTTGTTACCTCAACCGGCTTTCCTTTTTCGTCTTTGTCAAGCTTTGTACATGTGCTCATCGGAGTGCTCACACTTCTTCCATCCTCGAATTTGTACTTCTTGAGCAAATCCTTCGTATACTTTGTTTGAGATATGTACACTCCATCTTGAGTTTGCTTGATTTGTAGACCAAGAAAGTAGTTGAGTTCACCCATCATGCTCATTTCAAATTCTCCTTCCATCAATTTAGCAAAATGCTTACAAAGAGAATCATTAGTAGCACCAAATATAATATCATCCACATAAATTTGAACAAGCAATTGATGGTTTCCTTGTTCTTTAATAAAAAGAGTAGTGTCGACTTTTCCTCTTGAAAACTCGTTTTCAAGTAGGAAGTTACTTAATCTATCATACCAAGCCCTAGGAGCTTGTTTAAGTCCATAAAGGGCCTTTTTGAGTCTAAAAACATGATTTGGATAATCATGATTTTCAAACCCCGGAGGTTGAGCTACATAAACCTCTTCTTGAATTATTCCATTCAAGAATGCGGATTTCACATCCATTTGATATAGTTTGAAATCATTATAGCATGCATATGCTAATAACATCCTAATAGCTTCTAACCTAGCCACGGGGGCAAAAGTTTCATCGTAGTCTATGCCTTCCTCTTGCCTATAGCCTTGGGCTACTAACCTAGCTTTGTTTCTAGTGATGTTTCCTTTATCATCCATTTTGTTTCTAAATACCCATTTAGTGCCAATTACGGGATGATCACTAGGTTTAGCAACTAATTCCCACACATCACTTCTTTCAAATTGATTTAATTCTTCTTGCATAGCTAATACCCAATCTTCATCATTTATTGCTTCTTTTATATTTTTAGGCTCAACTTGTGAAATGAAGGCATTTTCATTGAATTTTCTCCTTGTCATTACACCTTGGCTAGTTTCACCTAGTACCAACCCTTTAGGGTGATCTTTTCTATATTTATATGAATCCGGCAAATTTGAGGTATCCCCTCCTACTTCTTCATCTTCAACCTTAGGTTCAAGTGGATCAATCCTAAGGTCGATGACAATATTACCTTTTGGATTCTCAAATTTTTCTATATGACTTACTTCAATTATTTCATCTTCATCATCATCATTATTAACGTTTGACTTATCATCAATAAATTCACTAAACTTGACATGGATTGATTCTTCAACTTTCATACTTCTCTTATTATATACTCTAAATGCTTTGCTATTTTGAGCATAACCCATAAAGATTCCTTCATCCGCTTTGAAGTCGAGTTTATCCAAGTTGTCTTTGGTGTTAAGTATAAAACACTTACAACCAAAAACCTTGAAATAACCAATATTTGGTACTCTACCTTTCCAAAGATCATAAGGAGTCTTTTTGAGAAATGGTCTCAAATAAACTCTATTGATCACATGACAAGCGGTATTTACCGCTTCGGCCCAAAAATATTTGGGTAGCACAAATTCATTTAGCATGGCTCTACTCATTTCTTGAAGTGTTCTATTTTTCCTTTCCGCAACACCATTTTGTTGAGGAGTTCTTGGAGCTGAAAAATTGTGTCCATACCCTTTGGATACACAAAATTCTTGAAATTCTCCATCAAACTCACCACCTCTATCACTTCTAATTTCCTTAATTGTGTCTTCTTTTTGATTTTCTAATCTCTTACAAAGCTTGATAAATTCTTGACATGCATCATTCTTTTTAGCTAAGAACATTACCCAAGTGTACCTAGAGTAGTCATCTACCACCACAAAGGTGTAATGTTTTCCACTTAGGCTTGCTGTACCAATATCCCCATACAAATCCATATGAAGCAATTGTAGAGGTTTGGTGGTGGAGATTTCACTTTTGGGCTTGAAACTTGTTTTAACAAGCTTTGCTTTTTGACAAGTGTCACATAAGCCATGGTTTTCGAAATTTAGTTTTGGAAGACCTTGGACTTTTTCATTTTTGCAAATCTCTTTGAAATTCTTGAAACTAATGTGTCCAAGTCGTCTATGCCATAGTTGAGTCAAATCATTTTTGGCAACTAGGCAAGAAACATTTTGTGATATCAAATCATGTGTGCTAAATTTGTAAACATCATTTTACGAATAGCTTCGAAAACAATCTTATCGTTCTTTTTCACAACACATTTTCTTTTCACAAACTCAATTTGAAAATTAGCATCACATAGTTGGCTAACACTTATCAAATTATACTTAAGCCCTTCTACATATAGTACATTATTAATAGTAAAGGAGGAATTACCAATTTCTCCATGTCCAAGGATTTTGGCTCTCCCATTGCCAAAATGCACCATTCCACCATCTTGGAGCTTGAGCTTGGTGAACAACGTCTTGTCTCCGGTCATGTGAGTTGAACATCCGCTGTCCATAAGCCATTTGGTTCCTTCTTCTTTGGCTACTCCATTTATCTTGAGAGCCTACAAAACCAAAAGATGTATGCATTGGTACCCTTTGATGATTGGGTCCTTTAGGGTTAGTTTTTCGACCCTTAGGCTTCCAAACGTATGTGCTCTCAAATCGAGCTCTACATGCTTTCTTTACATGTCCTAGTTTGTTGCAATAAAAACACGTGGGTACAAGCTTTGGTTTAGAAGATGATAAATTTTGTTGTGATTTTCTATTGTTTGCCTTTTCTTTAAAGACTTGGGTTTAATAGAAGATGATGAGTTAAATCCTAAACCGGATTTATCATTTCCAATTCGTTGATTCCCAAGTAGTATGTCTAAGTTGTTTTTCCCATTTGTTAGTCTTTGTAAGTCTAATTTTAGTTTTTCACATTCTTTTCTAATTTCTTCCTTTTCATGAGCTACGGTTTTATGCATAGTAAGTATGATATCATGCTTTTGAACCATCAAAATATTTTTGTCATGCAAGCTCTTATTTTCTAAAATGCATTTCTTGAACTCTTTCTTTAAATGCTTATATTTCAAATTTAATTTTTCAAAGTCATCTTGCAAATCTCCTATTTCATCATGCAAATTTGAAGGGTTAGAGTTTACCTCAAGGTCGTCTTCAATCGCCATAAGACAAGTATGTTGAACCTTTGAATTTTCAACCATTGCCACAAGTCCAACACCTTGATCTTCACTCTCTTCTCCTTCCGATTCCGAAAGGAGATCATCCCACGTGGTTACCTCCGCATTGAGGGCTTTCTTCTTTTGAGGAAAGACTTTCTTTTCTTGCTTTTGCGGCTCTTTTACGTGGCAATCGGCAATGAAGTGACCGGGTCGACCACATCTATAGCAACTTTCACTTGCTTCTTTTTCTTTAGATGGTTTCTTGAAAAACTTTCTTGCTTGAGCTTTGTTTCTAGTTGCCATTCTTCTAAATTTTCTTACAAGAAGGGCAACTTCCTCATCCGAATCATCGGACTCTACCACCAATCCTTTGTGTGATGCTTGTATAGGCTTGATAGGATTCATCCTATTTTGTTCATCAATAAGAATTTCATGAGTAAGAAGATTACCGGATAGCTCATCAAGAGTAAGAGTCTTGAGATTCTTTGATTCGGTGATGGTAGTGACTTTGGGTGTCCATTCTCTTGGCAAGGAGTTGAGGAGTTTTGAGACAAGGTCTTCGTTTGAGATTTTCTTGTCAACCATAGAGAGTTGATTCACTATTCGTGTGAATCGGTCGATTGTCTCCTCAATCTTCTCACCGCTCTTCATTCCGAACATCTCATACTCCTTCATGAGCATGAGTCTTTTGGCCATTCTTACTTGCTCAGTTCCTTCATGTATCATTTCAAGCCTTTTCCATGCCTCGTGGGCTGTTTCAAGGCCTTGGAGTCTAATGAGCTCAGTGGTAGTTAGAGCACTTGAGAGAATGTCAAAAGCTTTACCATTAATGGCGAACTTTATCTTCTCTTCGTCGGTGTAGTCATCCTCATCTTTAAACATTGATTCTCCTTTTGAGTTGGTAATCATTGGAACTTCAATTCCTTTGACAACAGCTCTCCATATATCAAATCCACAGCCTTTCAAATGATTGATCATTCGAAATTTCCACAAAGAATAGTTTTGGGCATCAAACATAGGAGCTTTAGTGTTTGATCCGGAAAATAGTGCAGTAGGCTTAGGAGATGAGGAGGTTGAGGTTGAGGTTGTCATTGCCATGATCTTTAACCTTGCTACTTGCAAAGATTGGCCAAGCAATCAAGGTTAGGCTCTGATACCAATTGTAAGGTCCGAAATACACTCTAGAGGGGGGGATGAATAGAGTGTTTGGCTCTTTTGCGGATTTTTCTTGTTTTTCTCAACTCAAAAAGATATTCAAAGTCAGAGCAAGAATTGGAGATGAGAGACAATGAAAGAGTGCACCGGATATAGAGTGGTTCGAATCGTAAATGATTCTACTCCACTACCACTTTGTTTCCAAAGTGGATTTTCAACAACTACTCTTCTTATTATGAACAATAAGAACAACCACAGCAACACTTACACTAACACTTTAGTGTAAGCAACAACAACAGCAACTTCTTGCACAACACACTTCTGCAACTACAGCAACTACAGCTCTTAGCAAGAACAACTTCTTGCTTCCTCACAACTTGAACAAAAGTTCTCTCAAGAACTTCTCACAATGGGTTGAAGATATATAGTAAGGTTCACACTCTCTCACAAGTCTAAGCACAAGCTAGAGATCAAATATTTATGGTTCCTCTTGTGCTTGACTCTCTCTCAATATACAAACAATGAAGATCAAAGAAAGCTAAACAAGCTTTAAACAAATTTACAAGTATGAGAGAAATATACAACAATGTAAAGTGAAGCTAGATGATGTTGAAAGTGTGTAATTGCTTCATCCAAGCCTTCTACATTTATAGAAGAAGTTCACCACGTTTTTGAGGCCTTCCACCAAGTCTTCATCTTCAAAAATGTCAAAATAGTGCCCAAATAGTCTTTAGCCAACCTATGAAGTGATTTGATCTTGGATAGCCACCCTAGAGAATTTTAGACATGGTTAAAATAGTCAAGGAAGCATGTAGTATGTTGGGTTAAAGTCCACAAGAAATTTGAGCAAGATTGGAGAGAGAAAACATCACAAATCTCCCTTGGATTTTGTTCCAACGTTTGAAAAATTTTGAATTCTGGAGACGTCGATCGATCTACGTGCCAAAGCTGAGAGATCGACGTCTCTCAGTCAGACGTCGATCGATCGACGTGAATCTGCTGAGAGATCGACGTCTCTCAGTCAGACGTCGATCGATCGACGTGTGCCTGCTGAGAGATCGACGTCTCTCAGTCAGACGTCGATCGATCGACGTTAGCCTGCTGAGAGATCGACGTCTCTCAGTCAGACGTCGATCGATCGACGTATGTCTGCTGAGAGATCGACGTCTCTCAGTCAGACGTCGATCGATCGACATACCTTATACTGAGAGATCTACGTCTCTCAGTTATACGTCGATCGATCCATGTCTCTTGACGTGGATCTAAGATCTCAAACGTTTTCCAAGTTTTTCATGGATCTTGCCATGTGGTACCTGAGGGGATGACGTGTTTTTTTCAACCGGTCTATGAGAGATTTACGTTTCGCACATGTTTAATTTATTTTGAACTTAAGGTGTGAAATCAAACATCTTCATCAAAACATTTTATAATCTTACAATTACTGCTCAAATTAGCAAATATATGGAAGATGATTTTGTGATAAAATTTTTGAAAGTTCTATCAGATGAGTATGAACCTGTAAAGTCAAAGGTTCTGTTGATGAGTCCTTTACCAGACATTAACTCGACATTTGCAATGGCGGTTACATTTGAGAGGAAGATTTTATATTCAATTGGACAAGGTCCCTTTGTCAATAATCCTTCCGCTGTGTTGAACATAGGAGATAACCATTCAGTGTTTGTTGGACAGGTTTCTGGTTTCCCAAGATCTAAGGGAACCAGGCAAAGAGTACTTAGTAATAAACCACCAGGGAGTTAGAGAGGAGATGGTGGCCAGGTACATAAGTTTATTAGTACTAAACGTCCTGTGTGTACTTACTGTAGTTTCTCAGGTCATACAGTAGATAAATGCTATATGAAGCATGGATATCCACCAGGTTAAAAGCCAAAAGGTAGGATAAACTGTGTGGGATATGATAAGCCTCAATACAATGATACAGATCGGATTGACGAAGTTAAAGAAAACCAGCAAGTGATGTCACAGCAGACCATGATATCATAAATGTCAGCGGTTTTCACACATGATCAATGCTTACAGTTGATGAATATGCTCAAACATCATCAACAGAGAGACTATAATAAGAAAGGAATTCAGGGAGAAGCAGAGGAAGCCTTGCATGCAGTAATGTCAGGCCAGAAACTATCTGCCCCTGGTAAGACAGCAGCTAATATTGTAGACAGAAGCTTAAACTTATGGATTTTAGACTCAGGTGCAAGTGATCATGTTTGTTGTTTCCTCAGCCTCTTTGATTCCTTTCATCCTGTTAATTTATTGCAAGTTAAACTGCAAAATAATCTTCTTGATGATGTTCTTCATGTTGGGACAGTAACAATTAACCCATATCTTCAGTTAACCAATGTATTTCATATCCCTTCCTTTCATTTCATTTTGATCTCACTTAGAAATCTTGCAAAGCAAAATCAATACAACATACTTTTCCATTCTGATCACTATTTCATTCATGACCAGAAATCTACGAAAATGATTGCTTTAGCTAGAGTGAGTCAAGGATTGTACAAACTCCATGGCTCACGAAAGCAATCCGACAGACGCAATAACAACACTCAACCTTCTATTACAAGTTCCATTCTTGCAGTTCACAGTATATCAGGGTCCAAAACATCTCTATGGCACTTAAGGCTTCGACATATGTCAAGTTCTAGGATGAAGGAAGTTCACAAGAAGAATCTTATAGTTGATGTCTTTTCTGTTTCTAACCCCTGTCACATATGTCCCCTTGCTATACAAAAGAAACACCCATTTCCCATCTCACTTTCCACTTCTGTATATGTTTTCTCTATACTTCATGTAGACATATAGAGTCCCTACAGACACTCTAACCATCAATGTTATTTTCTTACTATAGGGAATTGTTGCAGTAGATACACTTAGGTCTACTTACTGAAGGGTAAATCTGAGACCAGAGGGATATTGCAAACCTTTTGTACATATGTATATGTTCACTTTGAGAAGAATGTGAAAACCATAAGAATAGATAACGACCTTGAATTTAACATGAATTCCTTTTTTTGCTTCCAACGGCATTGTACATCAAACTAGTTGTGCCTACAGCCCTGAACAAAATGGCCTAGTTGAAAGAAAACACTAACATATTCTGAATGTGGGCAGGGGTTTGAGATTTTAAGCCAACTTAGCTATACTGTATTTGGGTTTCTGCATATAGCATGCAGTTTACTTAGCCAACAAAACACCCTTTGAACTATTATTCTGCAAACCTCCTTCCGATCAAAACCTCAGAATTTTGGGCTATTTGGCATTTGCACTTAATACTAAACAAAACAAAGAGAAATTTGATCCCAGATCCAAGAAGTGCTTGTTTCCTGGCCAATCCCATACCACAAAGGCTATGTCTTACAGGATCTAGTCACTAATGATGTGATAGTTTCCAGAAATGTTGAATTTGATGAACGTTGTTTTCCTTTCTTATCCATTCCCTCTGGACAACAGTCAGTTGCTCTACATGATCCACTATGACATAATTTTAATGCATATACCTCATTTCATAATATTCCCATATCCTCTGAGCCTAATTTCTCTTCAGACTCTGCTAATTTGAATCACCCTATTATGAGTGATGACCTACCGTTTTCATCATCCATGGGTCCATCTTCACCTACTGATGTCACTCCTGTGTCATCCACACAATCACCTTCACCTTTCTCATCTGCATCTGCTCCCCTGCCCTCTCAAAATCAAATGCCCATTACTTCTATTGACATTGCATTACCTATCCCCTCCAATGATAGACCTATCAGGCAGAAAAAGACCCTCTCATACCTGAAGTAATATTACTGCAATCAATCACAAGCTTATCATACTCATAACCCAGTACATCATCTCAACACTCCTCACTCCCTAAAGCAATGTTTTTCCTTTCAGTCACTAGCACCTAAGTATAAGACATATGTTTTGGCTTCTAGCGTACATACAGAACCTAAAAACTACATAGAGGCAGCTAGTTCCTCAGCTTGGCAGGAGGCTATGCAGGCAGATATAGCAGCACTTGAGGCTAATCACACATGGAAGCTGGTACATTTGCACCTGGAAAGCAAGCTATTAGGTGCAAGTGGGTTTACAAGATAAAATACCAGACAGATGGGACTGTGGAGAGATATAAAGCTAGGTTGGTGGCCAAGAGATACACACAACAATATTGAATTGACTATGAGCAGACATTCCCACCAGTTGCTAAGATGACAACGGTAAGAATGGTTCTATCTCTTGCATCCAGTAAGGTTTGTATCTCCATCAACTTGATGTCAACAAATCCTTCTTACATTGAGACTTGAATGAAGAAATATACATGCTGCCTCCACCTGGCCCAGCTTTGGATAATTCTAGCCTTGTGTGTAAACTAGAGAAGTCCCTATATGGGCTTAAACAAGCTAGCCGTGAGTGGAATGCAAAACTGACTGCCTTTCTTCTGTCTAAGGGATTTACGCAATCCAAGCATGACTATACACTCTTCTTCCACAACACTTAGACTCATTTTCTCTTGGCCTTGGTATATGTTGATGACATTATTCTGGCATCATCTCATTTATCACCTATTCAGCAACTGAAGTCTGAGCTCAATTCTGAGTTTAGAATGAAAGACCTTGGTGACCTTAGGTACTTCTTAGGGATTGAAGTAGCCATGACACAGGGGAAGGGCTAGTGATCAATCAAAGTAAATGTGCTAAGGAATTATCGGAGCAGACTGGTGTTTAAGGTTCCAAGCCTGCCAAGACACCTATGGAGACCGATGCCAATCTTTCACATGATGACTCTCCACTAGTGTCAGATGTATCTGCATATAGGAGTTTGATTGGTAAGCTCAATTAAACCAGACCTGACATTGCATTCCTAACTCAGCAACTTAGCCAGTTCTTGGATTATCCGACATAAAACCACTTAAAGGCAGCACATAAGCTCCTAAGATTCATTAAGGGAAAAACACGATAAGGTCTCATGTTCTCTTTTGATACAGAGCCTAAGTTGAGGGCCTTTGTAGATTCTGATTGGGCTGAATGTAGAGGAACCAGAAGGAGTGTCACAATTTTCTGTGTTTTTCTAGGAGATTCATTAATTTCATGCAGATAAAAAAACAAACCATAGTGTCAAAGTCATCTGCAGAAGCTGAGTATAGAGCCTTGCCATCTTTGGTATGTGAAGTACAATGGTTACTGTATCTATCTAGGGACTTGTAGATAAAGGCTCAAGAGCCTGTAAAAGTGTTTTGGGATAGCAAAAGTGCAATGCATATAGCTGAAAATGTAGTGTTCCATGAGAGAACAAAGCACATATAGATTGACTGTCACATTGCTAGAGAGAAGGTTCAGGGAAGGGTGATCAAGTTAATGCCCATCAGGATAGAATTACAAGTTGTAGACATTGTAACGGGTTTCTATGTTTTTCTAGGAGATGAATTAATTTCATGCAGAGAAAAGAAGCAAACTACAAAGTCAAAGTCATCTGCAAAAGCTGAGTATATAGCCTTGGCATCTTTGGTATGTGAAGTACAATGGTTACTGTATCTAGATAGGGGCTTGCAGATAAAGGCTCAAGAGCCTGTAGAAGTGTTTTGTGATAGCAAAAGTGCAATGCATGTAGTTGAGAATCCAGTGTTCCATGAGAGAACAAAGCACATAGAGATTGATTATTACATTGTTAAAGGGAAGGTTTAATGAGGGGTGATCAAGTTGATGCCTGTCAGGACAGAATTGCAGGTTGCCGACATTTTCACGAAAGCATTGGATTTAAAGAGATTAAGCACCTTGATCAGAACTTTTGGGGTATGGTAACATATATGGAAAGCCAAGCTTGAGGGGGAGGGAGGTGTCAAAGAGGGAGAAGTTATGCAGCTAACAGGACCAGCTGGCATTTAGTCGAGCAAGTTTGTGTTTATCACAAACACTAGCGTGCAGAATGATAGGAGAAGGCAGAGAGTGGCTAGATGATGTGTGGCAGCTAAGCATATCGTGTAAAACCGAAAATTGACAAATTAAAATAGGTCTGATATGTGGGAGTTGGTTAATTCAGCTGAATTGCGCCTAGGATGGTCACTACACCATGCAGAGAAGAAGGAAGGATGAAGATGCTTGGCGGGAAGGTTTAAATAGGAGAAATGACTGTTATGATAAAAAGGATTGAGGTAAGTCATATGTAAATAATTGTAATTTCACATCTCCCTCCTTTAGCCATATAAGTTCTCCCCTGTAACAGTTGCAATGCCGTGTGAATTCATTCTCCTTTTTTCTCAATTTTTTATCAATATTGAATACAATTTTTACTCTCGTTTGCCCCTCTTGATTTCCATTGTTTACTTCCATTCATCATTCCTTATCTTGCGTATTAATCATAATTGATTGATTCTCATTCATAAGAAATTTGACACATACTTGATTAATACAAGTCTTAGATGTTGCTCCATGGTAAATACCCATTTGAGATATTGCATGGGAAAAGCCCCGTTTATGATTTAGAAACTCTTACGTACTTGGTCTTCCGTGATATTATATTTTCCGAGGAATTTTTTTCTCCCTGTTCCTAGGTTCCATGTCCTTCCCCTCCTTCAATTCCCATTATCCCTTCTCCTAAAGGCACGTTTGCCCCTATTTCCCCACCTATTAATCTCTCAGATTGTCTTTCTAGCACCCTTGAGCCTTTGGTCGACGGAGGTGCGGGTGGGTGGGTGGTGGTTCTCCCACTCACCAGGCCCCTTCCTCAATCGATTCCACACACTTCTTCTCTACCTTTTGAAGATACTAGTGACTTGTTACCTTCTAAGCTATTAATAACAACATCAACTCATTGCACAAACATTTTATGCAACATCAAAAAAACAACTACAACTAAGAACTACTTCTTAGTTCTTCATAACTTTAACAAATTTCTATCAAAGAACTTCTACTGAATGAGTTTTGAAGAAAAAATGAAATTACATTTCTTAATAAGTCTAAATCATTAGCAAGAAATCAAATATGTATAGCTCCTCTTATGTTAGACTTCTACTTTCGCAATGACAACAATGAAAATAGACAACAATATATATGCATAATAAGTCAAATGGCCATCTTTGCATGCACACACATATATATACATTTTAGCCTAAACACATGTTGGGTGTGAAATAACTAGCTTTAGATATGTTTATGGATATAAATATGTGTAAAAAAAAGTATGATAGAATATATAATTATTAAATGCATACTATCATGAGATATGAAGTCATATATAAATGAGTGTGAAATTAGGGATTTTTGCCATTTTCACTAAGTGTAATATGTATAATTTAAGAAAATATGAATGGACAAAATAAAGGAAAAAGGGGCTGTTTTTGGGTGTTCTAGCCGAAAGGTTAGGATTGGGCAAATAAGGTGTATTTTTATGACTTATGTATAGGTATGTTGGGTTTAATGACTTGAAGAAATGAGAAAGTATTAGTGTATAAATATTGTGGAATAGCCAAGTAGAAAAATGCATCCATGTTCATATCATGAAATGTTTTTAAAAGTTCACCCTTGCATATCGAATTATATTGTATAGTTAGATGTATCATGACATGTTTATCATACGTATTTGATTTTGGGAGGCTGTCATAATACAATGTCCGAAGTGGTTGGTATCATGGGTATATCGTATGTTATTGATGATTGGAGGCCATCACGATATTGGAACACAAGGGGGTTGATATCGTGGGTATATCGTATGGTTCTTTATAGGCCGAGTCATCACCTTGTCGAGGGCAAGGGATCTCCGGCATATCGAGTCACCGTTAGTTTATGTACATTATGATGTAACACCATGTGGACTCATCGAGATTCATATTTTGTACATGTGACTATATGCGTGATATTTCGTTACTATTATGATATCATTCGCATGCAAGGTAAAGTGCTATAGCTATCATATGAAAATGTCATACTTTTGAAAATGTTGTGTCTCAGACATGTTTATAGAAAATGGATATGAATGTCATGTTTTGTCATTCATTGTTATAGAATTATTATGGCATCATTTATGACATCGCATCGTAGGTATATTACATTTACATGACTCGTGTAGAAACTTGATGCATCTAGATGATGAGAGTAAGTATGTGATTGTCTTAGACATAGATTGAGACTTTAAGTATGGGCATGTATAGTAATGACATTCTTAGAGACTTATAGCATAGAATGATTACTTTGATGATGATATATATGTTACATTATTTATTTACTTTTCCGTTACGCATTTTATTTCTTAAAGTTGGAGACGTGAAATATTATGTTCTTTATTTACATATCGTTATTTTATTACCCCGATCCACATGATGTATCTAGACGGATTAGTTGCTGCGCATTAGTGTTATCACTGATTACTTGCCTTATTACATTGCAGAGAACAGGGACCCTGATGCCTTGTTCATTGAGGAAAGATCCCAGCTAGAGTACCCGTGAGCTAAGATGTAGGCCGGAGTTACTTATTAGTCATGTTGGGTAACGATCAATATGTACTTAGACTATTTCTATACATTGTACCTTATGATTTGTATGAACCTATGACGATTTGTATCGATATACATGTTGTACGTTTATCTTTATGTTGCTTCTGCTTATCGCTTTATTATTCATATCGACATGCACATGTATAGTATCGACGGGTTGTAATTCTCATGGTATAGTACGGCAGGTGCACCATGCCAAAACCTTAGTTCCGACGCTACATCTATTGTGATAGTCAAGCAGCTTTGCATATCGCCACTAATTTTCATGAGCACATTAAATACATTGAGATTGACTGTCATTTTGTGTGCGATGCTATTCATATGGCTTAGTAAAGCTGTCTTCATCAAACTGTTGGCCATGACACAATTTGATTTTTTTTCTTTCTAAGTTGGACATTGATGACACTTATACTCCTAGTTGAGGAGGTGTTAGGACGTATCTCCTGATTTTGAAAACACTATATCTTTTCTATGTAATTACCTTGTAATACAATACGTAATAGTCTGCCATAGCTCGTAACTCTTCTATATTTGTGCAGTTTTTCCAAGGGATTGGAAAACTATAGTTATCTATGAACTAAGCGAAAAAAGCAAGATGGAAAATAAAAAAAGAGGAAAAAAGCTTCATCCATGAGTCCAAACTCCTGAAATTAGGAATTGTTTTGAAAGCTTCGTTCATGAGCTATCTTACTAAATTAATTCTTTTTCAATATTTAGATTATTAATTTGATTGTTCATTCAATCCGTCGTAACGGGTAGAAGAATAGTTGAAGGAAATTTCCACTGCTGCCACCATTGGATGAACTAATGAAGCAAACCATCGAACCATCATATCCTCCGGGAAAAAAATCAAATAAAAAAATTGAATTGATTCGATTGGCGTGACAAAAATATAATCATCTAATATGCAATTCAGGATAAGTAGTGTCTTTCCAACAACAAAATCATAAACTTATCTTTTCGACACAAGATTTGGAGTTGTTTGGTGAAGTGAGTATGTTGTTGAAGATGTTGAGCTGATAAGACAGAAAAGAAGATGCACTAGATCAAAGTAGGAGGTTTGTTACAGAGGTTGGTTCGATGGCATGAAAGGTTGGTAGGCTATGTGTGTTTGGCATGGTACTTGGCACGCTTGTCGATACTTGAAATCCTTGGCACGATTGGCACGGGGGTGAGGCGCAGAAAAGAAGATTTGGAGTTGTTTGGTGAAGTGAGTATGTTGTTGAAGATGTTGAGCTGATAAGACAGAAAAGAAGATGCACTAGATCAAAGTAGGAGGTTTGTTACAGAGGTTGGTTCGATGGCATGAAAGGTTGGTAGGCTATGTGTGTTTGGCATGGTACTTGGCACGCTTGTCGATACTTGAAATCCTTGGCACGATTGGCACGGGGGTGAGGCGCAGTTGGCTCAGCAGGCGCGTCTGGCACGCTACCTTTTCTTGGCACGCTCGTAGCAGGACTGAAGTTTGGTGCGTGCGTGCCACAGCGGATCAAAACGTAATCTACACGTGATTTTTATATTCTAGTTAGTTCTATAGCTAGTATAAATACTTAGAATGGCTTGGAGTAAGCGATTTTTGAAAAGGAAAACGCTCAAAGCTAAAGCTTTGATGGTTTGCTTGGCTGCGGCTGTTTACATGATTTGGCACAGTAGAAATCTATTTCTTTTTGAAGGCATTGCACCGGTCATTAGGGATGTTTCACATAGAATTCAATCTCATTTGTTCAGGTTCCTTTACATGTACAGGCCAGGAATTGCAGCTCTTTAGCTGTGATTAGATGTCTTTGTTGGTTTATTTTGGTGACTTGGATTGTATGGGTTGCATCCCCTTCATGATGCCTTGATCATGGTTAATATATTTACATTTTAACCAAAAAAAAAAAATACTTAGAATGGTTGTGAATAAGAAGGGTGTAGAAGAAGATACAAAAATATCTTCAAACTATTCCCCGTTTCGTATGAGAGCACACCTTTGGAGCTATTTTACAGTTTTTCTCAAACTCTTCCAAATTTGGTTAGTTTGATTTGTGATCTCTCTTGTTCATCACCTCATTTTAGTTTGTGAGTTGATTTTAACATATGTGGCGTTGATGCAGTTGGAAGTTGCATGTATGATTGGTTGAAATTATTTTCTTTTGAAAGTTGTATCATTAATTATGTGTTTTCTAATGAAAATTATGACACCATGTGATAGGGAAGGTTTTGGATGGAAATATTTGGATGGGTCGAGTGACCAGAACATCGGTCGGTCGGTAGGAACAACCGAGGGATTGACTGTCCAGAATAGCTAAACGAATAAACTTTGAAATACACATGTATGCAAATATTGTGAAATTTCATTTCCTAAACTACCAGATACATCAGATTTATTGTAATGCGCCACCTATTCGATTAGGAAACCTTTTCTATGGTAACACGACATAGTCTAGTTGGTACTCGGGTAGAAGTCAATAGTTTTATTCTAGGAATGCGCACAGTGTGGGTGTTCCTCTGCTGCTAGTCCGATTACCTTGTTTGTGGGACACCTTGTGCAGATAACTGCGCAAGATCTCATCCAACTAAGAGGTCGCTGGGCTCCTGATTTACATCCTCTACACATGCTCTTTAAGACTGGACGGTGCGAGCTCCTGGATAAGGGACTTCACCTTTTGCTCTAAGAAAACCTCTTCTATTCAAGTTGATTATTGGACTACTGTACACCGTAGAAAAGTTGATCGAGAAGTACAGATATTGTAACACTAAATGTTAACTTCTAAACATCGACTTCGGTCACTTAAATTATTTTTTAACACTTGAATCTATTTTATGTACTATGTCATCACACACATATATACATATATACATAAGAAATATCTTTTCGACAACAAAATCATAAACTTATCACCGAAAACATTTAGCGGAATAAAAGAAAACAATCCAAACTTCATTGTCAAGATACGTAATATGCCAATGGTTGTTGCTTGTTGATAAGTTTCACTGATCTCTAACTATTTAAAGATTTGAATCTTTTCATTGAAGCAGACAATCATCTTGTCAATATCAAATTGGACTTTTGTGATGTGGGATATTCTATTTTCTGTAATTTACATACATATATACACACACAAATATATGCATATGATATATGTACACATTCATACATGCACATATGTATCTATAAGTATATATACATATATATGTATATACATATATATATATATATATATATATGCATATATACATACATACGTACATATATGTATACAATCATTCAATCAGATAAATATGTAAGCTTTTTCCTTCGCCAAGGTTTTATCCACAAGGGTGGTTTTACTTGGGAAGATTTTAATGCGGCATATCATATTTGATTGGAGATTACATATCATCACATCTTTACATTATTTGTTTTCGTATGATATTCACTGTTGTACTATGGTTTCCTCCGCCATAAGCGAGACATTTAAACATTAATAAAATTCCGTCTTTTATTAAAAAAATGTATACATGCATATATATACACACACACATATAAATATAGATAAAAATAAATAAATACAATACACACACACACACACACACACACACACACACACACATATATATATATATATATATATATATATATATATATATATATATATATATATATATATTTGACCTTGTCTATGAGGGCAGGTTCCGGTCAAAAGTTGTTCCCTGTTGCTTTGTCCCTTTTCAAAACTTTCCGTTCAAGTAGATAATCATCTTGTCAATATCAAATTGGACTTTGGTGATGTGGGATATTCTATTTTTTTGGAACAAAAATTTTATTGCAAATTAAACCTCACTTGTGGCGGAGGAAAACCTTATTACATAGTAGAGTTAGTGAAAGAGAAAAGCGAATGCAAAAAGGTGATGATTTGCATTCTCCAATCATATATGATATACCGCATTAAAACCTTGCCAAGTAAAACCACCCTTGTGGATAAAACATTGACGAAGGAAAAAGCGTACATATTTATATAATTGGAGTGTCTATATGAAATACAGTACATTGTAGAATCACATGCTAGGCAAATATACAAAAGAGTATGTCGTGCATGATCCACCAAAAAAGAAGCCAACGCTGAAGTTGATTGCAGAACGCGCTTAGAAGGGGTTGCCTCAGCCGTGGTGAACATAAAGATGATCATGATAGGGTTTCCAGTCCATGCACATGCGAAGAAAAAGGATAAGTTAAGCAGGGATTTGAGGCATAACGAAAACATTAAGACCAATAGAGTGCAAAGCATACCGAGTCTGCCTGCACCCCACAAGGTACAGACAGAATGATGAGATGAAAGTCAATCCATATGGAAGACGTGAAAAGATCAGGGGAAGCGCAAGCTTTCCAGATGAGAGATCCAATGGACAGCACCACGAACTAATGGTGGAAGAGTGAGGGAAGTGTAAAATTGTGTACATGGATTCAACATAGCCTGCTGAGCCAGGTAGTGAGCCGCCATGTTTGCCTCTCTATAAATATGATGAAAGTCCAATCGATGTAGATGTATTAATGTTTATAGTAACCGCAGATGATAGTTCCCAAATACCGACTATGGCCGCGACAAGCGAGTCAAATCTGAGCACAATCTGATTCAATAATAAGGGATCGATATAATGGAAGAAAATATAATAAGCCGAAAACCGCTGCGTGTATTTCGGCAGTGAGAGGTGTACTTGGTGGCAAGCGAAAAGAAATTGCCTCCACACAGAAACCAACGTGATCTCGCAAAATAGCACCCCCTGGTGCATAATGTCTGCCAACCGCCGCATCGATATTTAACTTTAATCTTCCTGAAGGCGGAGTACGCCAACACACTAATTGAGGACATGGAGGCTGAAGTTTGGGAAACCATGAAATCTGTCACAGTGAACCTGCTGCTAGTTTCGAACCTTCAATTGTTTTGCTCCACATAACAATCTCATATTGAATGGAGGCCCGAAGAGAGATCATAGCAAAAGTGTGCTTCTCACCATATACTAACGACGTATATGCACGCCATATGCTATACATAATAATAGCCGGAATGACAATTTTTGAAACCCCAAAGAGAGACGAAAACGTAGAACGATACCACCAAGATAGTATATATTGGCGAAGATGTAGCGATGATGGGGGGACAATGTAATTCGTATGCAGAGTAATCCCATAAGGGACGAACGCCAGCACAGTACAAAAATGCGTGATCCACCGTGGCCGATGTCTGCTTACAAAATGGACATTGCGTTGGACGAGAAGAAATATACTTACCAATGTAGTCCTCAAATGGTAAAGCAGAATGAAAAGGTCGCCATAAGAATAGTTGAATGACGGGCGAGTGGTGCTTAAACCAAACAAATTTCAGCGAGAGTAGTGTCAGACGTGTTGTGCGACAGATATCATAGGCCGACCGCAAAGTGAATTCCCCTGAGGGCGAAGGTGTCCAGCTGAGATATGTGCCATGACCTTCAGACTGAATAAGACAGGTAGCATGAATTCTACAAATAATCTTCCAAACTGGTGAATCTGGCAGCCTAGGAAGATAATCCCTACGGCTGCCATATTTTATATGCATGTATTTACTCCAAAGTGTATTATTCTGCTGATAAGACCACCAAATGCGACAATGATAAGCCAGTTGCAACGTGCTGAGATCACGAAGTCCCAAACCACCTTCCTCACAAGGCATAGTGATAGAAGTCCATGCAACCCAGTGATGGCGACATCCCAAATAAAATGTTGCCATTTTCCTACTAATAATTTTGATCACTGACTTGGGCAAACCACCGGCGGCAAGGATATGTAATGGCAGAGCCGAAAGCACAGAACAAAGAAAAACGATGCGATTTGCTGAAGAGAGCAACCGAGAGTGCCAGCCTTGTAGGCGGTCGTCAATATGTTGCAATAAGGAAGCACAATATCTAGTGCGGTTGATGCCTTGTGCAAATAAGAACCGAGATATCGAAAAGGCGAACCAGCACATCTCATGCCTAGTAAAGTCTCAAATCCTCTTCACTGATGCAGTGATATTCTTGCAGATGGTATAAAATTGCTTTTTTGAAAATTTACCTTCTGACCCGAGGCTGTTTCATATTGAGTTAAGAGCACATGGAACCGTCGTAAGTTTCTCTGCGTGCCCCGTAAAGACACCAAAAGATCATCCGCATAAGCCAAATGTGTGATAGCAAACTGTACCCTGCCTAGACGGAAGTGCTGCAATGCTCCAGAGGCAACTAAAGATTTCAAGCCCCTACTGAAACCCTCAGAAGAAAAAATAAAGAGCAAAGGGGATAAAGGGTCACCTTGTTTGACACTGCAGTAAGGCCGAAATGTAGCACAGGGTTGACCATTAATCAAGATCGCTAATGTAGTGGCACGCAAATGATTTAGAATAATACGAATGAAAAAGTTAGAGAAGCCAAATCGCTGTAATAGTAAATCTAGATATTCCCAGCTGAGAACATAACTGAGAACCACCATTATCTAGCATGTGTACCATCTCCCGTGCCAATAAAACTTGCATGGAGATATCATAGCCTGGTAAGAAGCCAGTTTGTTCTAGAGATATTAATTTTGGGAAGCAGTGTATTCAAGCGTGTGGCAATGATCCTCGTACAGGCTTTACTCAGAAAATTAGTGAGACATATAGGGCGAAAATCACTGAATGTATGAGGGGACAGTTTCTTGGGAATCAAGGCAATTAAAGCACTAGCCATCACAGTAGGCTGTGGTATGCCAAGGAAAAATTCTTGCACTGCTTTAACCACATCAGCATGATTAACTGACCAACATGAACGATAAAACTTACCATTGAAACCATCTGGTCCTGCTGCACTTTGAGGGTCTAGATGCCAAACCGCCGTTTTAACCTCTTCCTCCGAAGGCAGTTGCGTTAGCATGGCGTTGTCCGTCTCTGAGACCAGCCACGGTATACGACATAAGATTGTGTCAAAATTATTCGTTTCCTCACGAGAAAATAAAAAGGTGTAAAAAGTTACTGCTTCTGCCATAATAGCTGTAGGGGAGGAGCATTGTTCGCCAGTTGCAGTGCAGATTTGCTGTATGCGTAACTGTGTTCGTCGCCCTTTGACGATAAAGTGAAAATAGCGCGTGTTTTTATCTCCTTCTTTTAGCCACCATAAACGCGCTTTTTGTTTCCAGAAATGCAACTCATAATTTGAAGCACAGAGATATTCAGCCTTGGCTCGGTGATACTCCGTGCTAGTGACTTCAGTGGGATCGGCTTCCCAAATAGCCTCAGCACGAGTGAGATTATCTTCAGCTTGCATAATGTTAGTGAATATATTGCCAAAAATTTCTTTAGACGAAGTAGCTTTGAATAAAAACCATACATACCTCCAGTAGTGGGATAAGATGTCCATGCATTCTGCATATAAGTGTGAAAGTCCGGATGTAGTAACCATGAGTCCAAAAGACGAAAAGATTGACGGCCCTCAGCCATGCGTAATCGACATATGAACAATAAGGGAGTGTGATCCAAGGTAACTCGCGGCAGATGAGTGAGTTCCATGTCGTCAAACACATCTTGAAACGAAGAGTTAAGAAATAACCAATCCAACCTCCTGCGGACACGTCCCAGCCCTCTGCCATCTATCCATGTGAAACGCGACCCATGAAATTACGGAGCCGTCAGAGAGCAAGTTTCAATACAGTCATTAAAATGTTGTAGTACAGTAAGAGAAGGGTTTGAGCATCCATCATGATCATCAAGAGTACGAAAAGTATTAAAATCCCCTCCAACCACCCATGACAAAGTGCAATGCTCAGAGAAATCACATAAAGAATGCCATAATGAACGACATAAAAGTGGAGTGTGCCTGGCATATACCACCGATAATACAAAAGACAGCTGAAGCGGACGAAATAGTAAAGTGAAATGAACTACTTGATCTTGATCATGCGCTGCCAACATACGAAATTCTGAATCACGCCAGAAAAACCATATATGTTCCGACTGCGAAGAATAATTGTTCCGACTGCGAAGAATAATGATGCGAAAAACCAAGGTCCAAAGCAAAACGAGCAATATTAGAAGGTGAATGTTTCGGCTCAATCAGTGCTAGTAAATTTAAATGATGTTCACGTATCAAATGATGTAACCTAGGCATAGAGGCATGCGTGCCTCTTATATTCCATATTAGGACATTCATTGAGAAAGAGTACTATCACTTCCCTGAGAGACGTGCGACGCACTGCGTGTGTGGATGGCGGAGGGAGATAAGGGAGGTAAATCTTTTCTTGCACGACGCTTCCGACGAGGTACTACGGGTATAAATTCTGCATCCTCCGTTGGTTCTTATAACCATGATATCAATACCTCCACTTCAGGCGACGGAGGGATCAACTGCATTCTTCGAACTACTTCATCGGGGACATTCAGCATGTCTATGGCCTGATCATCTAGAGGCAATTCAGTATCTGAAGAATGGCCCAAATCACACTTATCTGACATATCATGCAACGGGGGTTCCGCAGCCACACCAAATAAGTCTGCATGGTCGCTGACGTGATCAAGAGGGGGAGCGATGGTGTGAGCTACAGGCGAAGGAACATCATGCTATGGTTCAGGAGAATTATCAGTTTGATGTTCTGCCGCTGGTTTCTTTTTGATCGGCGTCCATCTCTGTGCTGCCGGGCGAGGTGGCGGAGGCGGTGGAGGAGGTGGCACAGATGTAGAAACTTTCGGGGGACATGAGCCCGTTGCATGACCTAACCAACGACATGAAGCACAGAATAAAGGTAGATCTTCATAAACCACTGACTGCAGGATTAATCTATTCTTGGCTTGCAAATAAATTTTCTATGGCAACTCTTGGGAAACGTCTACCTCCACACACGCTCTAGCGACAGACGGCCGAAGACCGTCTGTTGTAGCTACATCAAGTTTTATGGGGGAACCAATCGGATGCACTATTTCAAATAAAGTTTCCCAACGGTGAAGGTGAATTGGCAACCCTGGGAACGCAATCCATACCGGAACAATGGGAACATCAGCGGAGGGATCAAAATCAACAGTCCATTTTGTTATACGCATATGACAGCCAGATATACGCCATGATCGTCGATAAAAGCAGCGCAAGTAATCAGCTTCACGAAAATTCAAAAGAATGTGTGTTTGATCGATAAGTGTTATACGCAGATCATGATGAAAGCCTATTTTTTCAAAAACTTCACATATGACTTTCAATGGAGGACGACCATACCAGAAAGTACCTACCATTGAGTATCTGAATGGTCCAGCAAGGGCATCAATTTCAGAATCCAGGAATGCGATCATAGGAATACCTTTGTATCGCGAAACGGTTTTAGACGAGATGGATATTTTCTGCGATGAGGTTTCGTCGGAAACCACCGCCGCAAAGGACGGTGGTAGCGTGATCGTCATTGCTGATGCGACGGGAGAGACAATATTATCTGTCAAAGATGATCAATAAAGGAGGGAAGGCAGCAGCGAATGCAATCAGAGAGCAGGCGATGGAGATGAACTGATGAATAACAGCGGCGGCGGCTATCGCCGCATGATCGCCTTTGATCGCCAGAGCATAGTCGTCTTAAATATATATTAATGGCCGATGTGGGATATTCTATTTTCTGTCATTTACATACATATATACACAAACACAAATATATGCATATGATATATGTATATATTGATGTATATATTCATACATGCATACATGCAAATATGCATATATGTTACGATCGGCTCCCCGTAATGGGTAAAATAAACCGCATAATTGTATGACAATATGTTAAACACACACCTTAACTAAATTAAGTGCATGGATATGTTACCACTATTAATTTGTTAACTAATAAAATAACTCACATCCTTATATGATTATATATTAAGTGCATACCTTAACTAAATTGAGTCCATAGTTATGTCACAACTATCAATCTATTAATTAATGTAATGTATATATACATACATATATATATATACATATATATATATATACATATATATATGTAATTTATTTATATTAATAAAGTCACCGGACGGTACCGCCCGTCTTTCATCAAAAAAACTGTTACAACTTTTACTAAAACGAAAATAAATAAAAATGGAGCTTATATATGAAAATTCTAGAACTTGGTGAATTTCCTAATCTACCCCTCCAAAGTCCTCCCCAAAATCGTCCCCTTTCCTCCTTGAGACACCCTCCAAGCTATGTTTTTTCCAAGCATAGCATTGACCAATAGTCTTACCAAAGCTTCATCTTCATATGTCCTTCTCTTATGCTTGCAACAAGCCTACCCTTTGCCACCATCATGTTTTTTTGTCATGTCAAGGTAACTCCCTCACGCAAGACACATGCACCATATCTCCATTTATGCTAGGAGATTTTTAAGACGTGTAGAAGGGGAAGAATCCATTTTTGCAACTACAAGCCCTTCTACCGTATTTCTTCGAAAAGGCACTCAAGTTTCCATCTTTCTTCTATTTTCATCCCAACACAACTCCATTCTCCCCTTTTGAAGTCTTAAAACCGTACCTTAAGAGAGGAGGAAGAGAATTTATTCAAGTTTAAGTGAAGCAAGTAGCTCAACCTCTCTTCAAACATCTGAGGTAAGATTTAGTAGATGTTCTTCAAGCGAATTCCTTTCCAATAAGCTCAAATCAACCTCTTTTCCTAACACCAAAATCGTACTTAGGGGACCAAGGAGGGGTGAAGAAAACTCATCAAGGTTGGAACAAAATAGATAGCCTCTCTAAGCACATAATCTTAATCAAGTAAAAGGTATTTTTCTTATGTAACCTTCTTAGTATCCTTATGTCTCATCCTTTCTAAACTTGAATTTCTCATTCACTTGCCCATGCCAAAACTGTATTTCAAGGAACTTTGATTGCTTAAGTTTACAACCAAGGTTTCATAAGGCAAGTCCTTCACTTAGATCAATCATGTTATTTTTGAAAGCTAGGAAATTATGTTCATATAAAATAGGATCATTCAATACTAGAAGTTATTTTCTTATCATAAGATTATGTTTGCATGTGTAGTTGAATACTAAATATTGTGTCCTATGATAAAAGTTATGATTAGAGACTTGAACCTTAATCAATATGGTTATGCATGAGAAGATTTTCTTGAGTTCAAGTCTCATATATACATGCATGTGCACCACTTGAACATCGTGTTATTTTTTTAGCAAAAAAAGTGTGTTGCATGCTAATTTAAGTAGACCTTTTTGCTCTCTTTTAACATATTTGCTATGAGATGATTATCTTGTTTTCTTGACATGTTTATTTAACATTTCTTATGAATTTGACAACCTTTGAAATAAAAAAATCATGTTAAAGTTTATTTCTTCAGCACCATTCTAAGTGTAGAATAATCATCTCTTTTCTTTAAGTTATATATGTGAAACTTATACAAAATGGGGCTGTTTTTAGCCACTCATTTAAGCACAGACTTTGACCTATTAAAAATTGTTTAATTTTGCAAATGAAGGCCAAAGAAGGTACGTTAACATGCTCTTTTCACCTATTGTGTTTTCTTTGTTTTCTTTATTTCCAAGCATATAGTTTTGGCATATAAGAGAGCATGTTTAGAATAAGTGTTTACTACAATATTATGACCCTTAATTTATGTTTGATTACACAAACATTATCATTTTCATGACATAAAGTGAGCATAAAAATCATAAGACAAGTAATGAAGGAAATAATTAAAAAGTGCAGCCTTTTGAGGGGTGTAGAATGCTCCATACCCCACGACTTTAGGGGTGGGATGTGACACACCTCACTTGCTCCATTTCACTTCATTTCTATGATATATAAATTATGTGTGTTATGTGAAAATTTTGGTTATGTTATATATGTTATAGGTTATGCCCTTAAGTTATGTTTTTATGTTAAGCTTGGATACTATGATATTGTTCATGATTTTGCTATAATTTTAGGATGAAGATGCAAGGTTGATTTCAAGTATCGAATAAGTGTGAAATTGGTCCAAATAAGGTTTGTTTTAGGGTGTATTAGCCGAAAGCCCAAATAAAAGGGCAAAATAGGGATTTTATGACTTAAACGATATATTCGAGGGAATAAATTATGGGATTCGTTAAGCATAAGTTTAATACGTCAAAAGGAAATAAACAGACACTTAACGAACAAATGAAACCATGATTAAAGTATTTTGCATCACATTTCATGTTTTCAAATAAAAGCCAATATTTTCAAGTTTATGAATTTAGAGAAGTCACATTTGCGTCAAGTATGATATTTTGAAATAAAGACTATGTTTTCGATGTTATGTTATGAAAGTCATGTTTTCAAAAGAAAGTTTAGGCCATGTAACAAACCTATCAACGAAACAAATGATTCCAAGACATGCTATGTCGTCTATGTTATGATCACGTCGTGTATGACATGTTGGCGGCTGGCATGACACTGGGATCGGGATGGTTGGTGTCATGTACATATGTTATATTTTGATACGTTATGATCATGTTTATAAGCCGAGTGTAACACCTGGGTTGGTGCAGCTCCCAATCAAGGTTGACTGCTATAGAGGAAATGACTCTTATAGTATTTAGTTTAGCAAGAGGTGCAAATGTTTCTAAGTAATATATTCCGTATGTTTGTGTGAATCCCTTGACCACTAGTCTTGCTTTTATATTTATTCATAGTTCCATCATTATTGTATTTAACTGTGAATATCCATCTACATCCCGCTGGTTTTATTATTGCTGAGCTAGGACTCTCAAGTTTGATTTTTTTTGTAAGACAATTATTTCTTCATGCACAGGCTTTCTCCATTCAAGTTGGCTAATTGCTTCTTCTATATTGTTGGGTATGATCATATTATCAAATGAGCATACAAATGTTTTAATGTTTGAATTCAACCTATAATATGATATGTATTCTTCAATAGAGTATTTGGTGCATATGGGATTCTTTGTACATTCCCTTGTTCCTTTCTTTAGTGCTATTGGTCTGACATCTATGTGAGTTTCAGATTCATATTCAGTGATTTCTTCTGGAGTGTCATGTTCTGAAGTTAGCTGTATTTGTTCTAATATATCAGGTCAGCTATCTCTTCCTAGGGTTTCCTGATCATTGGGAGTTATGAAAAGATTAGTTTTAGGTTGGGAATCGGTCGTGCCAACCTGAGGTGTCGATTTGCGGAGCTGCTGTGTGCAGCTCGGCTGAGTTACTGTGCTTTGCAGAGCTTCTCGGATTGAGCTAGGCTGAGGTCCATCTACACTATCTATTGTTCTCCAATACTTGTTAAGACTTAAATCTCTTCATTTAGTTAAAGGTTTGTAAAATGTATGTTTTTCATCGAAGGTAACATCGAATGTCAAAAACATTCTTTTATTTGCTGGGCAGTACACTTATATCCTTTCTGTGAGTTTGACTATCCTAAGAAAATGCACTTAAGTGACATAGGATCCAGTGTTCTCCCAAGGCTGGGCTGAACATGTACATATGCTATGCATCCGAACAGTCTGGGTAGCAGCTTTGAGAGTAGTTTTGTGTGTGGGTAGTGCCTAAGAAGTGTTTCTCTAGGGGTTGTAAAGGACAAAGTTCTGGATGACATTCTTTTTATTATGTAAGCGACAGTGAGTAGGGCTCACCCCAGTATTTTTTGGGTGCATACATTTCAAACATAATGGCTTTAGTCACTTCAGTAGGTGTCTATTTTTCTTTCGGCTATAGCATTTTGTTAGTGGGTATATGCATATGAAGTTTGGTGGTATATGCCATTTTCTTTCATAAAGTTTTGAATGGTCTTATCTAAGTATTTAGCCCTGTTATCTGACCTCAGTGTTTAAGGATGCAGCCGAACTGATTTTTAACAAGTGAGATGTATTTCATAACAGTTTGTCCCACATCACTTTTATTTTTTTATAAGTAAACTGATGTTACTCTAGTGTGATCGTCTACAAATGTTATGAATCATCTTGCACCTTTGATATTAGCTATTTCAGATGGACCTATATGTCAAAATGAACAAGGTTAAATGTTGCTGATGACTTCTATCGTTTTGCAGGATAATTTTATTTAGTGTGTTTAGTTAATTAGCAAGCTTCACTAGTAAGGTCTTCAAGATCACCCGAGCTAAATAATTTTGGCATTAAACTTTTAAGATATACAAAATTGGGATGACCTAATCTGTTATGTCATAATAAAATATCCCTACACAAGAACTTCTACGGTACAAAACACTAGCAGTATTTGGATCTCTTGGGAGCTCGGATGTGCTAATTAAGGATCGATTTTCTGACTCCAGAAGGAACAAACCTGCTTTATTCTTAGCACTTCCAATCATCCCCTTCATTTTGTTTTCCTAAAAGGACGTTCTGTGGATGAGAAACAGGTTGTGCAATTATTATCCCTAGTGACTTTGCCAACTAATAAAAGATTGAAGCTTAAACTTGGGACATGCATGACATCTTTTAGAAGGATTTTATTATTAATCATTGTTGATCCTATTCCAACAACTTCGAAGGAAGTTTCATTAGAATTCTTAACCTTCTTGGGTATTGAAAACAGAGAATAAGAGTTTAGAAGATTACCATTACTTGTCATATGGTCAGTTGCAACAAAGTCAATGATCTAAGAATTGCTGAAGCTTGGCTGGATATAGCCCGCCATTGTAGCTTGGTATGAATAAGATCGGCCACCCTGTCTACGCAGTAAATTGATCAGTGTAGCAATCTGATCTTTTGTAGGGACCTCAGCTTCAGCCACTTGGGCTGAGCTGAGGTGGGTTGTGTTTTGTAGAGCTGCACCAAGTTGAGTTATGCTGTTGACTTGATGTGCAGCACTTTGTCCAGCAGCGAATGGTTTTGGTTGAGGCCTCAACGGTGCATTGTTGGACTTCAGAGGCGGTTTCCCTACTTGGACCATCTTTGTCTGCAACTTCCAACAGTCATCAACTGTATGACCTCTCTTCCTACAGTATTTGCACACTTTACTTTCTGTAGAAGTAAAGTGTCGTTTAGCTGCCAGCCCAGATGCTTTGGCTGCTTGTTTGGTGTGCAGACAGAGGTCTCCAAATTTGGAGTACCTCCTATTATGACCTTTTTCCGGCATTCTTCGTTTTTGATTTATACGAAGACAGCCTTCAAGGTCAATAGTGGTTTTGTACTCAGAATCCACTTTGGGTACTACCGACTAGGTTTAGTCCAGTCAAGAAGCGAAAAACTTGCTTCCTTTCTGTAATTTCTTTGTACAAACCAGCATCAGTGATACAAGACCACCAATGTGTTTCGAAAGAATAAATCTATTGCCATGCCTTTGTCAGTAGTGTATAGTATGTGTGTACAACCAGATTGTCTTGTTTAAGCTCATGAAGATGAGCTTCAATTTTATAGAGATCTGCGATGTTGTCCATCTAAGAATACATCTCCTTGACTGCAACCCAGATTCTGGCTGCAATATTGGACATCATGTAATCATCGGAAATGTCATGTTGCATAGAGAGTATCAACCATGACATAATCAAGATGTTTTCTGACTGCCATAACCGCTAATTTGCATCAGTTTCAGATGGAACAAAGACGGTCTCATATAGGTATTTCTCCTTGCCTTTGCCGGTAATGAACATTTCACCCCTTGAGACCATGAGAATATTTGAGGACCACTTACCACTCCAGATGCCTGATCAAAAGTGGATGTGGCCTCCGTATATTCAGCAAGGCTAAAGGGAGCAGTCATTTTGAATAGATTTTATGATTTTCAAGAAAAAAATATGTAGTAGGCAATAGTGGAGAATCAGATTAGCGCTGATACTATGTCGAGATTGAAAGAATTTAACATTCGTTTAAGTTAAGAAAAGATTTACAGGGCAGTTCCTCTTTTATAGGGGTTGTTTTTTGCCTAACGGTATTATTTCCTCACTTGCACAATGGTTACTGTTTATCTACAATGTTTCCTAACGATTATAATGGTAACGGCTAGTTACTAGTTCAGCTCGACCATATCTACCATATAGTTCCGAAGGTATCTACATGACTAAGTATTGTAGCTCTGCTTCTGATCTACTGCTCGATTGATGATTCGCGTCATCACCTTGGCTCAGTATCATTATTCCAGTTCTGTTTTCTTTATCTTAGCTATTCTTTCTCTGCCTTGATTATCTCAGATATGCAGTAGTCCTTTGTTACCTCAGCTCAGTTTAGCTTCATGATTGCTCAGCTTTGTCACTCCTATCTTCACCTCAGTTTGGCAGGCTGACTTTAGTCGTTCTTTTCTCCCAGCTCAGCAACTATTATGTGCAGGCCGGTGCACCTCGAATGAGCTCAATTCTGCATGAATTACTGACTTGGCTAATTCGAGGGGGCGAATTGTGAGGCGGACTTTACATTATTGTGGATCATTCTCAAGCATTCCATATTACTTGTTCGAACACTCCTGATTTATGTCACACAAGGATGGGACATTCCTCTCCTAAGATAATTGCTTTTACTTCCCGATTTCGGAAGTTGGAGGAATAGTAGCTTGCATAATAAATTGTGTTATGTTTGTCTTCGTGCAAAATAAACTAGAGATGTGTTTTCTTCATGTAGTAATAAAGCTCATGTGATTTTTGGCTTAATACATTGTGATTTGTAAAGTCTATGTAGCATCCCATCTTGATATGGTGCTAAGCATTTCTGACTGTGGTTGATGATCATTCAAGATATGTTTGGGTATCTCTTTGGCTTGATAAAACTGTCGTATCCTGTGCATTATGTTCCTTGTTTGCCTTTGTGGCTCATCAAATTAATTGCGAAGTTAAAATTGTTCTTAGCGAGAACAGTACACAGTTTAACCGATTATCTTCGCATTTGTTTTGTTGATGGTATTTTAAAACCCGTATTGGATGATGATGATGGGACGAATGATGACACACTAGAATTGCATGATCACCTATAAATGCATGAGAACGTAGAAAATAATCAGCCAAGATGGCATAGAGATCACCTGCACGATCTCATTATAGGCGATATCACTCACGGTGTGCGATCTCGTAGGAGAATAAATCCGGATGAAATAAATCAATTTCATGCCATGATATCCGAAATTGAACCTAAAAATGTGTTTGATGCTTTGAGTTATTCTTCTTGGATTGATGTTATACATGATGAACTTAATCAATTCGTAAGAAATGATGTATGAGATTTAGTGCCACAACCACAAGATAAGACTATAATAGGCACAAAGTAGGTGTTTAGAAATAAAATGAATGAAGAAGGAAAAGTTGTTAGAAACAAGGCTAGACTTGTAGCACAAGGATATAATCAAGAAGAAGGAATAGATTATGACGAAACATTTGCACCTGTAGCACGTTTAGAAGCCATACGACTTTTACTTGCTATTGCTTGCATGAAAGGTTTTAAACTTTATCAAATGGACGTGAAAAGTGCATTTTTAAATCGCTTTATACAAGAAAAAGTATACGTGAGACAACCACCCGGTTTTGAAGATTTGAAACACCCCAATCACGTGTACAAAATAAAGAAGGCACTATATGGTTTAAAGCAAGCACCTAGGGCATGGTATCATCGTTTTGTTACTTTTCTCTTAGAAAATGGTTTTAAAAGAGGCACTATAGATAGCACTCTATTTTTGAAACAAGATAAATCGGATTTACTAATCATTCAAATTTATGTTGATGACATCATTTTTGGCTTTGCCTCTCATAAACTTGTTGAAGATTTTGAAACTTGCATGAAATCCGAATTTGAAATGTCTATGGTTGGTGAATTGAATTACTTTCTTGGCTTGTAGATTAAACAAACGAGTAAAGGTATACATATAAGCCAAGTTAAATATATAAATTATATGATTAAAAAGTTCAATTTTGAGAATTTAAAACCGTCCCCCACCCCTATGAGTGTCACCACTAAACTAGATAAAGACGAACATGGTAAGGACTTTGATAATGCTTTATATAGGTCTATGATTGACTCTTTGCTCTATCTTACTGCTAGTAGACCTGATATCATGTTTAGTGTATGTATGTGTGCACGTTTTCAAAGTAAACCAAAAGTATCTCATTATAATCCTGTGAAAAGAATATTTCGCTATATTAAGCACACACCCACATTAGGCATTTGGTATGATGAAGATTGTGAATTTAACTTGCATGCCTATACTGACGCAGATTATGATGGATGTAAAATAGATAGGAAAAGCACGAGTGGCACTTGTAAATTTATAGAAAATTCACTTATTTCATGGTTTTCTAAAAGGCAAGCAAGCGTAGCCTTATCCACCACTGAAGCTGAATACATGGCACTTAGTCTTTGTTGCACACAATTACTATGGCTAAAACAACAACTTTCTGACTTTGAGATTACGGTAAATCAAATTCCAATTTATTGTGATAGTATGAGAGCCATAAACTTATCTAAGAACCCCGTTCTACATTCTAAGGCAAAGCATATAGAAGTACGCTATCACTTCCTTCGTGATCACGTAAATAATGGTGATATTTTCATAGATCACGTACGCACCGAGGCACAAGTAGCTGACATCTTCACTAAGGCACTAAATCAAGCCACGTATGAAAATATTCGTTCTAAATTAGGCATGATTTGATTTGATTTCTCTTTCCATCTTTACATGCATTTTTGATTGTCTATCCAAAATAAATGGGGAGAGAATGCATGATTTAAGGGAGAGAGAGATTGATTGCACGAATCAAAGGGGAGAAAATTCGAAATTTGAAATTCAAAATTTGAATTCGTGCATGATTGGAGGGGAGCGACAAAATTTAAATCATAAACTTAGGTTATTTTGTAAATCATCAAAAGGGGGAGATTGTAGCGAAAAAGAGGTTTGAGTGATTGCAAAATGCATGATTTAAATAACGTGTACTAAGGAAATGTATTACACGTTTTATGACTTGACACGTTTTTGCATGAAACCTGCCTTATATAGTTCATATGTAATGTTGCCGTACTAATGAGCCATGAAGCTTTAAAGCTTACATCAAATGGCGAACATTTGTTGTATTTGAACTATTTTCAGGTGCCATCATTAATGAATTAAACTTGTTCACTAAGTGAAGTACTTAGTTAAATGAACTAAGTAGTTCATTAATTGGTGATATATTTGGAGAAGGCACAAAGGCAAAAAATTGAAGAATGGAAAGTTTCTCCTACACCTTATCACACGTCTTTTATATATATTTTTATATATATTCCGAATTTTTTTAAAAGGCACTATACACATATGTTCCAACGTATTTCCGACACATTATATATTTTACAGACGTACGTTAACATCACACTACTATATTTACCTCATATTTATGATTATATTCAGGTATTATATCATATGATATAAGTCATGGTGATGACAAAATTATTACGACACGTTACAAGGTTCTTACTAAAAATTGTCGTATCAGGTGAATACCGAAACTTCGCCAACGTGTCACGTACTTTCCATATACAGATGGCCAGCCCCTACACTTCAAAAATGACCATAAATTTCGTGGTCTATGTGTTATATTCATCCATAAAATTATTTCATGTTGGCACACACAAATCACCCCTAATTAAGGCCAAATTGTGGAGATTTCAAATTCAACATTTTAATCACATGGGGCACCACTTATTTCAGCCATTAGAGCTGAATATTCAAGTTATTCTATTTATATTATGTGTGACATAATATATATAACATGTGCAAAAAGTTTGAATTTAATCGGAGAAAAATCGCATAATCGACAAAAGTCGAAAATTCTGTTTTCTACGAACGCGACACATGAAACGTTTTGGGCATGACATATAAAATGTATCTAGACACTTTTTACATACTCTATACATTCTAAAGTGTTATAGAAAAATCAATTTAGGGCTGATCGGAATATACCATATGTGTATAATTATTATTGTGCACTATTTTACAAAGTTTGCAAAAATAAAATTCAGCACATGTACAAGCTACATCACACGCCTAGATCAGCTTAATGCAGCATATGTAGAGCATAGTTGGCATCTTGATTGGCCAAGAATAAAGTATAAAAGGTTGGTGACATAAAGGAAGGAGCTATACAAGGTAATATTTCAAACTATGTCACATATATGACACATGCTGAAAATTCAGCATGTGTGTGCTATAATGACCGAATTTCTTAGGCTTAATGGTGACTTATTTACTTCTTTAATTCAAATGGAGTGATTGGATGATAATATGGCAACAATTTGAATATGTCTTGGATAGTGCACATGCTGAAAATTTCAGCATGTGTTAAAGTGAGTTGGCCGAAATTTTGGTCTTGGAATTCAACATATTTGATTCTTTATTTTCAAGGAATTAATCTATTACCAACATAGCAATGTTTTGAATATTGTGTGAATATCACACATGCTGAAATTTCAGCATGTGAAAGAATCATATGGCTGAAATTTATGAGCTTAATGATAATTATTTTGTCTTATAAAATTTATGGAATTTATTATGAGACTTATGACAACATTTTATGACTAATTGGTACGTCTTTTAAGTGTTATTTTCAGATTTATACAGTCATCAAATGATGACCATTCTCATCCAATTAATGAGTACCAAGTAAGCAAGGCCTTAATCATCATCCAATGAAGTGTTGCCAAGTAAGTAAGTGAATGTCACAATGATGCAAGATATTCTTCCAAGGACTTAAAAGATAATTTCCAAGGGGAAGAAAATGAAAGAGGGGGCGGCCACATCTTGATAAAAAGAGAGAAGGAGATCAAACAAAATATAAGACAAGTTTCACAAACCCTAAGAGCAGAAAAGGTGTGCTACATCTTCTTCTTCTACACTTCTTTCTTTCTTCTCTCAAAAAGCCGATTGTATTCATATTCATACATATTGAATAGGCTTCATACATACCACCATACACGCTATATTGTTGTAAAATATTGATCAAGGTGTGATCAATCTTGCATCCGTTCGGTGGTGGTGTTCGTGATCATTGTAATCGCTTACAAGGTTTGTAAAGGGTTAGAGTTGGTGTGTAACTCCATCAACCCTATGTGGTAAAGTGTTGTTTGTTGTTTTGTGATCAGTGATAACCAAGGAAGGTGTCCTCAAAGACTGGAGTAGGTTGATTTAACCGAACCAGTATACAATTCCTTGTGTTCTTTACTTTTCAGCACTTACTTTCAGTTTCCAGCACAGTGCATCATTTTCGTCGCAATCTTACAAATACCAAATGAATTTCAAAAATCAAGACAATTTCCAGAAACATAGCACACGTTTTAAGTTTCATTTGGCGCAAGTTTCAACCCTTTTGAACAAGTATAAGTCATCCAAACGTCAAAAGTTCTAAGACTAGTGCAATCTGATTTTCAAGCTTGCAAAGGTTGAGACTTTGAACGTATTTGACTAACTTCCCAAAGGAAGTTTTCAAAAATGTTTCAACCCAATTAAATACACATAATAAGGGGTTTTTAATTAAATTTTTAGACCATTTGGAGTCACGGTTTAATCGGAATTAATTTTTCAAATCAGACTACCGTTTTTGGCAGATTTGTGCAATCTGACCACCAACGATTTTTAAAAGGGTTAAAGGTTGAATTTTAATCTGAAATTTTTAGGAGATACTCATAACATCTGAGACTAAGATCTCTACAAATTTTAGAATTTTTGAATACCTGTAACCTTGTTTTCAAATTGTTTCAAAACAGGTCCTGAAAACAGAAACTGCTTTTAGAAGTTGGGTTTTTGGTTTAAAACAATTTTAAAAACCAAATTTTCTACACCCACTATTCAACCTCCCCCCTTCTAGTGGTGCCTTGCAGGTCCTACTAGACCAAGTTCACAAATTCCTCATGGGATTGGATGAGTCCATATATAGAATTATATGTTCGTCTATTCTTAATCACGATCCACTTCCTCTCTTGAATCGCGCCTACTACATGGTAGTGCAAGAAGAGAGCCTCGACTCTATTGGGAGTATAGAGGAGACTCACACTCCAGCCGGCTTTGCAGTGACGGTAGTGGTTAAATAAGAAAGTGATCGCAAGTCGGCCAAAACCAACGTGACTTGCTCCCACTCCTACAGAAAGGGACATGAGGTGCGTGTGTGCTTTCATCTTGTGGGTTATCCGGATTGGTGAAGGGATCATCTAAAGACACTACTATGCTCCAAATGGAGCACGGTTGGTGCCTCTACACAGCAAAAATCTGCTGCAATCCTCGCACATATGGCATCAGTCCACTCGTCATTTGCAGGTAAGTCTCTCGAGAACATGGCTTCCTTGGCCGGATTGACTAAAGAAGATTTAAGTACCGTCCTTTAGGCGCTTAATGCCCATAAGCAAATGTCGACTGAATGCTTGAGTGGTAAGTATCCCGACTTCTCTTGGACTATTGACTCCGGCGCCTCTCATCATATGACTGGTAATGTGTAACTTTTACATAATTGTTCACCTGCTCTTCTGCGTAAGGTGTGATTGCCCAATGAAAGTCAGACATATGCAATCTGCGAGGGGGCAATTTGTCTTAATACTCATCTTGTGCTTCACAAAGTGTTGTTTGTGCCTCACTTGACGTGTAACTTGTTGTCGGTATCTCAGTTATTAAATAACAGCGATTATATTATTGAGTTTACTAAAGAAGGTTGTGTGATACAGGACCGATGTATCCGGACGAGGATTAGAGTTGGTGAGCTGATCGATAGCTTATACTTGCCGAGGGCTCCTTCTGCCGAGTTGACCTGCGTCGTGGGGGCTCCTTCTGCCGAATAGTCCTGCACTCTGGGGGTGGAGGACAACGTGGTTTTGTGGTACAATCAATTGGGCCATCCTTCTAGTAGTGTCTTACGAGTACTTTGTAAAACTGCTTTTCATTTAAATAAAGATACTGATGTTCTATGTGAAATTGGTTTTCGGTTAAAACAAATTAAACGGCCTTTTGCGTTGAGCAAAAGGTTAGTTGAATGGTGTTTTGATTTAGTGCATTGTGACTTGTGGGGCCCTTATCGTGAGAAAACTTCGTGTGGTGCATCCTATTTTTTGACCTTTGTTGATTTATCATATGCGGTCTGGATGTATCTTCTCACGACAAAAGGCCGCATCGCCTCAGTTGTCTATCAGGTCTTTGGTATGATCAATACACAAATGAATGGCAAATAAAAATTTTCTAGAACCATAACGACTCTGAATTTTCTTCTCTTCGCCCATTCTTTGCAGAACGAGGCGTTCTACATCGCACGTCTAATCAATACACTCCTCAGCAATGTTTTTAATGTTGCTCGCACCTTGTGTTTTCAAGCCAATCTACCACTCTCCTTTTGGGAAAAATGTGTCCTTACAGCGACCTATCTAATCAATCTCACACAAACTGTTGTCCTCGATGGCAAAGATCCTTATGAGATGTTGTTTGCAAAGCTTCCAGCCTACTCGCATCTCTGATTTTTCGGGAGTTTATTCCATGTCTGTAATGATCAATAGCGTCGCAGAAGCCACAAGAGCTCAGCACAGCAGGGAAGAGCTCAGCATAGGGAAGAGCTCAGCATGCAAACTATGGCGAGTCCAGGAGTCTGTCATTAAGACGAAGTACTCTGGGATACTGTGCCAAACCGAAAATTGCAAACTCTCCAAGGATACAATGGCTAACAGTTCGAACGAGTGGAACTACTACGTAAGAACTCCACAAACCTTACAAATGTTCTGACTTCTCGGATTGGTGAAATGCAGTAGTAGTGTATGCAGAATGCAGTAGTAGTTTATGCAGAATGCTCGTATGCAGCAGGAGAAGGGAAGAAAATTTTCAATTTTCAGCAGAAGCAGAACACTGCCTCCATTTATGGAGGGAAATCTTGGAGGTTACCGCAACCCACAACCGCATTGATCGGCCAGTAACCCCCATGATCACCCAGTAACCCATGATTGTTAGGATCAGTCAACTGGTTCAGTTTAATCTGAGCCGTTAGATCGTAGGATTAAAACATAACCGTAGGATCAGATAAATTATTTTTGGGAAACGTTTTAAAAGAAAATTTGTCTTAAAAGATAAAAATCGGTCAAAAATTCATTTTCGTCTTCCTTCCAGTCAAAAATTATCTTGCCCTTAGGGCACATCTAAAGTGCCTCTCTTAACACTCTATTTGGTGGCATTTTTCATTCAATTGTCCAATGTGGTATATTTGCAAAAAGGTGATGTATCTTCTTTTCATGAAGCCACATCATCATTTTCCAATTTGCAGCCAATTTTTACTCCTATTCTGAGCATTAATTTCTCATTCATCCGGTATCGAAATTGAGTGATTCAAAAACCTAAAACCATTTAATCATTACGTAGATAATTTAAGGGTAATTATTTTCCATTTTTAATTAGCGGATAGTAATCATAATTAAGCTCAAAGTATGTTTCTCACCAACCTTGGACAAACCTATTTTTAAATTTCTTCCAACAATCTCCCATATGAATGGAAATTAATGCAAATGTAGATGCTGACTCTATTGAGAAGTCAGACAAGAAAGTGTTACATTTGAAGAGGTAGCTTCTGGCTTTGAACCTTTCGTAGTGATGTATCATTGGATTCACTTGGCTAAATAGTGACTTGATTTATTGAACTAGTCAGCCTTTGCTTTGAATCTAGATAACAATACTCACACAAAATTTCCTTTAACACCCTTTTGATTCTCATGGTTGTGTTTGTTTTGGCCATGAACAACCTAGTTTCAGAAAGTGTTTTAGAGATTTCTTGCCTCACAGAATTCTCATAAATGTGGCCCCATTTCACACTTACGTGGGTGATTCCCATCAGGAACATTCTGCCACGCCCCACTTGATGTATCAAGATATAGGACATCTTAAAAGCTTTATCTTACCCTAAATATTCTCTGCAGACAACACTTTTATGTAACGGAATGAGTAAGTATTAAACTGAAACTTCATAACTTAGTTGTCCCATTGAACCAAGATTTTGAGATCTCCGGTCAACAAGGTTGGGTTACCATTACAAAGATTCTTGTGTAGTAGGCTTAAGTCCCATTCTGTTTGTCAATTTTGACATCTGATCTGCAGGCAAGCCTTTTGTAAGCGGATACACAAGATTCTCCTTTGATTTTATGTAATCAATAGAAATCATGCCATTACAGATCAATTGCTTAATAGTATTATGTCTCCGACGTATATGTTGTGACTTACCATTGTAGATGCTGCTTTGTGTTCGTATTATAGCAGACTGACTATCACAGTGTATGCTGATAGGAGTGATTGGCTTATGCCAACATGGAATATTTTCTAGTAAATTTCGAAGCCATTCAGCCTCTTCCCCAGCTTTATCTAATACAATAAACTTGGCTTCTATAGTGGACCGAGCTATGCACATAAATCCGCCCTTTCCCTTGATTTAGCCACGTTCAATTTGATCTCTACCATACTTCAAGAGAATCAAGAACCAGATAGCTCCGGCTCTGATACCACTTGTTGGGAATAAAGTCGAAATACCACTTTGAACTCTTCTTTCACTTAAACACTTTAAGGGGTTAAGATTATCCTTTCTAGCTCTCCACCTATTAGCATATTACCAATGAGTGTAAAGCTTTTTTGACTTCCTTGACACAGCACCACCACCAACAGTGAATAGGTATCCACTGGTGGACTTAGAATCGCTGCTATCTGATATCCAATTTGCATCACAGTATCCTTCCAATACTACTGAATATCTTGTATAGTGTAATCCAAGGTTCATTGTGTATTTCAGGTACCTCATCACTCTATTTTGAGCTTTCCAATGATCTTCACTTGGATTACTGGTAAACATGCTCAATTTTTTTACTAAACAAGCTAAGTCTGGTCTTGTACAGTTCGTTATGTACATCATACTTCCAATTACCTTTGAGTACTTCAACTGAGCTACAGGTTCACCTCGGTTCTTTCTTAAGTGTACACTTAAGTCTAGTGGGGACTTTATTGGTTTTGTATCAAACATATTGAATCGTTTGAAAACAGATTCAATATAATGAGTTTACGACATAACAAGGCCTTTAGTTATTCAAGAAATTTTAATCCCTAGAATAACATTGGCAACCCCTATATCTTTCATATTAAAATTTCCTGTTAACATCTTCTTGGTATTCAAGATGATGTCATGAGTACTGCTCATGATAAGCATGTGTCTATATATAAACATACTATCACATAGGCATCTGATGTGTTCTTGATGTGCACACACTTGTAACAGTTGTTGATCTTGAAGCCATTTAACAACATTGCTTTATCAAACTTCAAGTGCCATTGTTTGGGTGCTTGTTTAAGTCTGTACAAATACTTGACAAGTTTATACAACTTTTTGTCTTGCCCTGGTACAGAAAACCCTTCAGGTTGCTCCATATAAATTTCTTCTTCTAACTCACTGTTCAAGAAGGCAGTCTTCACATTCATCTAATGGATTTCTAAGTCGTAGACTACAGCGATAGAAACTAGCATCCTTATTGAAGTGATCCTAGTTACCAGTGAGTAGGTATCAAAAAATTCAAAGCCTTCATTTTGTCGATAGCTTTCAGCTACCAACCGGGCCTTGTACTTGTCAATAGACCCATCGTCTTTCAACTTTTTCATAAAGATCCACTTGTATCCGAGTGGTTTACTTCCTGGCGGAAGATCAACCAGCTCCCAAGTGTGATTTTGAAGAATCGATTCTATTTCATTATTTAATGTCTCTTTCAGGATGGGAGCTTCTAGAGTTGACATAGCCTTAGAAAAGGTTCTTGGATCATTTTCTACCAAGTATGTAAGAAAATCTGGTCCAAAGGATGTTGGTATTCAAGTTCGTTTGCTTTGGCATGGTTCCTCTATTTCTTGAGGGGTCGTCTCACGCACTCGCTTACTAATGCTTGTTTCTTTGTTGTTTTTGTCTTTCTTTAGAAAGACATCTTCAAAGAACAATGCATTTCTTGATTCCATGACAACATTCTCATGTATGTCGGGAATGTCCGACTTGTGCACCAAGAATCCATATGCTCTATTGTTAGTTGCATATCCTATGAATATGCAATCAATTGTTTTAGGCCCAATTATTACTTGTCTTGGTCTGGGTACTACAACCTTCGCCAGACACCCCACACTTTGAAATATTTGTAACTGGGCTTATAGCCTTTCCAAAGTTCATATGGGGTTTTATCCATCTTTTTAGATGGAATTCTATTTAAAATGACGTTGGCTGAGAGAATTGCTTCCCCCCACAAGTTCTGAGGTAAAACTGAACTTATCAACATATCATTCATCATCTCTTTTAGAGTACAGTTTTTGCGCTCAGCAATACCATTCGATTGAGGTGTATATGGTGCAGTCATTTGATGAATAATGTCATGTTCTGAACAGCATTCATTAAACGGTGCATCATATTCTCCTCATCTATCACTACGAATTACTTTAATTCGTTTGCTAAGTTGATTCTCAACTTCATTTTCATAGTCCTTGAAAGCATCAAGGGCCTCATCTTTGCTACTTAGCAAATAGACATAACAGTATCGCGTGCAATCTTCTATAAAAGTTACGAAATACTTTTTACTACCTCTCGTTTGCACAAATTTTAAATCATACACATCGTATGAATTAAATTCAAAGGTTTAGTGTTCCTTTCTATTGAAGGAAATAGAGTCTTTGTCAATTTTGCTTCAACACAGACTTGACATTTTTCTTTATTAATGTGTAGTTTGGGTAATAAATCAAGATTAATGATCCTTTATATTGACATGTAATTAACATGTCCCAAACAAAAATGCCATAAACAAGAAGACTCAAGCATATAAGAAGAAGTAGAAGCATTCTTATTAGCCTTCGGGCGAAACTTTCTTGGGTACAACTTTCACTACACTTGAACATATTATCAGTTAAGTACCCCTTTCCCAGAAACACCCCATTCTTACTCAGAATAAATTTATTACAATCAAAATACTAGCCTAAAACCATGGCTGACTAGTAAAGCTCTAGAAACTAAGTTCTTGCAGATGTCAGAAACGTGCAGTACATCTCGCAGAGTTAATTACTTTTCTAAAATCATTTTCAGAATCACATTGCCCGAACCATCAATCTTTGATCTATCAGAGTTCTGCATGTACAGCTTTTCATTATTCTTCGCCGGATAATAGTCTTTGAACATTGCCCTATTTGCGCAGACGTGTCGAGTGGCTCCGGTGTCCACCCACCATTCATGAGGATTTCCTACTGCGTTTCACTCAGAAACAACAGCACACAAATCCAGGTCATCCATCTGGTTGACAAGGTTGGCTTTCGCTTTTTTCTTCTTTTTTTTGGGCTTACGACAGTCAACACTGCGGTGCCCCTGAATTCCACAGTTATAACATTTACTAGTGAACTTTTTGACAACTTTCTTTCCTTTAGAGTTCACTTCAATAGGATTTTCCTTTTTGCCTGTGCAACATGAGCCTTTGCATGGCCAGAACTCAGACTTGGCTTTCTTTCGGATCTGCAGTTGTCCTCCTCTATACATAGTCGAACAATCAGATCCTCCAAAGTCATCTTCTTTTGTTTGTGTTTGAGATAGCTTCTAAATTCCCTCCATGAAAGAGGTAGCTTCTCAATCACAGCCGCCACTATGAAAGATTCACTGAGCGACATGCCCTTTTCTTCCATTTCTGCCACTAACATCTGAAGTTCCTCAATCTGAGAAACAACAGTATTGGAGTCTAACATTTTAAAATCAAGAAATTTGCTAATGATAAACTTCTTTGTACCGGCATCCTCCATGTGATACTTCTTATCTAAGGCCATCCACAGTGACTTTGCAGTTTTAAAGGTACAATACAATCCGTACAACGAATCGTCTAAACAACTTAAAATATGACTTAAGCAAACATAATTACTATAACTTCATGCTTCAGCTATCGAACTGTTTTGCATATTCAGATTCTTATCTTCAACCGAAACCACCTCCTAAGGATCCTCAGTCAGCATTTTAGCCAAACCCATCATTGTCAAGAAAAACTCCATCTTTTGCTTCCAGCGTTTGAAGAAACTGCCTCCAAACTTTTCTGGCTTCTCAACCTCTCCAACCGCAGGGAAAGGAGCAAGAACAGGCACATCAATAGTAGGTGCAACCGGAACAGCACTTTTCTGTTCCTGAGAACCTATGTGCATAGCATTCAACGAATTTGAACTTTTGTTTTCCATCGTATCTTACTTTCTGACAAATGTTGAAACAAGAAGTCAGAATAAAACAACTATAAATAAACCGGTACAGAATTGAGAATTCGTCTTAAGACTGTTAGAGAGATAAATAATTCACATTATGTATAGTAATGACCGACCTGAACTGAATAGCACCTCAAAACAGTGGTTCCATACTCTCAGCCTTCGAACCGAGCAGAGCTCAGCACGCAGCAGAGCTCAGTACAGAGAAGAGCTCAATAGCTCAGCACAGAGAAGAGCTCAGCACAGAGAAGAGCTCAGCAAAGAAGAGCTCAACACAGAGAGGAGCTCAGCACAGAGAAGAACTCAACACAGAGAATAGCTCAACATAGAAAAGAGCTCTGCAGAGTAGAGCTCCGCATAGGGAAGAGCTCAGCACGCAGCAGAGCTCATCACAGGGAAGAACTCAGCATAGGAAAGGGCTCAGCACAGCAAGGAAGAACTCAGCACAGGGAAGAGCTCAGGATGCGAACCGAGGAAAGTCCAAGACTTTGTCATTAAGACGAATTGCTCTGGTATACTATGCCAAATCGGAAATTGCAAACGTCTCCCAGGATACAATGGCTAATAGTTCGAACAAGTGGCACTACTACGTAAGAACTCCACGAACCTGACAAATGTTCTAACTTCTCGGATTGATGCAATGCAGCAGTAGTGTATGCAGAATTCAACAGTAGTTTATGCAGAATGCACGTATGTAGCAGGAGAAGGGAAGCACATTTTCAATTTTCAGCAGAAGCATGTTGGACCATGCACTTGGAATAAACACCACTAGAGGGGGGTGAATAGTGGTTAGCGAAAATTACACTACAACCCTTTGTAAAAAATCCCCTTTGAAAACAGAATCTGAGACCACCACAGATTCAGAACCCATTTTTGAAAAATAAAAAACTAATTGTACACAACTCCAAAAATTATGAAACTTTCCAGAATATAATTTCAATGTGTTAACAAGGCGCTGTCAGAAAATTAGACAAACATAAGATCGTTTGACCCTTCAAAAAATAAAATGATTCAGATGGTCAATCTGGACAGGATTTGACAGAATGTTGCTGATTTTGCAAAATGTGTTTCTCTTTGAATATTTGACGAAAAAGGTTGATCTTTATATCAAAACACTCCTTAGGATGTGTAGATGATGTTTCCAAAAGGACCGGACCTTAAATAATTCTTGATAAATACATAATTTAAGTTTTATCAAAACTGGTCAGATTGCATCCAGATTGGAGCAGTTATTTTGCAAAGACTGAAAGACTAATTTTCCCTTGCTCAAATCATGTGATTCTTCTTGCAAATGAAAGCTAACAGTCTGAAGTATAACTCCACCAAAAATCACAAATTTTGAAAATGTTTAGCTATTTTTTCAAAATGTGAGAATTTGTGTGAAAACTGCAGTCAAAACGGGCAGAAAATAGAAATGAAGAAACAAGACAAGAACACCGAGGATTTATCCTGGTTCGGTCAATGTGACCTACTCCAGTCCCAAGGAACATCTCTCCTTGAATTTCAATATTAAATGAATCACCTTACAACAAGAACCAAGCTTGATCCTTGGGTTATACACCAACCCTATTCAAGACTTGGATAATCACTTTCTAAGCAATACTTAGTTGCAACACCTCTACCACATATTGATGTAGCCTTATTAGAATGGCTAATCAATCTTACAAATGAAGCTAAAGAGGCTTGTGGATCAACAAAAACAACAAGACCACGTTAGCTGCAAAGAATGGATATGAACAACAACAAGAAGAAGATGATAGTTAGACAATTCAACAAATGTTTGTGAGCTTCAAGTGTGTTTCATCTTCTTCACCATTGCCCCTATTTATAGTGTGATTTGGGCCTTGGAGATAAAAACTCCAATGTGTTACCATCTTCATCATCAATTCCAAATGTCTTCTCATCATTAGTTGGTCTTGTACACTTGGCAAAATAAGACAAAATGATTGGTCCACCTTGGCAACTCTATTTGGCCAAAATTTTACACCTTGGATTGTCTTGGAATTATCTTGAAAACGTGAAGATAATACCCAAAGATAATAGCCATAACAACTCCATTATCTTCTCATCTCTTTGGCACAAGAATAGGCATGTGGGTAATTACATTTTCAAAATTCAAAATTCAGCTCCAAGAACATAATGTAGCTGTTGGCTACTTTCCTTTTTCTTCAAAAATACATGTTGATTTTCTTTAATAAAATAAGAAAGGATAATACCACCAAAATATCCTCAACTCCAAGAACAACAATAGGACATGTGAGAGCTTCATTTTGACTCAAAAAATCTGTTGAAAATAGCCAAGACAAACATGTAGCTGTTTGGCTACATTTGAATATTTCCAAGTTGATTTTTGCCAACTAGCTCCTTTTTGATTTGTCCACTTGTCACCAAATCATAATATACCCAATCATATCCAACTATATATGCATGTTTGTAAACATACATATATGTGTAGCAACTCAGATTTTTGAAGAAGAAATTAATAGATAATAGTTGACAAGATTATGTCAACGTGTAACACCGAAATTCCAAATATTTCTTCTTATATGTCATGAAAATTTCCACACCTTTGACACCTTGAAAAACTCTGAATAATAATGATACATATGTTCTTATAACATATATAAGATGGTCTTCAAGAAAAAATAGAATGTGACATCTCAAATCGTCACATATTCAGCTATAGTCAACAATATAATCATGTGAGAGAATAAGATAAAGAATCAACATATTATCTTCAAATTAATAATAAATAAGCTCCAGAATGAAGATAATAATATGCTCAAGAGATTACTTGAGTGAAAATACTAAAAACATCCTCGGGGGTAAAATGACCAAAATACCCCTGATATATGAAAACTCCAGAAATGACCCGGATGGTCATAAATACTCATGATATCACCTTTGTCATGATAAATAGTATAATAATACATCCTTGAAATATTTTCACCATGTTATGTTCCTACAGAACTCAAAATACCAATTTTGCCCTTTTTGGTAAGTTGTAGAAACTTCCAAGACACGTTAGTCACAATACATTTAAAATCATCAAAATCACATAAGATTCATATAATGAGCATGTATAAATCATATACAAATGAAAACAATCATTTAAACACTTTTTAGAAAAATATTTCTAAAAGCCCTAAACATTTTGTGAGACGTGGATCGATCTATGTGAGGGGCTGACGTACGTCGATCGATCCACGTGAGGGGATGACGTACGTCGATCGATCCACGTGAGAGATCGATGTCTCACAGTAAGTTTTTAGTTATTCTCAGTCCAACATCGATCGATCCATGTTAGAGGGTAATGTACATCGATCGATCCATGTGTCTCTGCCTGAGAGATCCACGTCATTTTTCTTCACTTTTTCATCCTTTAATCACTTATAACACCATATGTGACATTTCTAAGTATTCACCACTTAAAATCATGACTTTGAAAATTATCCAAATATATTTCTCAACATTCTCTCCCTTTTGGATGATTTTCAAAATAACTTAACATGATTTTAATGTCACAACTCATAACCATTTGTTTAACATCATAAATCTTACCAATTGTTTTCAAACTTTGTTTTCAACAAAATTTTAAATAGTTATGCTCCCCCTCAACTTATACTCTCCCCCTTAACCTATACTCAACTTATACAAATTGAAACTTATCAACTTATACCAATTGAAACTTATCATACCAAATCATGACTTACCAACTAAAATCATGTTCTTATTCCATCTCCCCCTTTATTTTGCAAATCATGCAAAAGATAGAACTATACAATGGTGTCGTAAGTCATCATACCTAACTTGGCTCGTAAGTTTTCAAACGTGGCTGGATTAAGGGGTTTGGTAAAGATATCAGCAATTTGCTGAACATTTCTTATATGGTTTATGATTATATCCTCATTTTGAACATGATCTCGAAGAAAGTGGTATAGCATCTCAATGTGTTTGGCCTTAGAATGAAGCACCGGATTCCGTGAAAGATTGATCGCACTTGACCTATCGTAGAAAATTGCAATCTTATTCATTTTAATGCCAAAATCACTAAGTTGCTGCTTAAGCCAAAGTATTTTGGTAGTACATAAACTTAAAGCTATACTCGGCTTCAGTGGTAGAAAGAGCTACACTAGCTTGCTTTTTAGAAAACCAAGAGATCAAGTTGGTTCCAATGAATTGACATGTACCGCTAGTGGATTTTCTATCTAACTTGCAACTACCATAATCAGCATCACTATATGCGTGTAATTCCAACTTAGCGCTTCTATCATACCAAAGTCCTAAGTGAGGTGTATGCTTAAGATATCTAAAGATCTTTTTCACTGCACTACAGTGAGATATCTTAGGACAAGATTGAAACCTAGCACACATACACACACTAAACATGATGTCAGGTCTTGATGCAGTTAAGTAGAACAGTGATCCAATCATAGACCTATAAAGTGTCTCATCAAAAGGTTTACCATTTTCATCCTTATCAAGTTTGATGCAAACACTCATAGAGGTACTTGTAGGTTTCAACTCTTCAAAGCCAAACTTTTTAATCATATCATTGACATACTTAAGTTGGCTAATGTGAATTCCTTGAGGAGTTTGTTTGATTTGAAGTCCTAAGAAGTAATTCAACTCTCCTACCATTGACATTTCAAATTCTGACTTCATACACTCTTTGAAGTCTTTTACTAAGGTAGGGTTGGTTGAACCAAAGATAATATCGTCTACATATATTTGAACTATTAACAAATCATTATCTTTTCTTCTTAGGAATAATGTGTTGTCTATTATTTAGCCATTCATAAGGCGTTTTATTTAATTTCTTTCTAATAGTAAGCCTATTTATAATGTAGCATGCACAACTAACAGCTTCAGCCCATAAATATTTAGGTAATTTATTTTCACATGACATTGTTCTAGCAACTTCTTGAATTCTTCTAATTTTGTATTCAACAACTCCATTGAGTTGTGGTGTTCTTGATGGTGAGAATTCATGTTTAATTCCATGTAATTCACAAAACTTGATTACATTTTTGTTTTTAAATTCTCCACCTCTATCACTTCTAATTCTTTTGACATTTTCTTCGTATATATTTTCAAGTTGCTTTATAAGAGTTTCGATTGCTAATGGAGCATCATCTTTTTTTGTTAAGAACAATGTCCATGTGTAACGTGAGTAATCATCTACTATGACACACACATAGTAGTGTCCACCTAGACTTCTTGTCCTAGTTGACCCAAATGAGTCTAAGTGAAACAATTCTAGTACATGACTAGTATTCACTTCATGTTTTGGTTTTAAGGTTTGTTTGATGTGTTTTCCCTTAATACATGTTTCACACATTTGAAAATTATCTAGGTCTAACTTAGGCATTTCTCTAATTAAATTCTTCTTAGACAATTTCTTAATGGTTGAAATTCCTATATGGCCTAATCTTCTATGCCATAAATTTACATTTAAGTCATGTGATATTAGACACTTAACCTTAGCATCTAACATATTATCTAAGGTAAGAGTATAAATGTTACCATCTCTATTTCCTTTTAAAACTATTTCTCTTTTTTCATTTATTATATCACATGAATTGGGAAGAAAAGAGACATTGTAACCACAATCTATAAGTTGTGAAATACTAAGTAAATTATAAGAGATATTGCTTACTAACAACACATTTCGTATTTGAAATGTGTTAGGGTCCCCAATTGTTCCTTTTCCAACAACTTGTCCTTTGTTGTTGTCACCGAATGTTACTTTTCCTCCATTTTTGATATGTTCCAATTTGATGAATAGTTTGGGGTTCTCCGTCATATGCCTCAAACATCTACTAATTTAAAAACCATTTGGTTTTTAGATTCTTTGACTTTGCCTCCTTCTTGCATTCTTTGCGCTTTTCCTACGATGGAGAGAAAGTTTTAGGTACCCTTTATTTGGATCCTTGAATGTTAGGGGCACTATTCTTGTTTAGATATCCCTTAGGTATCCAAACTTGAGCATACCTTTTAGACACATTTTTAGAATGGTTAAAATAAGAAGGATAAGCATATAGATGATTATTCCACATAAGTGAAGATGCATTGTTATACATGTTGCGCCATGGTTGATAATCATTATGTGATGGCCGATTTCTATAATGTGTATAAGACATGTGATTTTGTTTCTTGAATGGCGCTATATAAGTATGTTCATAGGCATTTCTATAGGACTTTTATGAGTGTTGCCTATACTTAGGTTCATAATAAGTTGGATGCATTTTATTATGTCTAGTTGCATTTGTATACATATAGGCATAATTTCTAGGTTGTCTATTAGCAAAGTTTGGCCTAGATGTATGTTTATGCGTGTGTGCTTTTATGGGTGTATGTTGCATTTTTGTCTTAGAATAAACAGAAGGAGTACAAGAAGATTTAGTAGGCAAAGTTGTTTTTATATCTTTATAAGGCTGTTTAGTAGTTGAAGGTACAAACTTAGTCTTTCTACCTACTTTTTCATCTTCTTCTTTATAGCCTAAGCCGATTTTATCATTTCCATATTTTTGTGATGATATGAGTATGTCTAACTTGTTTGTACCGGATTTAAACTGTTCTAAGGTTTTCTATAAGTCTAGTTTGCATGATTTAAGTGTAGACACTTCATTTTCATAATCATGCATCTTGGTTTTCAACACATTATTTTCGGTTCTTAAGGTTTGTTCATTATTTCTAGATGCTCAATTTTAGTCTTTAGTGAATCAAGAGTATTTGATGACACTTGTTTGAAAGAATCTAATTGATTAGAAAGTTCCAACTTGGTTGTCTTCAACTTGTCATTTTCTTCGATTAGTTTCTTTTTCTCTTTTGACAGCCTTTTACAATGAGTATGCATTTTCATGAATTCATCATACATTCCATCGAAAGTCATCTCATTATTAGAACCAAAATCAGGAGTAGATGTTACCTCTTTCGTAGACTTTGAGAATGCTCCTTTATGAGAGATTGATGACATGATGTATGATTTTAGATTAATACCTAGAATCTTTAATCAAGTGAATACAAATGCTACAAACCTTCTTGAAGTTTTCAAATGCTCCAAACCTTCTTGATTTGGGATTAGCAGGCTACTATGTGTTCTTGCTTCTTAGCTTTGTCTTGTTTGTACGGCGTTGAATCTTGCTTCTTCGAATGGCGTAGACCTCCCTCTGATACCAATTGTTGGATTGTGCACCTGCAATAAACACCACTACTGGGGGAATAGTGGTTAGTAGAAATTACACTACAACCCTTTGTAAAAAATCTCCTTTGAAAACAGAATCTGAGACCACCTCAGATTCAGAATCTGTTTTTGAACAATTCAAAACTAATTGTACACAACTCTAAAAATTATGAAACTTTTCAGATTATCACTTCAATGTGTTAGCAATACTCTATGCAAACATCAAACAAAAATAAGATCGTTTGGCTCTTCAAACAAATAAAAAGATTCAGATGGTCAATCTGGACAGAATTGGACAGGATGTTGTTAATTTTGCAAAATGTGTTTCTCTTTGAATATTCAACCAAAAAGGTTGATATTTATATCAAAACACTCCTTAGGATGTGTAGATGATGTTTCCAAAAGGCTCTCACCTTAAACAATTCTTGATAAATACAGAATTTAAGTTTTCTCAAAACTGGTCAGATTGCAGCTAGATTGGAGCAGTTATTTTGCAAAGACTGAAAGACTAACTTTCCCTTGCTCAAATTAAGTGATTTTTGTTTCAAATAAAAGCTAACAGTCTGAGGTATAACTCCACCAAAAATCACGAATTTTGAAAATTTTTAGCTATTTTTGCAAAACGTGAGAAATTGTGTGAAAACTGCAGTCAAAAATTGCAGAAAATAGAAATGAAGAAACAAGACAAGAACATCGAGGATTTATCCTAGTTCGGTCAATATGACCTACTCCTGTCCCAAGGAACACCATTCCTTAGATTTCACTATCAAATGATTCACCTTACAACAAGAACCAAGGTTGATCCTTGGGTTATACACCAACCCTATTCAAGACTTAGATAATCACCTTCTAAGCAACACTTAGTTGCAACACCTCTACCACCTATTGACGTAGCATTATAAGAATGGGTAATCAAACTTACAAATGAAGCTTAAGAGGCTTGTATCTCAACAAAAAAAAACAACACCTTAGCTATAAAGAATGGAACAAGAACAACAACAAGAAGAAGATGATAGCTAGGTAATTCAACAAATGCTTGTGAGCTTCAAGTGTGTTCCATCTTCTTCACCATTGCCTCTATTTATAGTGTGATTTGAGCCTTGGAGATAAGAACTCCAATGTGTCACCATCTTCATCATCAATTCCAAATGACTTCTCATCATTGGTTGGTCTTGTACACTTGGCAAAATAAGACAAAATGATTGATCCACCTTGGCAACTCCATTTGGCCAAAATTTTACACCTTGGATTCTCTTGGAATTATCTTGAAAATGTGAAGATAATACCCAAAGATAATAGCCATAACAACTCCATTATCTTCTCATCTCTTTGGCACAAGAATAGGCATGTGGGCATTTACATTTTCAAACTCCAAAATTCAGCTCCAAGAACATAATGTAGCCGTTGGCTACTTTCCCTTTTCTTCAAAAATACATGTTGATTTTCTTTAATAAAATAAGAAAGGATAATACCACCAAAATATATTCAACTTCAAGAATAACAATAGGACATGTGAGAGCTTCATTTTGACTCAAAAAATCTGCTAAAAATAGCCAAGACAACCAAGTAGCTGTTTGGCTACATTTGAATATTTCCGAGTTGGCATTTTTGCCAACTAGCTCTTTTTTGATTTGTCCACTTGTCACCAAATCATAAAATGAGTACCACCTCATATCCAACTGTATATGCACGTTTTTAAACATACATATATGTGTAGAAACTCAGATTTTTGAAGAAGAAATTAATAGATAATAGTTGACAAGATTATGTCAACGTGTAACACCGAAATTCCCAATATTTCTTCTTATATGTCACAAACATTTCCACACATTTGACACCTTCAACAACTTTGAATAATAATGATACATATGTTTTTATAACATATATAAGATGGTCTTCAAGAAAAAATAGAATGTGACATCTCAAATCGTCACATATTCAGCTATAGTCAACAATATCATTATGTGAGAGAATAAGATAAATAATCACCATATTATCTTGAAATTAATAATAAATCAGCTCTAGAATGAAGATAATAATATGCTCAAGAGATTCCTTGAGTGAAAATACCAAAAACACCCTCGGAGGTAAAATGACCAAAATACCCCTGGTATATGAAAACTCCAAAAATGACCCAGATGGTCATAAATACTCATGATATCACCTTTGTCATGATAAATAGTACAAGAATACATCCTTGAAATATTTTCAGCATGTGATGTTCCTACAGAACTCAAAATACCAATTTTGCCCTTTTTGGTAAGTTGTAGAAACTTCCAAGGCACGTTAGTCACAATACATTTAAAATCATCAAAATCACATAAGATTCACATAATGAGTATGTATAAATCATATACAAATGAAAACAATCATTTAAACACTTTTTAGAAAAATATTTCTAAAAACCCTAAACATTCTGTGAGACGTGGATCGATCCATGTGAAGGGCTGACGTACGTCGATCGATCTACGTGAGGGGCTGACGTACGTCGATCGATCCACGTGAGAGATAGACGTGTCACAGTAAATTTTTGGTTCTTCTCAGTCCAACTTTGATCGATCCATGTTAGGGGATGATGTACATCGATCGATCCATGTGTCTCTGCTTTGAGAGATCCACGTCATTTTTCTTCACTTTTTCATCCTTTAATCACTTATAACACCATATGTGACATTTCTAAGTATTCACCACTTAAAATCATGACTTTGAAAATTATCCAAACATATTTCTCAACAAAGCAGAGCACTGCCTCCATTTATAGAGGGAAATCTTGGAGGTTACGGCAACCCACGAACACACTGATCAGCCAGTTACCCCCACGATCACCGCACATCCCATGACCGCCTTCGATCGATCAGTAACCCCCATGATCACCCAATAACCCACAACTGTTAGGATCAGTCAATTGGAACTGTTTAGTTTAATCTGAGCCGTTAGATCGTAGGATTAAATCATAATCGTAAGATTAGGTAAATTATTTTCTGGAAAAATTTTAAAAGAAAATTTGTCCAAAAAGATAAAAATCAGGAGGGCAAGCCATCTGGCCAGATAGGCAGGCGGTAGCGGCATGCGCTCTCGCATGTGTGTAGCCATCTGCGTCTTTCCTCCGGTCAAAAATTCTCTTGCCCTTAGGGAACATCTAAAGTGCCTCTTCTAACACTATATTTGATGGCATTTCCCCTTCAATTGGCCAATGTGGTTTATTTGCAAAAAGGTGACGTGTTTTCTTCTCATGAAGCCACATCACCAATTTTCCAATTTGCAACCAATTTTTACTTCTTCTTTGAGCATTAATTTCTCATTCACCGGGTATCAAAATTGAGTGATTAAAAGCCTGAAATCATCTACTCATTACGTAGATAACTTAGTAGTAATTAGTTTCCGTTTTTAGTTAATGGACAGTAATCATAATTAAGCTTAAAGTATGTTGTTCACCAACCTTGGACCAACCCATTTCCGAATTTCTTCCAACAGAAGTTGACTCCCATTTCCTACAGGAAGTGGTTCTTAAAGGCTTTATTCGGACCTTGCACGTCCCGACATCTCATCAGCTTGTCGACATTATGACCAAATATCTCGGCACGCTAGACTTTTGATTTTTTCTGTCAAAGTTGGGCATTTCATATCTCCACGCATCAACTTGAGGGGGTGTTAATGAGACTGAGCTGCTGAGCTGACCTCCCGCAGCCGAACTGACCTGGCGGGAGTGACCATCTTGGTTGACTACGGTGGCGGAGCTGACCTACCAGAGCTAACGTGACCGACTACATCAATCACAAATTGGCCGATCACTGTGATTGGATAGAGATTAGGAATATCTAATATCTGATTAATATGTGATCCTTCAAAATTATCTGTTGTTATTGATTTGATTTGTGTCTATCATTACCTTATTGGTATCTATCATCACCATACTTTATAGATTTGATTGATGAGTTAATTGCACCTGGTATCCAATCCTTTCCACGAAGTTTTAAGTGGCATCCATACTTTCATCTAATTCGCTGAACAACCATACTTATTAGGAAAATTGGCACATGGCATCCTTGATGACATCATAAAGGCAATTTTCATTTATTTTTTAAAAATTTTAGAAAACATAATTCAAAAATAAAAAAAGTAAACCCCTACCCCACCCCCACGTCCACCCCATCCCCCTTCATCTTCTTATTCAGTCAACTCCTCCAATCAAACTATTTTTGAATATATATATACAAAAAAGAAAATATGTAGTTTATAACTACTGATAAATTCATTATATTTATCTTCTATTTGTTTTCTATCCTCTAAATAATTTTTGAAAAACCATTCTCTTTGTCCTTATGTTCTTCTACTACAGAAATTACCGTGCAATAACTTTTTTATCTAATACAAATTCTTTTTCTATTACATTTAATTCATTAGCCATGATTTTCTCTCTTATTGCAGATTGAGTTAGACTATCCGAGTACTAAAATCTGATCTAGAATAAACTCCTCTGGGCATTTCAGTGGAATAATTTGCTTTTCTAGATGGAATATCAGAGATCGAAAATCTATGTTTTTCATAGGGTGTATTAATCACTGATGGAATTATTATATCTTGTTCTATAGAAAGAACTCTTAGTAAATCTTAGCCTAACTGAACCTTCATTAAATTGGTTTACCTTTGAAATTTCTGTACTGGTTTATTTTTTCAGGTGTTGTTAGATTAACAGCTCCTTTAGAATCCATTCATCTGGAAGATTAACTTCATGCCATTTTATTGATTCAGATATGATAGCATTAGATCTAGACAGGTCTGTATGTACTATCATAGTTACTCTTTTTTTCAAGGAATGTATTGGATTTGGTCTTAGGGGAATCGATCCTGGTAACATATCGCAACCATGTGTTTTAATTTGTAATACTATGCTTTTTAGAATTTGTAAATCTTTTAAAGATGTGGAAAATTTTGGATATCGGTCGAAAGAGATGGGTCACGTGCAAAGACTAGACTGTACAAAGCTAAGAAGAGAGTTTTTAAGCTATTATGTCTAATATCTCTTAACAATACCAATATTGATGTGTTTAACCCTTCTCTTGTGAGGACTTTATTCCTACTTGTATTAAACCAATGGCTGAGGGAGTCGGGGTGGGGACGGGCTATGGTAGCGGCGGGCAGTAGGGGGCCGAGGGTGATGTGGGTGAGGTTGGGGGAGTTTGATAGTGGGTTGGGGGAAAGTAGATTGAGGGAGATACATGTAAGTATATGCGTGTATATGCATATGTATGGGTGTGAGCATATATACGTATATAGATACACAGATGGGATAAGTCATTTTGGTGTGTTGGAATTATTTGATTATTTGGCATATTTGTATTTGGTGTATTTGATATTTTGACCTTGAAAATATTTGGACTATGCAAAATTGTTTTGGAAATCGCATTACGTATTTCAAAATTCACCCTTACAAGATGATATATATCGTTAGGCCAGATTGATTCCAAACAAACGGAGCATCTGAGCATATTGGCTATTTTGATATAGAACGCTCGGACATGTTGACCGCGATTAGGGCGTCAAGGCATATTGGCTATTTCGATAGAGCGCCTGGGCGTATTGACTATTGGGGGATTAATTCGTAAGTCTTGTGATATAAGTCACTTCTAGGAAAAGTGCTATAGTGATTGCATTGAAATTTGTATTTGGACTTTGGATTTGGTACCGAGTTGGACTCGGACTTGGTTAATTGGCTTTGAACCGGATTTGGAATCGAACTTTAGTTTGAAACTTTGGAAATGTGATTTTGACTTGGCATTGCATCGATTTTGGAAAACTGCATCATTGTTTTTGACTTGGACTAACCTTTGATTGGACGTGGCCTGTTTGACTTTGATATTATACTTGTTGATTTTGACTTTTGGATGTTAGGGGTAATTTAGTAATTTTATTTGCGAATAGGAAGCATGCTATTTTATATATTGTTGTTTATTTTATAACACTTGTTTTCCCGTGTATAATCTCATAGTAAATGTAGTGAGGCTACTTGCTGGGAAAGTATCGATCATGCTATACTTTATGTGATTTTGGAGATAAGCTGGATTACATCTTAGTGTACGTAGATAAGGATTCGGAGTGGGGATTCTGATAAGAGAGGACTTTCCAAGGAGACTTTCTGATGATTAGTTGAGACAATTTTACGGAAGCGATTTTCATGTATTTTTGGAGATTTTGCATTTATCATTTTATCTACGTTATGACAATGGCATTGTTTTAGTTTTGCCTAGACTCGTATATTTATTATTAATGGGTATGTTGAGTTTTCTATTTCATTTTATGACTTCTGCTGACTTCAATTTATGTCACTTTGCTGACGTGTAATTGATTCATATCGACGCCTCGTATTTTCCTTAGCAAAATACGATGGGTGAGTAGTTTTGAATACTAGGGCTTGGGACAGGTTGCTACAGGTGGTATCAAAGCATGGCTCTAGATCCACAGCGGAGATTTAGGCCATGATTTTAGAAATTAAGAGATGATCTTAAACATAAGTACTGATTTTAGTCATAAGCGATGATTATATACTTAAGCATTAACAATAGAAATAAGTAACGATTTTAGATATAAGAGATCAACAGATGAAGGATATGTTCACGTATACCTAGAGTATACCTTACGATTTTGAATTATTTGCCTTACGTAAGCTTTGATTATGAACTTTTGCATATTTCCTTAGATCCGATCCATAAAGACCTTAATCATTTAATGTGAAATTAAAATTATGCAAATTGTAATGTTACGGCAAAATGACGCCAAGAAGAGACCCAAACGGCAATGGTAAGGCGCTGGTCGATGCATTGGTTAAGATTGGGCAAGCAATTAATCGGGCCATCCCATAGCAGCTGCCGTTGGGGACTAATATGTTGGTCGCAGAGTACGCTGACCAATGTAACACCTTGGGGAGGTTCGTTTCATCTATCATGGGCGACATGCACTCCAAGATGGTAATATTTTGAGAGGGGACTATACTCACGCATTTGCAACAGCATGGTGAATGCAAATTCTAGGGACTTTGGGGAGTTGCTAGATGCTTATTACTAGATGGAGAGCGACGTACAACGTCGCGATGAAGAGAATAAATGCAAGCGACCCCGTGAGGCAATCAATTGTAGACCCGGGTGATGGGTCAAGGTTTCAGGAGGGGTCCGGTAAATCAGCCATGAACTTAGTAGCGGCTTTAAGAGTCCATGTGTAATATGTTGACAGTGACCCCTATTTGCCCCAACTGCAGCCGGAGACACACTGGAGAGTGCTGGAGGAAGAGAGGGGCATACTTCAACTGTGGAAATGTTACATCCCCTGCCCTTTGAGGGGTAAAGGAAGATAAAAGAAAAAGAAAATAGAAAGACAATAAGGAAAAATAAAAGGAGAACAAACAGAAGGAAAGAAAAATAATAATAAGTAAAGGATAAACTTAACACCTATCTTGTAGTATTTGGATTGAAATAGAAAATCGGAGGATAAAAACTAACCATCTAAGATTTGTTAAATAATATCCTACGCATAGTAGGAAATTACCAAATTCTTATCTATAATTATTTATACTTATACATATAAGCCTAACCAAAATTCTACCTTATTCTCAACCCCCTGCAGCCGCTCCCTGCACAAACAAGATTGCAGCAGCCCTTCTCCTTCTCAAATCCATTGGCCAGCCTCCTCTTGGAGAGAAAAAGGAGGGTTTTGTCCAATTAAACCCTAATCTCTTATGTGTGTGTAGATATATATATATATTTATTTATATATCTATACTTATATATATACATACTCATACGACTAAATCCTACCTTTTACACACAAGGAGAAAATCGGCCACCACCCTTACATGGTGGTATGTGGCTGAGTATATATATGTATGTATCTATATGTGGACCGAATGCATAAAAGTATATGTTGGGAAAATATAAATGTGGTATTATGTGTGAAGCTGGCCGATCCTTGCAAAGTATACTTGGGTTGTGATTTTTACATGTGTATGGTAATATATGATATATGTCAAGTATATATGTATATATGTATACAAGATTATGATTTGTAATTGTGGCATACACAACGGCCAAAATCAATATTTGAAACTGGGAATGGAAATTTTGGGCAAGTGAGAGGTTGGCATAGGATTAATATATGAATTGAATATAAGGACTATGTATGGTTTTATGTGGGATCAAATTGGCATATTGGCATCGATTTTGGATGAATTTGATAGTGGTGTAAGAGGAGATTTTGCATAGTTTGATGATAAGAATATGTTGAAAATTGAAAAAGGAGACTTCTAGTGGTGGGAGCCAACCAGCAGCGGCGGCATGTAATGTGTGACAATGATTTTCAAGGCAATGTGTTAGGCATAAACTATCCTTGCTTCCTGAGGTGTTATATGTGAGAAAATGCAGGTGGTGTGTGTTTTGGAGGGTTGGAGTTAGGGTTTTGGAGAGTGGGGAGGAGGTTGTGCCAAGAGAGTGGGGCTGGCGGTAGGTATTGGTGGGGTTGGACAATAAGGGCTGAGGGTGTTGGGGTGTGAGGTGAGGTGAGTTGGGTAGTGGGTTGGGGGGAAGTGGATCGAGGGAGGTACCTGTATATATACACGTGTATATGCACATCTATGGACGTGGGCTTATATATGTGTATATGTACATGTAAGTTGTAGTCAATAGGACATCAAAATATCAGTATTTAACATGTGATTGTATATGGATATTTGTGTATTTGTAATTGGATGTGATTGAATTGATTGGAATTTATTGTTTGGAAAATATTTGAAAAACGTCGACATTTGAAATCGCATTTGGAAAATCGTATCGATATTTGAAAATTGTTTTGAAATCGCACATCGCATATTTTGAAAATCACCCTTACAAGGAAAATATATCATTAAGCTGGATTAGTTCCAAACAAACGGCCAGTCCGAGCACATATGACTACATCGATAAGCCGCTCGGACTCATATGATCACCAATTGGGCTGTCCAGGCACATTAGTCACATATGACTATATCTATAGGCCGCCTAGACACATCGACCATTGGGAGAGCAATTCATAAGTCTTGCGATATAAGTCACTTGTAAGAAAAGTGTCATGGCCATTGCATCAAAATCGTATTTGGAATCGTTATGAAAAATTGTATCGAATTATCCAATCGCATCATATAGAAATATCGAATCATTTTGTACCGAACATCGCATCACATCAAAAATTGATACTTTGGAAATCGAATTTGATTATCGAAAATTGATTTGATTAGCATCGTATAGATTTAGAAACTACATCATCGATTTTGATTGTATTAACACCTTATTTGTTATCGATTAGTTGATTTGGAGATTGGATCGTTGACTTTGTTGTTTGATTGTACAAGGGTATAATCGTAATTTTATTTGTGAATGGAAACATGCTGATTTATGTATATCGATATTTATTCTATAACACTTGTTTTCACGTGTATGGTCTCATGGTAATACAGTGAGGCTACTTACTAGACAATGTATGTCGCTCATACGATACTCTGTTGTTGTTTTGCAAAGGCTCAGGGGTAAGATTTAGCATACATAAAGGATGAGACCGAGGAGGATTCTGAGGTTCGAGGATATTTTGATGAGACTCTTTGCAGGCTTAGTTGAGATATATGTTTTTGATATTCGAGGTTCATATATTTTGGATACTTAGTATTTATTATCTGCATTTCGCATCTGTATTGAATTAGATTTGCCTATACATTTATATTAATGATAATGACTAATTTCGAAGATTTTATTTTATTACTTCCGCTAACATCGATCTGCGTCACTTTGCTAACGTGTAATTGAATTGTATCGATGCTTGTATTTTTCTTAGTGAAATACGGCAGGTGAGTTGTTTCGAGTACTAAGGCTTGAAATAACCAAATAAAGAAATACGGTAGATCAGAGTGGCGCGCAGAAGCATGGGGGATTAGGATGTCTCAAGATGGCTAAGTTAATGACTGTTTAAGTGAATATAGAGTGAATGCAGATAGGTTATGGAGAATTAAGTTATGGATTGGACCCTGTGAGGACGAGAACATCTTGTGAAATGCTAGTAATAACTAAGTTTAATCGTACTAGAATAAAACTTGTTCTGAAAATACATACAGTTGAATGGGTCAATTTGTGAATAAGACGTTAAGTTAAGATTGTAGCACACAGAAGCACTGATTATAGAGCTAATGCATAAGTATGCAAGAATCAATTTTGAGAGCTTAGTTCTATGTTGAGGAAGAGTGTGGTTAGCATATTGAAGGACTTAAAGGATATTTGGGATTGGATATCTACCTAGGTAACGGACCATATATGACTAGTTTTAAGAATTCATAATTGTAGATTACATGTATATAAGTTGAATGATACACGTTAAGTGGTGCAAGTGGAGTTGAAGGTTTAGTGACCTAAACGTGAGGTTGATCTAATGATATTCGTGACATATAATAGGTGAATGGATTAAGTAGAATTACACTAAGTTGTTGACTACATAATACGCAAGTTTCGAGGGCGAAACTTTTGTAATAGGGGATGAATGTTGTGACCCGGAACCTAGGAAAAGGAAATACCAATATTAGGATAGGAGTTATCCTATATAAAGTGGATTGAAATAGGAAATAGGTAAGACATGGTTGAAATTGAATGGTTTACTATAGGTATAATATCCTAAAGCTATTTTGAAAATACCTAAAAACTATCTACAACTACCTTTTTTTTAATCGGAAAGCATATATATGATTATTAAACCTCTCTTATGGCTGAGGAATACCATATTACATAAATGGGCAGCGCATCATCGTGCGAGAACAAATAGTAAAAGTACATATTGTGTGTGAAAGGCCAACAACATATGATATGTCGCATTGAAACCTTGTCAAGTAAAACCACCCTTGTGGATAAAACTTTGGCGAAGGAAAAAGCGTGCATATTTATGTTATTAGACCCATGACACTGTACAACATAATCCAAAATTAAAATTGACAACCTAAAGCCCTGTAGTATGTGGCAAAATAGGTAAACAATGAAACAAGCCTCCTGATGAAACAAGCCTGCTAATGAGACAAGCCTACTGAAGAAGTTAGATCTGTGCAATGTCCTGTAATGCTGCATCTGTAGACGATCAAAAAGAACGGGGTGTGATGTAAATGTGCAGAGGAAGCTCGAAGAAGAATCCTAAGCTGATGCAAATCAGGATCAAGGGGGGTAGTAGATTTCATTGTGAAGACCAACTCTTGACAATCAACTTCAACCTCAAGATGTCCCAATCTCAAAATATAATAGATAAGTGCAAGGAACACATCTTGAGACTCCACCCATAAGGGATAATCATGCCGTAATGGAATAGATAATGCATGGACCAATGCACCTGTTGAATCACAAACTATAGCACCGCCGCCGGCTTTACATCTCCCAACAACCGCATCCGTGTAAAGATTCAAATGTCCCGAGGGCGGTGGGCACCATCATAACATTCATATCAAATTAGAGCGAAGAGGCGAGGATAGCCCTACTTGAATGAGTCTCGGGACAGATGTCGCCATCTTAGATCCATTCCTTGATTTTGCCCATAAGAATATATCTCATCTAATATCCCAAATCATGCCCCGCTGAGACTATGATTCCTCTCCAAAGACAATAGCAGTGTAATTTTTCCAAATGTTCCATAAATGTTCCATAATAGAATGCCCAGATAAACACGTTGCACCTCCCCTAGAAAATTCGTTGGTGCCGACAACCAAACCGCTACTAGATAAGGCTGTCGATCCCTGGTATGTGTCATATCTATATCCAACAGGGTATCAAAATATGCCCTAACCATCCGAATCTCCAAGCAATGATAAAATAAATGACTATTCGTTGCCGACGCCGATCGACAGAATGGACAAATCGTTGGCATGATCTGTATAAAACGTGCCACAAGATCTGGTAATGGCGATGCACCATGAAAACGTTTCCAAATAAATACCTGAATCGAAGGCTGCTGTTGTTTCATCTAAATGATTGAGTTAGACAAAAGTGTTGTTGCCAACGGTCGGACATAATCATAGGCATACCAAAGTGTAAATTGTCCCGATGCTGTAGACCATATTGGTGATCCATCATTCCATTGTACCAACATAGAGCAGATCGTATTAATATCACAAATTCGTCACCAGCCTGGAGAGTCATATATACGAGGTAAAAAGTCAGAACGCTGGCCATAACAAAGTCGCATGTACTGACTCCATAAAGTGTTACGAGTATGATATCTCCACCATAATTTACATGAAAATGCATCTTGTACTGCGCTTACCCATCTAATAGCAATGTCACCCTCAGATTTCGGATAACATATCTTTGTCTATGATACCCAATGGCGCCTATCATTACCCCATAGAAATCGTGCAAAATGTTCCTCCAACGCTTTAATAATACTGCGTGGTAACTGAGTGGCCGCCATAACATGATTCGGAATAGACGATAATGCGGATCGAATAAGTACTAACCTTTCAGACATGCCTAATAGTTTAGCTTGCAATGCACTCAAGCGCCGGTCAACATGGTGTATTACCTCTTGACAATTATTCACCCGTGTAACACCTTTGTGTAGATAAGAACCCAAATATTTCATAGGTAATGCCGATTGCCGCATATCAAGCAAGTGAGTAAGCAATTGTCGTTGAGATGTAGGCACGCGATCAGAAAAAACCACCGTACTTTTATGCCAGTTAACTGTCTAACTCGAAACACTCTCATATACCGAAAGAAATTACTTAAAGCGAGATAAATTTCTGCGATTTGCAGCTAAAATCAACAGATCATCATCATAACACAAGTGGGAAATAACCATTGGCATGCGACCAAGAGAAAATGGCATAATGTATGACTGTTCTACTAACCGTTTTAATCCCCTGCTAAATCCTTCCGCTGCCAATATAAAAAGGAGAGGCGATAAAGGATCCCTCTGATTAACCCCTCTAGTAGGGCAAAAAAGCCATGAGGAATACCATTAATCAAAATAGATATATGCATACCTTCCAAATGATTGAGCACAAGGGTGATGAAAAAGGATGGGAATCCAAAACGAAGAAGCACAGCTCTGAGAAACTGCCAACTAAAACGATCAAAAGTTTTCGCCATATCCAACTTTACAATCGCGTTATGCTGTCTTGTACCTCTATCGAACCGATGGATTAATTCATTAGCCAATAAAACTTGTTTGGTGCTGCCTCTGCTCTTCTGAAATCCTGCTTGTTCGGGAGAGATAATCTTGGAAAAAATAGAATTCAACTGAAAAGCAAGAATGCGTGTTTGAATCTTACTCATAAAACTAGATAAAGCTATCGAACGAAAATCACTAAAGGTTTGTTGGGCCGTGCCCTTTGGGAGTAAAATAAGCATCAAATGTACCATGGCATGTGGAATAGGGAATCCAAGGAAGAACTCCTACAATGCTTTATAGACATCCAAAGAAATAACCTCCCAACACCTGTTAAAAAACCATCCATTATAACCATTCGGACCCGCTACATTGTGGGGATCTAGACTCCAAACTTCTTGTTTGACCTCCTCAATTGAGGGCATGTGTGTTAGCATGGCATTGTCCTCATCCGATACCAACAATGGGATAGAAGCTAGAAAATCAGTGCTATCCTCCACTGGTTGAGCTGTGAACATACGCATAAAATGATCTATAGCTGTAGTTCCCACACTTTCTGGCATATCGCATAACTCTCTAGTGTCTGTATGTATGTGATGAAGACCCTGACGACGGTGTTTATCTTTAACTATCGAATGATAATACCGAGAGTTACATTCTCCATCACGAAGCCATTTTACTCGAGCCTTCAGTTTCCAATATTCCATTTCCCGAAATGAAGCTTGTTTCAACTCTGCTTGAGACTCAAAGTAGGCCATGCGATTCCTATCACTTGGGTCAAGATCATGTATCAACTCTAATGAGCGAGCACGTTGCTCCGTAGATTCTAGACAGTGAAAGATATTACCAAAAACTTCTTTGTTCCAATGAGACACATCCTTTTTAAAAATGCACAATTTTGCACATGACCCTCTCATGCCTCCGATTGTGGGATATGATGTCCATGTGGATCGCTTAAAAGTGAGAAAATCGGGATGGGATGTCTAAGCAGTATTGAAATAAAATTTTTCAGGGCCATGAAAAGGATTTCGGCCACATTGAATCAACAAAGGACAATGATTAGAACTAGTCCTGCTGAGATGTGTTAAACGTACCTCCGGAAATAACTCATAGAAACCATCGTTGCAGAAAACCCAATCTAGTCGACGTCAGACATGCCCTAACCCACAACAACCCTGCCGTGTATACCGAGTTCCAACATGAGGCACTGTATGCCAAGCGTCATAATGTACCATATCTACAAAATCCGTCAAAGATGACAAAGAAGGACGAGAGGCACCTTTATGATCAGAAGGAGATCGAAAAGCATTAAAATCGCCTTATATGAGCTAAGGCTCTGAATATTAGTGCTGCCGAAAAGATTGCCATAGAGACTGTCTAGCCGCTACTGTGTTGACTATTCATACGAAAACGGAAGTGGGCGACTTGATCTAAAAGACGGACCTCTAACAAGTCCATAACTGATGATTGCCAAAAACACCAAGCATGACAATCACACAGGCACTGAGCCGAAGTCAAACCAAGATGTATTTTTGCCCTAGTCATACGCATCATGGGCTGTTGTGGTTCAATCACGAACAAAAATTGTATAGAATATTGATGAAGCAAAAGTCGCAACCGAGAAAGGGAGGCACGTAAACCCCTTATATTCCAAGTAAGTGCATTCATTGAGAAAACTGAGTAAAAGAATTAGAAGACCGAGTAATACTATGAGTAATAACCTGATGAGGTGGACGTGGGATCTGACAGTGAAGACGTCGACTACGCTTGTGAATGCATGGGATGTATCCTTCCTCATCGGAATCAACAATAGGCTTAGAAATATGTTGCATTAATTCTGCATCTGAAGATCCCTCCTTGACTGTTAGAATGCGACGAGACGAAGACTCAGACAATTGCCTATATTCATTCTGCATATTGTTTAGAGAACTATCATCTGGGAATTTAGCTGCAGGCATCATCGATAACTCAGAATCTGAAGCCGTATGCACCAGCACAGTGTCCGTGCTGGAGGAGGATTTTTCAGGCATAACATATTCAGACAAACAACCTAATAGTGACAGATTTTGAGAATCAGAGGGCGGACCATCAGCAAATATGAACGGCTTATCAATGATAATCTAAGATACTGGGTGAACTGACGCCAGAATTTCTGTTTGCTGGGGCTGTTCTACAACTACATATATATAACCATATATATAACCATATATATATATATATATATATATATATATAACCATATATATATATATACACACAACCGTAATCAAACCAAAAACCCTACTCCACCTTAAACAAGAAATTGACAGCCTCATACCCCTCAAACCCATTCGGTTGCCAGCTCTTAGGAAAAGTAAAAGGCCATTTTGTTCCCAACAAACCCTACTCCATTTACGGTATTGTATAAACGGATCCAGGTAAGTATCCTACCTGTGTTTACTATGATTTTACAAATATATGGTTATATTTCCGGCAACAACTTTGGATCATACATGTATAGTCTTGTCTTCATAGTTGGATGCACGTTCATATATATGTATGCCCCATTGTCAACATTTATATATCATAAAGTTGTAAGTTTTGTATTGCAAATGATATGGGCCGAAAAATATATGATGTATACTATGGGGGGGATCGGCCGAATGCGGTCAAAGTAATATATATATATATATACACACACATATATATACCTGTTATGTATGTGGTTTTGCAATATTTATACATAGGTAATATTTCAAATTGGGTTGCGTATATTGTTATGGCCGAAAGTGATAGGTATGCCAATGGGGTTGACAACGGCCAGTGGGATATTTTTGGCATATGTTTGGTTATAGTTTTATTGGGAATATGGCTTATATGTTACCAAATAGGTGTATTTTTATTAAATGAATTTGGAATTTTGATTGGGTTTTGGCAAATTTGAATTTTTGATAAATTGCGATCTAGCATAACTTGAGGGTGGAATATGGTTGAAAATGAGAAAAAATGAATTATGGTGGTCGGAGGCGGCGACCAGCGGCGGCGCGTGAGGCACACGCGCCGACCAAGTGGCAGCGAATGCGCAGGTGATGAGTGTTAGTCATGAACTATGCTTGCTGCCTGATGTGCTAAATGTGAGAAAATATGAGTGGTGTAATTTTTTGAAGGAGGCTGAGGTTTAAGGAGAGGGTTGAGTTAAATTAGGGTTTTGGAGAGTCGGGAGGGGCACAAGCGAGGAAACTGGGGTAGAGGATGGGCTCTGGTGGCTACGACCAGTTGGTTGCCGAGGGTGATTAGGGTGAGGTGGGAGGAGTTGGGCTGTGGGTTGAAGGAGATACGTGTAAGTATATACGTGTATATGCATATGTATAGACGTGGATATATATACATATGTAGATACACGGGATGCGATAAGTCGTTTTGATATATTGGAATTATTTGATTATTTGGCATATTTTGTATTTGGTTTATTTGATATTTGGACCTTGGAAATATTTGGACTTTGGAAATCGTTTTGGAAATTGCATTGCATATTTCGAAATTCACCTTTACAAGATGAAATATATCGTTAAGCTGGATTGATTCAAAACAAACGGATCGTCTGAACAAATTGCCTATTTTAATATAGAACGCATGGACATATTGGCCGTCATTAGGGTGACCAGGCATATTGGCATTTCGATAAAGCGCTGGGCATATTGACTATTAAAAGATCAATTTGTATGTCTTACAGTATAAGTCACTTGTGGAGAAAGTGATGTAGTCATTGCATTGTAATTTGGATTTGGACTTTGGATTTGGCACCGAGTTAGATTCGGATTTGGTCAATTGGCTTTGGATCGAACTTGGAATCGAACTTTGGCTTGAAACTTTGGAAATTTGATTTTGAGTTGGCATTGCATCGGATTTTAGAAAATTGCATCATTGGTTTTGACTTGGACTAACCTTTGATTGGACGTTGACCTATTTGACTTTGATGACTGTACTTGTTGACTTTGTCTTTTGGATGTTAAGGGTAATTTAGTAATTTTATTTACGAATAGAAAGCACGCTAGTTTATATATAGTTATTGATTTTAGGGTTAATTCCCTTTTACCCCCTTCAAGTATTGTGTAATCTCCATTTGCCCCCCTAATGTATTAAAATGCACCCTTAGCTAACTTAAAGTTTGGGCGAAAGCGAGAAAAGCCATAAGGGATTGACACCTGGCAATGAATACATAAACAACGGTCACATTATCCTTTCCTCCATAATTATACACAAAATAGACTAATTTACCCCCCCCCCCTTCAATGATAAAACATGGTTACATTCATCACATTCAACACAACAGTCTATTCTTCTTCTCTTCTTCTCTGATGCTCAACCATGTGATTCTCTACACCGTTTCTTTGATTCATCCCTGGGAAGTGAGTTCTTCCAAAGCAAACAACTAGATTCATCTCATTCTTTTCTACAAGGTGCAGCTGTCAGCTTCAAGAGACAAGTCAGTGCACATACCTCGTTCAAGTCACCCATGGACAGATCTTCATCATCTTCATCAAACAGACATTGGGGATACCTGGATAGTGGAGCTCAAGACCTGAGATTTGAGAACAAATTATGCAAATATGGTAAGGATGTTGATTTGAAGATTGTGAAGCATGCAAGACCTTCCAAAGGCATGTTCTATTTCAAGTGTGAGAGTAGCAAGTGTGATTTCTGGGCTTGGTGTAATCCAATCAGTAGGGAAGGCTCTGTAAAGGATCCAAATGTAATATGCAAAAGCAAAAGCAGCAGAGAGAAGACCAAGTTAAATGGATGTGATGGTGACATGAGAATGATGCAGCAAAACATGAAGTATATGTAGATAATGTTGTGTGTGTGCACAGCTGTAGCTTTATTTTCTGTTTGTGTGGCAATGTGGCGTAATTGTAATAGTGATCCGATGTAATTGCGCTACTTTTAATGATGAAATAAAATGAAGTTTTTTGGCATGTTATGTGTTTTTGGTGACTGGACTGAAGTGTTGAAATAGGCACCCGAGATGTGCAACCACGTTGATGCAGTGCAGATGTGCAATGTCATTGTTGCAGTGCAAATGTGCAATGTCATTGATGCAGTGCAGATGTGCAATGTCATTGATATAGTGCCAATGTGAAAAGTCATTGGCATTAACAGTGGGAATGTCAACTGTGGCAAGGACAATGATAATGTAAAAGCAAATGCCAATGGCACAACAAATACCAATGAATCAACAAAACTCAATGTCAAAGTGTCAATGCTACTGTAAACCCAATGTCACATCAAAAGGTTGCACTTCAGGCCATTGCCAAGGCCACTACAAACATGGCACAATGCAAATGACAATGTCATCGTGCCAATGGCAATGTCACCGTGCCAATGACAATGTCAACGTGTCAATGGCAATGTAAACCTGCCAATGGCAATGTCACCATGCCAATGTCAAAGTGTCAATGCTATTGTAAACCCAATGTCACATCAAAAGGTTGCACTTCAGGCCATTGCCAAGGCCACTGCAAACATGGCATAATGCAAATGACAATGCCATCGTGCCAATGGCAATGTCACCGTGCCAATGACAATGTCACTCTGCCAATGACAATGTCAACGTGCCAATGGCAATGTCATCGAGCCAATGGCAATGTCATCCTGCCTCTATCATTGTCAACGTACCAATGACACTGTGATGTTACCAATGCCACTACAAACATGCCAATGAATCAACAAACTCCAATGTCAACGTTGCAATGCCAATGCAAATGACAATGTGAACTTACCAAAGACACTGTAAACATGAAAATGGCCATTGTCAATGTAAGTACCTGCAATACAATAAAACACCATCTTCCAAAATTTGACATAACCATCCAGGAAGCCAAAATAATACATAATCATCTATGCTTCCAAAAAATTACATATTTAGCCTTCCTGCCAAAATATAACATAGCAATTCTAGAAATAAGGGATATGACCTAAAACTACCATAACTACTGCAACTCCTAAACTACATGGCATCTGGCTGGCCTGAAGGTGGAGTTGATCCTTGTTGTGACACTTGAGATGAAGTAGGCCTTGATGATGTAACAAACTGGTTTTCCCTTTGTCTATACATAAAAAATGCTTGATAAAAATTCCAGGGGAAATGAACAAGTTGTCACAAAAAACATTATTGGTTACCTTTTTTGTCTTGGTTGATGGATGAACAGGAGCTTTACATGAGATGATGTTATGACGTCTCTGATTGCAACCAGTGCAGTGGTTGGCCAGCCCTTTCTTTGTAACCCTTTCATGACTCTTAAGCTCCTCTTGAGTCCTCTTCCTTTGTTTCTTTGGTCTGCCACTTTGTTTCCTGACTGTAGGTGGTTGAATTGGGGCTAGGTGAATTTGATCCCAGTAGGTGCTTGATGGTATTGGATATAGAACTGGTGAATAGGTGTAGACATACATTGCTTTTGAATAAAACTCATGAACATGATCATACATACATCCCCTTTCAACCTATATTGTAGCAATGGCATGTCTACTTGGGTAACCAACCAGTTGAAACATCCTGCAGGTGCACTCTTTGGTATCAAGATTAACTACATAACAACCATACCCAGTGTCAACTTCAAAGAGTTTCCAATCTGACATCAAGGCAGTACAGCTTCTACTACTTGCCTTTACCTTCTCCAACTTTGCCATCAGGTTTGGGCAATGTGATCCATCATATCCTCTTATTCCTGTCCTCTAGCATTGCATTCTGGCCATTGTTTGCTTTCTAATGTACTCCATCATGCTAATGATTGGCATCTCTCTTGTTGGTAAAATGCTGGCATTGAATGACTCGGACAAATTGTTTACCAACACATCACACTTACTTGTAAAAGAAAAAAAAACTTTTGACCAGATATTTGATGGGATATTCTTCAACTAGTTGGCAGCTTCTTCATTAAGCCTGGTAAGATGTTCCATGTGCATATTGAAATCTGCAGGATGTGAGGCTGTTGCACAAGCTCATATTGCATCACCCAAATCCTTACCACTATACTTAACCTTGAAATTCTGAAACATGTGTCTCACACAAAATCTTTGTTCACATGTGGGAAAAACAGTGTTAATAGCATGTACTAATCCCTTTTGCCTGTCTGAAATTATGGTGTATTGTAGTCAATCAGGCCTCTGACCTATGCATTCATGAAGGTGTTCCAAGAACCACTTCCAGCTACTAAAGTTCTCAGCCTCTGCCACGAACACAGCAATAGAGAACATGTTATCATTACCATATCTTCCAACTGCACTCAACAACTGACCTTTCAGGGTGCCTTTCAAGAAACAACCATCCAACCCAATAATAGGCCTACATCCATTAATAAAACCAAGTCTACAAGCATTAAAACACACAAACAACCATTCAAATATTGGTGGTCAGGTCTCATCAAGCACTGTGTTTTTATCCTAACCTCACTCACAGGGTTTGTCTTCCTAATCATTTTAGCATAATCTCATAGCTATTTGTACTGCACCCTGACATACTCTAAATTTCCTCCTTTGCCTTTTTTATGCTTTATACAACTGTTTCTTATTCACATCCACCATTAACTCTGTCCTAACTTGATGTGTAAGACCCTTGATGTTGAAATCAGGATTGCCCTTGAACTGATCTTTATATCTTTTGCTAAGATACCTAAAAGTACAATGCTGGTTTCTGTAATTCCTACCACAACTATGTTCCCCTGTCAATGTCTTTATCATGAATGTAGAGTAATGGCACATAACTGAGCATGGATCCTCCAATTATAGCCCCTATTACATGAGGCTTTGACCCCTGGTTGCCTCATTCTTATGATACCTTACCTCATATCCTCTTCTAACATTCCACTCAATTAGAGCCTCTCTAAATTTTGCAGCAGATGCAAACTGTTGACCTACTCTCAAATCAAATTCATTTTTACTAAACTCATCTTTAAAATCAAAGGCACAGTACTCATTTACCTTTTCTGGATCACTGTGGAAGAATATTAGCTCATCCTCCACTGCTTCATTCCAATCACCAATATTTATGCATTCAATCTCAGACTGACCAACCTCTTCATGCCTTTCTACTGCAGATGCAAGCAAATGTTCTTGCCTTTCTAATTCAGTTTCAGCTGGATCTGGTTCCCTGTCACTGAAACCAAGTAATACATCTTCTTCATCTCGGTTGTGTCTCCCTGGAAAATCATGGAAGAAGTCATCATCAAGTATCCAATCAAGTCCCTCTCCACATTTTGAGATGGACCAACAATTGACAGATTGTGAGAACCAACAGCATGAAAGGTGAAACTTCTGTTGACTGCCTTGGATCGTCTCAACTATATCAGAAACGACATCTGATGGCCTTGGAGCTGAATGAGACACATTTGTAGAGGTTTGAGCTTGAGCCTTATCATATCCAATAGGGTGCAAATTTACTGATATGTCCTTGGTCAAAATTGTCTTTTTCCTTGATGGGGTTCTCTGCCAACTCTTCCTTGTCAACGTGCCACTTAACTTACTTGCAGCCACTTCTTTATCACTTTCACTTGCTGGTAATATGCCAACTACACTCAATTCTTCATGTATGTCCATATTTACTGTGCATGTATACAGCAGTTCTCAGTCCCTTTGTTGCACCATCATCGCCACATCAATTCACTTAAAAATAACCATACACACAAGATGTAAATTACATTGTGCAGAAGATATTGTACCCATTAAATATCAATTTTGCATTCTCAGTTCAAACAATTTCACACTCAACCGCACATGCAAACAAACAAAACAGCATCAGATTCATGTTTAAACATCACCTTATACACCAGATGATTGATTTACTATGCTCACGCTCTTGCTTGCTATTAACTAACAGATTTGCATGTCAAATCAAACACTTTCACACCCAACCACACATGCAAACAAACATAACATCATCAGCTACATGATCACAACCTTTCTACATAGAACCACACATGCAACCTACATATACCATACGATCACCACAAAATAAACCATCAAAACATCTGAAACAACATAAAAAAAGTTTCTTTATTAACCTGCGTGATTCTTACATTATCAGTCGATAAATATGAGAATGAAATCCCTTTGATTGCAAAACAAAATTGTCTTCCGTTTGCTTAATACTGAACTGCTTCACTTCATTGCTTCATCAGCATCAAATATCTACTGATACAGTAAGAATCCAAGTGTATTTTCCAATCTTTTCTTTGTTGGAGCTAAAATCGTCTTTGTTTGATGGTGAACAGGAAGAATGCACGTGGGATTTTGTATTTACAGAATCCTAGGCTTGTCAATGTAAGCCAAGGGAGTAAAAATACATTTATCCAGTTAATTTTATGTTGTTTCAGCAGGGGTAATTTTGCCATTTCAGCCACGTCTATTTCATTACGACGTGGCAATCCTTTATGGCTTTTCCCACTTTCACCCAAACATGATGGTAGCTAAGGGTGCATTTTAATACATTAGGGGGACAAATGGAGATTACGCAATATTTGAAGGGGGGTAAAAAGGAATTAAGCCTTTATTTTATAACACTTGTTTCTCCGTGTATGATCTCATAGTAAGTACAGTGAGGCTCCTTACTGGATGAAGTGTCACTTATACTATACTTTATTGTGGTTTTGCAGATAAACCGGATTACGACTTAGTGTACGTAAAGGACGATTCGGAGTTGGGATTCTGATAAGTGAGGACTTTCTCAGGAGACTTTCTGATGATTAGTTGAGACGATTTTATGGTCGATTTTCATCTATTTTTGGAGATTTAGCATTTATCATTTTATCTACATTATGAAAATGGTATTGTTTTAGTTTTGCCTAAACTCGTACATTTATTATTAGGTTTTTTCTATTTTATGACTTCTGCTGACATCAGTTTATGTCACTTTGCTGACGTGTAATTGATTTGTATCGACGCATTGTATTTTAATTGACGAAATATGGCAGATGAGTCGTTTCGAGTGTTAGGTCTGGACGGGTCGTTACACTTTACATATACTATGGATCATTCTCAAGCACACCACAAAAAAAAGACATATAGCGACAGACAAAAATCGTCGCTATTTCGTCGCTACAGGCATATAGCGACAAAATAGCGACGAAAACAGTAGGTCGCCATACGGCTTGTCGCAAAGTGAATTTCGTCGGTGAAGCGTCGCTATATTGGGACGGAAAAATTTCGTCGGTGTTTCGTCGCACAATTGCGACGAAAATCTGTCAGTTCTGCGACCAGTTATTGCCGCCGTTGTTTCGTCGGTGTATTTTTTCGTCGCTATTTTATAATTTTTTATTTTTTTATTTCCTTTCTGCGACATATTATTTCGTCGCAAAGTTTCGTAGGTATATTTTTTTGTTGCCATTTTTAAATATTTGATTTTTTTTATTTCCGGTCTGCGACATTTCGTTTTCGTCGCAGGTTCGTCGCTATTTTTTAATTTAATATTTAATATTAATTTAATATTAAATAATAAATATTTTTAATTTATAAATAATACAATATATTATTAATTAAATAGTTTTTAGTATATTTAATTTTTTTAAATATATTTTATTTCTATATTAAATCATTTGTACGAATATTATACCGAAATACAATACTTGCGTATTGAAGTTCGTAAACAACAAAAACAAAATAGAATCCGTATAAATGTCATATAAAATATAAAAGTACAAAGAATATGTCAATACAATAAACAAAATAGACTGTACGAAAAATCAAAAAATGAAATAATATGCAGAGGAAGATGGAGGGGGATCATGCGGAGAAAAGTGACCATCAGGGGGAGGCTGAGGCTGCGAGGAGCTGGAAATCATAGAGATGATGAGATGCGATAGCTGCGAGATTTGCTGGTTCGTCTGCTGCTGCACCTGCATCGTCTGCTGCTGCACCTTGATCGTCTGCTGCTGCGCATGCTCAATCACCTGCTGAAGCGCCTGCTGAAGCGACTGCTGCAGCTCCTGCTGGGTCTGAGTCAGCTGCGACCGCAGTGCTCGTACGCTCTCCTCATGCTACGCCTGATGGTCTCCACCTCATGCTGCAGCGCCGCATGCTCTGATTCCAGGCGCGAAAGACTCTCTGGGTCCGTAGAAGGCGCGGAGGTGCTGGCCTCAGAGGAAGCACCTGCATGCAGAACTTCGAGAAAGAATCGCGGCGCTGGTGATCCGACCCCGTACACCTCCCTCTTCTTCTTATTCGGAGGGCCGACGGTCCGAACCGCATCCCAATAAGCGTGGTTCTTGTCGGCCTCTTCTCCCCTAAGTGCGAATAGTCTGTTGTATTCGTCCTGAAATGAGAATAAGAATTGTTAGGGTTTAGGGTTTAGTAATAAAACAAACTAAGGAAAAAACAAATGATATCGTAGTCTATTTACACTGATGTCGCGGGCCTTCGCCGTGATCCAGTCCTCCGTTCCGTCGGAGGCTTTCTTCCGATGCGTCTTGTAGAAGAGATCGTAGGAGGCTGGCCACTCCCCCGTCTCCTCCTGCTGAAAGAATGAAATAAAATATGTTAGTGAAATCCATAATTTTAAAAATTTCGGCATGACCTATTCGTTCATTGGAGGTATTCCGGCCTTAAAGGCCTCTCCCAAGTCAAAGCAAAAATAAAAAGAAAAAGACAAATGAACACATATACTACTTAAATTAACCATATACGAATACCAAAAAAACAACAGCGTAGCATAAGAAATCAATGAATATAAATAATCCACTTAAGTCAATGAATGTAAATAACCCACTTAAGTCAATGAATCTAAATAATCCAATGAAATCAATGAATCTAAATAATCCAATATTAAAATACTTACCATAGAACGCATCGTGGTGGCGTAGGAAACCGACCCACCTGAGTGTGTGGCAGGTGATGAGCCCTGTACATTGCCGCTGCGCTGATTCGCCGCGTTCCGGGCGCTGCGGGCTTGGGTAGCAAGGTCCATCCAACCTGCTATCCACCCCGCCCAGGTGGCCTCGGATATGTAGTCAGGTCTGGCATAATTGGGGTCACGCTCCCACTTGGTCTTGTGCGAGTTGATGAAGTCACTATAGCGTGTGGCGGCCCTATGCCGCCAGGCCTGCTCCACGTCGTGGGCGATGTCAGCTGGCCAGTTGTACGCCTTCTGCAATTATTATACGGAGGAAAAGTAAAAACGTGGTTAGAAAAGTAATGATCGATTACGTATCAAAAAGTGAAATTCACCAAATTTGAATACCTGAAACTCATCCCAGTAGAATCTACGTATCTGCATGGTGACACGGGACCAGGCATATCCAGCTGGGTCCTGCCTCAGGTGGAAGGACCGAGTGATGCAACCGGAAATCTGGCCCGAGTCCGCTGCAAACCTGAAAGAGGTGAAGTTGTTAGAAAAAAATAACGCGTGAAATATATTTGAAAACGTGTTAAAAAAATAAATTATTACTTACGTATGGGTATCATATG
>AP025049.1:25052057-25091770 GCA_036186865.1 Eustoma russellianum | reverse complement strand
CAAAATTGGCGATCTCCATGAAGAAATACAAGAACTGTGGAAAACAGTGGATGACCTGAGGGAGCATATTATGTACCAGGATGAGCGTCTCCAATAACTGGACACAAGGCAGATGCGGATAAATCCAAAGCTGCACAGCTGAGACGCCTCCTGAAGGCGTGCGCAGAGAATGTTGCTACTCTCTGTTCGGATGACGAACAGTGAATGGCTCCTCTCCGTTATTCATTTAGATTAGTTTTTCCATTATTGTCCTAGTATATTTTCTAATTTATAATTTTATATTAATGAAGTTTTATTTTTCTAATCATCGCTTCCATTTTCTTAATTTAAACACATGTTTAATCTCTTACGAATTTTGACGACGTTAAAATACAAACGAAATGTGGCTCAGAAAAATTTGAGACGACTAAATTGACCGACTAAACATCAACTATATACCGATGAAACTTAATACAAAGACGAGAACCTACTAAACATATCGACGAAACTTAATACAAGACGAGAACCTATTATCCGCGAAACTTAATACAATGACGAGAACGTATTATGCGTGAATTTATTGGAATTTAGCGACGCTTACCGATGCCCTAGCGACGCACGACGTCATTTGACACCATTCGACGCGTTTCGTCGCTACGGCATCGCTAGTGCGTCGCTATTCCGTTCAGTTCCCAACGGTTACAACGTACGGTATTACGATATTATCTTCACACCTATTTCAAGTTGCGTCGCTAATTCGTCGCTAATGCGTCGCTATTCCGCAGTGTCCGTTCAGTTCCCAACGGTTACAATTAATTAGAACGTGTTTACGTCGCTAATTCGTCGCTAAGTGTGTCGTTAATTCCAACGAACCGTCACGCCCGCACACATTTCGTCGCTAATTCGTCGCTAATTTGCACGAAGCGTCACACCCGCACATATTCCCATCTTGGTTAAAGGTCGAAGAATGCGTCGCAAGTTCGTCACTATATCGTCGCTAAAATTACCTATTTATACCCCAAACATCCGTACATATATATACACACATACAAAGTTATAAAACATCAAAATATGCCGTGTCGTTTTAGAAGAACCCCAAGGCGTGGTGGAGGGGCAAACAGTGCCCCGCCACAAGGGCCTCCTCCCCAACCACCATCGGTTGAGCGGGAGGGTTCCGTATCTGTGTATGGCCCACTACCGCGAGAGGATGCTCAACAACAAATGCCGGAACAGGATATCGACTACCGTATGCTGATAGCAAACATGCAATAGCAGTCGAGACAACTGCACAGCATGACTAGAAGGCTGCGGAAGTTGAAATTCAGATATTCCAAACTGAAGCGCCTCCTCAGAGAGTTCACAGATAATGTGGCAGCAACTCTTTCTTCCGATGACGAAGAGTGAACGGCCCCTCTACGCCTCTTTTTTAGATTTCTTTTTTTAATTTTTCGTTTCATAATGTAAATTTTTATTATTAAATTAATAATTTTTTTTCCAATCACTGCTTTCTTTTTCCTTAATTAATACACGTGTTTAATCCTCGACGAATCTGCGACGACACAATGACAAATTGGAATATGAACGAAAAGTAAAACAAAACGTTTGCGACACGCGGGTTTCATCGACAAAAAAAACCGACGATACACGACGCCAAGAACCTACTCACCGACGAATTTATTTTATCATTGTTCTGGAATTTAGCGACAAAATAGCTACGATATAGCGACGTAAGGCTACAAACTACATAGCGACGAATAAAACACACAGAATAGCGACGCACCACCGACAAAACACCGACGAACGTATTAATCTGACTACTTTTCTGCTAGCGGTAATGCTTTTCATCGTATTTTCGTCGCAATTAACGACGAAAATTAGTGTATCGCAAATGCGTCGCAAAGTACCGACGCAACACCGACGAACCACGGTTCGTCGGTGATGTTTTTTGTCGGTAAATGAACTTCTTTTTGTGGTGGCATTCAATATTACTGGTTCGAACACTTCTGATTTATTTCACACAAGGATTGGACATTCCTCCCCAAATTAATTGCTTTAGTTTTCGATTTTGAAACTCGAAGGAATAGTAGCCTGCATAGTAAATTGTGTTATGTTTGTGTTCGTGCAAAACAAACTCAAGATGTGTTTTCTTCCAGTAATAATAAATCTCCTGCGATTTTTGGCTTAGTACATTGTGATTTGTAAAGTCTATATCACATCCCATCTTGGTATGGTGCCAAGCATTTTTTTGACTGTGGTTGATGATCATTCAGGATAAGTTTGGGTATTTCTTTGCTTGATAAAATTGCCGTGTACTCTACATTTCGTTCCTTCTTTGCTGGATCGGCATATTAATTACCAAGTTAAAGTTGTTCGTTGCAATAACGGTATACATTTTAAGCGATTAGTTTCGTATTTATTTTCTGTTGCTGGTATTTTTATTTTTACTTCATGTACCTCTACGCTTCAATAAAATAGACGTGTTGAAAAAAAAAAGGAAAATTATACTTTCTCCCTTGTGGTTTTGATTAATTACAATTACCTCACGCTAGATTGTTTTTATCCAAAAACCTCCCCTGTAATCTGGGTTAAAAATGCACCGATGACTTTACGGCAGTAACACAGGGGCTGTGAGATGCACGCGCTGTAAGTCTGCATTTTCCGGTGAGATGTTTTGCGCGTGTAAGAATGGGGCATTTTATACGTTGTGAAGTGACGAATATACCCCTGTCTTCACCCGTTTAAATGCTCATTCCTTCTTTCCTTCCTGCGTCTCCTTTTCTGCGTCTTCTGATCAGAGACAAAACGGCAGCGACAAGAAGACTGCATCGGAAGAACTGCTACCCTCCCAGCATCATATCAGGGTTTTTGGCCAATCTTGTTTAAATTTCCACCAATTTTTCAAAGGTATGTCAGTCGCATTTTTTGGTTATGAAGGTATCGAGTTTTAACGACAAAGGAGGTACCTTGCCCCTCTGGTTTATCAAATTAATCTTTTATTCTAATGGATTCTTCTACCGGGTAAAAATAATCCCCAATTTATTATCTATGAATCAACGGGTAAATTTGTGTTCTTGAAGAAATGTAATAATTTTGTTATTTTGTGCTTCGGGTTTTTGCTCCTCCTTTGTTGATTTCTCGGTTTGTATTGATCAGCAAATGAGTCGTTAACAATTTATGCAATGGATGTTGTTTGACTTTCAGAAATGCCGAGCTCAAGCAGTAAGGGTGCAGGATGTAGAGATTTACAGTTTCAAAATTAGAGATGTCACTAGGCGGAGTTAAAGTTTCATTTAAGATTGTAGAATTTGCGCAGGAAACTCGTGGAATGCTGTATTTCTCTTGTGATCTATGTGGTTATTGGAAATGGTGTTATCCAGTCCAAAGGGGTGGTGCATATGAGCATGAGATGGCTGAGCAATCAAGTTAAATAGGGCCAGATATGTTGTTGATGCAGTGGAAAGAGATCAGCTTTTGCGTACTGTTATGCAAGTAATGGAGAAGATGGATAAGAGGTCGGAGGTAACGAGAATGATAGTGTTATGCACGTAGGTCAATGTATTTGTCGGAGTGATAGTTGTTATGTTCAAGGAGTTTCGATTAGTTTTGAGATTGAGTAATGTGCATATATTTGTTATGCACTTAGGTCATTGTTGTTATGTAATGTAACGTTTATGGGTTTCGGTGTACCTATCTGACACTATTACGTTGAATGTTAGCATGATTGAAACAAGGAAGGTTTCTATAATGTATTTGTTATGCCACATCATCGTATCAGAATTTGCAAATCTACTTTGTAATGTATTAATCTCATAAAATGCCGGATATAAGAGTAAGGTTGTATATTGCACAGTAATGGCTTAAAGGGAAACAAAACTACCTATCAACTCATGATATAATAACCATCACTGTACGCGAATAACACCAGTTGTACAAAATGAGCTGCTTAATGTATCATTGTGGATTACATAGCTTATTTACATTTCATCGCATATAAAGATGCAAAATAATCCATACCGAACAACTCCAAAATAAACTCAAAATATGTCGGCATATTCTAATTCACCTAACTAGAAATGGACATAAACATTTTCCATCATACACCATTCCCAGCAAACTACATCAAAAATGTTTTTACAACCACAGTACTATTCTTCCTTGGATTAACTGGAATTGACTGTCTAGCTCCAACCATGCTAATATTCTGCCTTGGACTTCTCCTTGACGGTTTTGGCATCAGGTCATAGAATTTCCTTATCACCTTCTTAGAGATGGAAGAAGAACATGGAATCTAGGCTGCAACAATATTCAAAAGTTGGTAAACAGTGGAAAAAGAACATAAAAAAGTAGTTCTCCCTCACAATATGATGGGCCACAGCTGATGTTCTGCTTGCTCAATGTAAGTCTCCATGCACCAGGTTTCTGGCTAGTTAGGCTAAGGTAAAGCATCATGCATACACTGTGATTGCATAGGCTGAGGTAAAGCATCATCATCAATATTTATCACTCCTCTGAAAGGTTTCCTCCATGGATAATGTTAACTATACAACAGCACATCAATTAAGTCTACACAATTACAATGTCATACTGTGAAACATATAATGCCATATTTTTTGCAAGAATATTTGAAGTGTTACCTTGAAAGAAACCCTGGTAATTCGTTTGTTGAAGACATTTGAAATCTTGTCTGGTTTTCGGACACTCTGGAAAAAAAGGAAGGATCAGCGGCGTAGCTACACTTACATCCAAAAGTGCACAACAAAAATTAAAATTAACAGTACACTTACAAATTTTTTTGTCCTGTCAGGTCGAACACGTTCAGTAGCAGCAGCATCCAACTGATTTGGTTCACTGCATGTTACTGGAAACTCTACGTGATTTTCATTGTATTGGGCTGACCTACTTGCACTTCTTTCCATGCAATGGGTTTCATCCGCTTGTGTAGGCTGACTTTCAGCGTCATCCATTCTCTGTCATGGTTAGAATATGTTGAACAAAACAGATATACATGGCAGGAATTGAGTTGCTAATGAAACTGTATGCAGATTAATGAGTATATTGTGAGGCTTACCTGATGTTTAACGTGTAGGGCTGACCTATTTGCATTGCTTTCTATGTACTAGTTGTCCACTTGGTTAGGCTGAAAATAACCATCATCCATTCCCTGTGATTGTTAGAGTCAGTTCAACAAAACACATGTCAATGACAAGACGTATGTTGGTAATGAAAATTTATGCATCTATATGAGTATATTGTGAGGCTTACCTGATTTTAATTTTGTGGGGCTGACCTGCGTGCACAGCTTCTTTTGTTATGTCCAAGTTGTTTGCATATTTTGCACCTGAGTGTCAACCCCAGCCTGGCTGATGCAATACATGGTCTTGGCTCATCTAGGTTCCTCCTTCTGAGTCTCTTAGGCCTTCCTAGCATTTTTCTCACAAATGGTGGCCATATATCTCCAAGACACGTCTCCTCTCAAAAATCAATAGATGGCACTGGATGCACACTGAATGAGTATGCGCATACGTATGACTCCCTCTTATACACATCATCAACATAGTCATACACTTCACCTCTGTCAAAGTTTATGGCTGCCATCACATGTTGGCTTGGGATGCCAAGTAGCTCAAACTTTCTGCAAGTGCAAGTCCTTAAATAAAGGTCCACAAAATAATGTCGCAATTCGTAATCAACTCCAAACTTTTGTCCATCTGAATGCGTTCAAAACAATTTCTACTCAACTCCTTGAACTTTTTTATTTTCTTGTGCACATTAGAAAGGAATGTACCTTCAACCCGGAAATCCACTTCCTTTTGTTAGAAATTAACCTCATTATCGTCCTCCTAACCCACTCCATTATAGACATTATGACATTGTCCTAACGGGTATAATGGTAGCATTAAAAGACTCATCCATATTGTTGACTAATATATCACACTTGCTTCCACAACTGAAATACGCTCTACTCAACTGTTCTTTTGGAAACTTCCCAACCATCCAGCAGCATTCTCATTACCATCAACAGATGGATATGCTTGGTTAAGCATCTCTATGGCACGTCTATAATCAGCAGGGTGTGTAGCACTAGCAGCTTTCAAGAATAAATCCATAAACTTATTCCCCTTGTACTTCTTCTTAAAAATTTCATACATATGCCTAAGGCAATACCTATGCTCTGAATCCGGAAACAACTAATGCATTGCATTCACTAAACCTTTCTGCCTATCAGATATGAATGTCTAGCTCTCGCCTCCAAGATCATCTCCCAAGGGTTCAATAAACCACTTCCACGAATCATACCTTTCTGCCTGAACAATGCAAAATGCAATAGGGAACATGTCATTCGCATCCCTTCCTATGGCACTCAACAGCTGCCCACCGTATGTTCCCTTAAGAAAGCACCTGTCCAACCCTATGATATGTTTGCACCCCATCAAAAAACCTCTAATGCATGCATCTAAACACATATACAACCTCTCAAAAATCCTCCCTTCTATCACATTTAAGGGGGCCCCATCCCCACTCATCTCACATGGAACATCTTGTAACTTAATCTTCATAGTACTCCCAGGATTACATTTTCTCATTATTTCGCAATAATCCCATAATCTTCTGTACTCTCTTACCTCATCCACACCACTCATCAACTTTGACTTTGTCCTTTCTCTATACAGTTGAAACTTACTAACCTCAACATTCAAGTCTCTCTTTATATCTTTTTGCAACGCAACCACAGACAACTTTGTATCATCCGCTATCCTGTTACAATACTTTTTTGCCATATATGTAGATGTACTGTCTACTGCAACTATGCTCTCCTTTCAGGGTTTTAATCATAAACGTTTGTTGTCCATGGACTGGAGATGCATGAATCCTCCATGTACAACCTTCATAAAAAACAGCTGTTATTTGACTTTTTTCATTCTTCACATACGTAAATGTGAACCCTTCTTTTATAGCCCAATCTTTCAGAGCTTCTCTGAATTCTTGTGTGACTCCCAAAAGTATGGCCAACCCTAAGCTCATAATTTTTATCCTAAAGATCACATTCCATGTCAAAGGCCATTTGTGACCTACCCTCGGTGTCAAGTAAGTCATACTCGTTTTCTGCATCATGGACCCATTTCTCAGCATGTTCACCACTGTCTCCTACATCAACATGTTCACCATCCTCATGTACACCAAACTGTTCACGATGTTCATCCTTTTCTCCGTAACCCTCATCAGAATCATACATTTCTTCATAATCTTCATCAACAGATACAGATCGTTCACCTTCTAAATCATCATGTAGATCATCATCACTTATATGTGCACGGTCTATATCACCTAGACCACCCCAGATTTCCTCATCAACATCAACTCTACTCTCAACATCAAATACTTCACTGCCATCCATGTCAAAATTATACCCCTGCAATTGAAACTAACACAAAGCCGAACAATTATACACACAAGCATTCTCCAAATGTGCAAACCATGTTACTATATATGGACAGCTTATTAACTAAGGTAAAAGACAATTTCTTCCATTTACATAGCGCTTCGGATGAATATGCTCACAGCACTACAAATAAATTAACATTTTCCATTCAAATCTCATAAACGAAATCACATGTCTAACCCATATACGAAATCGCATCCCTAAAAAGCATATGAACAATCATCTGGCAACAGTTTAGAGTTCTCCAGCATTTAGCCAAAAACAAAACAACAAATCAGGCAAAACATGACAAACATGAACAAATACCCACATGCATGATCAATTGACAACTATAATCTAACATTTACCAGTTAATCAATGCACTGCTGTTGCTGCAAGAGTAGTTCTTCACAATCACTGACTTGTTCCTTCTTCCGTGAGCCTGTCAAAGTAAACCAAGCCGCAAATATCTACTGTATCTGCTAAACAATCGAATTCCTTTATTGCATGCTTCAATCAACACCCTATGTAGAAGAAACCAGAATCAGAATGAAGGGATTGCACCGTGTAGAACTGTTTGCATTAGATCGCACTTTCTCCTCCGTCTTTCGCTATTTTTCTAATTTTGTGAATTTCGTAATTTTCCCCAAAATATATATTAAGGCATATAAGGGTATTTCGGTTTGTTTACATTTTCCACCGTATTACTGCTATAAAGTCATCAGTGCATTTTTAACACAGAACACAGGAGAGGTTTTTGGATAAAAACAAACTAGCGGGAAGGTAATTGTAATCAATCAAAACCACAGGGGAGGAAACTGTAATTTTTCCAAAAAAAAAACATCATCATATTTTCAATGTTAATCACGCTTTGATGTTTCAAGCTAATTTGTCTTTAAAATTTTTGGGCGAATGTGTGTTAACAATGACATATTTGATTAATAAAACTCTTAGATGTTGCTCCACGGTAAATCCCCGTTTGAGATATTGCATGGGAAAGCCCCGTTTATGATTTAGAAACTCTTACATACTTGGTCTGTCGTGATATTTTATTTTCCGAGGAATTTCCTTTTCTCCCCTTCCCTTGGTTCCTGTCCTTCCCCTCCTTCAGTTCCCATTATCCCTCCTCCTGAAAACATGTTGTTTCCCATTTCCCCACCTATTAATCTCTCAGTTTGTCCTTCTAGTACCCTTGAGATGTTGGTCGACGGAGACAGGGGTGGTGGTGGTTCTTCTAGTCACCAGCCCCTTCCTCACTCGGTTCCCCACACTTCTTCCCTACCTTTTGAATATATTAATGACTTGTTACCTTCTGAAGCTATTAATAACAACAACATCAACTTATTGTACAACACAAAAAGAAATTCGTTTACCGACGAAAAACTCACCGACATACCATGTTTCGTCTGTATTTATTCGGTAATTTACGACGAAATAGCGATAAATGCAGTTTCGCCGTTAATTGCGACGAAACTACGATGAAATACATTGTCGCTAACAAAAAATAGTCAGGTTAATCCTTTCGTTACAATTTCGTCGGTGTTTTGTCGGAGGTTCGTCGCTACTCTGTGTCTTTTGTTTGTCGCTATTTAGTTTGTAGCATTTCGTCGCTATATCGTCGCTAATGTGTCGCAAAAATTCCAGAAACATAAACACGGATAAAAATAAATTCGTCGGTTAGTAGGTTCTCGGTGTTGTATATCGTCGGTTTTTTGTCGATGAAACCAGCGTGTCGCAAATGTTTCGTTTTACTTTTCGTTTGTATTCCGATTCGTCGCTGTGTCGTCGCAGATTCGTCAAGGATTAAACACATGTATGAATTAAGAAAAAAGAAAGCGATGATTGGGAAAAAAATTTATTCATTTAGAAATAAAAATTTACATTATAAAGACGAAAAATTAAAAAAAGAAATCTAAAAGAGAAGCAGAGAGGGGCCGTTCACTCTTCGTCATTGGAAGAAAGAGTGGCCGCCACATTCTCCGCGAACTCTTTGAGGAGGCGCTTCATATTGTAATATCTGAATTTCAACTTGCGCACCCTTCTGTTCACGATGTGCAGTTGCCTCGACTGCTGCTACATGTTTGCTATAAGCGTACTGTAGTTGATCTGCAGTTCTGTCATTTCATGGGGTTGTGGCTGAGGAGGAGGCCGTTGTGGTTGAGGAGGAGTCCGTTGTGGAGGTGCACTGTTTGCCCCTCCACGCCTTGGGGTTCTTATATAACGACGGGGCATACTTTGTATTTTGTTTAGGAAGTTTTATAACTTTTTTTATGTGAAATGTAAGGTTGCGGGGTTATATATAGGTAAAAATAGCGATGACTCTGCGACGAATTTTTTTTCCGTTACTCAACACCGGAAGATGTGCGGGCGTGACACTTCGTTTGAAAAAGCAATGAATTAGCGATGACTTAGCAACGTAAATTCATCGTACGTTGTAACCATCGGGCACTGTGCGGACACTGACTGCATAGCGACGCCTATAGCGACGAAACGCATCGTATGGTGTGAAGATACGTTGTGTGTCGTTATTTCATCGGTAAAGCGTCGGTAACGAATGAATGCAGACATTAATACATGCACACCATACGACGTGTTTCGTCGCTAAGCGTCAGTAAGTCATCGGTATTTGTGTTTGTTTCCTTTTAAGCGTTGGTATTTGTGTTTCCTTGTTCGTCGCTATGGCGTCGTTAAGTCGTTCGGCAAAGTTGCAGGCAGAGAACCATAAAACCATCTTTCTTCTTCCACTCTTCTCCCATTCTTCTCCCATTTCAAACACATAAATCATCACTTTTCAACGAAAATATAGAAGGAAGATATCTTATTGTGTGGGATTTTGAGGTATATCGAGAAAATGGATCCGAGGAGGAGCGATAGAAAGTGGATGTACGAGAGAGTAAACAACGGGGAGTGGAATCTTAGATTTGTTGAAGGTCTCAAAGAATTTGTGGATTTTGCGATGAGTAATGAAAGTGGAACACAGATTAAATATCCGTGTAAGAAATGCAAGAACCGTAAATATATGAATCCGGGTGACGTGAGGGTTCACTTATTGAAACAAGGTTTTGTGCACAATTACCATACATGGTACTGCCACGGCGAATATGCGGGGGCGTCTACATCTGCAACTGTTCACGTCGAAGGGGGACCCAGTCAGGTTGATGTCGAAGAAATAGGCGAGGGATCTCAGAACCCGTACGTGCAGATGGTGCAAGACGCAGCCGTCGGCGCATTTACAGGAGAGCAGTACTTACAGATGCATGTCGGGTACGAATGCGCACAGGATCCGGATGAACAGCCGCGTATATTCGTAGAGGAAGATCTGAACCCTCAAGCAAGACAGTTTTTTGAGATTCTGAACGCCGCCAACACGCCGTTGTATCCCAGTTGCGGTAGTCACACACAGATGTCCATGATCGGTCGGATGACGAGCATGAAGACGGAGCACCGCATGACAGAGAGATTGTATGATGGGATGTGTCAGCTGATGAGGGAATCTCTTCCCGAAGGGAACACGATGGTCAACAGTTTTTATTCAATGAAGAAACGGCTGCAGGTGTTGGGACTGCCAGTTTAGAAGATCGATTGTTGTTCGGAGGGGTGCATCATATACTAGGGTATCAACGAGGATGAAGACAAGTGCAGGGTCTGTGGGACACGCAGGTGGAGAACAAACAAAAGAAACCGGAACGTGCCAAGAAAGCAATTCTACTATTTACCTCTTGCCTCTAGACTGCAGATGCTCTATGCATCCGGTGCCACAGCTAGCCAGATGAGGTGGCACGCGGAGCACTACACGAAAGACGGTGAGATGTGTCATCCATCCGACGGTGAAGCTTGGAGGACGTTCGATGCGACACATCTGGGTTTTTCGTCAAAGGCAAGGAACGTTAGGTTGGGGTTATGCACCGACGGGTTCAACCCGTTTGGACAGTCGGGAGAACAGTATTCATCGTGTCCTGTCATCGTGACGCCGTACAATCTACCACCTTGGATGTGCATGAAGAAGTCATACATGTTCTTGACTGTGATCGCACTGGGGCCTAGGAATCTGAAACAGAAGATCGACCTATACCTGCAGCCATTGATACAGGAGCTGAAGTGGTTGTGGGAGTTTGGCGTGGAGACGTTCGATGTATCGACCAAACAAAACTTCCAGCTATGCGCTGCGCTGATATGGACGATCAGCGTCTTCCCGGCTTATTCTATGTTGTCGGGTTGGAGTACAGCAGGGAAATACCCTTGCCCTTACTGCATGAAGCAAGCGAAGACGATGTCCTTGAAATATGGCCGTAAGATTTGCTGGTTCGACAGCCATAGGAAGTTCCTGACCAGACGTCATTTGTACAGAAAGAACGTGACAGCTTTCATGCCTGGCATCATCGAGAAGGACACGAAGCCCGAGCTTCTCACGGGTGCAGAGGTGTTGGAGGAGATAAACAGTTGTGCATTCGTGCGGGTCGCTGATGATCCGGACGGCAGCCACAACGCAGACTTGGCCCGTGACTGTATCGGGTGGAAGAAGAGAAGCATATTCTAGAAGCTTCCGTACTGGAAGAGCAATATGATCCGACACAACCTGGATGTCATGCACATTGAGAAGAACGTGTTTGACAGCATCTTCAATACAGTGCTGAATGTGCCGGGAAAAACAAAAGACAATTTGAAGGCACGACTTGATATGCGCGACCTCAAAATGCGACCGGAGCTGCATCCCATTGGCACATCCTACATGCCAAAGTCCTCATACACGCTGACTGCGAAGTAGGTCAGTGCGTTGTTAGCGTGGCTGGGGACGGCTAGATTTCCTGACGGCCATGTTTCGAACCTGTCGAAGAACATCGACATGAATAACTGCAGTTTGCACGGGATGAAGAGCCACGACTGTCACGTGTTCATATAACGGTTGATGCCCATTGCATTCCACGAGCTGCTTCTAACCAATGTATGGGAATTACTTACCGAGATGAGTCTGTTCTTAAGATGTCTTACATCCACGAGACTCAGGGCGGATGTTATGTCAAGGCTGGAAGTTGAAATCCCAGTGATCATATGCAAGCTGGAAACTGTATTCCCTCCGGCCTTTTTTGATTCAATGGAACACCTGCCAGTTCATCTACCATACGAGGCACGCGTTGGTGGTCCTGTTCAGTACAGGTGGATGTATCCGTTCGAAAGGTACTCTTATTTATTATGTGACGTTTTTATGTGTCTAAGCGTGAGCATGTTTACCAATTTGTTTCATCATGTGACGTTGGAGTATTCACTATATGAACAGATATCTCAGGCATTTGAAGCTGAACATCAGGAACAAGGCGAAAGTCGAGGCCTCGATGTGCAATGCCTACCTGACGGAGGAAGCCTCGGCTTTCTTGTCTCATTACTTCGAGCCAGATGTCCCGTCGAGGTGCAGATATGTTCCCCAGAACGATGACGGTATTTCTAGATCCAGTGTCCTCCAGATATTCACACATCCGATCAGATTTCACGGATAGGGAAAAGAAGTGATATTGGGGGACAACGATCTGAATATTGCTCATTCTTATGTTCTGCGCAAATGCCATCAAGTTGACAGTTTCCAGAGGTATAAACGATATCCAATTTTAATTTGTAAATACCTTGCGCGACTCTATCCATAATATTACAAAGGTATACAGGGTACTCATTCGTAATTTGCTTCAGCTTGTTCGTTGATTTATTGCAAGAACGTTCACCTGGTATATCGAGTGATGCAATAAACAATGAGTTAGATGCCAAGTTTGCTGATTGGTTCAGGTGGCATGTAAGTTTACATATTTGCTAGTTACGTGTACGTCATGTCATACGCATTTATTGCCCCGCTGCTATATACTTACTTGTCATTTTACAGGCGAGCAAAGGTCATTTGGCTGACAAAGAGTACGGTTACATTCTGACACCAGTAGCCGAGGGTCCATTGAACAGAGTCACGCACTACGACATGTGTTTTGTGAATGGTTATAGATTCCACAAAGTCTCCCATGCCAGCCAAAAATTGTCGGAGAACAGCGGAGTGTGTGTCAAACGGTATGACAATAGCCCGGATGAGGATGACTTCTACGGCTACCTTACTGACATCATTGAGCTCGAATATCCCGCATTTCCCATAAAGCGGGTGATGCTATTCAAATGCGAATGGTACGATCCAACTCGGGAAGGTTATCACGCTGGCACAAAGGTTCACGACCGATATAAGTTGGTAGACATACACCAAGGGCGACGGTACAGAAAGTACGATCTATTCGTTTTGGCTAGTCAAGCATTCCAGGTGTACTATCTATCGTATCCGGCGACGAGGATGAATGCGAGCTCAAAAGACTGGTGAGTCGTGTGCAAAGTGAAATCGAGCAAGTTTGATGTCAGCATCCAGCCAGGTTCAGATGGCATGGATGCCGCATTTCAAGAAGAAAAACCGCGCGTTGTGGATACGACACATGTTGAACTGCACAATCTCCTTCTAAATGACCCCAACAGTGATTTCATCGAAATTCATCTCAACATACAACCGGCTGACAATATTGAAGATGTAGGCGAAGACGAATACGAGGATGAAGAGGACGACAAGCATGTAGATGAAGATAAAAAGGAAGATGAAAATGAATATGCGTATGAGGATGCGGATGAAAATGAAGATTTACGTTAGTCAAAATTTTTATGTACCTCTTTATGTGAAAGTGTGTATGTGTTGATATACTTATACACATGTATATGCATAATGTGTGCCTGTAAGTACTTTATTTGTTGATGTACTTATACACATGTATATACATAATGTGTGCCTGTAAGTACTTTATATTTTGTATTATTTTTTTATAATACTGAACAGCGCCGACGATTTACCGACGAAACGTGTCGTCGCAATTTTGAAATAACGACGACACAAGAAATAGCGACGACACAAGAAATAGCGACGAACACCCGTCGCTATTTCGTCGCAAAATTTCAAACTTAAACCAGAAATCCCCCTTCTTCTTCCCCATTTCCTCCCCCGCGAAGACGAATCTCCCCCACCCATTTCCCTCCCCCGCGAAATCTCTCCACCGCCGCTCCTCCAGGTTTTGCCATTCTCCGGTGACCTCCTTCCCCGGTTAGTTTTTCTTCCTATTTCTTTTTTAATGCTTTTAATTAGTTATAGATTCAATTCTTTGTTTTGGGTTTGGATTGTAGGTGTTGGTGGTGGGTTGGGGACTATGGGGAGGGCTGTGGGGCAGGGCAGTGGTGGTTGGGGGTGGCTGTGAGTGGGGGTGGCTGTGGGGCGGGGTGCGCCTGGATGGTGCGGGTTGGGGCAGGGTGGGGTGGTGAATGGCAGGGCAATGGCGGTTGGGGGTGGCTGTGGGTGGCTCTGGCGTGGTGCAGGTTTGTGCTGGGTGGGGCTGGGTGGGGCAGGGTGCGGCTGGATGGTGGCGGGTTGGGGCAGGGTGGGCCGGTTGGGGTTGTTAATGGCGGGGCAGTGGTGTTGGGGTGGCTGTGGGTGGGGTTGGCGTGGTGCAGTTTGGTGCTAGGTGGGGCGGGGTGCGGCTGGATGGTGCGGGTTAGGGCGGGATGGGGCGGTTGGGGTGGTGAATGGCGGGGCAGTGGTGGTTGGGGGTGGCTGTGGGTGGGGCTGGCGTGGTGCAGGTTGGTGATCATGTGGCTAAGGTATGTTTGGGCAGCCTTTGGGCAGCCCCTAATGCTCTTAAATTCTCAATTTTTATGCCTATTTTATGTTACAAGTGATGTATTAAGTAGCTTTTATTTATTTTTCAAGTTTGAAGCTCAAATGATGTATATTATTGAAGGCATGTATTTTGTTTAGCTAGTTTATGGTGGAAGCCTGTTTGTTGTTAAACTGAATTGTGTTTACTTTGGGCAGCCCATAATTCTCTTTAATTTACCATTTTTATGCATAATTCATGTTACAAGTTATGTATCATAAGTATGTAGAGGTGATGTATATTTTGAAGTGTAATTTGCTTAGAGGTGATGCATATTTATGCTTTTATGTATCAAGTTCAAGTGATGTATACTTTGAAGTGCAATTTGATGATGAAGTTTGATTATGTAGTTTGGTTAATCATGTCATGTTGTTTGTATTTGGATTTGTCTTGGGAGAGACCATTAAGGCCGGGAAACCTCCGATAAACGAATAGGTCATGCCAAAATTTTCAAAATTATTAATATCTTGCATTAAATGTATGTAAACACTTGTCATTTTTTGGACATCTTATTTGTTTGGCCAACCAACCCTAAACTTGTTGAATGTGCCTTTTAAATTTTTCACCCTTGCCGATCTGATGGCTAGTAAGGGTACCTACTCGATCCACCTACCCACCAGCCAGACAGGCCCTCTCAGGAGAGTTTAATCTGTTCGTCTCTCAGCATGAGCTGCTTGGTTCGGTGTCGACCGCTGCTCTGGCTGCAGACGCGGACCTTTTAGGTTCTGCCGATATGTCCGCACCCCCCAGAACTACGACGCCACCCACACCCACCGGTTCAGCACATCATCCGGTGTCTGATACGGCATCGGACGAGGGTGTCATACTAGGGCGTCGTGCTCTCTCTTGGTCCCATGATACCCATACGTAAGTAATGATTTATTTTTTTAACACATTTTTAAATATATTTCACGAGTTATTTTTTCCTAACAACTTCACCTCTTTCAGGTTTGCATCGGACTCGGGCCAGATTTCCGGCTGTATCACTCGGTCCTTCCACCTGAGACAGGACCCTGCTGGATATGTCTGGTCCCGTGTCACCCCGCAGACACGTAGGTTCTACTGGAATGAGTTTCAGGTATTCAAATTTGATGAATTTCACTTTTTGATGCGTAATCGATCATTACTTTTCTAACCACATTTTTATTTTTCCTCCGTATAATAATTGCAGAAGGCGTACAGCTGGCCAGCCGACATCGCCCACGACGTGGAGCAGGTCTGGCGCCAGAGGGCCGCCAAACGCTATAGGGACTTCGTCAACTCGCACAAGACCAAGTGGGAGGTGGATGGACCCTGCTAACCAATCCCGCATCGCCCGAAACGCGGCAAACTGGCGCAGCAGCAATCTACAGGCCCAGCACCTTCCACATACTCAGGTGGTTTGGTTTTCCACGCCACCACGATGCGTACTATGGTAAGTATTTTAATATTGGATTATTTAGATTCATTGATTTCATTGGATTATTTAGATTCATTGACTTAAGTGGATTATTTAGATTCATTGAATTCTTATGTTCCGCTGTTGTTTTTTTGGTATTCGTATATGGTTAACGTAAGTAGTATATGTGTTCATTTGCCTTTTTCTTTTTATTTTTGATTTGACTTGGGAGAGGCCTTTAAGGCCGGGATACATCCGATAAACGAATAGGTCATGCCGAAATTTTTAAAATTCTGGATTTCACTAATATATTTTATTTCATTCTTTCAGCATGCAGAGACGGGGGAGTGGCCAGCCTCCTACGATCACTTCTACAAGACGCATCGGAAGAAAGCCTCCGACGGGACGGAGGACTGGATCACGGCAAAGGCCCGTGACATCAGTGTAAGTAGACTACGATATCATTTGTTTTTTCTTTAGTTTTTTTATTTCTAAACCCTAAACCCTAACAATTCTTATTCTCATTTCAGGATGAGTACAACAGATTACTCACAGAGAGGGGAGAAGAGGCCGACAAGAACCGTGCTAATTGGGATGCGGTTCGGACCATCGGCCCTCAGAATAAGAAGAAGAGGGAGGTGTACGGGCTTGGATCAGCAGCGCCGCGATTCTTTCTCGAAGATCTGCATCCAGGTGATTCCTCAGAGGCCAGCACCTCTGCGCCTTCTTTGACGCTAGAGGATATTTCGCGCCTGGAATCAGATCATGCGGCGCTGCAGCATGAGATGGAGACCATCAGGGCGCAGCATGAGGAGAGTGTACAGGCACTGCGGTCGCAACTCACTCAGAACCAGCAGGCGCTGCAGCAGTCGGTTCAGCAGGCGCTTCAGCAGGCGCAGCAGGAGACGAAGCAGGCGCAGCAGGAGACGAACCAGCAAATCTCGCAGCTATCGCAGATCCTCATCTCTTTCATTTCTAGCTCCTCGCAGCCTCAGCCTCGCCCTCATGATGGTCACCCTTCTCCGCATGATCCCCCTCCAACTTACTCTGCATAGTATTTCATTTTTTGATTTTTCGTACTCACTATTTCATTTATTGTATTGTCATATTCTTTGTTCTTTTTTATTTTATCTGACATTTATACGGATTCTATTTCATTTGTGTTGTTTAATTATACGAACTTCAATACGCAAATACCATATTTCTGTATAATATTCGTAAAAATGATTTTATATACAAAATAAAATATATTATAAAAATTAAATAATAATAAAAACTATTTAATTAATAATATATTGATATTATTAATAAATTATAAATATTTAATATTTAATATTAATTTAATATTTAATATTAATTTAAATAATAGCGGCGAACCTGTGACGAAACAAAAATGTCGCAAACAGGGCATATAAAAAATCAAAAATTTTAAAATAGCGACGACAAAAGATATACCGACGAAACGACGACGGAAATAACAGGTCGCAGACCTGACAGATTTTCATCGCAATTTTGCGACGAACCGCCAACGAGCCTTCTCTCGTCACAATATAACGACGCTACACCGACGAAAATCACTTTGCGACAAGCCATATAACGACCTACAAATTTCGTCGCAAGTTCGTCGCTATATTCTGTTAGCGACGAAATTGCGACGAATTTTTTCTGTCGCTATATGGCTTTTTTTTGTGGTGGTACAAACACTTTGTGCAACATGAGGAACAACAACTATAAGTAAGAACTACTTTTTGGTTCTTCATAACTTTAACAAAGTTCTATCAAAGAACTTTACTGAATGAGTTTTGGAGAACAAGTGAAATTAACTTTCTTAATAAGTCTAAATCACAAGCAAGAGATCAAATACCTATAGTTCCTCTCGTGTTATACTTCTACTTTCACAATGACAACAGTGAAAATAAACAACGATAGCTTAATGAGCTATAAGCACTTTTGCACATTTGAGAGCTTTTCGAAACAATGGAGGGATGAAATTTGAGGAGGATGAAAGTCTGTAAATACCTCATCTGAGCTTTTCAATGTATAAAGGGTGTGAGCCATGTTTTTGCCGCCTCCATAAAGTCTTCAACTAAATCAAATGCCTTGAGGATGGCCAACTAGTCTTTAGAGATCCTATAATTAGATTTAATGCTCCATAGCCATCTTAGAATATCTTAGACATGTTTGCAATAATCAAGAAAATATTATAGATGTTGGGAGAAAATCCACAAGAGATTTGAATAAGATTGAAGAGAAAAAACACTTTAAATCTTTCTTGGATTTTGTTAATGACTAGAAAAATTTGAATCATCGTTTGGCTGAGGCAACTAGTCTATTACTTTCTGATTCTGAATCTCATCGGACTAAGTTAGTCGTATGATTTAATTACTTGTCCTGAACTTGTCAATTCGATTCATACTCTTGCCCTGTTTATGCAGTCTCCTCATTCTGATCATTGGGTCATTGCCCTTCATGTGTGTCGTTATATTATGACTCTTCTTGATCAATATATCCTTCTCCGTACTGATTTTGATTTGCAGCTTACTGCGTGGCGTGACTCGGATTAAGCCAACTGTAGAAAATCAAATATGCAAAGATTTTCTTGTCTTTCTCATTAAACAAAACGCCAACATATACAAACCCTACAACCGTGTGCATGCTTTGCATGCTTTAAGTGTGTCCTAATTTCTTGCTAATCCTTGACCACTAATTATGCTATCCATATACAACACCTAATTTTCTTCCACCAATCTTGCTAATCATGTACAACTAACATTCTAGTCATATCTACAATAAATGATAATCATATCTACAATAAATGATGGAATATGGGAATATTCCGTGATACCCCCCTTCAAGTTGGACGGTGAAGATCAGTGACGCCCAACTTGGACAAGTGTGTTCGAAACGGACCGGTGCCGAGAGCCTTGGTTAAGAGATCAGCGACCTGATTGGATGAGGAGACGAAATGAGGCTTAATGAATCCACGAGTAACTTCATCACGAATAAAATGACAGTCCACCTCTATGTGTTTAGTGCGTTCGTGCAAAACCGGGTTGCGCGCAATATGTAACGCTGATTGGCTATCCGTGAATATGTTGAGGGGGAGAGGAAGATGTACACCCAAGTTGCGTAGCAAACCGTGCAACCATTTGAGCTCGCAGAGAAGTGCCGCCATGGCACGATATTCAGCTTCAGCCGAGGATCGAGACATTGTGGGTTGCTTCTTTGTCTTCCATGAAATGGGGGAATCGCCTAAGTAAACAACATAGGCAGTAAGAGAACGGCGAGTCAATGGGCAGGCTGCCCAATCCGCATCGCAGTAGCCACGTAAATGTAAGGAAGCAGTGGAGTGAAAAAGAAGTCCATAAGCAGGAGAGGACTTGAGATAGCGAACAACACGAACAGCTGCGTCCCAATGAGGAACTTGCGGATCCTTCATAAACTGAGACAATATGTGGACACTGTAACATAATTCCGGACGAGTGATGGTGAGATAGATTAGACGTCCAACTAGCCGGTGATACTGAGAAGGATCCGAATAAGGTTGATCTTTAACCGTACCAAGTTGGTGATTTTCGAGCATAGGAGTGGATATAGGGCGAGCATCCAAGAGACCACAGTCAGTGATAAGATCAAGGGCATATTTACGTTGACAGACAAAGATGCCAGCAGAACTACGAGCAACCTCAAGGCCTAGAAAGTATTTGAGATGGCCTAAGTCCTTCATGTGAAAACAAGTGTTCAAATACTCCTTGAATTTAAGAATGGAGGCCGAATGATTGCCTGCAATAACAAGATCATCTACGTACACCAAGACGTAAAGAACATGCGTGGGAGTACTTAAAGTAAATAGAGAATAATCAGAAACGGATTGAACGAAGCCATAGGTTGTAAGAGCGGTGGAAAGTTTAGCAAACCAACACCGGGGTGCCTGTCGTAGACCATAGAGAGAATTTTGAAGATGACAAACATGTCCCTTAGCGTGTGAATAGAAACCGGGTGGAAGAGACATGTAGACCTCTTCAGCAAGATCGCCATGTAAAAAGGCATTACTAACATCCATTTGATGAAGTTCGAAGCCCTTAACTGCGGCCACTGCTAAAAATGCTCGAACGGTTACCAATTTAACAGTAGGGGCGAAAGTTTCAGAAAAATCAATACCTTCCAACTGACGATTGCCATGAATGACTAAGCGAGCTTTGTGTCGCTCAATAGACCCATCTGAACGGTATTTGATACGAAAAACCCATTGACACCCAATGGCTCTTTTACCTTGAGGAAGAGGGACAAGCCGCCATGTATGATTATCCTCCAAGGCGCGAATTTCATCGGACATAGCGGCACGCCATGCCGGATGAATGACCGCCTCTTTGTATGATTTGGGTTCAGAGGCGGAGGTGACAGCCGCTAAGAAAGCCCTGTGAGACATGGAGAACTTATGACATGGAAGGAAATTTGCTATATTAAGAACGTTACCTGAAGAGGTGATGGATGGACATGAAGCTGCCGGGGGGTGTGTCTGCACAGTGTGGAGCACATAATCCTGCAATCTGTTGGGAAGACGACGAATGCGATGACCACGGCCCAGTTCAAACGATTCAGTAGGGGGGTCAGGAGGTGGGTCATTGGCAGGAGGGTCAGATATATGAGGGGAATAGTCGGCCGGGGTGTCGGGTGAGGCATGCGGAGGTTCAAGTGGATCGTCGAATAGAATAGGGTCAGGGGGGGTGGACGGGTTTGGGAAACATGAGTGGTAAAAGGAAATTCATGCTCCATAAATTTGACATTGCGAGTAGTGAACATGGTTTTAGTATCCAAGTCATACACATCCCAACCCTTTTTGTTGTATGGGTATCCCAAAAAGATACAACGACGATCACGAGCATCAAACCTATCCTTACGAACGGCATCATTGTATGCATAGCATAAGCAACCAAAAATGCGAATATTGTCATAAGTAGGTGATTTTCCAAAAAGGAGCTCGTAAGGAGTTTTACCATTTAGCAATGCGGATGGTGTTCTATTGATAAGATAGCAAGCAGTCAAGATGCATTCACCCCAAAAAGTTAACGGTAACGAAGCTTGAAAACGCAAAGCACGAGCCACATTGAGGATGTGACGATGTTTGCGTTCCACACGACCATTCTGTTGAGGTGTATAGCGAATAGAGGTTTGATGGATGATTCCATTTTCACTGAAATACGAACTGAGTGCCTTAAATTCAGTTCCATTATCCGTTCGAACAGTTTTTACTTTCCTACTCAATTGACGTTCAACCATGCAAATAAAATTACGCAAGGTGGTGGCAACTTGATCTTTAGTACGTAACAGATACACCCAAACACCACGAGAATGATCATCAACAATTGTAAGAAAATAGGCCGCACCACATGATGCTAGCGTAGGATATGGTCCCCAAAGATCACAATGAATAATCTCAAGGCAGTGTAAGGCATAAGATTTACTTATTTGGAATGACTCTCTAGTTTGTTTAGCTTTACAGCATATTTCACAATTATGAAAAGCATGGGTATCCTTGCAAAACTGTTTATCAAAAAGCAAACCCATAATTTTTCCAGAAGGATGTCCAAGTCTTTGATGCCACAATTCCGAACAATTTTCAGCAATCACAACCGCAGCCTTGATTTGCGGTTCTGCCTTCAAATAGTACAGCCCCCAGGCTTGTTCACCCACTCCAGTCACCATCTTCAAAGTGCGGTCCTGAAGATAGCAAAATTCATTAGTAAAGATCACTGTATTTTTACTTCCATGTAATAACTGAGAAACAGACAACAAATTGCAATGTAATCCTGGAACGAACAAGACATTGGAAAGAGTCAATTGTTCCCCAAGATTAACCATGCCAAGATGTGTGGCACTAGTGCAAGAACCATCCGGTAACCTTACCGCGGACTGCGTAGGAACAAGAGAGTCAAACATGGTTTGATCCCCTGTCATATGTTGAGAGGCACCAGAGTCAATTATCCAAAAATTCTTACCATTTAGGCGAGGATTTGAGTCCACCTTATGAGCATTGAAGGCAGTCATCAATGCATTCCATTGAGAGGGAGTGAATCCAGACGTTGGTTGATACCCATCCTGTGGTGATGTCTCAACCGCTGGTTCAATTTGAACCGCATTTGCAACCACTTTGTGCGCGTTGCCTCCCTTGCGTTTGGACATCGGACGTCCCCTTCCTTCTCCTTGCGCCCACCACTCTGGATAGCCGATAAGCTTGAAACAAGAGGTCACAGCATGGCCAGGTTTCTTGCAGTTAGCGCAAACCTCCTCACTCTGGTTCTTGGACGGTTTCATCACTGGCGCCTTCATAGCGAAGGCCATCGGTTCTGTCTTTTCTTCACGTCCACGTGATATGGTTCCCAATGTCTCTTCTTGAATGATAAGTTGATAAGCCCTGTTCAGGCTAGGTAGCGGATCAGTATTTAAGATGGAGGTACGAACAGATTTAAACATTACCTCATCCAGTCCCATCAAGAATTGATGAAGACGTTCCTCATTTTGCCTCTTCGTCAGTGTTGATGAAATGGCACAAGTGCAGCCATTGCAGGAACACACAGGGGGTTGATCAAAATCTCTCAACTCATCCCAAAGTTTCTTCAAACGACCAAAGTAATTCGCCACTGGCTGACCATTTTGCTTACAGTTTGCCAGATCAGACTTCATTTGGTGTATTCTTGGGCCATTGGTGACAGCGAATCTTTGTTGTAAGTCGTCCCAAAGATCCTTGGCATTTTCGACATAGGATATTGTCGAACACAACTCCGGCTCAATGGTGTTCCGGATCCAAGCAACCACCATAGAGTTGACAGTACACCAATCTTCCATGTCTGGAGAGTCAGCTTGTGGCGGCTCAATACTTCCATCCACAAAGCCGACTTTCCGTCGTGCACGCAAAGATCCCCGAATGGCACGAGACCATTCGTCATAATTTGGTCCTTTCAACTGGACCAAAGTAATCACCTGTCCAGGATGATCACTCGAGTATAGATCATAGGGCGAGATCACCCTTCGATTTGTCGAAGCCGATGCAGCTACAGCTGCGACCGTAGATTGTCCATCGGCCATCTCGTAGTTCAGAAAAATATGTTCTAGAGCGTTTCGGGCTCTGATACCATGTAGAAAATCAAATATGCAAAGATTTTCTTGTCTTTCTCATTAAACAAAACGCCAACATATACAAACCCTACAACCGTGTGCATGCTTTGCATGCTTTAAGTGTGTCCTAATTTCTTGCTAATCCTTGACCACTAATTATGCTATCCATATACAACACCTAATTTTCTTCCACCAATCTTTCTAATCATGTACAACTAACATTCTAGTCATATCTACAATAAATGATAATCATATCTACAATAAATGATGGAATATGGGAATATTCCGTGATACCAACTGTCCTTTTACTCATTATTTGCTTATTGGTTGGCTTGGGAATATTCCGTGATACCAACTGTCCTTTTACTCATTATTTGCTTATTGGTTGGCTAGTTTGTCTCGGCACGTCTTCAATCTCATGAAAGACTAAGAACAAGCTACTATTTCACGTTCGTCTGTTGAAGCTGAGTACCGTGTTATGGGTGTTACCACGTTTGAGTTGAAATGGCTTAAAAGTTTACTTTATAGCCTTTTTAATTTTCATTCTCGTCCTAGAAGATCGATTGTGATAGTCAAGCAGCTTTGCATATCGACGCTAATTTTCATAAGCACATTACTGTCATTTTGTGTGGGATGCTATTCATATGGTTTAGTAAAGCTGTCTTATGTCTTTAACCATGTTCAACTATCTGACATCTTCATCAAACTGTTGGCCATGATATAATTTGATTTTTTTTCTTTCTGAGTTGGACAGTAGTGACACTTATACTCGCAAGTTGAGGAGGTGTTAGGACTTATCTCCTGCTTTTGAAGACATGATATCTTTTCTATATTTGTGCAGTTTTTCCAAGGGATTGGGAAATTATAGTTATCTATAAACCAAGCAAAAAAAGCAAGATTGGAAAAACATAAAGGAAAAAAGATTCCTTCATGAGTCCAAACTCCTGAAATTAGGAATTGTTTTGAAAGCTTCATTCATGAGCTATCTTACTAAATTAATTTCTGTTTCAATATTTAGATTATTAATTTGATTGTTCATTCAATCCGTCCTAACGGGTACAAGAATAGTTGAAGGCAATTTCCACTGCTCTCACCATTGGATTTTTTCATGTGTCATTGGATTAACAGTTCCTTCTAAAATCTATTCATCTGGAAGATTAACTTCACGCCATTTTATTGATCTAAATATGATAGCATTAGATCTAGACATATCTGTATGTATTACTATAGTTTCTCCTTTTTTTCAAGGAATGTATTGGATTTGGTCTTACATCTTGAAGATTAACTTCACTCCATCATATGGCCAAAATGAAAAAGCTTCCTTTCTCAATTTCTTTGTCTGTTTCTCATCATGCATTTGATCTTGTACATGTGGACATCTGGGGTCCTTATAAACGTCCAACCATATATGAACAGCATTAATTCTTGATAGTTGTTGATGATTTTAGCCGTTACACTTGGTTGTGTGTGCTTAAATAAAAGGCCCGGGTCAGACCTATTATTCAAAGATTTTATCAATTTGTTTCAACTCATTTTGGAGCACAAATCAAAACACTTAGAACAGACCATAGAACTGAATTTTCTATGACATAATTCTATAAATCCAAAGGTATTCTTCATCAAACTAGTTGCACATGCACTCCCTAACAAAATGGGATAGTGGAAAGAAAGCATCAACATATCCTCAATGTAGCTAAAGCATTGAGGTTTCAAGCCCATCTTCCTTTATCTTACTGTCTGTGTTGAACATGCTACCTATTTAGTTAATATTCTTCCTACTCCAGTTTTGCAACAGCAAACACCTTTTGAACGTTTATATAATAACAAGCCTAATTACAAGTAACCTCAAGGTGTTTGGGTGTCCGGCCTATGCCTACAATCTCAGTCCAAACAAAACCAAGTTCGAATCAAGAGCTATCCCATGTCTGTTCTTAGGTCTTTCTGTGACATCAAAGGGCTATATATTGCAGAATCTAAGCACCACGGCAGTGTTTGTTTCAAGAGAAGTTCAGTTCCAAGAAGAAACTTTCCTATTTCAAAATCTTTCTATTCCTTCTGTGATGCCACCTATTGATGAATGTCCATCTTTTCCTCATATTTCATCTTCCTATATGGAACCTCTTCCTCACAACCCAGACTCTTCTCCTCATCCTTCAGACTCTTCTCCTGAAATATCTCAATCTTCTTTTCCTACATCACCATCTCATTCTGACCCACCTTTATCCCATTCCTCTCCATCTTATCCTGAACCTTCCCCTAGGATTATAAGACTTAGAAAACCACCAGGCTATCTTCAAGACTATTACTGCCAACAACTCACATCCTTTAAGCAACAACATCCTCCTTCCGCACCATCTGTATCCTATCCTATTGAATTATATATATCCTATGATAATCTGACCCTTGAGCATAAGAACTACATTTTTAATATTATCTTGCAACAAGAGCCTAACTCTTTTCAGCAAGCATCCAGTATTTCAGAATTGAAGGTAGCTATGCAGGAAGAGCTCAATGCTCTTGAAGCAAACCATACTTGGACCATGACACCTCTGCCTGAAGGTAAGGTTCCAATTGGTTGTAAGTGGGTCTATAGGATAAAAAGAAAGCCTGATGGCAGTGTTGTCGTTTTAAAGCCCGTCTGCTTGCCAAAAGCTAGACACATCATCTTGGAGCGGATTATAATTATACCTTTAGTCCTGTTGCCAAGATGACTACAGTTAGGCTTGTTCTTTTTGTTGCATCAGTTAAAGGTTGGCACTTGCATCAACTTGATATAAACAACGCCTTTTTGCATGGTGATTTGTCTGAGGCCATTTATATGATTCCACCTGAAGGCACTTCCAATGTTCCAGGAACAGTGTGTAAGCTAAACAAGCCACTTTATGGCTTGAAGCAAGCTAGTCGATAATGGAATGAGAAATTGACACAATTCTTAACCTCTCAAGGGTGCACTTAGTCCAAACATGACTATACTCTCTTTACCAGGCAAACCAGCAATTTTTTCTTGGCTTTACTAGTTTATGTTGATGATATCATTCTTGCTAGTAATTCCTTATCAGAAATCTCTCAGATCAAGGCAGCATCGCATCACCAGTTTAGCATCAAAGACATGGGTGACCTGAAATTTTTCCTAGGCCTAGAGGTAATCAGGTGACAGGGGGATCATGCTTAGCCAAAGAAAGTATATCTTGGAACTGCAGGAACATACATGCTATTTAGGGTCCAAACCAGCTAAAACTCCAATGGAGCAAAATTTGAAGTTGGAGCATAATGATTCTTCCTTGATGGCAGAAGCATCCACATATAGAAAGATCATTGGAAAATTGCTATATCTTACTATTACAAGACTAGATGTTTCTTATGCAGTTCAACAATTAAGTCAATTTCTTGATTCACCCACAGAGAATCATCTAAAAGCCACTCATAGATTATTGAGGTACCGAAAAGGATCACCAGGCAAAGGGTTAATGTTACCTAGCACAGGAGAGCTGGAATTGAAGGGATTCAGTGATTCAGACTAGGGAGGATGTTATGAGACTAGAAGATCCATAACAGGTTATTGTGTGTTTATGGGAAATGCTATGGTTTCTTGGAAGGCTAAGAAACAGTCTACTGTTTCAAGATCATCTTCAGAGGCAGAGTATAGGGCACTTGCTATGGCTACTTGTGAAGTGTAATGGTTGCTTTATCTGATGAGGGACCCTTTTTGTGACAATAAGAGTGTCATATACATAGTGGAGAATCCACTTTTTCATGAAATAACCAAACACATAGAAATTGACTGTCATGTAGTGAGAGATAAATTCTTGACTGGAATAATTAAGCCTATGCCTATAGACACACGGTTGCAGTTGGCAGACTTGTTTAAAAGACTTCGGATCACAACAGAATGGCAAACTTGACCTCAGTTATGGGACTGTGTGAATTATTTGGAAGATCATGTTTGAGGGGGTGTGTTGAAACTGAGCTTGGAATGAAGAGCGGGTATCAGCTGCTCAAGCTAAAAGGAAGTGCAACAGTGACGACGATGTGGCAGTTTCAAAGCATGGCATTGGTTGATAAGCTTATATACGGATCAATAATGAACTAACATTTGGTGGATTAAACAATTACTGGATCAAACAAGAAATACAAAGTTGCAGATGAAGTGTTGCGGATCAAGTGCCAACTCAGCAGAGAAGTTGCGTCTTAGCTTAGTATAGCTTACATTCGTTTGAAAAACGTTTATGAGGTGGTGTAGCTGATGATTAGTTATTTGAAAACTGGATATAAAGCCTTGTAAACATCATTATAGAGTTCAGTTCAATGAAATAACTGAAATTCTTCTCCTTCCAATTTTCTTCCAAAAAGTGTTTGACAATTTTCTCTCCTTTGCGCAATTTGGCGCCAACGTTTTTATTCAAATTCTATCAATCATTGGATCCATTAGTTGATTCACTTTGTTGTTTTTGATGTTATATTGATGATATTCATGATTGAATCAAACTTGTTGTTTTTCGTTTTCGCTGCGATCACAGCAATTTTATTAGTATAATTCTACCCCTCAACAAAGTAGACGTGTTGAAAGAGAAAACATTATCATATTCTCAATATTAATCGTGCTTCAATGTTTCAAGCTAATTTGCCTGTAAAATTTTGGGTGGTATGAAGAAAATAATGGATCCCTCGTACCATCCGAAAAGACAAAAAAAAATAAAAAAAAAATAAAAAAATTGAATACACAACCAATAATATTCATTCAACCAGCAATAAAATTGACAAAAAAAAGGTCGAATGCACAACCAATAATATTCATTCAGTCTGTGTACAAAACATATTATCATCTAATATGCGATATATCTTCCCAACAACAAAACATGAACTTATCACCGAAAGCATTTAGCTGAAACAATGAATAAAATATTGATTACAAAGCTTATTTTTTTGAAGCCTGGCTAAAAACTATTGCCTTCCAATATACTGCTTTTTCTCATCTTCGTGGCTCTACTCCAACTCTGCAAAAAAAAAAAAAAAAAAGTTTTTTTCTCTTCTGATTAATATTGTGCAACATTATAACAACCACAACAATCATATCCAGTATATCCCAACGACAGCAAAAGCTATTGCTAGGGTTTGGTGAGGGTGAAAGACAAACAATAATTACTTCCATACAAGAAATAGAGAGTTTCTTCAAGTGATACTCTGATTCTAATATTATGCAACATTAATAAACGACATAATCCACCATAAAACCTCTCTCTCACCATTTTCAATGAAAAGTTTGCATTTTAACTTATCTTTCATATAAATTAAAAAAAATCGAATCGCAATCTATCAAAATTTTGAGCTTGCTTATCGAAATATAGTTAATCCGAGTTGATCTTACACACATAAACCAAAAGTTCAATATCAATTCTTTTGATTCTTCTCTAAAACAGGTTGGAAAATACAAATGAGGCACAATTAAATTCCTAATGAGAACGGCCAAGAGAAGACCTAAAAAAAAAAATCAAACGACGATCTATTGCTGAATGGGAAAACACTCACACAGAGTCATTTGATTTCTTGGAGGTTGTTGAAGGCAATGCTAAGGTGGAAGAGATACAATCCGGAGGGGTGTGATGCATGATTTGAATAAATGCCGTTGGATTGAATTTACAAATTGAGACTCAGGATTGCAAGATGCAAGGTTGGATGATGCTGTGGGAGTCTTAGCTGGCAGTCACGTGGGTTGGCCGGAATTTTCGGATGAGGATCACGCAGAAAATGTGAAGAGGAAGAAGAAGGTCAGTGGAGAAGATGACCGTTTGGCGGGAGTGTTTGAATAAGGGAAATGACTGTTTTGTCCTTCCTGTTTTAATAAGGATAGTTGTTTTAGTAAGGGTAGTTTTGTCTTTTTACCATTTTCTTCTCTTCTTTCTCTATGCGAAGGCTTTATATATTTGTAGCCTCCTTTGATCAAAGTGATGAATGAAAACTGCAAGTTTTTCCTCCTCAATTCTGCAACAGTTTCTCTTCCTTTCGTTGCTTTGCGTTGTGTTGAGCTCAGAATTGCTTAGTATTTGACATGGTATCAGAGCGTTGAAATTAGCAATTCTGTTTTTCGTTGATGAAATTCGTGTTCTGAAAAAAAAAATTCAAAAATTCACGACTTGTTTGTTTTCATGGCTTCATCATCAAATACTCAGAGAACAAGTGTGTCTCAACCTCCTGAAAGTCCGGTTAACAATCCTTATTATCTTCATCCAAATGATAGTCCTGCTATCATTCTAGCGCAGCCGCCATTAAATCCTCATAATTACCATGCTTGGAGTCGAATGTTTCAGATGTCGCTCATTGTCAAGAACAAAATTGGATTCATAGACGGATCAATTCAGCAACCAACTCATACTGATCCTCAGTATCCAGCTTGGAGGCAGGTAAACTCTATGATACATTCCTGGATCATGAATAGCGTAATTCCTTCAATTGCGCAGAGTGTTATGTGGTATGATAATGCTGTAGATGCTTGGAATGATCTTAAGCGAAGGTATGGTACTGGTGATGCATTTAGATTGTCAGATTTGTTGGAGAATTTCTATGCACTTAGACAAGAGAATGACTCTGTGAATGATTATTTCACTAAGGTTAAGGTACTTTGGGAAGAAATGATGGCATTGAGACCTATTCCTATTTGCACATGTCGTGGTTGTAGATGTGATCTAGGAGGTAAATTGCATGAATTCGTAGAAACTGACTATGTCATAAAATTTCTAAAAGGACTGAATGAAGAATTTGATGCGGTAAAATCACAAGTGTTTGTGATGACACCGTTACCTAAAATTGATGTGGTGTTTGCTATGGCTTTAAAATACGAAAGGAAAATAAATGGTCTAGTGTCTCAAGGAAGCTTCATTAACAATCCTACTGCTCTTATGGTGGAGAATTCTGAAGTAGTTGCTGCCAACGCTAGTGCGTATGGAGGAAGAGGAGCAGGTAATGGTTTTAGACGGGGAAGTGGCAGGTTCTTCCCAGATAATTCTAAGAGACCAATCTGTACTCATTGTGGAATGATTGGTCATGTTGAGCAAAGGTGCTATAAGAAGCACGGTTACCCCCCGGGCTTCAAGTTTAAAACTCAAGCTAATCAAACTGAAGTTGTGATTGGAGAAACTGAAGATGTTTCTGTACATCAACCGGAGAAGTCGTATCAGGCACCTATGCTCACTCTCGAACAGACTCAGAGGTTGATGGCTATGCTGAGCACGGATGAAAAGAAGAAGTCTCAGGCAATGCCAAATGCTGGAGGCCAGGGAGCAGTGATGTCTGCTCTTTTGAATAATGATGAAGGTAAATGTCACTCTAATACTGTGAATATATGGATTCTAGACTCAGGAGCTACTGATCAAATTGCATGTAATCTCAGTTTGTTTCATTCTTTCAAACCTATTAATTGTGTCTCTATTAAGCTGCCTAATAATCTTTCAGTTTCTGCCAGCCATATAGGATCTGTTGTTATAAACTCATGCCTGACCTTACACAATGTGCTCTACGTACCATCGTTTTCTTACAATCTTATGTCCCTTAGCAAACTTGTGTCTATCCCTTCCTTATGTGTTCAGTTCTTTGGGAATTGTTGTGTGCTTCAGGAACGTACATCCCTGAAGACGATTGGTTCAGCTGAGTTATGTAATGGACTGTATTACATTCATGGAGTCTCTAAGAAAGAAGCTGCACCTCCTAGCTGTATGTTTGTTGCTGACCAGTTTTCAGATAATTCCCTTCTTTGGCATTATAGGCTAGCTCACGCTTCGTTTCCTAGAATAAAAGAGTTACACAGGCTTGATGAGTCTGTGTGTGCCAATGATGTATCAAACAAATGTACTGTGTGCCCTGTGGCCAAAATGAAAAGAACTCCATTTCCTGTTTCCAAATCATTATCTAAATCTGCCTTTGACATTGTTCATATTGATATTTGGGGTCCTCATAAACATCCTACTATATATGGTCACCGTTACTTTCTTACTCTTGTTGATGATCATACTAGATACACGTGGTTGTATCTTATGAAACAGAAATCAGAGGTTAGAAGTATTGTTCAGAGTTTTTATCAGTATGTTGTGACTCAGTTTGATAAAAACATCAAGTGTATACGTACAGACAATGGTACAGAATTTCAGATGACCTCGTTCTTTATGGCCAAAGGTATTATACATCAAACTAGTTGCGTTTACACGCCTCAACAGAATGGTGTTGTTGAACGAAAGCACCAACACATTCTCAATGTAGCAAGGTCACTTAAGTTTCAGTCAGCTCTTCCTTTAAGCTACTGGGGATTTTGTGTCCAGTATGCTGTCCATGTCATCAACATTCTGCCTACCCCATTGCTTCATCATCAATCACCTTATCAAGCCTTGTTCCAGAAGGTGCCTTCATACAGTGACCTAAGAGTTTTTGGTTGTTTAGCGTTTGCTAGCAACAATTCTATGCATAAGGCCAAATTTGAACCCAGAGCAGTACCTGCTGTGTTTCTTGGTTTGCCATACCATACTAAAGGATATCTCTTATTGAATATAGAAACGAAGAAGATCTTTATTTCCAGAGATGTTCAGTTCTTTGAACATGTTTTTCCTTTTGCCTCTGATAAACCTTTAGATATGGCTATGTTTCCTCTCTCACATATTGGGAAATATAATGTCTCTGATCAGAACTCTGGTTCGTCTACTTGTCCCTCTGCAGATTTGCTTTCACCCATTCCTTTGTCATCCACAGACACCAGTGGTGTCTCACCGGCCATCTTTAATGATTCTAGCTCTACTTTACTTCCTTCACACCAGTCTGAGTTCCCATCATATACTTCTCCCATGCCTGTTTCTCCTCAATCAGTCTCTTCTCCTGTGTCTTCTCCACGACAGTTTCACCCGTGTACTGGCATAGAAATACACTTGCCTCCAGTTCCTATGAGTATGCCTGAGAGTTCTGCAACCACAAGGCCTAGACATCCTCCCAGTTATTTGCAAGATTATTACTGTGGTCTGGTCTCTGGTTCCCAGTCTTCATCTGTGTGTTCTTTAGCATATCCAATTGAAAATTACCTGTCATTCAATGCATTAGCTCCTGAGTATAGGTCATATGCTCTTAATATTAGTTTGCATCAGGAGCCAACATCTTATCAAGAGGCAGCCAGTTCTGTTCACTGGCAGAAGGCTATGCAACTTGAGTTGGCTGCGCTGCATGCCAATCATACTTGGTCTATTGTTCCTTTGCCTCCAGGAAAAAGACCTATTGGTTGCAAGTGGGTATATAAGGTTAAATATAATCCTGATGGTAGTGTAGAAAGGTATAAGGCCAGACTAGTGGCCAAAGGCTTTACACAACAATTGGGCGTTGATTATACTGACACATTCTCTCCTGTTGCCAAACTGACCACAGTCAGGTTGCTTCTTGCTGTTTCCTCTATGAAGCGTTGGCATGTGCATCATTTGGATGTCAATAATGTCTTTCTACATGGTGACCTTAGCCAAGACATTTACATGACATTGCCCGAAGGTGTCACTGCACCTACTGATAACATGGTGTGCAAATTACATAAATCTTTGTATGGCTTGAAGCAAGCCAGTCGTGAATGGAATATTAAGCTCACCAGTTTCTTGCTTAGTCAGGATTGCGTTCAGTCGCCAAATGATCACACCATGTTTATCCAGCAGACTTCCATATCTTTTTTGGTGCTTCTTGTTTATGTAGATGATATTGTTGTTGCCAGTTCTTCTCTTTCCCAAATTCAAAGTCTCAAGGACTCCCTGCATCAAGCTTTTCAAATCAAGGACTTAGGTCCTTTGAGGTACTTTCTTGGTATTGAAGTGGCACGGTCACAGGGGGGGATCATGCTTTGTCAAAGGAAATATGCTCTTGAGGTGGTAGAGAAGTCTGGACTTTTGGGAGCAAAGCCAGTAAAGACACCTATGGAGCAGAATATCAAGCTGGCACATGGTGATTCAAGTCTAATAGCAGATGTATCCAGTTATAGGAGACTTGTTGGGAAATTGTTATACCTCACCATAACAAGGCCGGACATATCATTTGCAGTGCAACAGTTGAGCCAATTTCTTGACAAGCCCACAGAATTGCATTTACAGTCAGCACATAGGTTGCTAAGATATTTAAAAGGTACAGCAGGTCAAGGGCTGTTTTATCCTAGTGATGGGAAGATGGAGCTAAAAGGCTTTGCTGACTCAGATTGGGGTGGGTGTATTGAAACTAGAAAGTCTGTGACTGGATATTGTATGTTTCTTGGAAATTCACTTGTTTCCTGGAAGGCTAAGAAACAAGGCACAGTATCAAAGTCTTCTTCGGAGGCAGAGTACAGAGCATTAGCTATGGCAACTTGTGAAATACAGTGGCTTTTGTATTTACTAGAAGATTTGGGAATCAGGCAATCTTCTCCAGTTGAATTGTTCTGTGATAACAAAAGTGCGATATATATAGTGGAGAATCCTGTATTTCATGAGAGGACCAAGCATATTGAAATTGATTGCCATATAGTTAGAGAGAAATATCAACAAGGAGTGATTAAACTTATGCCTGTTAAGTCTGAATTCCAGCTTGCTGATGTATTCACTAAGGCGTTAGATTCAGTATCATTGTAGAACCTGACCTTAGCTATGGGAATATGTAATGTTTTCAGTAGGTCAGGTTTGAGGGGGGGTGTTGAAGGCAATGCTAAGGTGGAAGAGATACAATCCGGAGGGGTGTGATGCATGATTTGAATAAATGCCGTTGGATTGAATTTACAAATTGAGACTCAGGATTGCAAGATGCAAGGTTGGATGATGCTGTGGGAGTCTTAGCTGGCAGTCACGTGGGTTGGCCGGAATTTTCGGATGAGGATCACGCAGAAAATGTGAAGAGGAAGAAGAAGGTCAGTGGAGAAGATGACCGTTTGGCGGGAGTGTTTGAATAAGGGAAATGACTGTTTTGTCCTTCCTGTTTTAATAAGGATAGTTGTTTTAGTAAGGGTAGTTTTGTCTTTTTACCATTTTCTTCTCTTCTTTCTCTATGCGAAGGCTTTATATATTTGTAGCCTCCTTTGATCAAAGTGATGAATGAAAACTGCAAGTTTTTCCTCCTCAATTCTGCAACAGTTTCTCTTCCTTTCGTTGCTTTGCGTTGTGTTGAGCTCAGAATTGCCTAGTATTTGACAGAGGTAGTCACTCCATGAAAAACACACGATCTTAATCATACATACTCAATCAAGACAAAAAGCTCTTACCATCTTTTAGAAGCTTCAAAATACTTGACCAACCTATATAATAATTTGTAAAACCTGCATACCGGGGAATAAAAGAGGCTCGGATCCATCAAAGAGCCATTGAGAAAATTATCCGACGATACATGTTTAAGCAAGAAATGGTAAAATTGGGTGAATGACTACTTCGCAGAGGATGTTCGACAGGTCTAAAAACAATGAAAAACGAAAGCGACCAGAAGATCTCGATTGAATAAAAAGAATGTATGTGCAAGATACTCGAGATAAATCGCCTGCGACCGCTTGCTGAAGTTGGAAATGAAGTGTTGAGTGGATGAAAATAGTGGGATACATAGTTACTTACCGAAGTTAAATCGCATGGAAAAGAAAAAAAAAGGGATAATGAGACCAGAACAAAAAATGCAATCAATAAGATCAAGTTAAATCGTTTAACGAAGGCGTTACTTACCGACACAACAACTGCAGAAGCTGACACAACCACACTCCTCTTGGACTCCACTACACTGTTCGTTGCACCACCCGCAGTTATCGCAGCAAAATTCAACATCGCTTGGTGAACTTATCTTCTCCGACGAAACAGATTGTTTTTCGTTAACACCAAAGTGCTCGGCCGATGAAAGATCCACCAGGTACAACCCAAATGTCACTGAAACAACTGCTAGCATTACCATACCCCATTTCTGTTAAGTTGTAAAACGTTTTGATGATGAAAAGATGTTTTGTATAAGTTAAAATTATGTTTAATATTCGATGCAAGATAGGCAAAACATATTATGTCCAAAGATGGTTGAGATTGGAAGTCACTGGTTGACATCGATCTCTCAAACAAGAGACATCGATCGATCGATGTACTTCAGCCCCTGACATCGATCGATCGATGTCTGTCTGAGAACATCGAACCCTCAACCACAAGGACATCGATCGATCGATGTCACTTCATACCCTGACTTCGATCGATCGATGTTGAACTGAGGACTTCGAACTCTAAACCAGGTGACATCGATCGATCGATGTCACTTCAGCCCCTGACATCGATCGATCGATGTCTGACTGAGTACTTCAGTCTCTAAACCTGGTGACATAGATCGATCGATGTGCTGCAGAATTCAAATTTTTTGAACGTTAGAATAAAATCCAAGGTTGATTTTTAAGGTTCTCTTTCCTATCTTCTTCAAACTTCTTGTGGACTTTAACCCAACTTGTTACATGCTTCCTTGACTATTGTAAGCTTGTCTAAGATTCTCTAGGGTGGCTATCCAAGATCAAATCACTCCATAGGGTGGCTAAAGACTATTTTGGCATTGTCTTGACATTTTTGAAGATGAAGACTTGGTGTAAGGCCTCAAAAACGTGGTGAACTTCATCTATAAATAGAGGAGGCTTGGATGAAGCAAAAACACACTTTCAACATCATCTAGCTTCATTTTACATTGTTGTACATTTCTCTCATACTTGTAAATTTGTTTAAAGCTTGTCTAGCTTTCTTTGATCTTCATTGTTTGTATATTGAGAGAAAGAGAGTCAAGCACAAGAGGAACCATAAATAGTTGATCTCTAGCTTGTGCTTAGACTTGTGAGAAAGTGTGAACCTTACTATATATCTTCAACCCATTGTGAGAAGTTCTTGAGAGAACTTTTGTTGAAGTTGTGAGGAAGCAAGAAGTTGTTCTTGCTAAGAGCTGTAGTTGTTGTAGTTGCACAAGTGTGTTGTGCAAGAAGTTGCTGTTGTTGTTGCTTACACTTAAGTATTAGTGTAAGTGTTGCTGTGGTTGTTCTTATTGTTCATAATAAGAAGAGTAGTTGTTGAAAATCCACTTTGGAAACAAAGTGGTAGTGGAGTAGAATCATTTACGATTCGAACCACTCTATATCCGGTGTACTCTTTCATTGTCTCTCATCTCCAATTCTTGCTCTGATTTTGAATATCTTTTTGAGTTGAGAAAAACAAGAAAATTCCGCAAAAGAGCCAAACACTCTATTCACCCCCCCCCCCTCTAGAGTGTATTTCGGACCTTACAATTGGTATCAGAGCCTAACCTTGATTGCTTGGCCGATCTTTGCAAGTAGCAAGGTTAAAAGATCATGGCAACCTCAAACTCAACCTCAACCTCAACTTCTTCATCTCCTAAGCCTACTGCACTATTTTCCGGATCAAACACTAAAGCTCCTATGTTTGATGCCCAAAACTACTCTTTGTGGAAATTTCGAATGATCAATCATTTGAAAGGCTGTGGATTTGATATATGGAGAGCTGTTGTCAAAGGAATTGAAGTTCCAATGATTACCAACTCAAAAGGAGAATCAATGTTTAAAGATGAGGATGACTACACCGACGAAGAGAAGATAAAGTTCGCCATCAATGGCAAAGCTTTTGACATTCTCTCAAGTGCTCTAACCACCACCGAGCTTATTAGACTCCAAGGCCTTGAAACAGCCCACGAGGCATGGAAAAGGCTTGAAATGATACATGAAGGAACTGAGCAAGTAAGAATGGCCAAAAGACTCATGCTCATGAAGGAGTATGAGATGTTCGGAATGAAGAGTGGTGAGAAGATTGAGGAGACAATCGACCGATTCACACGAATAGTGAATCAACTCTCTATGGTTGACAAGAAAATCTCAAACGAAGACCTTGTCTCAAAACTCCTCAACTCCTTGCCAAGAGAATGGACACCCAAAGTCACCGCCATCACCGAATCCAAGAATCTCAAGACTCTTACTCTTGATGAGCTATCCGGTAATCTTCTTACTCATGAAATTCTTATTGATGAACAAAATAGGATGAATCCCATCAAGCCTACACAAACATCACACAAAGGATTGGTGGTAGAGTCCGATGATTCGGATGAGGAAGTTGCCCTTCTTGTAAGAAAATTTAGAAGAATGGCAACTAGAAACAAAGCTCAAGCAAGAAAGTTTTTCAAGAAACCATCTAAAGAAAAAGAAGCAAGTGAAAATTGCTATAGATGTGGTCGACCCGGTCACTTCATTGCCGATTGCCACGTAAAAGAGCCGCAAAAGCAAGAGAAGAAGGTCTTTCCTCAAAAGAAGAAAGCCCTCAATGCGGAGGTAACCACGTGGGATGATCTCCTTTCGGAATCGGAAGGAGAAGAGAGTGAAGATCAAGGTGTTGGACTTGTGGCAATGGTTGAAAATCCAAAGGTTCAACATACTTGTCTTATGGCAATTGAAGACGACCTTGAGGTAAACCCTAACCCTTCAAATTTGCATGATGAAATAGGAGATTTGCAAGATGACTTTGAAAAATTAAATTTGAAATATAAGCATTTAAAGAAAGAGTTCAAGAAATGCATTTTAGAAAATAAGAGCTTGCATGACAAAAATATTTTGATGGTTCAAGAGCATGATATCATACTTACTATGCATAAGACCGTAGCTCTTGAAAAGGAAGAAATTAGAAAAGAATGTGAAAAACTAAAATTAGACTTACAAAGACTAACAAATGGGAAAAACAACTTAGACATATTACTTGGAAATCAACGAATTGGAAATGATAAATCCGGTTTAGGATTCAACTCATCATCTTCTATTAAGCCCAAGTCTTTAAAGAAAAAGGCAAACAATAGAAAATCACAACAAAATTTATCATCTTCTAAACCAAAGCTTGTACCCACTTGTTTTTATTGCAACAAGCTAGGACATGTAAAGAAAGCATGTAGAGCTCGATTTGAGAGCACATATGTTTGGAAGCCTAAGGGTCGAAAAACTAACCCTAAAGGACCCAACCATCAAAGGGTACCAATGCACACATCTTTTGGTTTTGTAGGCTCTCAAGATAAATGGAGTAGCCAAAGAAGAAGGAACCAAATGGCTTATGGACAGCGGATGTTCAACTCACATGACCGGAGACAAGACGTTGTTCACCAAGCTCAAGCTCCAAGATGGTGGAACGGTGCATTTTGGCAATGGGAGAGCCAAAATCCTTGGACATGGAGAAATTGGTAATTCCTCTTTTACTATTAATAATGTACTATATGTAGAAGGGCTTAAGTATAATTTGATAAGTGTTAGCCAACTATGTGATGCTAATTTTCAAATTGAGTTTGTGTTGTGAAAAAGAACGATAAGATTGTTTTCGAAGCTATTCGTAAAAATGATGTTTACAAATTTAGCACACATGATTTGATATCACAAAATGTTTCTTGCCTAGTTGCCAAAAATGATTTGACTCAACTATGGCATAGACGACTTGGACACATTAGTTTCAAGAATTTCAAAGAGATTTGCAAAAATGAAAAAGTCCAAGGTCTTCCAAAATTAAATTTCGAAAACTATGGCTTATGCGATACTTGTCAAAAGGCAAAACTTGTTAAAACAAGTTTCAAGCCCAAAAGTGAAATCTCCACCACCAAACCTCTACAATTGCTTCATATGGATTTGTATGGGGATATTGTTACAGCAAGCCTAAGTGGAAAACATTACACCTTTGTGGTGGTAGATGACTACTCTAGGTACACTTGGGTAATGTTCTTAGCTAAAAAGAATGATGCTTGTCAAGAATTTATAAAGCTTTGTAAGAGATTAGAAAATCAAAGAGAAGACACAATTAAGGAAATTAGAAGTGATAGAGGTGGTGAGTTTGATGGAGAGTTTCAAGAATTTTGTGTATCCAAAGGGTATGGACACAATTTTTCAGCTCCAAGAACTCCTCAACAAAATGGTGTTGCGGAAAGGAAAAATAGAACACTTCAAGAAATGAGTAGAGCCATGCTAAACGAATTTGAGCTACCCAAATATTTTTGGGCCGAAGCGGTAAATACCGCTTGTCATGTGATCAATAGAGTTTATTTGGGACCATTTCTCAAAAAGACTCCTTATGAGCTTTGGAAAGGTAGAGTACCAAATATTGGTTATTTCAAGTTTTTG
>AP025049.1:24835679-25049986 GCA_036186865.1 Eustoma russellianum | reverse complement strand
TAAAATTATAGAATTCTGCATACATAGATCGATCTATGTAAAAATGTTAGAGAATGATGTCTATAAAGACATCGATCGATCGATGTACAGGACATCGATCGATCGAAGTCCCTGACATCGATCGATCGATGTCAGCGGGACAGAAGCTTATAAAACCTGCAAAAACGTCTCATTTCTTATTTCTACCCTAAACTACCCTAAGAACCCTAAAATTCTCTGCGAAAACTCTCCACCAAAACGAACCAAACTTCTAGTTTCTTCTCTCAAGATCATTTCTTCTCTCTAATCCTACTCAATCCTACACCAAGTCTCAATATTCAAACAATTCCTCTGTCAAATTCGTGCCCTAAATCTCAAATGGCCCCAAGAACCAAGAATCATCCCAAAAGGAAAAGGACATCTCAAGGAGACAATCAACCACATGTACCAACTGGCTCAAGGACACCAGGGCTGCGGAAACAGCCAGAACCATCTCAACAACATCTAATCAGGGAGGTAAGAGAAAGTCTTCACATTAGAAACTTTCCCTGGCTTAAAACTGGTGAATATGAGAATGCATTGGCTACACCTCTAGGATTAGGCATACATACTCATATATCTCAGAGAGCACAATTACTATTCACTGAATGGGAAAATAGCAATAGGTCTACCATTCCATCAAAAGTGCTCAAAATTGAGGACATTTTGAGCAATGCAGAATTAAGACCTATAATTGACTTGTTGTATGCTCAAAACTGGAAGTTTTTATGGGATTCATCTGAGATGGGAGCTATGTCTACTCGTTATACCCGACTGTTTTATGCCAATTTTTGGATTGACTATCTGAATGGAAATCCATTTTCTCTGAATTCAGTTATTGATGGTCAAGTAGTCTCCTTTCACACTGCACAAATCAATGTTATTCTTGGTACACCTAATGAGGGATTCAAGGATTTCGATCCTTGGAAGTGGGATTTTCAAAAGTACCAAGTCACTGAAAATGAAGTCAAAACCTTTCTTGGTTTTCACCCGACAAAGAACACAAATGATATGCCCTTAATGTATAGAGTCTTGCTTGTGATAGTTACTTTTTGTGTTAATGGAAAATCAGCCAAACTTCCCAGCAACCTAGACTTCTACATCACATACCGCATAGCCAGACGAGAGCAGGTAAATTTTGGAGAGATATTCTTTGAAAACGTGTTGGAGGCGGTCACGAAGAAATCGAAAGCACTTCCTTACAGTAATCTGATATATAGATTACTGAAAAGTTCAAATCTCGTACTGGATGTTGAATACGAAGAAGGGATTACGAATAAGGACTATTACACAAAATTCAACATCCAGCAAATTCTCAAGTCTAGAAAGGAAGCGCAACGAAGGGGTGGTGCTCAGGAGCCGGAGGAAGATGAAGCTGAGAATGAGCTGGAAATACCACCACACCCCACTGAGCCGGCCGTTGAACCCCAACCTAACCCTCCTAGTCCAACATCTCGAATAGACAAAGGCAAAGCCCCAATGGAGCCAGACAGTGAGTCCGGAGATGATCTCGATATTGAATACGAGATAAATGACATCCAACGCACTCTTGGTCAATGGGGTGTAGACTTGACCAAGGAAGCTGTTCGTATAGACGATTTGGAAAAAGGCTATACGACTTTCCAGACTCGTTTAAAAAGCTAGAAACAAGAGTGGATACTGAAGTCAAGTCACTCCAAAATGAGCTAACCATACAAAAGACCAAGTACCAGAAATTGAAGACGAAGCTCAAAGCCGCTCTTTCCGGACTTTGTTTCTCCTCTGATGAGGAGTAATTCTTGATGATTTCCCATTCCCTCGTTTTTATGTTAGTTTTTGCAAGTTTGAGTTTGTATCTCAAAACTTGATATTTTCCTCATGACATTTATATTTTCGCCTTGGTAAAGTTTTTTTGATGTTTTCAAAAAGGGGGAGAAGTTCCATGCATGCTTTGGCTTTGGCATCATTATCATGCTTTTACATTGTTAGCATGTTTTGTTGGTTTCATTTCATGAATTGTTTTTTACCTTAACTTGATGGAGCTTTGGATGCTTGCTAATGATATGTTTTGGCATGATGAATTGTTGGGAAGCATAATTAGATATTAACACGACGTGTGTTGGACATGTTGGCATGATAGGCATTCAAATGGCTAAACTAAGAATGGTTACTGTCTGTCATTTTGGCTTAAAAAGTTGAATTGTGCATAACATGACAAAAAAATCTATTGATATGCCTTACATATTGAAATGGTGAAAATACAAAACTTGATGCATAATTTGAGGGGGAGCATGTTGGGTAGATTGATGAGAAAGCATGAACTAAGGGGGAGTTGTAGAAAAACATCTTTTGGATTGTTGTTTTGAAATCATCAAAAAGGGGGAGAATGTTAAGTTGTAAAACGTTTTGATGATGAAAAGATGTTTTGTATAAGTTAAAATTATGTTTAATATTCGATGCAAGATAGGCAAAACATATTATGTCCAAAGATGGTTGAGATTGGAAGTCACTGGTTGACATCGATCTCTCAAACAAGAGACATCGATCGATCGATGTACTTCAGCCCCTGACATCGATCGATCGATGTCTGTCTGAGAACATCGAACCCTCAACCACAAGGACATCGATCGATCGATGTCACTTCATACCCTGACTTCGATCGATCGATGTTGAACTGAGGACTTCGAACTCTAAACCAGGTGACATCGATCGATCGATGTCACTTCAGCCCCTGACATCGATCGATCGATGTCTGACTGAGTACTTCAGTCTCTAAACCTGGTGACATAGATCGATCGATGTGCTGCAGAATTCAAATTTTTTGAACGTTAGAATAAAATCCAAGGTTGATTTTTAAGGTTCTCTTTCCTATCTTCTTCAAACTTCTTGTGGACTTTAACCCAACTTGTTACATGCTTCCTTGACTATTGTAAGCTTGTCTAAGATTCTCTAGGGTGGCTATCCAAGATCAAATCACTCCATAGGGTGGCTAAAGACTATTTTGGCATTGTCTTGACATTTTTGAAGATGAAGACTTGGTGGAAGGCCTCAAAAACGTGGTGAACTTCATCTATAAATAGAGGAGGCTTGGATGAAGCAAAAACACACTTTCAACATCATCTAGCTTCATTTTACATTGTTGTACATTTCTCTCATACTTGTAAATTTGTTTAAAGCTTGTCTAGCTTTCTTTGATCTTCATTGTTTGTATATTGAGAGAAAGAGAGTCAAGCACAAGAGGAACCATAAATAGTTGATCTCTAGCTTGTGCTTAGACTTGTGAGAAAGTGTGAACCTTACTATATATCTTCAACCCATTGTGAGAAGTTCTTGAGAGAACTTTTGTTGAAGTTGTGAGGAAGCAAGAAGTTGTTCTTGCTAAGAGCTGTAGTTGTTGTAGTTGCACAAGTGTGTTGTGCAAGAAGTTGCTGTTGTTGTTGCTTACACTTAAGTATTAGTGTAAGTGTTGCTGTGGTTGTTCTTATTGTTCATAATAAGAAGAGTAGTTGTTGAAAATCCACTTTGGAAACAAAGTGGTAGTGGAGTAGAATCATTTACGATTCGAACCACTCTATATCCGGTGTACTCTTTCATTGTCTCTCATCTCCAATTCTTGCTCTGATTTTGAATATCTTTTTGAGTTGAGAAAAACAAGAAAATTCCGCAAAAGAGCCAAACACTCTATTCACCCCCCCCCCCCTCTAGAGTGTATTTCGGACCTTACAATTTCGTCATTGCCATTGGTTCGTGTCTTGTGCTAAGTTTCACTGATCTCCTAACTATTTATAGATTTAAATCTGTTCATTGAAGTAGACAATCAACTTGTCAATATCAAATTGGACTTTTGTGATGTGGGATATTCTATTTAATTTCTGTCATTTGCATACATATACACACACAAATATATGCATATGATATATGTATGTATTCATGTATATATATATGTATAGATACATATATGCATATATGTATCTATACATATATATACACATATATATATATGTGTATATACATATGTATGCATATATACATACATATATATACATATACATGCATATATGTACACACATATAAACATAAATAAAAATCAATATATATATATATATATATATATATATATATATATATATATATATATATATATTTTACCGGGTGTAAGATGGCAGGTTCCGGTCAAAAGTGGTTCCGTGTTGCTTTGTCCCTTTTCAAATTTCCGTTGAAGTAATAATCATTTTGTCAATATCAAATTGGACTTTCATGATGTGGGATATTCTATTTTCTGTCATATATATAGATATACACACACAAATATATGAGTATGATATATGTGTGTATTCATGTATATATTCATACATGCATATATGCAAATATGCATACATGTTACGACACGCTCCTTGTAACGGGTAAAATAAACCGCATAATTGTATGATAATATGTTAAGCGCATACCTTAACTAAATTGAGTCCATGGCTATGTTACCACTATTAATTTGTTAACTAATAAAATAACCCACATCGTCATATGATTATATATTAAGTGCATACTTTAACTAAATTGAGTCCATAGTTATGTCACAACTATCAATCTATTAATTAATGTAACGTATATATATATACACACACACGCACACCATTATGTTACAACTTTTACTAAAAAGAAAATATATATATATTCGTGAGATTATCTAGATTCCAAGGCAAGTAATCTTTCTATACGCTTTACGTAAATTTTGATACTTTAGGCCCTATGTTCTTACAAAGAGAAAACTTGGATCACACATTAGTAGCTTTGGTTTGCTTACGTTAAATGCTTTACTATATGTAATTGTTGTTGTTGATTGAGGAAAGCTATGTTATTTGGGCCAATATTTGAAACAGTCATGTTGTGTTCTTCGTTGTTAAATATGCCCATAAGAGTGTTGTACGTAATGTGTTTATTGTCTTGATATAAGTTCGTAAGTTTGGTTATTACACCTTAGTTGTTTTGAGAGTGTTTGCAAGGGGGAAGAATGGATGTTGGCTTGGTTGTAGACTTGTTGTGTTGGAAGGTGTGAAGATATCTAGAGAAGCTTGTGGATAATAGAAGGTTTAGAGTGGACTCTAGTTTGCATGTTTAAGAATCAAATCATGATAGATGTGTGTTAAGCATGATGAATCAAGGTGCTAAGATTGATCTTGAGGTGTTGAACATGAAAGGGGTTGAAGAAGGAAGGAGGTGGGAGGAAGTTACTGCAGAAAAACTACAATTCTGAACCGTCAGAACACTTCGAACACCTACATTAGGCGCTTCATGTCACATTAGGCGCCTAATGTAGGCGTTCAATGTGTCCCAAAGTATCCCCGTACAGTTTGAACACCTACATTAGGCGCTTCATGTCACATTAGGCGCTTCATGTAGGCGTTCGATGTATACGGCACATCCCCGAACATTTCGAACGCCTAGTATAGGCGCCCCATGTCCACATTAGGCGCCTCATGTGGCGTTCGAAGTATACTGGAAGTCTTTTTGACCCTTTAGGCACCCTATGTATGTGTAGTAACTCTATACACTTTATGTGAACATAAAATGCAAGGGTATTTGAGGTGTAATTGAGGTATATATGGTAAGTTCGACTAAGTAGGAGTAAGATTGAATCTCAAGTGAATTAGTGAGACGAACGGACTTGGAAAGATACGAACGTGGAGTGTTTGAGGTCCAAGATGATATGTATTATGTATGTGTGTATGTTACATGTTTGATACGAAGTTGCATGAGCATCTTGCATCATGACATGGGCACTTGCATTTGACTTGAGAATTGCTTTGCGAAAGAACATGTGTTTACAAGAGAAGTTTAAAGTTTTCAAAAGGCAAACTATGGCTGCAGGTTGATCACAGGGTATAAAAGTCACGCCTGCAAAAGCAGGGTATAAAAGCGTGACCTGTGAATCAACAGCAGGGTATAAAATATTTTATGGGGCCGTGGACCTATCAGCACGGATATATGATATATGTAATGGGGCCGTGGACCTATCAGCACGGATATATGATGTATGTAATGGGGCCGTGGACCTTTCAGCACGGGGTATAAAGTTATATGTTATGGGGCCGTGGACCTTTCAACACGGGGTATAAACTTCTGTTTACTGTGGACTGATCACCCACAGGGTATAAAGTTCTGCTACGCGAAGAATATGATAAGAAGAGTTATGAAATGTTTTGTGAAATGACACGCATGACATGTTTATGAAAGAGGACATATGTGTTGTGTGTGGTTTTAAAGAAGCACATGCATCATGATACACGAAGCATAAGATTTGACATGCAAGAAATGTGACTAGTTTATGACTTGATTACGTGATATGTTGTTTTAGTACATGTGTGTTCTCGTATCCGTGTATCATTTATGTGTTTTATCTGCTTTGAGGAATTCTTATAAAGATGCTATTTGCTAACCCGAGCACCTTAGTTTGGGCAATGACTTATACACTGGTGACTCGTCGTGTGTGATCCCGTAAGGTGTATAGACGGGCTACTTGCTGACGATATTTTCGCTAAGAACAGATACTCTATTTCCTTTTCAGGTGAGCCAGAATATGAACCGATATTCGTCGAGGACGATGGCTAGCGGGCTCAATGGGATGATGGACATGGAAGTAGATAGATGCTTGGTTACTTTCTTTAAGTTGGAAAACTTGATGTTTATTATGCTGTAATGGGGGATATGTTAGACAGTTGATGGAACACCTTTTATTTCTGTTGTATTTTGTAGTTACATTAATGATGTTGAAGTATTAAATTTTACGACGTTTCCGCTGATTTATCTTACGTCATGAATGATGTATGTTTGATCCACTTTGATGCTTCGTAGTTCTTATAGTAGACTACGGCGGGTGCACTGGTTCCGATGCCAGTATCGGGCCGGGGTGCTACAGGTGGTATTAGAGCCTAGACTTCAGATCTATCTCGGAAACTTAGGTTCATGATCTTTTAGACACCTAAGATATGATTCTCCTTTAAGGTTGATCCTTAGTTATAAGTACTGATTTCTCTAGAGTTTAAGTATGATCTGGGTTGGGTGTGTGCGAGCGCGTTTATCATCTAATTTCATATTAATAGTTTTACTACATACCTCACCCATTTTTACGCGTTCAAGCTTTCAGTAACCTCTTGTATTTACTGAATGCTAATGCAACGTTAACCTTTCAGAGAAAAATGCCTCCAAGAAGAGATAACACAGGCAACTCTGGCAATGGACAGGAGAACCAGCCACCACAAGTGATTTTACCCCAGGTGCTCACTGATGCACTAACGGTGATCGCACAAGGGTTTGCTCAGCAGCATCAGCCACCGCCGTCTCCACCACCGCAACATAATATCCGGTTCTTCTATGAAGAGATAAGGAAGATGAGAGTTCTGGAGTTTGGAGGATGTACTGATCTAGAGGAGGCTCAACATTGGTTGGCTGAGGTGGAGAAATGTTTTCGATTAGTGCAAGTGCCGGAGGAGATAAAGGTTGATGTGGCCACACCCCTTCTAAGTGGCAAGGCTGGTGAATGGTGGGACAGAATGGTGTTGAGGATGACCCCACCAATCTCATGGGCACAGTTTTGTGATGTTTTCCTAAAGTATTACGTACCGGAGACTGCAATATTAGAAAAGATAAGAGCGTTTGATAGATTGGAGCAAGGAAGGATGATGGTGTCGGAGTATGCGGATCGTTTTCATGCCTTGGGTAAGTTTGCCCCGGCGATTATGTCTGATAATCGCCTTAAGATGACGAAGTTCAAGAGGGGTTTGGACTCGAGGATACAGTCAGCAATAGTGAACGCAGGAATAAAAACTTACGAGGACATGTTGGATGCATGTTTTCGGGTTGAGAGCGATTTCCGCAGGGTAGCGGCAAGAGCAGCTAGTGCAGGAGGGTCTGATAGAGGCAAAAGCACAAGAGATGATGTGAGGGTTGGTGGAAGACCCGGACATTGGGTCAAGATTCCGAAAAAAGGCCCAGTTGGAAATTTTCAGAGACTCCCACCCCAGAATTCAGTAGTTCAGCAGGCTATAGGGGTTTGTCCACATTGCAACAAGAACCACGTCAGAGAGTGTAGAAAGGTGGCTAGAGCATGTTTCCGATGCGGTCAAGTGGGTCACATGATTAGGGACTGCCCGGAGATGAAGAAAAATATTCCTGGAGAGGCAGCTCAGCAGTCGAGAGCAAAGCCACGAGCAAATGCACGTGTACATCTCATGACGGACACTGATGTGCAGGAGGTTACCGATGTAGTAGCAGGTACCATTTAAACTAAGTTTAAATCCTTATTGAATTAAGTATTTACGTGCTTAATCTTCTGTGTAAAACTTGATATGGCTTTAGGTGCGATTTTAGTAAATGAGGTACCTGCCAACGTGCTCTTTGATAGTGGCGCAAGCCACTCCTTCGTAGCAAAGAGATTCACTAAACACCTTGGTAGTTTGCCTGAATGGTTAGAAACTCCGTATCGCGTTCAAGCGACCGGAGATCAAATTATGGTTTCGTACCAGCAGTACCGAGATTGCGAATTGGAGTTTGAAGGACAAACATTCTCCGCCACACTGATTCCTATTCAGATGTACGACTTTGACGTTATATTGGGAATGGATTGGTTGGCCAAGTACCACGCCAATATTGATTGTCGATTGAAGCAAGTGACAATCAAGAAAGTTGAGATGGAAGAGGTAACGTTTCAAGGGGAATCGGAACGAAAGAAAGTACCCAAGAAGGTGTATGTGTCGGTTGCACAAGCGTGCAAGGCCTTAAGGAAAGATGCTGAGGGATTTCTAGTGTATGCCATGGATGTTACTCAGGAGGTACCGTCTATTGAGCAAATTCCAGTGGTCAATGAATTTCCTGATGTGTTTCCGGAAGATTTACCAGGAGTACCACCCCTGAGGGAAGTCGAGTTCGAGATAAACTTGATTCCAGGAACTAAACCTATTTCTAAAGCCCCTTATAGAATGGCTCCGGCAGAGTTGAGAGAGTTGAAGGAACAACTGCAGGAGTTATTAGACAAGAAGTTTATCCGCCATAGTGTATCTCCTTGGGGAGCACCTGTTTTGTTTGTAAAGAAGAAAATTGGTAGCATGAGACTCTGTATCGATTATAGGGAGTTGAATAAAGTTACCATCAAGAATAAGTATCCCCTTCCACGAATTGAGGATTTGTTTGACCAGCTCAAGAGTGCCAAAATCTTCTCTAAGATTGATCTCTGATCAGGGTATCATCAGTTGCGAGTGAAGGCCGAGGACATCGCAAAGACAGCCTTCCGCACAAGATATGGCCACTATGAATTTTTGGTGTTGCCGTTTGGATTAACAAATGCCCCTGCAGCTTTTATGGACCTTATGAATACCGTTTTTCGAGAATTGTTGGACAAGTTTGTAGTGGTATTCATAGATGATATTCTGGTGTATTCTCCTGACGAACAAACTCACGCTGAGCATTTGAGAACCGTACTAGGTATTTTGAGGCAGAAACAACTATACGCTAAGTTTAGCAAGTGTGAGTTTTGGTTAAGAAGTGTAGCTTTTCTGGGTCACGTGATATCGGAGGAGGGGATTGTTGTTGACCCGAAGAAGGTGGAAGCTATAACTGAATGGCCTAGACCTACCAATGTCACCGAAGTGCGCAGTTTCTTGGGTCTAGCGGGTTATTACAGAAAGTTTGTTGAGGGATTCTCAAGGATAGCCGTACCTCTCAGTCGCCTTACTCAAAAGAAGTCCAAGTTTGAGTGGACGGCGGAATGCGAGCAAAGCTTCACAGAGCTTAAGAAGAGGTTAACGACGGCTCTAGTATTGGCTCAACCCTCCGGAACTGATGGGTTTATGATTTATAGTGACGCATCGAAGAACGGTTTAGGTACGTAAACTGTAGTATAAGGTTATGATCTTGCATACCAATTAAGTTTAGACTAATACCTTGTTTGTAGATTGCGTTTTGATGCAAAACAAACGAGTCATTGCATATGCCTGAAGACAACTAAAGCCTTATGAGCAAAACTACCCAACACATGATCTTGAACTCGCCACAGTTGTATTCGCCTTACAGATTTGGTGGCACTATCTATATGGAGAAAAGTGCGCGGTATTCACGGACCACAAGAGTTTAAAGTATTTATTCTCTTAGAAAGAATTAAACATGAGGCAGCGGAGATGGTTGGAGTTGCTAAAAGACTATGATTTGACAATCCATTACCATCCAGGAAAGGCTAATAAAGTGACAGATGTGTTAAGTAGGAAGTCCAGCCATGCGCGACAATCACCATTGGAAAGATAGATAGAGGAATTTGGTTTAGATTTGGTTGACTCCACAGTGGACGCTTTGACAATATTGACTATCACACCAAGTTTGGTTGATCGGATAAAGGAGGCTCAGAAGAATGATAAGACCCTCAGTGAGATCATGGAAAGGGTGAAACATAGTCAAGCTGAAGGATTTCGGACCAAAGAGGATGGGAGCTTATGGTTTAGAGAAAGATTATGCGTACCTGATGTTGACGAACTTAGAAAGGAAATTTTGCAAGAAGCTCATAGTTCGAGGTTATCAATACACCCTGGTAGCACCAAGATGTATAGAGATCTCAAGCAATATTATTGATGGTCCGGAATGAAACGACATGTTGCTGAATTTATAGAAAGGTGCTTAGTTTGTCAACAAGTCAAGGCGGAACACCAATGGCTTGGTGGATTGTTGATGCCATTAGAAATTCCAGAATGGAAATGGGAACATGTCATGATGGATTTCATAGCTGGTTTACCAAAGACAAGAAGTGGATATGACATGATTTGGGTCATCGTTGATCGTTTAACAAAGTCTGCCCATTTCCTACCAGTTTCAAGTGAAGCACCTCTTGACAAGTTAGTGAATTTATATATGGAGAATATTGTTAGCTTGCATGGTGTTCCAGTAAGTATAGTGTCTGACCGAGATTCATGGTTTACATCCAAGTTTTGGACAGCATTCCAGAAAGCCATGGGTACGAAATTAAAGTTAAGTACGGCGTATCATCCCCAAACCGATGGGCAGTCCGAGCAGACTATTCAGACCTTGAAAGATATGCTAAGGGCTTGCGTTTTGGATTTTAAAGGGAGTTGGGATGGAATGGTAAAGCTAATGGAGTTTTCATATAACAACAGTTACCACAGCGCAATTGATATGGCTCCTTTTGAAGCTTTGTATGGAAGGAAATGTAGGTCCCCGGTTTATTGGGACGAAGTAGGCGTGAGGACCGTCACTGGACCTGAACTATTGGAGAAAACGCTAGAAAAGGTGAGAATCATCCGGGAAAGACTCAAGGCGGCTCTGGATCGCAATAAGAGTTGGGCAGATTCCAAACGACGACCATTGGAATTTAATATGGGTGAAAAAGTCTATTTGAGAGTATCACCTACGAAGGGCGTCATGAGGTTTGGAGTAAAAGGCAAGTTAAGCCCTCGTTTTATTGGTCCTTACGAAATACTTGAGAAGGTGGGAGCCTTGGCATATAGGTTAGCATTACCTTCAGTGTTGGCACAAGTTCACAACGTATCCCACGTGTCATAATTAAGGAAGTACGTGGCGGATCCAAGTCATGTACTTGAAGCCCAACCTTTGGAACTCAAGGATGATGTTACATACGAAGAGATACCCGTGAAAATTGTCGACCGGAAGGACCAAGTGTTGAGGAAGCGGGTGATCCCTTATGTGAAGGTTCAGTGGAGCAATCACACGAAACGTGAGGCCACTTGGGAACTCGAAGAACAGATGTGGGAGAAGTATCCGCAACTTTTCAACTAAGGTACGTAAGTTTCGAGGACGAAACTTATTGTAAGGGGGGTGGAATGTCATACCCTGTAATTTTTAAGTCCGGCTTTAATAATTAGAAAACAATTTAAAATGTGAATTCATTAAATGTATAGGGTATGAAGTGTAATTAAAACAAAATATAGGGAGAAAAATAGAAAAAATTGGAAATTGAGGGAATTTGGCCAAAATACCAAACTTTGCCAAACTACATGTGGGGGGAAGTTACACAACATTTGTATAACTTCCCACCCATCAGCCGCGGGTTAGGAGACCAAAAAAGGAGAGGAAGAAATCATCTAAGGGAAGAAAGGAGAAGAAGAAGAAGAAGAGGAGAAGAAGAAGAAGAGGGCTAACCTAGGTGCAATCTTTACCGAAATTCAGCAGTATATTCGTGAGATTATCTAGATTCCAAGACAAGTAATCTTTCTATACGCTTTACGCAAATTTTGATACTTTAGGCCCTATGTTCTTACAAAGAGAAAACTTGGATCACACATTAGTAGCTTTGGTTTGCTTATGTTAAATGCTTTACTATATGTAATTGTTGTTGTTGTTGATTGAGGAAAGCTATGTTATTTGGGCCAATATTTGAAACAGTTATGTTGTGTTCTTCGTTGTTAAATATGCCCATAAGAGTGTTGTATGTAATGTGTTTATTGTCTTGATATAAGTTTGTAAGTTTGGTTATTACACCTTAGTTGTTTTGAGAGTGTTTGCAAGGGGAAGGATGGATGTTGGCTTGGTTGTAGACTTGTTGTGTTGGAAGGTGTGAAGATATCTATAGAAGCTTGTGGATGATAGAAGGTTTAGAGTGGACTCTAGTTTGCATGTTTAAGAATCAAATCATGATAGTTGTGTGTTAAGCATGATGAATCAAGGTGCTAAGATTGATCTTGAGGTGTTGAACATGAAAGGGGTTGAAGAAGGAAGGAGATGGGAGGAAGTTACTGCAGAAAAACTGCAGTTCTGAACCGTCAGAACACTTCGAACACCTACATTAGGCGCTTCATGTCACATTAGGCGCCTAATGTAGGCGTTCAATGTGTCTCAAAGTATCCCCGTACACTTCGAACACCTACATTAGGCGCTTCATGTCACATTAGGCGCTTCATGTAGGCGTTCGATGTATACGGCACATCCCTGAACATTTCGAACGCCTAGTATAGGCGCCCCATGTCCACATTAGGCGTCTCATGTGGCGTTCGAAGTATACTGGAAGTCTTTTTGACCCTTTAGGCGCCCTATGTATGTGTAGTAACTCTATACACTTCATGTGAACATAAAATGCAAGGGTATTTGAGGTGTAATTGAGATATAGATGGTAAGTTCGACTAAGTAGGAGTAAGATTGAATCCCAAGTGAATTAGTGAGACGAACGGACTTGGAAAGATACGAACGTGGAGTGTTTGAGTCCAAGATGATATGTATGATGTATGTGTGTACGTTACATGTTTGATACGAAGTTGCATGAGCATCTTGCATCATGACATGGGCACTTGCATTTGACTTGAGAATTGCTTTGCGAAAGAACATGTGTTTACAAGAGAAGTTTAAAGTTTTCGAAAGGTAAACTATGGCTGCAGGTTGATCGTAGGGTATAAAAGTCACGCCTGCGAAAGCAGGGTATAAAAGCGTGACATGTGAATCAACAGCAGGGTATAAAATATTTTATGGGGCCGTGGACCTATCAGCACGGATATATGATATATGTAATGGGGCCGTGGACCTATCAGCACGGATATATGATGTATGTAATGGGGCCGTGGACCTTTCAGCACGGGGTATAAAGTTATATGTTATGGGGCCGTGGACCTTTCAGCACGGGGTATAAAGTTCTGTTTGCTGTGGACTGATCACCCACAGGGTATAAAGTTCTGCTACGCGAAGAATATGATAAGAAGAGTTATGAAATGTTTTGAGAAATGACACGCATGACATGTTTATGAAAGAGGACATATGTGTTGTGTGTGGTTTTAAAGAAGTACATGCATCATGATACACGAAGCATAAGATTTGACATGCAAGAAATGTGACTAGTTTATGACTTGCTTACGTGATATGTTGTTTTAGTACATGTGTGTTCTCGTATCCGTGTATCATTTATGTGTTTTATCTGCTTTGAGGAATTCTTATAAAGATGCTATTTGCTAACCCGAGCACCTTAGTTTGGGCAATGACTTATACACTGGTGACTCGTCGTGTCTGATCCCCGTAAGGTGTATAGACGGGTTACTTGTTGGCGATATTTTCGCTGAGAACAGATACTCTATTTCCTTTTCAGGTGAACCAGAATGTGAACTGATATTCGTCGAGGATGATGGCGAGTGGGTTCAATGGGATGATGGACATGGAAGTAGATAGATGCTTGGTTACTTTCTTTAAGTTGTCAAACTTGATGTTTATTATGCTGCACTGGGGGATATGTTAGACAGTTGATGGAACGCCTTTTATTTCTGTTGTATTTTCTAGTTACATCAATGATGTTGAAGTATTAAATTTTACGACGTTTCTGCTGATTTATCTTACGTCATGAATGATGTACATTTGATCCGCTTTGACGCTTCGTAGTTCTCATAGTATACTACGGCGGGTGCACTGGTTCTGATACCAGTATCGGGCCGGGGCGCTACACCATCTCTCAATTTGTGCTAGCCGATTTTTAAGAAGTGGAGAGGGGAAAGAATCCATTTTGCAACTACAAGCCCTTTTACCATATTTCTATCAAAAGGCACTCAAGTTTCCCTCTTTCTTCTAGTTTCATCCCCAGCCAACTCCATTCTCCCCTTTTGAAGCATCAAAACCATACCTTAGGAGAGGAGGAAGAGAATTTATTCAAGTTCAAGTGAAGCAAGTAGCTCAATCTCTCTTCAAAAATCCAAGGTAAGATTTAGTAGATGTTCTTCAAGCAAATTCCTTTCCAATAAGCTCAACTCCCCCTCTTTTCCTAAAAACAAAAGCGTACCCTACGGGGACCAAGGAGAGGTGAAGAAAACTCATCAAGGTTGGAGAAAAATAGATAGCCTTTCTAAGCACATAGTCTAAATCAAGTAAAAGGTATGTTTCTTATGGAACCTTCTTAGAATCCTTATATCTCATTCTTTCTAAGCTTGAATTTCTCACTCACCTACCCATGCCAAAACCGTACCCCCTTAGGTGAAGGAGGGAGATTGACATCTTCAAGTTTAGTCCAAGGACAAGCTTATTTCAAAGAACTTTAATTGCTTATGTTTACAATCAAGGCTCATACGACAAGTCCTTCACTTAGATCAATCATGTTATATTTGAAAGCGCTGAAATTATGTTCATATAAAATAGGATCATTCAAGACTAGTTTCAAGTCATTTTCTTATCATAATGCTATATAGATTATGTTTGGATGTGTAGTTGAATGTTAAATCTTGTGGCTTATGATAAGAGTTATGATTAGAGACTTGAACCTTAATTAATATGGTTATGCATGAGAAAGTTTTCTTGAATTCAAGTCTCATGTGTACTTGCATGTGCACTACTTGAACATAGTGTGATTTTGTTTTAGCAAAAAGTGTGTTGCATGCTATTTAAAGTAGACTTTTTTGCTATATTTTGAACATATTTGCTATGAGATGATTATCTTGTTTTCTTGACATGTTTATTTACCATTTCTTATGAATTTGACCCCCTTTGAAATAAAACATCGTGTTAAAGTTTAGCTCTTGAGCACCATTTTTAAGTGTATGATTATCATCTCTTTTCTTTAAGTTATATATGTGCAACCTATATAAAGTGGGGCTGTTTTTAGCCACTCATTTAAGCATGGTCTTTGACCTATTAAAAAGTGTTTAATCTTGCAAATGAAGGCCAAAGAAGGTATGTTAACATGTGTAGTTTTGGCATATAAGAGAGCATGCTTAGAATAAGTGTTTACGACAAGATTGTGACACTTACTTTATGTTTGATCATATAAACATCATCATTTTCACGACAAAGTGAGCTTAAAAACTGTAAGACAAGTAATGAAGGAAATATTTAAAAACTGAAGCCTTTTGAGGGGCGTAGAACACTCCCTAGCCCGCGGCTTTAGGGATGGGGGTGTGACACACCTCACTTGCTCCATTTCACTTCATTTCTATGGTATATAAATAAACCGCATAATTGTATGATAATATGTTAAGCGCACACCTTAACTAAATTAAGTACATGGCTATGTTATCACTATTAATTTGTTAACTAATAAAATAACCCACATCATCATATGATTATATATTAAGTGCATACTTTAACTAAATTGAGTCCATAGTTGTGTCACAACTATCAATCTATTAATTAATGTAATGTATATATATGTGCACACACACGCACACCATTATGTTACAACTTTTACGAAAAAGAAAATAAATAAAAATAGGGCTTATATATGAAAATTCTAGAACTTGGTTAAATTCCTCATCTACCCCTCTAAACTCCCCCCCAAAACCGTCCCCTTCCCCCTTGAGACACCCTCCAAGATATTTTTTTTCCAAGCATGCAAAACATGTAAGACAATCTGTTGTACCCAACGAAAAAATGACATTGTACTTGAGACTTGTATAAATGAATTAATGAAAAGTTGCATCTCCAAGTACATTTTATCTAGCTTCGTAATTACTTCCTTAATTAGATTTTTGTTAAGGAAAATATGGTATAATTAGTCAAGCATAAATTATGGACCATGTGAAGGGGCCAATTCACCCAAGGGCCTAAGAGATTTCGGCCACATGGCTTAAAAAGGGCCTTAGGAGGTTTTTTTTTAAATCATAAGAAGGCTAATCTTAAGGGCCTTCTTAAGACAAGCCCAAATAACAATTAAGGACTTTTAAGTAGTGGGGCAATTTTTCCCCCAACCCTCACTAAAATTCGGGCTCTTTAGTCCAAGAGGATTCATGATTTTCCTAATTATAGTTTAAATCAAGAAAAAGGAATTAATTAAGAAAAAGGGGCAACTACCAAATAGCTTTCCATTAAACACACTTGGAAAAGTAACTCAAGCATGGTAAAGGCTACTAAATGCCTTCACCCGCCGGATCCCTCTATGGAGTAACCAAGATGCATTTCAAATCTTACCATGGTTACTTTATGTTAACCACAATGCTAAAGTAACCCAAGTTAGCGTTAAAGTAACCCTAGTTGGATAAAGTAACTCAAGTTATCAATAAAGTAACCTTGGTTGGATAAAGTAGTTCAAGTTAATTAACTCTAATTAGACTAACCATGCAAAGGTAACCTCCTTTTTCTCTCTTGCTCCCCAACGGCTAAAACACTTAGCCTATTAAAGAAAGTTTCTCTCCAAGAACTCTAGAATACTCTTAATATCAACCCTCAAGAATTCACAAGGAGCAAGAGACTTCCCTCTTTTTTTTCCTTAAGGTACACGGCTAACTTGAGCCAAGAAGTCCAAGATCCTTTTCATCTTCAAGCCTCAAGAACCCTCTAGGTAAGTGGAATGTCTAGCTTCTTAGTTAAATTACATAATTCATAGAGTGAAGCTCATATTGCTACTTTTCTTGCTTAAAAACCGTGACCCCCATGGTCACTAGGTTCAAGCTTTTCAAGCTCTTAAGTGGTACTAGCTTCTTAGGGGTTTGAACACCATTCAAGCCTCATCTTGGTAAGTCAATCTAACCTCCATTTATCTCTATCTTTCACTTAAGATAATAACTAATGTTTGTTCTTTTCCTCCTTCAAACCGTGGGGTATATGTTGAAGAGGAGGGAGACTTCACTTTATTTTATCTAAGTTCCAAGCTAAGGAAAGGTTTGAGCTTGAAGAGGCAAGTACACTATAAATATTCTTGACTTGTGTGTGAAAGTATATGCTTGAATGTCTAGCTATTACTCATATTCAATCTTAGATGGAAAATGTTAAGCTTGAAGCATGAAGATTTCGGATTCCTTAAGAAAAGTGATTTGCATGTATGAGATTTCTTTAAAGATGGATTCTTTGCCCTTTTGAGTATGAATATTGTAGGATCAGCAAGGCACCACTAGAAGGGGGGGTTGAATATATGGTGCGGAAAGTGTGCTTTTTAAAATTTCTTTAAACTTGAACAATTCAAATTCTGAAAACAGATTCTGCTTTCAGGACCTGTTTTAAAACGTTTTTAAAAATAGGTTAGAGGTCTCTAAAAATTATGAAATTTTGAGAGAACTTAGCCTCAGATGTTATGAGGTTCCCCTAAAAATTTCAAATCAAAATTCAACCTTTAACCCCTTCAAAAACCGTTGGCACTCAGATTGTGCAAATCTGCCAGAAACGGTAGATGGTTTTGAAAAATTAATTCCTATTTGTGTGAATGTCCAAATGATCTAAAAATTTGACCAATAACTCCTCACACACTATATTTAAATAGGTTGAAACAGTTTTTGAAAATTCTTTTGGGAAGTAGGTCAAACACAACCAAAGTCTCAACCTTTGCAAGTCTGAAAATCAAACTGCACTAGTCTCAGATCTTTTGATGTTTGACTGACCTATACTTGTCCAACAGGGTTGAAACTTATGCCAAATTAACTCTAGAACGTTTATGTATGTTTCTGGAAATTTTTATAATTTTTGGAAATCGTTTACTATTTTTCCGAACGTGAACAAAACGGATAAACAGTGCAGAAACTGAAAAGTAAATGCTGAAAGTAAATTGCACCAAGAATTTTATACTGGTTCGGTTATAAACAACCTACTCCAGTCTTCAAGGAACACCTTCCTTGGTTCACACTAATCACACACACGCAGTACACCTTACCGCAAGGTTGATAGAGTTACACCTAACTCCAACCCTTTACAAACCTTGTATGTCGAGTACAATTCACACGAACACCACCACCTCGCTAGGATGAAGATTGATCACACCTTGATCAATCTTTTACAAAGATGAATGAATGGTGGTTTCTATGAAGCCTATTCAAGATTGAAAGAAGTAAAATACAATAGGCTTTTTACAAGAAAAGAAAGAAAGAAGATGTAGGAGAAAAGAGACTTGGCACTTTGATCACTTTAGAATGCAAATCTTGGTGTTGTTTTTGTTTGTTCTTCTCTTCTCTTCCTTATAGCATGTAGCCGTCCACCCCTATACCTCTCCCCCTCTTGAAAATTTCCTTTTAAGTGCTTGAGAGAGTGTAAGACATCATGGTGACAATGCTTTGCTTACTTGGCATCATTCCATTGGACCATCATTTTGTTGTTGCTTACTTGGCACCTCTTTATTGGCTCAATGTTGTCATCATTTGATGACATGGAAAATCTGAAATAATCACTTTAAACATGTGCCAATATCAATCATTAAGTCATACCATAATTCACAAATTCTATCATCAAGTGCAAGACACAAAATATCCTTCCTTCCATCCTCAAAAAATCGGCCAGCACCTTTTTTCAATGCTGAAATTTTCAGCATTTACAACATGGGATAAATTCAGATTATTTGCCATTTTCCTTTGAATTTTTGTCATAAAAATAAATCAATTATATAAGGTAAGTCTTGCTACCAAATGAAGAATGAACTTGGACACAAAGAGGGGTAGATTTTCGGCCAGCACACCCTTCACACATGCTGAAAAATTTCAGCATGTGTGATATGTAAAATATCACACTTAATTACTTTACATAATATTCAAATCATTTCCAGAACTCCTTCACTTAGTCCTTTAATGAAAATTGACAAAATATGTTATCTTGATGATGAAGAATTCGGCCAAGGCAAGTGTAGTATGCTGAAATTTTCAGCATGTGACATAAGAGAGGTATATGTTGAATACTTACCTTTTGTAGTTTCTCTCTTTGATTCATCAACATTGTATGGTTGATCCTTGACCAATCAACATGCCAACAAGGCTCCACATTTGCTCCATCTCAGCTGTAGTGACGTTTAAATGTGTATATACATGTGCTGAAATTTATTTTTGCTAACTTTGTAAAATAGTGCACATTTCATAATACACACATGTAATATTCCAATCAGCCCTTAATTTAATTTTCTAGAACACTTTAAGATGTATATTATATGTAAAAAGTGTCTAGATACGTGTCACATCATGGTCAAGAAAAACGTTCCATGTTAAGTGCGTAGAAAACCGAATTTTCGATATTTATCGATTACCCGATTTTTCTCTAATTTAAATTCCAACTTTTGCACATGATATATATATTATGTTATACATAATATATATAATATATATTTTAAATTTCAGCTCTTGGCTGATTTAAAATGGTACCATAAACATGTGACAAAAATAAAATTGGAATCTTCACATTTTGGCCTAAATGTGGGGTGATTTGTGTGTGCCAACATGGAAAGTATTTTTGCCTGATTTTTCAGTGATGTGCACGAATTTTACATCAATTTTTGATGTATATGGGCTGGCCATTTAATTATGGCAAGTACGTGACACGTTGGCGAAGTTTCGGTATTCGCCCGATACGACAAATTTCGGTTTAGAACCTTTTATCGTGTCGTATTTAATTTGTCATCACCATATCTTATATCATATGATATAAGACCTGAATATACTCATAAATATGAGTTACGTATAGTGGTGTGACGTTAACGTACGTACGTAAGATATATAACGTGTCGGTAGTACGTTGGAATACATGTGTATGTGCCTTTTATAAAAAATCTGAAAATATAGTATATATATGTGTAAAAGGCGTGTGGAATGAATGTGGGGAGGAGAAGAAGACTTTCCTTCCATAGCCATGTTGCCTTTGTGCCTTTTCCAAATGCATCTTCCTTTAATGAACTACTTAGTTTATTAAACTAAGTACTTCACTTAATGAACTACTTTAGTTCATTAATTGTGGCACCTGAAAATAGTATAAACTCAACAAATGTTCGCCATATGATGTAAGCTTTAATGCTTCATGGCTCGTTAGTACGGCAACATAATATATAAGCTAAATAAGGCAAGTTATCATGCATACATGTACACTTGTGTATATATATATACTCAACGTTTATATAGATATATATATATATATATATATTCAAATTTCTTATTTTGAAATCACTCAAACCCTCTTATTTCTACAATCTCCCACTTTTGATGATTTTCAAAATAACTAGTGTACATGATTTAAGTGTTATCTCTCCCCCTTGAATTATGCACAGATTTGAAATTTGAATTTCGAATTTCAAATCCGGCTCCCCCTTGATTCATGCAATTAGGATCAATCAGTGATCTCTCTCCCCCTTAAATCTCTCTCCCCCTTTATTTTGGAAAGTTAATCAAAAGATTCCTGTCAAAAAGGAATGTAAATCAAATAATATCGCATTAAATCACATCAACAGGAATCATGCCTAATTTAGAACGAAGAGATTCAAATGTGGCTTGATTTAAGGCCTTTGTAAATATATCCGCTACTTGTGATTCTGTGCGTACGTGATCTATGACAATATTACCATTGTTAACGTGATCACGAAGAAAATGATAGCGAACTTCTATATGCTTAGCCTTAGAGTGTAATACGGGGTTTTTAGACAAATTTATTGCACTCATACTATCACAATATATAGGAATTTTATTTACGGTAATTCCAAAGTCCGAAAGTTGTTGTTTTATCCATAACAACTGTGTGCAACAAAGGCTAAGAGCCATATATTCAGCCTCAGTAGTGGACAAAGCAACACTTGCTTGCTTTTTGGAAAACCATGAAATAAGGGAATTTCCTATAAATTGGCAAGTTCCGCTCGTGCTTTTTCTATCTATCTTGCAGCCACCATAATCTGCATCAGTATAAGCATGTAAGTCGAATGTAGAGTCCTTATCATACCAAATACCTAAGGTGGGCGTGTGCTTAATATAACGGAATATTCTTTTTACCGCATTTAAGTGTGACACCTTAGGTTGACTTTGAAAACGAGTACACATGCATACGCTAAACATAATATCAGGCCTACTAGCAGTTAAATATAGTAAAGAACCTATCATAGATCGATATAATCCATTATCAACGTCTTTACCATGTTCGTCTTTGTCTAATTTAGTAGTAACACTCATAGGCGTGGGGGATGGTTTCAAATTTTCAAAACTGAACTTCTTGATCATGTCATTTACGTACTTAGCTTGGCTTATATGAATTTCTTTACTCGTTTGCTTAATCTGCAAGCCAAGAAAATAATTAAGTTCACCAACCATAGACATTTCAAATTCAGCTTTCATACAATTTTCAAAATCTCTAACGAGTCTATGTGAGGTAGATCCGAAAATAATGGCATCTACGTAGATTTGAATAATAAGTAAATCTGATTTTTCTTGTTTCAAAAATAGTGTACTATCTATAGTACCACGTTTAAAATTATTTTCTAAAAGGAAAGTAGCAAAACGATCATACCATGCTCTCGGCGCTTGCTTTAGGCCATATAGTGTCTTCTTTAGTTTGTACACGTGATCTGGATGTTTCAAATCTTCAAAACCGGGTGGTTGCTTCACGTATACTTCTTCTTGTATAAATCCGTTTAGAAAAGCGCTTTTGACGTCCATTTGATATAATTTAAAATCTTTCAAGCAAGCAATAGCAAGTAAGAGTCGTATAGCTTCTAAACGTGCTACGGGTGCAAATGTTTCATCGTAGTCTATTCCTTCTTCTTGATTATATCCTTGAGCTACGAGTCTTGCTTTATTTCTAACGACCTTTCCTTCTTCATTCATTTTGTTCCTAAATACCCACTTTGTGCCTATTATTGTCTTATCTTGTGGTCGTGGCACTAAATCCCATACATCATTTTTAACGAATTGATTAAGTTCGTCATGCATAGCATCAATCCAAGATGAATCACTCAAAGCATCATGCACATTTTTGGGTTCAATTTCAGAAATCATAGCATGAAATTCATTTATTTCATCCGAAGTGATTCTTCTACGTGGTCGTACACCGTGAGTAATGTCGCCTATGATGAGATCTTGTGGGTGATCTCTATGCCATCTTGGTTGATTATTTTCTAAGTTATCATGCATTTCTATATGATCATGCATTTCTAGTGTCTCATTCATCTCATGCATATCAAAAGAATCATTATCTTCATCCAAAACGGGTTTCAATTCAAAATCATCGTCATATTCCTTATCTTTATCAATCTCTCCAAATTCATTGAATTTAGCATGAATAGATTCTATGATTTGTCTAGTGAGAGGATCATAACATCTATATGCTTTTGAATTTATGGAATACCCAACAAAAATGCACTCAATTGATTTGGATTCAAATTTATCTAAATTATTTTTTGTATTCAAGACAAAGCATTTGCATCCAAACACACGAAAATAATCAATCTTAGGCATGCGATCATTCAAAATTTCGTAAGGCGTCTTATTTATTTTCTTTCTTATAGATAGGCGATTTACAATATAACATGCACAATTTACGGCTTCCGCCCACAGAAATCTAGGCAATTTATTTTCGCAAAGCATGGTTCTAGCAATTTCTTGTAGTTGCGATTCTTTCTTTCTACTACTCCATTTAATTGTGGAGTTCTAGGTGGCGAAAACTCATGTTTAATTCCTTTTTCTTCACAAAACGAAATCATCTCTTTATTTCTAAATTCACCGCCTCTATCGCTTCTTATTCTTTTCACATTTAAGCCGTATTGATTTTCAAGTTGTTTAATTAATTTAGCAATTTCTACGGCGCTATCATCTTTATGTGCAAGAAATAAAGTCCAAGTATAACGAGAAAAGTCATCAACAATCACGCATGCATAGTGACGCCCACCAAGGCTTGTAGTGCGACTAGGACCAAACAAATCGATATGCAATAGTTCTAGTATTCTAGTCGTGCTTATCTCATTTTTAGGCTTAAGTGACTCACGTGTTTGTTTGCCTTTTATGCAAGATTCACACAACTGAAAGTTGTCTAAATCAAGCGTAGGCAATCCCCGTACTAGGTTCTTTCGTTGCAATTTTTCTAGTGTAGAAATACCTATGTGTCCTAAACGTCTATGACACAAATTCACATTGGGTTCATTTGACATAAAACATTTAACTTTAGCGTCTACTACATCATCCATAGATAGTGTAAAGATATTTCCTTCTCGTTTTCCTTTCAAGACGGTTTCTCCATTTTTATTTATTATATTGCAATAAGGGTGAGTAAAACAAACATTAAAGCCATTGTCAACAAATTGAGAAATACTAAGAAGATTGTAAGATAAGTTGCTTACCAAAAATACGTTGGAGATTTGAAGTGTATTTGGATTGCCAATCGTACCTTTTCCAATGATCTTCCCTTCATTGTTGTCTCCAAAGGTCACGGATCTGCCTTTTGTGACCTTCTTTAATTTGGAGAACAGGCTCGGGTCACCCGTCATGTGCCTCGAGCAACCACTGTCAAGGAACCACTTTATTGATGTGTCTTTTGATGAGTGGTCTCCGTGCAATGTGAAAAGGTGATTTAGGTACCCTTTTAATTTTGGGTCCTTTCGAGTTAGTTAATCACCTTTTGGTAAAGGTACCTTTCGGTACCCATACTTGGGTGATCCTTCTCGGTCTATCAAATGGAAAGAATGAAGGTGCGATATAATATACATGTGGTGCATGTACTTTGGGTCTTTGCCCAAGGACTCCTCTATACTCATTGAATGAAGGACGCTTTTGATATGTCCTTGTGTGCGTGTGCGTAGTGCGTGGATGATATGTATTTCGTGTATGCATTGTTCTTTTCTTCTCATATCTATATGGTACAACGTTATATTTCACATGATATGAGGGAGTTGGGCGTGTGGAAGGGGGCGCTTTTTGCGTCATCTTAGACGCCACTTGATGCTTAGGGGTGTCTACTTTCTTAGACACAACAAACTTGGTTGGTTTGGTTGATACTTCGTTAGTATCAACGTATCCCAATCCAGTTTTGTCACTGTCATGCTTTTGCGATAATATGATGCGATGCAGCATGTTTGACCCTGTATCGAATTGTTTCATCATTTTCTCTAAGTCTGTATTCCTTGATTTCAAATTTGAAATCTCGGATTTCATTTCATTATTTTGAGAAGTCAATGATGAGATCTCGGTTTTTAATGCAGTGATGACACATGAAGACTCTTTCTTTGAATCGCTTAATTGAGCAACAAGATTCTCGTTAGAAGATTCTAACAGTTTCTTGTCTTCAATTAAACGTTTCTTTTCTTTTGCGAGAGTCTTAGTAAATTTATGTAATTCAAGATACTGACTAAAAAGATCATCATAAGAAGGTTCAGAGTCAGAATCGGATGATACCTCATTAGACGCCTTTGAAGCGAAGCAAACTTGAGCGGTCTCCTCTTCGGTCTCAGTTTCAGAGTCTGATGAGTCACTCCATGTGGAGGCCTTTAGTGCACGTTTCCTTTGTTTAGGATCTGAGACGAGTCTATTGTTGTTCCGCTCCTTGTCAGGGTATTTATTAGTTTGCTTTTCTTTGTTTGGGCAGTCATATGATAAGTGTCCAAGTTTGCCGCATTCATAACATTTAATGTCCTTATCATTTGACTTGTTTTTATTTCTCTTAGATGTAGTGCCCTTGTTTTTATTTCAAAATGACTTTCTCATGAATCTTCTTAGTCCTTTAGCCAATAGAATTAAATCATCATTATCCGATTCGGAATCACTATCATCTACGTGACCGGAGGGAGGGGAGACGTATTCATTTGATTTAAAAGCAATTGTCTTACCTTGTTTAGATGATTCCGATTTCCGAATAGTAAGTTTGTTTTCATAAACTTTGAGTGAGCCAATGAGTTCTTCCATTTTTATTGATTTAGTCTCCTTACTTTCTTCTATAGCAGTCACTTTAGGGTCCCATTACGAAGGAAGGCTTCGTAGGACTTTCTGTACCTTTTCCTGCGTAGTAAAAGCCTTACCAAGAGACTCAAGAGAGTTATAGATGTTAGTTAAACGAAGATCCATATCTACAATCGACTCATTAGGCAACAATTTAAAAGACTCAAGAGTAGACATGAGCATATTAATTTTTGACTCTTTTACTTGACTCGTGCCTTCGTGTTTCATTTCTAAAATTCTCCACATTTCTTGTGCACTCGAACAATTTGACACATAACTAGACTCACTTTTACTCAATCCGTTTAAAAGCAATTGCATAGCCCTAGCATTCATACTAAGCTTCTTTTTATCATCACTCGTATATTCTTGTCTAGTTTTAATAACTTCTAAAGTAACTCCGTCTACAGTGGATACATTAGATGGGACATATGGACCATCTTCAATTATTGACCAAAGATCTATATCTATAGCCATAAGAAAAAGTTTCATCCTAAGTTTCCATTGAATAAAAGACTCACTGTCAAAAAGTGGAGGCCTTTGGCTTGACATACCTTCTTGTTCGGTTTTGAGATTTGTGGATGCCATCTCACTGAATCGTTGGATTCCTTGTAGTGAGTATTCCTGCGCTCTGATACCACTTGTAGGATCTGCAAGGCACCACTAGAAGGGGGGGTTGAATATACGGTGCGGAAAGTGTGCTTTTTAAAATTGCTTTAAACTTGAACAATTCAAGTTCTGAAAACAGATTCTGCTTTCAGGACCTGTTTTAAAACGTTTTTAAAAACAGGTTAGAGGTCTCCAAAAATTATGAAATTTTGAGAGAACTTAGCCTCAGATGTTATGAGGTTCCCCTAAAAATTTCAAATCAAAATTCAACCTTTAACCCCTTCAAAAACCGTTGGCACTCAGATTGTGCAAATCTGCCAGAAACGGTAGATGGTTTTGAAAAATTAATTCCTATTTGTGTGAATGTCCAAATGATCTGAAAATTTGACCAATAACTCCTCACACACTATATTTAAATAGGTTGAAACAGTTTTTGAAAATTCTTTTGGGAAGTAGGTCAAACACAATCAAAGTCTCAACCTTTGCAAGTCTGAAAATCAGACTGCACTAGTCTCAGATCTTTTGATGTTTGACTGACCTATACTTGTCCAAAAGGGTTGAAACTTGTGCCAAATTAACCCTAGAACGTTTATGTATGTTTCTGGAAATTTTTATAATTTTTAGAAATCGTTTACTATTTTTCCGAACGTGAACAAGACGGATAAACAGTGCAGAAACTGAAAAGTAAATGCTGAAAGTAAATTGCACCAAGAATTTTATACTGGTTCGGTTATAAACAACCTACTCCAGTCTTCAAGGAACACCTTCCTTGGTTCACACTAATCACACACACGCAGTACACCTTACCGCAGGGTTGATAGAGTTACACCTAACTCCAACCCTTTACAAACCTTGTATGTCGAGTACAATTCACACGAACACCACCACCTCGCTAGGATGAAGATTGATCACACCTTGATCAATCTTTTACAAAGATGAATGAATGGTGGTTTCTATGAAGCCTATTCAAGATTGAAAGAAGTAAAATACAATAGGCTTTTTACAAGAAAAGAAAGAAAGAAGATGTAGGAGAAAAGAGACTTGGCACTTTGATCACTTTAGAATGCAAATCTTGGTGTTGTTTTTTTTTGTTCTTCTCTTCTCTTCCTTATATCATGTAGCCGTCCACCCCTATACCTCTCCCCCTCTTGAAAATTTCCTTTTAAGTGCTTGAGAGAGTGTAAGACATCATGGTGACAATGCTTTGCTTACTTGGCATCATTCCATTGGACCATCATTTTGTTGTTGCTTACTTGGCACCTCTTTATTGGCTCAATGTTGTCATCATTTGATGACATGGAAAATCTGAAATAATCACTTTAAACATGTGCCAATATCAATCATTAAGTCATACCATAATTCACAAATTCTATCATCAAGTGCAAGACACAAAATATCCTTCCTTCCATCCTCAAAAAATCGGCCAGCACCTTTTTTCAATGCTGAAATTTTCAGCATTTACAACATGGGATAAATTCAGATTATTTGCCATTTTCCTTTGAATTTTTGTCATAAAAATAAATCAATTATATAAGGTAAGTCTTGCTACCAAATGAAGAATGAACTTGGACACAAAGAGGGGTAGATTTTCGGCCAGCACACCCTTCACACATGCTGAAAAATTTCAGCATGTGTGATATGTAAAATATCACACTTAATTACTTTACATAATATTCAAATCATTTCCATAACTCCTTCACATAGTCCTTTAATGAAAATTGACAAAATATGTTATCTTGATGATGAAGAATTCGGCCAAGGCAAGTGTAGTATGCTGAAATTTTCAGCATGTGACATAAGAGAGGTATATGTTGAATACTTACCTTTTGTAGTTTCTCTCTTTGATTCATCAACATTGTATGGTTGATCCTTGACCAATCAACATGCCAACAAGGCTCCACATTTGCTCCATCTCAGCTGTAGTGACGTTTAAATGTGTATATACATGTGCTGAAATTTATTTTTGCTAACTTTGTAAAATAGTGCACATTTCATAATACACACATGTAATATTCCAATCAGCCCTTAATTTAATTTTCTAGAACACTTTAAGATGTATATTATATGTAAAAAGTGTCTAGATACGTGTCACATCATGGTCAAGAAAAACGTTCCATGTTAAGTGCGTAGAAAACCGAATTTTCGATATTTATCGATTACCCGATTTTTCTCTAATTTAAATTCCAACTTTTGCACATGATATATATATATTATGTTATACATAATATATATAATATATATTTTAAATTTCAGCTCTTGTCTGATTTAAAATGGTACCATAAACATGTAACAAAAATAAAATTGGAATCTTCACATTTTGGCATAAATGTGGGGTGATTTGTGTGTGCCAACATGGAAAGTATTTTTGCCCGATTTTTCAGTGATGTGCACGAATTTTACATCAATTTTTGATGTATATGGGCTGGCCATTTAATTATGGCAAGTACGTGACACGTTGGCGAAGTTTCGGTATTCGCCCGATACGACAAATTTCGGTTTAGAACCTTTTATCGTGTCGTATTTAATTTGTCATCACCATATCTTATATCATATGATATAAGACCTGAATATACTCATAAATATGAGTTAAGTATAGTGGTGTGACGTTAACGTACGTACGTAAGATATATAACGTGTCGGTAGTACGTTGGAATACATGTGTATGTGCCTTTTATAAAAAATCTGAAAATATAGTATATATATGTGTAAAAGGCGTGTGGAATGAATGTGGGGAGGAGAAGAAGACTTTCCTTCCATAGCCATGTTGCCTTTGTGCCTTTTCCAAATGCATCTTCCTTTAATGAACTACTTAGTTTATTAAACTAAGTACTTCACTTAATGAACTACTTTAGTTCATTAATTGTGGCACCTGAAAATAGTATAAACTCAACAAATGTTCGCCATATGATGTAAGCTTTAATTCTTCATGGCTCGTTAGTACGGCAACATAATATATAAGCTAAATAAGGCAAGTTATCATGCATACATGTACACTTGTGTATATATATATACTCAACGTTTATATAGATATATATATATTCAAATTTCTTATTTTGAAATCACTCAAACCCTCTTATTTCTACAAGAATATGATGCATGAATACGGTAAAGCTCTCTCCTTTAATATGTGGGGGACGGTTGGATGAAAAGGGTGGGGAGAATAATATTCTTGTGAAGGAATGTGAATTGTGGGGTAAAAGATGCATATAAGTTGAATGCTTGGATGTTATATGACTTAGGTGTAATATTTTCACTATGAAAATGGAATTTAAGCCCTTGCATGTGTATGAAACGGGCTGTTTTGGGGGTATGGGGCATACAAACTAGATGTGCCAAGAATAGACTTTATTATGTACAAAATGTGCCAAATCAAGGTGTACTATGTGTAACCCTCAAAACCGTTTTGAAGTAATTTGTAGGTGACCTTGTAATGTATTAGAACCTGTAAAGTTTATTCTAAGAAGTGTATTTGATGATTAGTAAGCCATGTTTGAAGAGTAACTTAAGTTGGAACACTTGTAGTAAGTAAAGTGACAAAAGAGAAAAATCACTGGAACAGGACTACAGATTCATATGACGTTTTGTATGACCTGAAAAGGGATCTTAGAAGTATTAAATTACGCTAATTTTTGGCATGACATTAGCCCTATGTATATAATAAATATGAGAGTTGGAATTTTGGTAAAATAAGTTATGGTTTGTCCTTAATGGAATTTTTAGTAAAACTGGTCAAGCTGAAATTACTGGACTGGACAGAATTTAAGTGATGTATTGATTGACCCGAAAATAGACCTTAGAAATATGCAAATGGGCTGATTTTTGGTAGGATGCTAGCGTTATGTGTTTACTAAGTCTGTGAATTGGAATTTTCAAAAAAGGACTAACGGTTTGGTCACAATAAAATTTGTAGTAAAACTAGCCACTCCAGAATCAGCACGTACCCGTTTTCGGAAAAGTGAGTAAATGACCCCTTAAAAGTTATTATATTACTCCGGAAATTTTATGACAATTACTTAGGACGTAGATGAGCATGTCTATGTTAATTAATCATCTTGAAATTATTATTTTAACGGGTAACAACTGAAATCAAATGAACACTACGAAACTGGAAATTTGGGCCGAATTACGAAACTAGTTGGGAGACTTTGTTTTTGCGGTGTAGACCTATTTAACAGCTTGGGCTTATGAACATTAATTCTCGGAATATTTGCAGTATTTTCCAGGTTTTGGCCCAAGTTAAATAAGACTTATTGGGCTGGAAAGAAAGATAAAAGAGGAGTGCTGCACTGCTGAATTCAGCAGTATCCTGTTTAGTAATTTAATAGCTTAAGGGTCCTACATGTCTCGAAATGTTATGAAGCTTTTATGGCGAGTAGAAAAGACACCCTTATGCATGTGTATGTTAAGAAATCATGAAAATTGGCCTAAAATATGAGGTTTCTAGGCCGAGCAAACGGAACAATAATTCTGGAAATTTTTCCAGCCTAAAGAATATGATTATACATGTATGTATGCGATGCTTTTTGTCACGAATTGCATAGTGCACGTCATACATTGCATCATCGTCACTTACATGATTCATGAAACTGATTTTATGATAATGAATGATGAAAAAGCGTTTTTTAAAAGCAAAGATTTGGTTTTGAAAAGAACGCTTTCCATGGGTACCATTTATTTTTGGCCAGCTTAACCCGTTCCAGATCTGGGGTTAACTGATCTGATGTTTATGACCGTACAGGTCCGGAGAGAATAGACCTGACTATGATGATTATGACCGTACAGGCCCGGAAAGAATAGACCTGATTATGATGAATATGACCGTACAGGCCCGAAAAGAATAGACCTGATGACTATGATTGATGATATGACCGTTTTCGGATCCGGAAATAATAGATTCGAAGGGAAGAATATGATCGCCTCATATCCGGATAGAATAGATCTGAACACTCTCTTGCTTTTATTGACGATGATGTTTTGAAAAGAGGAAAGAAAGAAAGAAAGAATTTATCCTCATATTTATCACGATGCATCACATGTGCATACTCATGCATGTTGCATTTAATGGTTAGTCGAATATTTGGTACACTGTTACTTAGGCTAAGATGTTATGACTTGATATCTCCTAAGTTATGATTTTTTAATAAGTTATGAGCTTGTCACTTACGAATATTGGATGGAAGGTCAGGTATGTTACTAAACCAAAATCTTTTTTGGGGTTTGGTTCTTGTATGTACTTTCCATTTAATTCATGATTATTTATGGTTTACTTGCTGGTGACGTTGTCACTCACCCCTTATTTTTCCTCCCAGAACCCGCAGGAAATAAGGTCGAATGGATCGAGGATGAGCCTAGAGTTCCTTATCCGTAGAAGAGCGAAAGGAGAATGACTTAAGGGTTTTTTTGTCTTGATGGTCATGATTGATGGACTTTTATGAACTTATGTTGGAAACATTGACTTTTAGATTTCCGCATTTGTGAACATGTTTGTAAAACTTATGATGGATGTTTAGACGCTTTTATTTTAAAAGTTTTTATTCTGCCTCGGTTTCGCTTACTTGTTGATGTGTAAGCATGAAGGTCCACATATTTTGTTATGGACTAAGACATGTTATGGATTGACGCCTAGTACTCTCCGTAGTGAAGTACGGCGGACACACCGTATCCGGCTGGGCCGGAGTGCGGGGCGCTACACAATCACCCATATTCATTGGCCAATAGTCTTACAAAAGCTTCATCTTCACGTCTTTCTCTTATGCTTGTAAGGAGCCTACCCTTAGCCACCATCATGTCTTCATTTTTTGTCATGTCAAGGTAACTCCCTCAAGCAAGACACATGCACTATCTCTCAATTTGTGCTAGGCGATTTTTAAGAAGTGGAGAGGGGAAAGAATCTATTTTGCAACTACATGCCCTTTTACATATTTCTTTCAAAAGGCACTCAAGTTTCCCTCTTTCTTCTAGTTTCATCCCCAGCCAACTCCATTATCCCCTTTTGAAGCATCAAAACCATACCTTAGGAGATGAGGAAGAGAATTTATTCAAGTTCGAGTGAAGCAAGTATCTCAATCTCTCTTCAAACATCCAAGGTAAGATTTAGTAGATGTTCTTCAAGCAAATTCCTTTCCAATAAGCTCAACTCGCCCTCTTTTCCTAACACTAAAAGCGTACCCTAGGGGGACCAAGGAGAGGTGAAGAAAACTCATCAAGGTTGGAGCAAAATAGATAGCTTTTCTAAGCACATAGTCTAAATCAAGAAAAAGGCATGTTTCTTATGGAACCTTCTTAGAATCCATATATCTCATCCTTTCTAAGCTTGAATTTCTCACTCACCTACCCATGCCAAAACCGTACCCCCTTAGGTGAAGGAGGGAGGTTGACATCTTCAAGTTTAGTCCAAGGACAAGCTTATTTCAAGGAACTTTAATTGCTTAAGTTTACAACCAAGGCTCATAAGACAAGTCCTTCACTTGGATCAATCATGTTATTTTTGAAAGCTAGGAAATTATGTTCATATAAAATAGGATCATTCAAGACTAGTTTCAAGTCATTTTCTTATCATAATACTATATAGATTATGTTTGGATGTGTAGTTGAATGTTAAATCTTGTGGCTTATGATAAGAGTTATGATTAGAGACTTGAACCTTAATCAATATGGTTATGCATGAGAAAGTTTTCTTGAATTCAAGTCTCATGTGTACTTGCATGTGCACTACTTGAACATAGTGTGATTTTGTTTTAGCAAAAAGTGTGTTGCATGCTATTTAAAGTAGACTTTTTTGCTATATTTTGAACATATTTGCTATGAGATGATTATCTTGTTTTCTTGACATGTTTATTTACCATTTCTTATGAATTTGACCACCTTTGAAATAAAAAATCGTGTTAAAGTTTAGCTCTTGAGCACCATTTTTAAGTGTATGATTATCATCTCTTTTCTTTAAGTTATATATGTGCAACCTATATAAAGTGGGGCTGTTTTTAGCCACTCATTTAAGCACGGCCTTTGACCTATTAAAAGTGTTTAATCTTGCAAATGAAGGCCAAAGAAGGTATGTTAACATGTGTAGTTTCGGCATATAAGAGAGCATGCTTAGAATAAGTGTTTACTACAAGATTATGGCACTTACTTTCTGTTTGATCATATAAACATCATCATTTTCATGACATAAAGTGAGCTTAAAAATTATAAGACAAGTAATGAAGGAAACAATTAAAAAGTGAAGCCTTTTTAGGGGTGTAGAGCACTCCCTGCCCCACTGCTTTAGGGATGGGGTGTGACACACCTCACTTGCTCTATTTCACTTCATTTCTATGGTAAATAAATTATGTGTGCTATGTTGAAATTTTGGTTATGTTATATATATTATAGGTTATGTGCTTAAGTTATGTTTTTATGTTAAGCTTGGATACTATGATATTGTTAATGATTTTGCTGTGGTTTTAGGATGAAGATGCAAGATAAATTTCAAGAATCGGATAAATGCGAAATTGGTCCAAAGAGGGGCTGTTTTGGGTGTATTAGCCGAAAGCCCAAAGAAAATGGAAAAATGGGGATTTTATGACTTACACGATATATTCGAGGCAATAAATTATGGGATTTGTAAAGCATAAGTTTAATATGTCGAACAAAACTTAGCGGACACTTAACGAACAAATAAAACCATGATTAAAGTATTTTGCATCAAATTCCATGTTTTCAAAGAAAATCCAATGTTTTCAAGTTTTCACATTTGAGTCAAGTATGATATTTTGAAATAAAGACTATGTTTTTGATATAATGTTATGAAAGTCATGTTTTTAAAAGAAAGTTAAGGCCACGTAACGAGCCTATCAACGAAACAAATGATTCCAAGACATGCTATGTCATCTATGTTATGATCACGTCGTGTACGACATGTTGGCGTCTGGCATGACACCGGACCGGGGTGGTTGGTGCCATGGGCATATGTTACGTTTTAATATGTTACGATCATGTTTATAAGTCGAGTGTAACACCTAGGTTAGGCCTAAGGGATCTCAGGCATTACGGTCACTGTTAGTGATATGTATACATGGCGTAATACCTTGGTTGGACCAACGGAAGTCATATTTGTACATATGACTATATGGAGAATTATTTCGTACATCGTTTAATATCGCTCTTATGTTTTTATATGTCTATGTGAGCATTTGTATTTGAATGTGATTGAAATCGATTGGAATTTATCGTTTGGAAAATATTTGGGAAACATCAACATTTGAAATCGTATTTGAAAAAATATTTGAAAATCGTTTCGAAACCGCACATTGCATATTTCAAAAATCATCATTACAAGGAAAATATATCGTTAAGCTGGATTGGTTCTGAATAAACGGACTGTCCGAACGCATATGACTACATCGATAGGCCGCTCGGCCACATATGACCGTCAATTGGGCTGTCCAGGCACATATGACTGTATCGATAGGCCGCCTAGATACATCAAACATTTGGGGACCAATTCATAAGTCTTGCAATATAAGTCACTTGCAAGAAAAGTGACATGGCCATCGCATCAAAAGCGTATTTGAAACCGTTATCGAAAATCATATCGAATTATCGAATCACATTGTTTCAGAATATCTAATCGTTTTGTATCGAACATTACATCACATCAAAAATTGATATTTGAGAAATCGAATCTCATTATCGAAAATTGATTTGATTAGCATCACATTGATTTAGAAACTGCATCATCGATCTTGATTATACTAACACTTGATAGGTTATCGATTAGTTGATTTAGTGATTGGATCGTTGACTTTGTTGTTTGATTGTATAAGGGTATAATCATAATTTTGTTTACGAAAGGAAACATGCTACTTTATATATATCGTTATTTATTTTATAACATTTGTTTACATGTGTATGGTCCCATGGTAGGTACAGTGAGGCTACTAACTGGGCGATGTATGTCGCTCATACTATACATTGTTGTTGTTTTGCAAGGGCTCAGGGGTAAGATTTAGCATACATAGAGGATGAGACCGAAGGAGAATTTTGAGGTTCAACGATATTCTGATGAGACTTGTTGATGACTTAGTTGAGATATATGTTTTTGATATTCGAGGTTTATGTCTTTTGAAGACTTAGTATTTATTATCTACGTTTGGCATCTGTATCGAATTAAATTTGCCTAGACATTTATAACAAGGATAATGACTAATTTCGAGGATTTTATTTTATGACTTCCGCTCACATCAATTTGCATCACTTTTCTGACGTGTAATTGAATTGTATCAACGCCTTGTATTTTCCTTAGTGAAATATGACGGGTGAGTCGTTCTGAGTACTAGGACTCGGGACGGGTCGCTACAGGAAAGATGGGTCATATGGCTAGGGATTGCACAACAAAGAGAAATGTGTGTCTGAGAGCTGGCCCACGGCAGGCACAAAACGGTCCACCATAGACCAATGCTAGGACGCAAGAGACGACCAGTACAGACGGTCTGATGTCTGAATGACATGGTCACGGGTACCTTTAATTTTGAATTTTAATTGGTTAAGTCTTACCTCTGTAACTCTGAATTGAACCCTTAAACTTGATTGGTGTCGTACTAGTAAGCAAATAGTCAGGATAATTCTAGTATTTGTAGAAGGTTTAGATGGTGGTTGAGGTGTTAATCCTATGCCTCCATTAAGGGTCCGCTTTGAGCATATTTCTTTTTGTAGTTGTCCTATACGAGTTGTCAAAGCTGATCCAAGAGACAGTCCCATGGTGTATGCTTTTTGCTGACGATATTGTATTATTCGCAGAAAGTAGACATAACCTGAATATGAGACTAGAGGAGTGGCGAGGTACTTTAGAGAGAAAAAACCTAAGGGTTAGTCGTTCTAAGACTGAACATTTGCACTGTGACTTCAGTGGCACATCCAACGATGAGAAGTCAACTCATCATCGAGGGTCAAGTGGTCCCAAAGGTAAGTAAGTTCAAGTTCTTAGAATCATTTATACAGCAAGATGGGGACATAGAGGGTGACGTAGCACATCGAGTTCAGGAAGGTTGGTGTAGGTGGAGGGCGGCCTCAGGGTGCTGTGTGACAAGAACTTTACAACTAAATTAAAGGGAAAATTTTATAGGGTGGCAGTGCGGCTGGCAATGTTATGTGGAACAGAATATTGGGCCATAAAGAGGACACAGTCGCAGAAGATGGAAGTGACAGAGAAGAGAATGCTGAGGTGGATATGTGTGTATACAAGGCTAGACAGGATAAGGAATGAGATATACACAGAAAAGTTAGGGGTAGATAGTATAGCAGATAAGATAAGAGAGGGAAGACTGAGATGACTTGGGCATGTTAAGAGGAGAAAGACAATAGCGTCTGTCAGAGCAATTGAAAGCCTCACTATAGAAGGGAAGAGGAGTAATGGAAGGCGCAAACTGACGTGGGATGAGAAGATTAGGCACGACTTACTAGAATTGCACCTCTCTGAGGACATAGTCCAGGATATGAGTTCATGGAGGCAGAGGATTAAGATTAAGGAGGGGTAGACATGATATAGGGGCACCTTAGAGCATACTTGGAGGATTAGATAGTCTCCACACTTTAGGATGACTTTGCATTTTTTTTGTCTTTGTCTTTGTCTTTCAACTATTTGTGAATAGCCACTGTTATGACTATTTTAATATCGGAAGCTTTCTATTTATGTTTAATAAAATCCCTTCACTAGTACATATATCTACTATTGTGCTACCTATGCAGGTACAAATAGAGTCGGGGGTCTCGCTGGAAGCAAACTCTCTATCCCTCGGGATGGAGGTATTGTTTGCCTGCCTCTCATCCTCCCCAAACCCTAGTGATAGCTTTTGCTGTCGTTGGAATATATTGGGTATGATGATGATGATGATGATGATGAAGCTGATGATACGAGTGTCAAAAAGAAAATTAGGGCAAACAAAGGAACACGTAAGTATTGGTGAATCTACTAGGCTCGAATTAGAATAGCTTAAGCATGAACAAGTGGTGGTTGCTATTTATGTGAGATTTAACTGGGTTAAAATTAGTAGTTGAAATAACCAAATAAAGAAATACGATAGATCAGAGTGGCGCTCAGAAGCATGGGGGATTAGGATGCCTCAAGATGGCTAAGTTAATGACTGTTTAAGTTAAATCATGGAATATCGAGCAAATTGAGGGAGGTTATGACTAAGCAGTAAATCGATAAGTTATGATATCATTATTAAGAATAAGGATCTATAGAGACAAGTAACTTAGAATACATATGATGGTTTAGGGAAATCTTCTAAGTTGCAACTACGGAGAATTAAGGCAAGGATTGAACCCTGTGGGATGAGATCATCTTGTTGGATGCTATTGATAACTAAGTTAAAATTGTACTAGAATAAAATTTGTTCTTAAAATACATACGGTTTAAGGGGTTACTTTCTGAATAAGATGTTAAGTTAAGATTGTAGTACACATAAACACTGATTATAGAGCTAACGCATAAGTATACAAGAATCGATTTTGAGGTCTTAGTTCTATGTTGAGGAAGAGTGTGGTTAGTATATTGGAGGACTTAAAGGGTATTTTGGATTAGTTATCTACGTAGGTAATGGACCATATATGTCTAGTTTTAAGAATTTAGAATTGTAGATTACAAGTATATAAGTTGAATGATACACGTTAAGTAGTGCAAGTGGTGTTGAAGGTTTAGCAACCTAAAAGTGAGGTTGATATAATGATATTTGTGACATATAATAGGTGAATGGATTAATTATATCTACACTAAGTTATTGACTACATAATATGCAAGTTTCGACGATGAAACTTTTTTTAAGAGGGAAAGAATGTTATGACCTGGAACCTAGGAAAAGGAAATACCAATCTTAGGATAGGACTTATCCTATATAAAGTGGATTGAAATAGGAAATAGGTAAGAGAGGGTTGAAATTAAAGGATTTATTATATGTATAATATCCTGAAGCTATTAGGAAAACACTTAATTTCTATCTACACCGACCAATATATATATATATATATATATATATATATATATGTATATGTAATACCCTAATCAAACCGAAAACCCTGCACCACCTTAGACAAGAAATTGGCAGCCTCGTACCCCCTCAAACCCATTTGGCCGCCAGCTCTTAGGAGAAGAAAAAGGCCATTTTGTTCCCAACAAACCCTACTCTATTTATGGTATAATATAAACGGATCAATGTAAGTATCCTACCTGTGTTTGCTATGATTTTACAAATATATGATTATATTTTCTGTAACAACTTTGGATTATGCATGTATACTTTTGTCTTCATAGTTGGATGCACATTTTTTGATAAAAGAGACCAGGCCTCTATGTTTTATTAGGAATGTAACACTCACTTATGGCAGAAGAATACCGTTATTACATAAAAAGTCATTGCATAACTGAATAAAAGAGCTCAAAGGCCGAAAGTAACAGTGCATGGGGCGGGGGGTATGTTCAAAAGTGATATGATATGCATCATTAAAACCTTGGCAAGCAAAACCACCCTTGTGGATAAAATCTTGCACGAAGGAAAAAGAGTACATATTTATCACTTTTGAAACAAAGATAATGTAAATTTGCAGCCTTGGTGATAAAACCATAACATAGTATGCCCGAAGATAACTAGCAGGGAAGATCCGAATGACAGCAGCGTTGCTCGATGCAATCCATGCAATCCATGCAAATACAAAGAGAGATCCATAAGCGAACGAAAAATAGGGATACTGCAAAAACATGCAAATCATAGGGAGCAAGATCATACCGAGTCTGCCTGCATCCATCTGGATACAGGCAGAAGACATCAAAGATAGCAAATCCATGTGGAAGACATTGTAAGCAACTTAATCGTAAACAGTATGTTAAGACATGCGAAGCTGCGCAGTGGTGACATCCAAGCGTATGGTACCACGCACCAAAGATGTGAGCGTATATGGAGAGTAAATGGTCGTTTGAGGATTGATCATGCCCTGTTACGCTAAGTAATGAGCTGCATATTGGATTCTCTGTACGTATGCTGAAAAACTAGTCCATACTGGTATTTCAACGAGTGTAGAAGGTGCAAATGATAACTCCCAGCAACCAGTCCTGCGCGCTCTAGTGATGTAGATATCTGTGAACAATCAAACTCAAGTATAATATTCCGATACAAGGGCAGAAAGTACAGTAAACCAAAAACAGCTGCCTGGATTTCCGTCATAAGAGGTGTATTAGGAGGCAGTCGAAAGGATAGATCTTGCATGCATGCACTAGTATGATCCCTTAAAATTGCTCCACCCGCGGCATAATGCTTACCAACTACCGCATCCACATTAAGTTTTAGTCAACCGGATGGTGGTGACAACCATTTTACAACATGGGCACGTGGAAGCCGAATGCGCGGTAGCCAACAAATGTGCTGTAATGAGTGAATTCCAACAGCTAGCCTGGAGCCATCCATAGTTTTACCCCACATAAAAATATCCGATTGTATCCGTGCTCTAAGTGATGTTAATTGTAACATCCGTCGAATCCTCATAGACCAGTGAAGCATAGGTACGCCAATATTGTACACAATAATAGAAGGAACAACAATTTTTAACACCCCAAACAACAAAGAAGATGTGGACCGATACCACCAAGACAAGAGATACTGCCATAGTCTGAGGGATGTAGGAATGGGACAATGAAGATCCGTTGCATAGAACTCCCATATATGCTGAATACACGTAGAATATAGGAAGACAAGATCCACTATAGTATATGCATGTTTGTAAAAAGGGCATTGTGCAGGCCTACCCATGTGTTATATATATATATGTATATATATATATATATATGTATATATATATGTATATGTATATATATGTATATGTATATGTATATATATGTATATGTATATGTATATATATGGCCCATTGTAAACATTTATATATCATGAAGTTGTAAGTTTTGCATTGTAAATGATGTAGGTCGAAAAATATATGATGTATATTTTTATGTTAAACGAATTTGGAATTTTGATTGGTTTTGGCAAATTTGAATTTCTCATAAATTGGGATTTAGCTTAGCTTGAGGGTGGAATAAAGTTGGAAATGAGAAACGATGAAATCTAGTGGTCGAAGGCGGCGACCAACAGCGGCGCCTTGACATTTCCGTAACGAAATACGGCGGATGACTCATTTCAAGTATTAGGGCTCAGGACGGGTTGCTACACTTCACATATATTGTGGATCATTCTCAAGCATTCAATATTACTGGTTCGAACACTTATGATTTATTTCACAAGGATGGGACATTCCTAATCCTCTCCTTGGACCAATATTGTATCAAGCTTTCGTTCTCTCTCTCTCTCTCAATTCCAATCATTCGTTTTTTGATTGATGTCTATTGCGAATACTGTTTGATTGTTTTTCGTTTTAATCAAACGAATTGATTAGGACTCAAGCTGTAGTAGCTTGAATTTTCACATGGTATCAGAGACAATTTCATGAATTTTGGTACATTCATGGCGTCGAATAATAATCCTGGTTCGTCCTCATCTGCTTCTCCTTTTATTCACTTTGATCCTTCTGATGATCCGTTTTATGTTCATCCTAGTGATAATCCATCCATGGTACTAGTGTAACCATTATTGGATGGAAACAATTATCATGGATGGAGTAGGTCCGTAAGAAGGGCGTTGGAGTCCAAGAATAAGATAGGTTTTATTGATGGTTCTATTGAGAAGCCTGCGGAGACAGCGGCGATACAATTCTTGGATGAAGGCCAACAATATGGTTGCTTCTTGGCTGGTTAACTCCATGATTCCTAGCATTGGCCAAAGTGTCATCTGCTGGATTCTGCAGTCGATATTTGGAGTGATCTGAAGTCCAGGTATGGGAATGCTCACTCTTTTAGGTTATCTGATCTTCAAGTAGAATTTTACTCTATCAGACAAGAAAGTAGTAATGTGACTGAATATTATACCAAGTTAAAGAGTGTATGGGAGGAATTGATGGTCTTAAGATCTGTCCCCACATGTACATGTCGCAGATGTACATGTAATCTAACAACTGAGATCAGTAAATTTGTGGAAAATGATTGTGTGATAAAGTTTCTGAAAGGATTAAATGATGAGTTTGAGGCTGTGAAATCTCAAGTGCTATTGTCTACTCCATTGCCAGACTTGAAAACTGCCTTTGCTATGGCAGTAAAATTGGAGAGGAAGATGAATTGTACAGGAGGACAAGGACAGTTCAATAATAATCTATCAGCGGTGATGAATGTTAACAGTGCGGGGACAGGGAGTACATCCTGGCAGAAGCAGCGTGGCAGGGGATTTAGGCGAGACATGCCAAGATCCCAGCAAGGTGGTTCCAAAATACCAGTTTGTAGTTATTGTAGTATGACTGGTCATACAGTTGTGAAATGCTATAAGAAGCATGGGTACCCCCAGGTTATAAGCCTAGGAGTCAGATTAATATGGTGAGCAATGATGGAAATAATGCAGTCCTTGAGGATAGTTTGAACCATGATGAAATGGAAGGATATGGTGCATATGAAGTTCTAAACACAGCAGTGAGTAACTCTCAGAATTATATGCCTCAGATGGCACCTAGCTTGACACAAGAGCAGTATGCTCAGCTGATGAATTTGTTGCAAGAGCATCAAGATGGAGGAAGAAAGGGAGTTACTGATTCTGCAGGTGTTGTAAACGCACACCATGTTGCTATGTCAGCACAGCAGGTCACATCTCCTGGTAAGTTCTTAGACTATGCATTACTTCAAAACCTGAATATATGGATTTTAGACTCTGGAGCTAGTGATCATATATGGTCTAGCATTCATCTGTTTGCCTCTGACACCATATCAGTAAAGATGCCTGATCAATCTATGGCTAAAGTAATCCACATTGGGACAGTTCATATAAACCCCAACCTTACTCTCACCAATGTATTCTATGTACCATCTTTTGCCTTCAATTTGTATCACTCAGTAAAATGTTTGCCTGATCAGGACCTCAGAACCAAGAGGATGATTGGTTCAGCTGAGGTAGATCAAGGCTTGTATTATCTCCATGGCACGCCAAAATTTCCTTCCTGTCTACCAAACCTCTCGCATATGCTGTTAACTCATCAGATACATTACTATGGCACTCAAGACTTGGGCATCTGTCTACACCAAGACTAAAAGAAATTCAGAAGGTTGAACCACTTGTGACCATTCCTGAATCTTTACACACATGTGCAATATGCCCTTTAGCCAAACAAAGAATAACACCCTTTTCTACTTCTAGTTCTGTTTTCTATAGCCCTTTTTCCCTTGTACACATGGATATTTGGGGTCCATATAAGTACCCAACATTGTACAAACACTACTATTTTCTTACTGTGATTGATGACTACAGTAGATATTGCTGGGTGTATTTGATGAAAAATAAAGGAGAAACCAGGTCCATTGTTAAGAGCTTTTATCAGTTTGCTTCTGTTCACTCGATGCTAAAATGAAAACCATCCGGCCTGATAATGGACCAGAGTTTAGAATGACTGCGTTCTTTGCTACTCATGGCATCTTGCATCAAACTAGTTGCATTAATACACCACAACAAAATGGAATTGTTGAGAGAAAACACCAACACATTCTCAATATAGCAAGGGCCCTCAAATTTCAGTCTCACTTACCTTACCCGTACTGGGGCTTCTGTATACAACACTCAGTGTATTTCATTAATATCACTCCACCCATCCTTCAACCGAAAACACCTCATGAGCTGCTATATAAATCATTAACTTTCTACTCTAATCTTAAAGTCTTCGGATGTCTGGCATTTGGTAGCAACACTCGAAATCACAAGGAAAAAGTTGCTGCCAGGGCATATAGAAGTGTGTTCTTGGGACTCTCATATACCACGAAGGGATATATATTACAGAACCTATCCACTAAGGCAATATATATCTCAAGAGACGTCTCATTCTTTGAATCAATCTTTCCCTTTTATCCTGATGAACAGACTAATTCTCCCACACATGCTCAATCACTGCACAATGATCCTTGCCATTATTCATTCCATCACACTGACATACAACCTACTCTCCCGCCATCCTGCTATATAGAGTCTCCTAACCTGCCTATAAACCATCCAAATCCAGATGACTCTTCCTTGGATCCATCTCAGTCACATCCTCCTTCTCATGAGCCAGATGCATACTCTCCCAATGCCTCAGATGAGCCCATTATCAATCAAGTGCCACCATCTCCTTCTTTGCAACCTAGAAACATTGTTATTGAGTTGCCCATTGCCCAAGGGGATCTACCTAACAAAAGGTCCCAACGTGCCCGACAACCTCCACCATACCTTCAAGACTATCACTGTAATTACTTGACCTCCTCTCAAGATATCATAAATCCAGTTCATACTTCACCTCACTCTATTCATAAATACATGTCTTATGCATCATTGGATCCTAAGTATAAAGGATATATATCAAGTTTAAATGTACATACAGAGCCTAATAGCTATGCAGAAGCTGTTGGTTCTGCTGTCTGGCAAGCAGCCATGGCAACTGAGTTGGCAGCACTGGAGGCCAATCATACATGGAGCCTGGTGCCTTTGCCTGAGGGGAAGCACCCTATAGGCTGCAGGTGGGTGTATAGAGTGAAGTTGAAGGCTGATGGCACGGTAGAGAGATATAAGGCAAGGCTTGTGGCAAAGGGCTACACCTAACAGTATGGCATTGATTACCAAGATACATTCTCACATGTGGCCAAAATGACCACAGTAAGGGTAATCTTAGCCATGGCACAAAGTTTCAATGGCCAATTCATCAACTCGATGTTAACAACGTATTTCTTCATGGAGATATCCATGAAGACATCTATATGTTGCCTCCTCCAGGGCTAACTACGGTGGGTTCCAACATGGTGTGCAAGCTGCATAAGTCATTATATGGACTCAAACAAGCAAGTAGAGAATGGAATGCTACTTTGACTAAATTTCTGATTTCTCATGGATTTCAGCAGTCCAAATGCGATTACACTATGTTCACCAAGGTCATTGGTCAGTCCTTACTAGTCCTTTTAGTTTATGTAGACGATATAATTGTCACTTGTGACAATGAGGGGGCCATCACATATATTAATCAAGCACTGCACAACGAATACAAAATCAAGGACCTAGGACAGTTGAATTTTTCTTACACATAGAGGTAGCACAAGCAAGGAGAGGCATTCATATCAACCAAAGGAAGTACACTCTAGAGTTGTTGGATCAGGCTAGTTTCATTGATGCAAAGCCTGCTAAGAGGCCAATGGAAAGCCACATGAGTCTTACGCATCAAGACTCATCACCACTGAAGGACACTACTCAGTACAGAAGGCTGGTGGGCAAATTGATTTATCTTACAATCACCAGACCTGATATTGCATTCTCAGTGCAACAGCTTAGTCAGTTTATAGATTGTCCTACTGAGAATCACTTAAAAGAAGCACACATAGTGCTTAGATATTTGAAGGGAACAGTTGGACAGTGGCTACTATTTTCTAGGACTGGTGAAATGAAGCTGAAGGCATTTGTTGATGGTGACTGGGGAGGATGTCATCAGACTAGGAGGTCAATCACTGGCTACTGCATTTTTCTTGGAGGGGAACTGATTTCTTAGAAAGCCAAGAAACAAACCACAGTGTCCAGGTCTTCTGCAGAGGCTGAGTACAGGGCCATGGCAATGGTGGCTTGCGAAATACAATGGCTCTTGTACTTGATGAAGGACTAAAGTCTAGGAGATTAGAGACCCGTAGAGGTTTTCTGTGACTGCAAGAGTGCAATCTACATTGCAGAGAATCCAGTTTTTCATGAAAGAACGAAACACATAGAGATAGATTGTCATGTAGTAAGAGATAAGGTACAAGATGGCACGCTAAAGCTTATGCACATGCGGACTGAAATGCAGCTTGCGGATATATTCACCAAGGCTTTGGATTGTAGAAGGTCAATGCAGTTAATTAATGCCCTTGGAGTCATAATCTATACATTAGTCCAAGCTCAGCAGCCTAAGCTTGAGGGGGTGTTAAAGCATGCGTTGATGCACAACGTAATGATCAGGAGCAGAGCAAGCATAATTTGCTGAGAATGCAGAACCAATCAGAGATTAAAAGGTCTAGGTGTCACGTGGGTGAGTTGGTGCTGTGCAGGAGTGACGGTTACTGGGTGGACCCGCAATAATTGAAGGGAGTAACGTCGCAGCGGGGAGGATGCCTGGGAAGAAGAAGAAAGAAATGCGCGTGTAACTGGTTAAATGAGGAAAATGACTATTTTAGCCTTATGAACATTGTTTTAGGGTGATGTAACTGAGGGGCTTTTTAGTCATTACAATGTTCTGTTTTCTTCTTCATAAGCAGCGATGCAACCGTTGCTAAGCTCAGTTTTTTGATTCCTCTTTTGGGACCAATATTGTATAAAGATTTCGTTCTCCCTCTCTCTCTCAATTCCAATCATTCATTTTCTGATTGATGTCTATTGCGAATACTATTTGATTGTTTTTTTTAATCAAACGAATTGATTAGGACTCAAGCTGTAGTAGCTTGAATTTTCACATGAGGTATTTCCTTTTCTTCCCATTCCTTGGTTCCTTGTCCTTCCCCTCCTTCAGTTCCCATTATCCCTTCTCCTTTGGAAACACGCTTGTTCTCATTATCCCACCTATTAATCTCTCAGATTGTCCTTCTAGTACCCTTGAGTATTTGGTCGATGGAGGTGGGGGGGGGGGGGGTCCTTCCACTCACCAGGCCCCCTCCTCACTCGGTTCTCCACACTTCTTCCCTACCTTTTGAAGATACTAATGACGTGTTACATTCTAAGCTATTAATAACAACAACATCAATTTATTGTACAAACATTTTGTGCAACATCAAGAACAACAACTACAAGTAAAAACTACTTCTTGGTTCTTCACAACTTTAACAAAGTTCTATCAAAGAACTTTACTGAATAGATTTTGGAGAAGTGAAATTGCATTTTTTTAATAAGTCTAAATCACAAGGAAGAGATCAAATACGTACGGTTCCTCTCGTATTAGACTTCTACTTTCACAATGACAACAATGAAAATGAACAACAATCGCTTAATGAGCTTTAAACACTTTTGTACATTTGAGAGCTTTTCACAATAACGGGCGATGAAACTTGATGAGGATTAAAGTCTGTAGATCCCTCATTTGAGCTTCTTCAATATGTAGAGGGTGTGAGCCATGTTTTTTCCGCCTCCATAAAGTCTTCAACTCAATCAAATGCCTCGAAGATGTCTAAATTGTCTTTGGACACCCTATAATTAGATTTGATGCTCCATACCCATCCTAGAATATCTTAGACATGTTTGCAACAATCAAAAAAGCATTGTAGATTTTGGGAGAAAGTCCACAAGAGATTTGAGTAAGATTGAAGAGAAAAAACACTTTAATTTTTCCTTTGATTTTGTTAACGACTATAAAAATTTATATCATCGTTTGGCTGAGGCAACTAGTCAATTACTTTCTGATCTCGAATCTCATCGGCACTAAGTCATATGATTTGCTTACTCGTCCTCAACTTGTCAATTCGGTTCATACTTTTGCCCTGTTTACGCTGAGTCATTGCCATTAATGTATTCCGTTATATTAAGTCTCTTCCTGATCAATATATCCTTCTTCGTACTGATTTTGATTTGCAGCTCAGTGGTGTGATTCCAATTGAGCCAACTGTCCTTTTACTCATTATTTGCTTATTGTTTGGCTAGTTTGTCTCGGCGCGTCTTTTATCTCATGAAATACTAAGAAACAACCTATTGTTTCGCGCTCATCTGTTGAAGCTGAGTACCGTGTTATGGCTGTTACCACGTTTTAGTTGAAATGGCTTAAAAGTTTACTTTATAGCCTTCTTAATTCTCATTCTCGTCCTAGAAGATCTATTGTGATAGTCAAGCAACTTTGCACATCGCCACTAGTTTTCATGAGTAAATTAAACACATAGAGATTGATTTTCATTTTGTGCAGGATGCTATTCATACGGTTTAGTAAAGCTGTCTTATGTCTTTACCCATGTTCAACTATCTGACATATTCATCAAAATGTTGGCCATGACATTTTTCTTTCTAAGATGGACATTGGTGACACTTCAAGTTGAGGAGGTGTTAGGACGTATCTCCTGATTTTGAAGACATGATATCTTTTTCATGTAATTAGCTTGTAATTATCTTGTAATACAATACGTAATAGTCGGTCATAGCTTGTAACTTTTCTATATTTCTGCAGTTTTTCCAAGGGATTGGGAAATTATAGTTATCTATGAACCAAGCGAAAAAAGCAAGATGGGAAAAAAAATAAAGGAAAAAATGTAGCACCCCTCTCCGAACCCTAGCATCGGGAATGGTGCACCCGCCGTATCTCACTAAGGAGAATACAAGGCTTCGAATTAACTTTCTACATGTCCGAAAATACGTAAAAAAAATTTTCTTGCGGAAACGAATTACCATAACATTAAATTACCCGAATAAAGAAATCATCTATAAAACACTAAATCCATAATGACAATAAAGTCATTGTGTCAACCTCTAACTGCTATCAGCCTAAACAGGGTAGTGTCTGATGAAACCCCAATAAAATAACGATAGATAGCCGCAAGGTCTCCTCATACCCTAGGTGCAACCGTCAGTATGCCCATACTACCGTGTCAGCCCCGTCCTCAGTAAAGATATAGTCGTACGCTTCCTCGTGCTCACCTGGTGGGGAGGAGTAGGGGTGAGTGACGAGAAATCACCCAGTAGGCACTTGCCTCCAAGTAGTACAAGTCGAGCATCCAATAATGATATAACACATAGCACGTAAAACATGATATCACATAAACATATACAAGAATGCGGAAAAGTAAATCACTCCAGGTAAAGAATGCGCAACATCGTGATGCATGTCCTACTATGCATGTCACACGTAACAAAGTCATGTCACACAGAATGCCGATATTTCTGCCATGCAATGCATAATCCCGAGACCTACTGAGTGGTTGTGGGTCGTACCCACCCACGGTCATCATCCTGAGTGTACTTGGCCCTGCCACCGTACACCATCCTAAGCACCGGTGACCCGTACGTCACGACCCACCATCATGCAATGCACGTGCCATGAATGCAAACAACACAATCGTCTGAGGCCTCTGGCCCATACTTACCATCCTCCGGCACTCAAACCTAGGTTCAATCGTTATCTGAGTAATGAATTAATGTTGTTTGACGTTAACACTATTTTTCCATGGCTTGTATACATTTATCGTGCATTTTCTATATTTTTTCTCATTTTTTCCTAATTTATTTCTATTTATTACCTAATTATCCAAATTAAATAAATTATCATAATTACTGAGATTTAGTAAAAATAATTTGTTTTCAGCATTTTATAATTTCTGGAATTTATTTATAATTTTCTGATATTTATTTATATTTTTATTATAATTATTTCTACTTTTATTTAATTAAATAACAATTATGAAATTTCCAGCTTTCAGAAATTAAAAGGATTTTACATAAATTGGGCTGGCCTCGTTCGCCAGTCCTGGTCCACTCGTCCTGTCGGCCGGCCTGCCAGGGTCCGGCCTGCTGCATCCTTTTCCCTTTTTTTATTTTCGGAGGTTATTGAGCCGGCTGGCAGCTGGCCCAGTCCGCTAGCCGCCACCCCCTTTTTTTATATACTTCAGCAAATTGGGCCAAGCCTGGGCAAATGCAGCCGACCTGTTAAAGGGCTGGCTTGTCCAGAGAGTCCGGGCTTCGGCCCTTTTAACTTAACCTTATTTTTTTAAAAATCCTGATCCCTGCGCACAGACGCCAGAGGCGCATCCAGACTCTGCACGCGTGTGACAGCCACGCGCGGCCTCTGCCGGTGGCACGTGCGGCGCACCGGCGGTCTCCAGCGATCGTTTTTTGACCCCGATCTACATTTTCGCCTATTTCCAGTCTATGAGAACCTATTCTAAGGTCAAATCAAAGGCTACAAACCCTAAACATAACAACTATGGAATTTCCAGCATTCAGAAATTAAAAGGATTTTACAGAAATTGGGCTGGCCTCGTTCGCCAGCCCTGGTCCACTCGTCCTGTCGGCCCGGCCCGCCAGGGTCCGGCCAGCTGCATCCTTTTCCCTATTTTTTATTTTCGGAGGTTATTGGACCGGCTGGCAGCTGGCCCGGTCCGTTGGCCATTCGGCCTGGTCCGCTAGCCGCTGCCCCCTTTTTTTTAATACTTCAGCAAATTAGGGCAAGCCTGGGCACATGCAACCGGCCCGTTAAAGGGCTGGCCTGTCTAGAGAGTCCGGGCTTCGGCCCTTTTAACTTAACCTTATTATTTTTTTAAAAAAAATCCTGATCCCTGCGCACAGAAGCTAGAGGCGCGTCCAGACTCTATGCGCGCGTGGCGGGCCACGCGCGGCCGCTTCCGGCGGCGCGTGCGGCGCACCGGCGGTCTCCGGCGACCGTTTTTCGACCCCGATCTACATTTTCGCCTATCTCCAGTCTATTGGAACCTATTATAAGGTCAAATCAAAGGCTACAAACCCTAAACATACTGAAGTTGTGATATTTTGATTATCAAATTTTTTTGCCTAAAATCAAATCAAAGTCACGCAATACAGTTCAGGCATTCCACATACTCCAAATTTCATGCTTTTCACAGATTGAACAACATACTATCAAATTAAACAATTAAAACATCAAAAACACATAGAATACCACCAAAGCATGCTTGAATTTGTACCATTTGGAAGGGGAAAAGGGAACCTACCTCGACTGTAGACTATTTACGGAAGTATACGGACTAGCGCGTAGTTTGAGATACTCGGCTTCTTCTTTTCCTTCTCTTCTCTTCCTCTCTTTCTCTTTTCTTCCTTCCCCTTTCACTGTCGCTGTGCTCCCCCTGCGCTCCCCTTTTTCCTTTTCCTTTTTTTTGATTTATCTTTTTTTTTCCATTCTCATCTGAAACGCCCCCCCCCCACCCCTTTAAACCTTTGGAATTAGCGATAATTTGGGGGGACATTACTCCCCCCAACGCACGTTCTTTTCCTATTTTTTTATTTTTTGATTTTTTTTTAAAAAAACATTTATCCAATCGACACCCCTTTTTTGTTTACATATTTTTATATTTATTATTCATTTTTTATTATCATTATTATTATTATTATTATTATTTCTTTCTCCAATTACTTATCCTATATCGCTATTTTATATTCAAATACAAATATATATCTATATGTAAGATTACGAAATTACTTGCACGTAACAATAAATTTAATTACGAAATGTCGTTACACCGAACGGCTACGTTAGCTTCAAATTAAAGCGTAACAGCTAGTTCAAAAATTCTCGGGTGTAACATCCTACCCACCTTACAAAAAGTTTCATCCTCGAAACTTGTCGTACCTTATACAAAGAGGTAGGGGTACCGCTCCCGCACCTGATTTTCCAGCTCCTACGTCGCTTCATTTCCTTATGATTTCTCCACTGCACCTTGACATACGGAATGATTTTCCTTCTCAGCTCTTGGTCTATGTGGCTATGATCCGAACAGGAGTCTCCTCGTATGACGTATACGGTCAGATCTTCAAGGGCGGTGCGTCCAGTAGTGACTCAGATCCGGAACATACCTTCGCCGCTGAGAGACATGGAATACATTGTGTACTTGAGCTAGTGTCGAAGGTAACGCCAAGCGGTAAGCTAATGAACCAATCCCTTCAAGCACCTCGTATGGGCTAATGTACGAGGCCCTAGCTTACCCTTCAGACCAAAACGTGTAACTCCCTTTGTAGGCGATACCTTCACGTGAACCTCCTCTCTGACAGTAAAACCTAGGGGTTGCCTCTTCGAATCCGTCCAACTTTTGCTTCTGTCTTGAGCAACCTTGAGCCTATCACGGATCAACTTCACTTTTTCTTTGGTCTGCTCAATCAACCCTGGTCCGGTACTAGCATGCTCACCTGCTTCATCCCAATAGACATGGGACCTACTCTCGCACCCATTGAGCGCCTCATATGGTATCATGGCGATAATGTTATAATAGATGTTATCGTAGGCAGACTTGATCAACTTGATCATACCATCCTAGTTTCCTTTGAAGTCAAGTGCGCAGACCCTCAACATGTCCTTGAGAGCCTGAATCATCATCTCCGAGTGCCCATCGGGTTGGAGATGAAATGCAGTGCTCGGACGTAGCTCTGCCCATTATTTAAACGTACACATGGTTAATGTGTGTTGTCATTTTAATGATTAAGTTGTAGAACATGTTTGGTATAGACATATCGTATGTTGTGTGTCCTTATTTAACGCATGCATAACTTAGGTATCATACGTAGCTCGTGAATTCACCACCGTTACCTGCAGTTTGTCACATGTATCATGTTTATATTGTTTGTTATTTGAGTTTTAAGCGATATGCACACTATGCGTGCCCATTTAGTCTTTGTTTTTCGTGATCTTTATATTGTACTTATGTTTGTGGTTAATAAGTTTTTTTTGTTGTCGGTACTCCATATTTTTCGTATTAGCTTGTCTTATTGCTGTATAAATGTCTTTATACATATATCATTCTGAAGAAGGAAATGCATAATTGCATAGTCTTACTGTAATGTAGATATATAAAGAATTTATTTGGGTGTTCATGTACGATAATTTTTTTATATTAAATTATCTATATTTAAATCCATTACTATGTTGTCATGAAATACCACATCGTACCTAACTCGTAATTAGCAGGTTTTACTTCAATTGTGAATTATTAATAATTTGTTTTAAAAACCGATAAGCGTAGGTCTATTTCGTATACATGTCCTATATGAAATGTATTTGTGCTATTGTATTGGGTTGTTCGTTGTCGTTATATAATGTGATATTTATTATTGTTTAGTTGAATTAGTTATGTTGCGGTGTCATTGAAATGGTTGTGCGTATACTTGTGCATATTTACTCAACATCGTGCAGTTATTATCATTATTATTTTTTTTGCTTCGTGTATCTATTTGTAGGTTTGCTACTTCTATGTCGGTATCATTATATTCTATATATATTGTGAGCTTTACCTATTACTTCGTATTTTCATTTTGGTCGCTTTGTAAGCATAGGTATAGGTGTTTATAAACATCTATTAATTGTCTTTCGCACTTATGGTGTTTGTGTTTTGTATGTTGATAACATTGTATGGTTTTATAAATTGGTTGGTTCATTACAGTTCATAAAGTCATACTGTCGTAAGGGTGCCTATATTTTTAGTAGTTAGTATCTTGTGCATATTATTTATTTATTACCTTTTTTTAAGCATGTTACAACATTGGTAAATTTTCTTCTCTCCCTTTTTTTTAATATACATATGATGTTTAATAATAATAATATTTAATATATATATATATATATATATATTGCACTTTTGTGATGTTTATTGTTCATGCTGTACATGACTTAGTAAATTTTATGGAGTGGTGGGCAAGCCATCAATTTTGCAGCAGTGGCTGCAATTTGGCTGTTAACCACTAACGTTATTTGGTTTATATGATATGATGGGTTATGTATTTGTTTGTATCGTGCATGAGTATGGTGTGCATTAGGTTGTGTTTGTGCGCCTGATTTTCCTGTGGTAAATATATATATACATATACATATACATATATATATATATATATATATATATATATATATATATAATTTGTTGAATTATGCTGCTGTATCTCCATATTTCATTGTGTTATGTGATAGTTTTTTTGTGCTCGGCGAAGCTTTGTTGATATCAACTGCCCACTCGATATTAGCATTCTTATGCTTCCGTCTACTCAGAGGCACCAGTTTCGACGAAAATCTTAAGTGAATTCCATGTAGCAGTAGGCCAAACCAAGAAAACTCCTTAGTTCAGACACCTTGGTCGGTCAGTACTGCTTAGCGATACCCTTAATCTTCTTTGGATCCACTGCAGTTCACTCTTCTGAGCTTACGTGACTTAAGGGAGCCACGCTTCCGCTGCGCAACTCTGATCATTTATCTCTAACTAACATTCTCTATACTGATGATGAGTAATATATACCTGGTCGCCGGCGGTTGAATTCTATTATGGCGTCGTCAGCCTTATCGATGTCCGCGTCAGTCATCACGTGGATATGGACACTGATCCTTACTTCCTTTTATGCTGTTCTTGATTTTGTTGTGATGGTGGTGCCGGCCTCTGCTCAGTGCCCATACTCGTAAAACGTCCTTGTTGATTGCACTCATGCTTGCATAATCCTCCCACACTAAACTAAACATGGCATCAACAATGAGCACATGGTGGCCGCGGTGGCCATGCACTCCTCTACGACTGTAATTTCATCGCGAGCGGTCTTGTATTTATTAGCGGCCATGTCGCGTATTTATGCCTCCTCGGTGAAGGGTCCTTCTAAACATTAGATTTCGGAAGTCCTGCATTTCTATGTAGTAGAACCTCAGATCTGGTGGTTCAATTGCTACTGTCGCTATTGCGCCAAAATAGTGGCCACGGTGTCAGCCAATACCGAGAGAATGGACCTCTGGTTCCGGTGGTCGTTACCACAACCACCGTTGCTTCCCTTGCCTGATTATTCATGACACAACGGTATTTTTCTGGGTCTCGTGCGAATCTTGTCGAGAATTCAGACGGGAGTGATTGATGGGTTTGAGCCTTTATAAAGCTCATGCGGAGGTTCGGGGGTTCAACGATAATTAAAGAGAGAAAGCTCACCAACGGCACACACCTTCCATAACCCGATCATAACTTAGGTCTACTTCATTTATTAGGGCTATGTTTGTTATTTCTAAGAGAATATCGTAGCTTATGTCTAGGTGACCTAGTTAATTTTGTGTTCCCGAGGCGGATCTGAAGCCTCGGCTCTGATACCACCTATAGCGTCCCGCTCCCGAACCCTAGCATCGGGAATGGTGCACCCGCCGTATCTCACTAAGGAGAATACAAGGCGTCGAATCAACTTTCTACATGTCCAAAAATATGTAGAAATTTTTTTCTCGCGGAAACAAATTACCATAACATTAAATTACCCGAATAAAGAAATCATTAATAAAACACTAAATCCATAATGACAATAAAGTCACTGTGTCAACCTCTAACTGCTATCAGCCTAAACAGGGTAATGTCTGATGAAACCTCAATAAAATAACGACAGGCAGCCGCAAGGTCTCCTCGTACCCTAGGTGCAACCGTCAGTATGCCCATACTACCGTGTCAGCCCTGTCCTCAGCAAAGATATAGTCGTACGCTTCCTCGTGCTCACCTGGTGGGGGGAGTAGGGGTGAGTGACGGGAAATCACCCAGTAGGCACCTGCCTCCAAGTAGTACAAGTCGAGCATCCAATAATGATATAACACATAGCACGTAAAACATGATATCACATAAACATATACAAGAATGCGGAAAAGTAAATCACTCCAGGTAAAGAATGCACAACATCGTGATGCATGTCCTACTATGCATGTCACACGCAACAAAGTCATGTCACACAGAATGCCGATATCTCTGCCATGCAATGTATGATCCCGGGACCTACTGAGTGGATGTGGGTCGTACCCACCCACAGTCACCATCCTGAGTGTACTTGGCCCCGCCACCGTACACCATCCTGAGCGCCCGTGACCTGTACGTCACGACCTACCATCATGCAATGCACGTGTCATTAATGCAAACAACACAATCGCCTGAGACCTCTGGCCCATCCTTACCATCCTCCGGCACTCAAACCTAGGTTCATTCGTTATCTCATTAATGACTTAATGTTGTTTGACATTTAAACTATTTTTCCATGGCTTGTATACATTTATCGTGCATTTTCTATATTTTTCCTCATTTTCCCCTAATTTATTTCTATTTATTACTTAATTATCCAAATTAAATAAACTATCACAATTACTGAGATTTAGTAAAAATAATTTAGTTTCAGCATTTTATAATTTCTAGAATTTATTTATAATTTTCTGATATTTATTTATATTTTTATTGTAATTATTTCTACTTTTATTTAATTAAATAACAATTATGAAATTTCCAGCATTGAAAAATTAAAAGGATTTTACAGATGGTCCACTCGTCCTATCGGCCCGGCCTGCTGCATCCTTTTACCTTTTTTTATTTTCGGAGGTTATTGGGGCCAGCCGGCCCAGTCCGTTGGCCATTCGGCCCCGCTAGCCGCCCCCCCCCCCCTTTTTTATTACTTCAGCAAATTGGGCCAAGCCTAGGCACATGCAGCCGGCCCGTTAAAGGGTTGGCCTGTCCAGAGAGTCCGGGCTTCGGCCCTTTTAACTTAACCTTATTATTTTTTTTACAATCCTGATCCCTGCGCACAGACGCCAGAGGCGCGTCCAGACTCTGCGCGCGCGTGGCGGCCACGTGCGGCCGCTTTCGGCGGCGCGTGCGGCGCACCGGCATTCTTCGGCGACTGTTTTTCGACCCGGATCTATATTTTCGCCTATTTCCAGTCTATTGGAACCTATTCTAAGGTCAAATCAAAGGCTACAGACCCTAAATATACTGAAGTTGTGATATTTTGATTATCAAATGTTTTTCGCTAAAATCAAATCAAAGTCACGCAATACAGTTCAGGCATTCCACAGACTCCAAATTTCATGCTTTTCACAGACTGAACAACATACTATCAAATTAAACAATTAAAACATCAAAAACACATAGAATACCACCAAATCATGCTTGAATTTGTACCATTTGGAGGGGGGAAAGGGAACCTACCTTGACTGTAGACTATTTACAGAAGTATACGGACTAGCGTGTAGTTTGAGACACCTGGCTTCTTCTTTTCCTTCTCTTCTCTTCCTCTCTTTCTCTTTTCTTCCTTCCCCTTTCACTTTCGTTGTGCTCCCCCTGCGCTCCCCTTTTCCTTTTCCCTTTTTTTTGATTTATCTTTTTTTTTTCCATTCTCATCTGAAACGCCCCCCACCCCTTTTAACCTTTGGAATTAGCGATAATCTGGGGGGACGTTACTCCCCCACCAACGCACGTTCTTTTCCTCTTTTTTATTTTTTTATATTTTTTTAAAAAAACATTTATGCAAACGACACCCCTTTTTTTGTTTACATTTTTTTATATTTATTATTCATTTTTTATTATCATTATTATTATTATTTCTTTATCCAATTACTTATCCTATATCGCTATTTTATATTCAAATACAAATATATATCTATATGTATAATTACGAAATTACTTGCACGTAACAATAAATTTAATTACGAAATGTCGTTACACCGATTGGCTACGTTAGCTTCAAATTAAATCGTAACAGCTAGTTCAAAAATTCTCGGGTGTAACAAAAAAGCTTCATTCATGAGTCCAAACTCCTGAAATTAGGAATTGTTTTGAAAGCTTCATTCATGAGCTATCGTACTAAATTAACTTATTGTTTCAATATTTAGATTATTAATTTGATGGTTCATTCAATCCGTCCTAACGGATAGAAGAATATCTGAAGGCAATTTCCACTGCTGCCACCGCTGGATTTTTTCAGGTGTAGGCGGATTTACAGCTCCTCGTAAAATCCATTCATCTAAAGATTAACTTCACGCCATTTTGTTGATCTAGATATGATAGCATTAGATCTGTTTGTAATACTGTAGTTTCTCTTTTTTTTTCAAGTAATTTTACAGATGTATGAAGAAAAAGCTTCATACATATTGCACGTATAATTTCAAGAAACGCAACAAAGTCATGTCACACAAAACATATTATCATTTAATATGCCATATATCTTCCCAACGTCAAAAGCATAAACTTATCACTGAAAGCATTTATCTGAAACAAAGAATAAAAGATTGATTACAAAGCTTATTTTTTGAAGCCTGCATAATAACTATAGCCTTCCAATATACTGCTTTTTCCCATCTTCGTGCCTCTACTCCAACTCTGCAAAAAAAAAAATGTTTTTCCTCTTCTGCTTAATATTGTGCAACATTACAACAATAACAACAATCATACTCAGTGTATCCCAACAACAGTAAAAGCTATTGTTAGGGTCTGGAGAGAGTGAGAGGCAGACAAACAATATCTCCATCTAACGGATAGAGAGTTTGCTCCCAGTAAAACTCTCGACTCTAATATTATACACCATTAATAAACGACATAATCCACCACAAAACCTCTCTCTCATCATTTTCAATGAAAAGTTTGCATTTTAACTTATGTTTCATATAAATTAAAAAAAATTGAATCGCGATCTATCAAAATTTTGAGCCTGCTTCTCGAGCGAAATATAGTTAATCCGAGTTGATCTTACACACATAAACCAAAAGTTCAATATCAATCCATTCCTTTTTTTTTCCTTCTCTTAAAACAGGATGGATAATACAAAATTAAATTCCTAATGAGAACTGCCAAGAGAAGATCTAAAAAAAAAAAATCAAACGACAATCTATTGCTGAATGGGAAAACACTCACACAGAGTCCTTTGATCTCTTGGAGGTAGTCACTCCATGAAAACCACACGACTTTAATCATACACAATCAAGACAAAAAGTTCTTACACGTCAAAATGTTTGACCAACCTATACAATAATTTGTAGAACCTACGTACTGGATGAATAAAAACTAGTTCGAATCTTTTTGGGGACATTGACAACACAGAAGAGAATACTTTTTTGGGGTGGGGGTGTAGGCCGAAAAGTGTCAATACTCTTTTTTCCCGTTTTTCTTAGGGGAAAAAAACAATAAGTTTATATACGTTCATAAGTAGGGTGTTAACGAACAGAGCCGAACCGAATACTGGGTTTTTGAATTCCGATTCGTTTAGTTAAACGAATTGTTTGCTTAGTTCGTTTAGCTAACCGAACTTTAAAATTTGTTCGAGTTCAGCTCAATAACCCTTTAATTGTTTAAACGAGCCGAACAATTCACGAATACTTCGGCTTGTTTTAGTAAACGAACCCAAACGGCTGTTTGAATTTAACTCGTTTACCGACCATTAACAAACGAACACGAAATAAACTCGAACGGTTCACGAAATGTTCGGTTCGTTGAACAGAAAAGAAAAAAAAGGAGAGTGATTAAAACCTGAGATGAGACCAAAACAAAAAGTGCAATCATCTTCATCAATAAGCTTAAGTTAAATCCTTTAGCGAAGGCGTTGCTTACCAGCACAACAACTGCAGAAGCTGGCACAACCACACTCCTGTCGGCCTCCAGTACACTGTTCGCTGCACCACCCGCAATTATCGCAGCAAAATTCAACATCGCTTGGTGAACTTATCTTCTCCGACCAAACAGATTGTTTTTCGGGAACGCCGAAGTGCTCGGCCGATGAAAGATCCACCAGGTACAACCCAAATGTCACTGAAACAACTGCTAGCATTACCATACCCCATTTCGTCATTGCCATTGGTTCTTTTCTTGTGCTAAGTTTCACTGATCTCCTAACTATTTATAGATTTAAACCTTTTCATTGAAGTAGACAATCATGTTGACAATTTCAAAAGGATATTCTATTTTCTGTCGCTTTTCCTGTCAAACGTTGTTCCTTTTTGCTTTGTCCCTTTTTAAATCTTTCCATTGAAGTATCCAATCATCTTGACAATTTCAAATTGGTGTATGGGGATGGAGATATTATATTTTCTCTCTTTCATATATATACACACACATATATAAAGACGGGCGATACCGTCCAGAATTTCATTAATAATAATCTCTCATTTGTGTCAGAGGAATACCATAGTTACATATGGCGTGGAAGACTCTTCCACAATAAAGCATGAAATAATTACAGGAATCGACACCAAATTATTGTTGTTAAAAAACAAAAGACAATGCAAAGCCCTATACTATACTTATAATTGCAGAAAACGAATTTTATATAACTAATCCCATTGACTACAATCTGCAACTCCATCCTCGAAGCGTCTAGTAGAAAGCCACTCACCAGCCGTTTGTGTCACACAAATAAAATAGTCAATAGAGCATAAATAAGATAAAGAAAAAACAATAAGAAATAGTCCATGTACATACGGACGTTGCCTGTCTTCATAATGAACACAGGCAACAGTAAGAATATCCAGCCATAGATCCGTGGCCGCCATTGCAGATGAAAAGCGCAGTATCCCAGAAGCATTCGATAATATTTCGCAGGAAGACCAGAGAAGAAAACATAGTTATCCATTGTTTGACCACCGATTGCCACCCGTATATGCCACACAAAAGCCATGGTTAAAAGAGAATAAAATAGAATCTGCAAAATCTGAAAAATGTAGACCATGAATATACCGACGTTGATTGTATTCAGACAGAAGACATGCAACTGTAATAATATACCGCCATAGGTGCACAAATGCTAGTATGGGAGGAGCAAAAGATCGCAAGATACATTACTGCTGAAAAAGCGCAATGTGGAAAGAAAGATAACATACCAACATTGGTTGCATCCTTCAACGGCGCAAGCAAACGCTAGATGATTAAGCCAGCCCATTGGAAGACGTAGAACCTCAAAATCGAAGATTAGGAATAGTTATATCCAACTCAAGTGCTCCACGAACATCGCATGGCAGTGCAGACAAAGATGTGTTGAGTGATACACCTGCCGAAGAATAACCATGTTGTGACAATGTGTGGGCCGCATTATTTGCTTCGCAAGGACAATATTGTACCAACGAATCATTGATACACAAAAAGGATGTAGCACATTGAAGGTTTCTATGTAAAGAGCCAGTATATCGATCTGGTTAGGCCAGATATTGAAGCAGTAGCCTACAGTCCGTCTCAGGTATAATACGATCATACTCCCTAGCATAATATAGTAAGGCATATGTCAAAGCTAGCATTCTACCTGTAAAGGGGTCACAGTAAGGCAAAATAGATTACCGAAATAAATCTCCCTTGTGTATCCCGCAAAATAGCTCCGGCTGCAGCCTTAAAGCGTCCAGCTGCAGCATCCACATTCAAATTAAACATACCCGTTGGTGGAAGCTCCCACCGTATCAGCCGAAGCCGCCGCCTCCGCAATAGCGGAGAGAAATGCCGATATATTAGATGGGGTTTTGACTGCGAGAATTCGGCCTTCAGTGGCAGCACACCAAATGTATATGTTTGAACGAATCCTCTCAAACAAGCGTTTACATAAAAAAAAATTCATCGCCAAATCTAATGGATGTATATTCCTTCCAAATAGCCCAGATAACCATCGAAGGAACAATAACTTGTAATTGACCCCGCATATATAAGGCCGAAGAAGGACACCACCAACGAAACAAATGCGCATAAATAGTCGAGTGTCTGTGTATGGGTCCAGCAAATGTTACGGACATCTCCTACCAAAGGGATCTTATAGGTGGATAGCTGAGAAATATATGATCTTGTGAATCAGAGTGTATCCTGCAGAAAGCACACTGGGACGAAAACGCCGAAAGCCATGAGCGTAGATTATCCACCACCGGAAGCGATTGTGTCCATAGTTTTCAATGAAATATCCTACAGCTTGGAGGTGAACCTGGCCACCAAACATAGCGGTAACATGAAAGCGAAGATGATGTCCTGGTGAGCAAGACATAGACATATTTTATAATAAATTGCCCTGAAGAGTCTATTGTCCAGTTAATGCCATCTGGGCTCCGTTCAACAAGTGGTGACATATAATCATGAATGCTGCAGATACGCTTCCAAATTGCTGAATCATAAATATGTGCACATGTCTCACTTCATTGGCCATACTTTGTCCGACTATAAACTGCCCAAAGAGATTTTGACTGATGATATTTCCACCAAAGCAAAAAATCATAAGCATGTTGCACTGTCGATAGATTACGAATGCCTAATCCCCTTGCCTCTATTTGCTGACAGATGTGTTCCCAAGAAGTCCAGTGGTGTCAACCATTCCACAAAAATTTTGACCTCATTCTATGTAATGAATTTATAACACTCTTTGGGAGACGAGAGCTAGCTATGATATGAGAGGGCATAGAACACAAAACGTGCCGAATAAGGACAAGGCGTCCAGCCATAGAAAGTGGCTTGGTAGACCATGCATTCAACTTAGCATCAAAATGATTAAGTAATGAAACACAATATTGTGCTCTATAAATCCCCTTATAAAGAAATGATCCAAGATATTTTATCGGTAAAGAGGCTAACCGTATACCTAAGATATGTGAGACGCGCACTTCAGAGACACCTATCCCTACAACCACTTGACTTTTATGATAATTAACCAGCTGGCCTGAAGCATGTCGGTATGATTACAAAAAAAGATGGAATCGCTACATGTTCTTAACTGAAAAATTCAAAAAGACTACTAAATCACCATCAAATCCCAAATGTGAAATTTGTGGAACCCTACCTGCCTGAAATCCGCTGATATATCCTGCTTGCATCAGTGATTCAATGCCTCGAGAGAATTCTTCGGACGATAAGATAAACAGCAGAGATGATAAAGGATCCCCTCATTTAACACCACGACCCATCGAAAAATAGCCCACATGCTTGCCATTGATCAACATTAGGCATCGTGTAGCAGAAAGGTTGTTTAGCAAAATGCGTATCAAGCGGGAGTCGAATCCCATTTTAGGTAAAACTTTTTTCAAATAAGTCTAACACACTCGATTAAAAGCCTTGGTCATATCTAGCTTGACAATAACATGCCCTACTCTCGATGGACGATCTAATATATACACCATTTTTTGGACTAAAAGAATTTTTTCTGTGATACTATTTCCCTTCATAAAACATGCCCGTTCTGGAGAAATTAACCGGGGGAGAAAGGAGATAATCTTGTTGCCAGCAACCTTGTAATCACCTTAGAGAAAGAATTTGTTAAACAAATAGAGCGATAATCAGCAAATGTTTCAGTGTTTGTCACCTTTGAAAGAAGTGTAATAAGAACAGATGGTACTGATCTTGGCGGTCGAATGGCGAGAAAAATTCCCGCACTGCCTTGAGGGCATCCAAATGAATAACCGTCCAAAAATGGTGATAACTTGGGTATCATCATCCGGAAGTAACTGCGGAATATACTGCAGAATAGAGTCCTGCTGAGAAGAAGTGTCTGCTGCAAATAAATTCTGATAATACCGTATCGACTCCTCTTCAATGTAAGTTGAATATGTACATTCCACTCCATCCTCTCGAGTAATACAGCAGATACTCTGACGACGATGATGATCTTCTATGGTCTCATGATAAAATTAGTGTTGACATCACCTTCTTTTAACCATTTAACATTGGCCTTCTGCTTTCAAAAAAGCAGGGCTTGGTTTTGTGCACTGCGTAATAATGCCATAATGTGGGAGTACACAGTCCGTTTAGCCTCTGACAATGCTGTATCAAAATTTCGCTCACATCGTGTCGCCTCAGTCTCCGTTGCAATTACCGCATCAAATATGTTACGGAATACATCCTTATTCCATCTCCTAAGATGATTCTTAAGTTGGCGAAGTTTATCATACAGCTCCCACATTCCTCCCACTATTGAAAAGGAATTCCAACAATGATGCACAAAACTGTCAAAGTCAGGATGTGTAGTCCAGACATCCAAATACCTGAATGATGCAACTGTTGTCGAAACCTCATAGACACATTCAAGATAGAGAGGCGAGTGATCCGAGGTAGTACGATTTAGGTGCTGATACTAAATCGAAGAAAATAAATCCAAGAAATATTGTAAACAGGCAAAACGATCCAATCTGCGTTAAACTCTCCCCAATCTACGATCATCACACCAAGTAAATGGAGAACCCTAATAAGTAATCGACTATAGTGAGCAATTAGAGACACAATCGTTGAAGTGATATAAAGATCGGATGGAAGGTGTAGACCGACCCTTATGTTCATTAAGTGACAAAAATGTATTGAAATCTCCTCCAACGAGCAAAGAATCGTCACATGCACTATGAAATTGAAAAAGATCATCCCACAAAGGAAGACAAGCCACCACCGAATATAGACCATAAACAAAAGTACACCAAATTTTATCCTCAGTGGGCCATTGAAAGTGAAAGGAGTGATTCTGGACGCATCTATGCTCATCCTGCAGCTAAAATATAGAATCTTTCCAAAATACCCAAATATGACCATCACATACTGAAGGAGCACGAGAGAAGCCAAATTTAAGACGATATGGCACCAAGGAAGTCTGACGCACCTTGGGCTCAATAACAATAAGAATGTGATAATGATAACGAGGAAGCAAAGATAAAATACGATCAGCAGAAGTGCGAATACCTCTAACGTTCCACAATATAATCTTCATTGGGATAACATATCAAAAGAGTTAGAGAGATGAGATGCCTTTGAGCGAGTAAATTGCGGAGAACTAGGTGGGCATTGCTTATGCTGTCGCCGCAATAATTTTGGTGGAATCCGAAAACTGTTTCCGTCTGTATGTTCATGCGAAACTTCCTGTTGTGCATGGTCAAGGTACGCAGACTGTATTTGTTCATGTATGTAATTATAAATTAGGTCATCAGAAGCCTCTGCTGTTAACTTACTTTGGCGATGAGATAATTCAACTTCACCATCAGAAACCGAAACTAACTCAAAAACATTGAACTAAGTGAAAGTTGAAATAAAGTTGAATGTTCTGTTAGACATAGATCGATCACATTGATCGATCGATGTATACATCGATCATCGGTGTGGTATGGATAAAAAGTTGGAGCTCTCTATCCAACATAGATCGATCACATGGATCGATCGATGTGAGATCGATCAGTACATCGATCGACAATGTGGTTAGGATGAAAATTTGGAGCTCTATATCCAACATCTTTTGATGACATCGATCGATTGATGTGCCAAAAGTCAGGATTTTTTACTTTGAATTACATCTTTTGATCCAAGAATCAACTCCCTTCATACATGAACGTTATGCAACTGACGTGGAGGTTAACTAAACTGTTAAAACCTGTTTTCAAAGTGGTTTTTACACAAACCAAGGCCTATAAATAATATGCCTTGCTATCTTAAAGAATAGAAGAACATCTTTGCAACATCTGAAAATTTCAGCAAGTATTCTTCCTCCAACACTCTCTCTTTTCTTCTATTGTCAAACACTTTTATCTGCAAGTTCAATTCCTTTCTCGTAAAGCAAACGAACGAGGGAAGCCGTTAATCCTAGGAAGCATTCACTTGTAGTCCACCTTGCTCAACCGGAATTTTCGTTTTGTTGGTCTTGTTTGTTTGGTTCATATCTCACTTATATTTTCCTAACATGTATTGGTTGTATCTGGTAGGGGATTTAATAGAAAGAATGATTTCTTTATAAACTATCACAACATTGACGATTTATCTAATATCATGTGATTAATTTTTTATTACTTGAAAATGTTGTTCTAATTTAAAAAGCAAATAATATTAGTGCATATAATAACAATGACCTTGTCAATAAGGTTTGACCTAGTAATCAAACCTAATGACACCAAATACTTAAGTCTTGGGTCTAATTTCATGAGCATGCATTTACTCTACTTGAATATTTCTGGTTTATAATTCACAATATCATGGGACGACTTGAATATCTTACTCAGAAAAGAATACCAACTCGAAATAATATACTTCATATTATATTATTATAGAGCAATTTAATTTTGATTATTATAGATTTGAAAAATATGGTAATTTTAATGCTTAGTTGTGAGTTAGGATAGTGCTATTTCAATTGAAGATGATGATTAATTAATATAGTTAAAGTTCGTATGGTTTTGGTTGTTAATTATCTAATTAGTTTAAGATTCAAATCAAAATAAACTCGCTGTAAGTAGGGGTGTTAAGCGAACCAAGCAATGCACGAACAGTTTGAGTTTGATTCGTATTTGATTCGAGTTTGTTAGTTAATTTTACTTAAACGAGCCGAGTTCGAACACCTAATTAGGTTCTTTTACTCAAATGAGCTGAATTGTTCGAGAACAGTTTGGTTTGTTTAAAGAGTTATAGTATTTTCGAGTCGAATTCGAACAAATTTTGAAGCTCATTACAGCAAGCGAGCTGAACTGAACAGTTTGTTTATCTAAACGAATCCAAATTCAAAAACATTGTATTTGGCTCAGCTCCGTTCGTTAACGCCCCTACCTGTAAGGCATTTCCGTACCACGTTTTGCAGGGCCTGCGAGGGTCTGCAAGCCATCTTTTAGAATGATGAACTGGCTAGGGCGTTTACAGTGCAATAGACTCATGCGTTTGTGCAAGGTCCAAAGAGGGGCCGAATCGCTTCGCAATCTGATGTACGCAGCCTTATCTTACACTTTTTTGCGGAAGAGACTGTTTCTACTGCTCGAAGCTGTAACCTCAAAATCACAAATTAGCAACCTTACCATTTACTTCAAGGCCCGCCCTCAGAGAGATGCACTGACTACTTTTGAAAATTAAGTAAAATAAAAATTATATAAGTGTGTAATTTCTATATTAACATTTATTACTTTTTGTCTTTTTCTTTCTGAGCATAATACAGGATAGTTTTTATATCTACTCATTTATACACATATATTAGATACAATGATACACACACCTACATACATACATATACATAAACATGCTTATGTGTATATATATACACACACACATAAGTGTGTATGCGTACGTGTGTGTAAAATTGAATGGTCTTGCACTAATCGCTCAACGGAAATGATAAAAACTAAATTATTTCTAGTTACTAAAATTTGATTCTAATCTCAGTCGATGATGTCAAACAGATAGTTCATATAATCTTCCGATCAATTCCTTTAGCTATGTAGTCTTATCACATCATTAATCTCGCTCAAATTAAATTTTTTAGTATTGACTGTTATTAGTTTAGTTGTCTTTAGCCACAATCCAAATCTACTTGGGCCAGAACCCAATATTTTTCTGAGTTTGCTATGCAAACTTTAAAGTTTACCGATTATTTACTCATAAACAAGAAGATTAATTATTATATTTTTCTAATTCCAAATCCCATCACATCAGGATATACTAATAATTCGGTTTTTATTATTATTTTTTTTTTTTTTTGCAGTTTTGAAATCCAATCTTAACTTATCGCAAATGCAACAGGGCAATTGACCCTGGCCCAAATATACTTGTTCCATTAAAATCGTATTATTTCCCTTCCTTATTAATATATAAAACTTAACAGGTTGGCTCAATGACCTACCAGTTGAACCACTAAACTACGGGGATCATCTCACCCATTTCTTATCACACTCCCCACTGCACGACACGTGGTAGGATAGGGGTGATGAGGCTCGATGAGGGTGACACGCATCTAGCCTCGCCATCCTCTCCTGCTACCACGAGTCGTACGGTATGGAATGAGATGAGAGGAAATGGGATGAGAGGATCCCCTCCACTAAACTACTAAGCTTTGTTCAATAACTGTGGTTGGAAAAAATGAATGAGATGATGCTTGATTATTTTTTCCCCTTGGTTTTTTATGCCTATTCAATTGTATGTATTGTTGTCAGATATATGTTTTCTGATTAATGATAAGCCTCGTCAAAAAGAAAAATAGAAAATCCATTAATAAAAAGGCGTTTTTGGTGTATTAGACTCCTGCATTTGTACAGAGTCTGTGGAAGGGCCGGATCGCTTCGCGATCTGATATACGCAGCCTTACCCTATACTTTATGGAAGAGGTTGTTTCCGCATCTCGAACATGGGACCTTAAAGTTACAAAGCAGAAACCTATTAATCAATCAATCAATCATACCCAGCATATCCTAACCGCATCAAAAGCTATCGTTAGGTCTGGGAAGGGTGAGCGGCAAGCAAACAATACCTCTATCCCAAAGGATAGAGAGTTTGCTTCTAGTGAGACCCCCATCTCTACATGTACATGCATAAAAGAAACAATAATAGGGTTATGATGCGATAGTGTGTTAGTGAATGGATTCATTAAATACAAATAGGAAGGTTATTATATTAAAATAGCCATAAACGTGTACATGCACATATAATGCAAGCCAAAGACAACTATAAAAACAAAAAAATGCAAAGTCAACATAAAGTGCAGATAGTATCTAAGCTCCTAAATATAATTTAAGCTGCCCCTATATCATAACTAAACCTCGTTAATCTTAATCTTCAAAGTAGATAGTATCTAAGTTCCTAAATAACATAGGCAAATCCCATCAATTAAAACTAACCTTGTCTAAGCTTAAGGGATGATCTTTTCTTTCAGATTTTAATGGATTTACTCTGAAAAATAGAAAACCTATTAATAATAGGGGCAAGTCCCATCAATTAACATCAGTATCTGCTTAATTGTGTCATTTTCAGAGCATAGATTTAACCCTAAGAAAGAGTCAAACACAACATTATTACCTGAAAATATTTTGTGGTCTTTTTAAATTATCTACAGTCAGACCTATGATTGTGACATTCTTTATAGCTGACTATTTATACAATGTAAAATTACTTTTTTTCCCCGATGGTAGGCGGTAACACTTACGTGACGGCCCGAAAAAAGGCACCTCAAATTTTTACGCATGATACCAAGATTGGAATCTTTAGATGGAGCCTAATATTTTTTTGACCCAGATGGAGCCTAATATTAAGACTAGAATTCCAACATGAGGAATAAAAAATATTAAAAATAATAATATTTAAGCCGAAAAAGAAGAACATTACAATTTAGATGTTCATTCGATGTGAGTTATGTTGATTATACTCATAATGTTGTGACCATAATCATAGTATTTTGGGTAATCCATGGAAATAAAAACTAATCAAAGAGGTAAAAGTTGTGACCATAATCACAGTATTTTGTGTAATCCATGGAAATAAAAATTAAAAAAAGAGGTAAAAGGGTAATTTTGACCTCTTTGATTAATTTGTTTTAAATTAGTATCTGTATTAAAGGAAATAAAAGAAAAAAGAAAACCGAAACCGTGACTTCATTTCCCCTTGAACATATAAGTCAGACGGCAAGAAGTGGAAAGATGATCATATTTTCTGTTATAGCCCAAGCTGGAGTGCAGTCCGCCGAGGTTGAAACTGAAACGCATACCTGCCGAGGTTGAAGCACCGAGGCTGGAGTATTGACTTACCCAGGGCGAACAGCAGTAGTCAAGCTCGGCTAATCGTAGTCAAGCTCGGCTAATCGGATAAAGATGGCAGGCGATCTGATTGCGATATGACTCCATCCTTATCTTCTTATCTCATTAATGCCTATATTAATCTCATTAGTGTTTTTGATTTGTATTAGTTGATTGGATTAACACTTGATTTGATTTGATTAGAATTAATGATGATTAGATTAGATTACATTGAGTTTATCTTTCTATTTGTAATTCTATGAATTTTGCAGTAATGGAATAGAGAAGGCAGACTTGAAGTGCCAATTCAATTTTTACATGGTATCAGATCAGGTCGATTTTCTCTCATTGAACGATAAGGCACTTTTTCTCACTATGGCTGTGGAATCATCATCTCGTCCATTTCTTCCTTCAACTTCTCAAACCAAGAAAATAGTGTCCCTATATGATCTCCATTCTGGGGATCACCAGGGTCTCCTGATCACTCCAATACAATTGACTAGACTGAACAACGAAGAATGGGCACAGGCAATCCGTGGCTCACTCCTTGCTCGCAGAAAGTTCGGCTTTCTCAATGGCACTATCCAACGACCAGCAGAGAGATCCCCCGACTTGGATGATTGGGAGCCGGTCAACTCTATGATCGTGGCCTGGATACTAAACACTGTAGAACCAGGCCTTCCTTCTACTATCTCCTATGCTGAAAATACAAAGGAGCTATGGGATGATGTGAAGCAGCGTTTTGCTGTGATGAATGCACCGAGGGTCCAGCAGTTGAAGAAGGCCCTTGCAAACTGCAAACAGAATGGCGACTCCGTGATGGCTTATTACGAAAAACGGAAGAAAATTTGGGACGAACTGAAGGACTATGACGATCTTCCAAGTGGCTCATGTGTCTCGTGCACGTGCAATCTTCGAAAGATTCTGGTTCAGTGAAAAGAGACGAATAAGATCCACCAGTTTCTTATAGGCTTGGAGGATTCAACGTATCGAATGATGTGATCCTCCATATTGAATCAAGATCCTCTTCTTTCGTTGAATCGTGTCTACCATATGGTGGTGCAGGAAGAAAGCCTTGGATCAATGGTGAACGTGGACGACCCTCTTCCTCTGGCGGGATTTACAGTGTGTTGCTGCAGAATAGGAAAGTGACTGTAGGTCAGCCAAGGCTGACGTGACATGCTTTCATTTTCACAAGAAAAGACACGAAGTTCGAGCATGTTTCCAGTTGGTGGGGTATCTGGACTGGTGGGGAGATCGCCCAAAGACATCCTCTCGCGTCAAACAAACAACAGGTGGTGAGACCTCTGCTCGGAAAAAACAGGTAGCAGCATCAGTCAATGCAGCGTCTATGGGTAACTCAACCTCGGCTTCGGGCCCCCTTGCTAGACTGACGGAAGAGGATATGAACTCTGTCCTCCAGGCTCTCAATGGATGCAGACAAGTGCCCTTTGAAAGGCTGAGTGGTAAGTCACCAAATTCCACCTGGATAATTGACTCTGGAGCTTCTCACCATATGACTGGTAATGTCTCCCTTTTACATAATTCTATGACAACTCGTCTGCGTGCTGTGCGACTGCCTAATGGAACTTAAACGCAAGCCGTCCAGGAAGGGACAATATACATTACTCCTCACCTCGTACTTGACAAAGTGTTGTTTGTGCCCCACCTGACCTGCAATTTGTTATTAGTATGCCAATTATTGAATTAAAGTGAATATGTCATTGAGTTTACTGAAGATAGTTGTGTGATACAGGACCGACGCGCCCAGATGAAGATTGGAGTGGCGGAGCTGACTGATGGGCTATACTTGCTGAAGGGTCCTTCTACCAAGCTGAACAGCGTTCTGGGCACACCTCTTGCAGACCTGAACTTCTCTTCGAGAATAGAGAAAGAATGGATGTTGTGGAATAATCGACTAGGTCATCCGTCTAGTAGTGTCTTACAACTGCTTTGTAATAGTGGTGTTTCTCACAATAAAAATTTAGATGTTTTGTGTGAAGTTTGTTTTCGGGCAAAGCAAATAAAAAGACTGTTTGAATTGAGTAAAACGTTGTGCGGAGCGTCCTATTTTCTGACCTTTGTTGATGATCGATCGAGAGCGGTCTGAGTCTATCTTTTATCGAGCAAAGACCGGGTTGCCTCGGTTGTACGACAGTTCTTTGCACTAATCAGAACACAATTCGAACGGCACATTAAGGTGTTTCGTAGCGATAATGGCTCAAAATTCTCTTTGCTTCATTTTTTCTTTGCCGAACATGGGGTCCTTCATCAGACCTCCATCCGCTACACTCCACAACAAAATGGTCGGGTCGAACGCAAGCATCTCACATTCTAAATGTTGCTTGAGCATTAGGCTTCCAAGCTCATCTTGCGATCTGCTTCTGGGGTGAATGTGTGCTGATCTCTTCTTATCTTATCAACCGCACACCTACACCTTTGCTCGGAGGAGACCTCGGCCTCAGTCCCATTGCCTAATGGTGACTCCGCTGATATTTCTGCTTCAGAGCCGTCTATGCAGATAGCTCAACCAGAGGCATTCTTGATGAACAAGCAGAGTTGACCCCTCAGACATCCACCCCGATACTTGGTCGTGGCCATCGTCTGAAGAAACCTCTGGCTCGGCTTGCAAACTATGAGGTCAATTCAGCTAAGTATAGCCCTTCGGCCACCTCGGTCAAGCCGTCCTCTCATCTTGGTACGTGCTACTCTATCCATAATTATCTTGGTACGCAGAGATTTTCTACAGCCCATCGCGCGTTCCTTACGGCCATTACTTTAAGTGCCAAGCCACAGTCCTATGCTCAGGCTGTCAGAGATCCGCGCTGGCAGGCGGCCATGCAGGAAGAGATCCATACCCTTGAGGATAATCAAACCTGGACACTCAAACCATTGCCACTTGGCAAACGTGCAATGAGGTGTAAATGGATATACAAGATCAAACATAAGTCTGATAGTAGCATTGAAAGGTACAAAGCTCGGTTCGTCATTCACGGAAATCATCAAGTTGAAGGTATTGATTATAATGAGACCTTTACACCCACAGCCCAAATGATTACAGTTCGAATGCTCTTGGCTCTTGCTTCAGCGCACAATTTTACGATGTGTCAAATGGACATTCGCAATGCTTTCCTCCATGGAGATCTTAACGAAGAAGTTTATATGAAACTTCCACCTGGCTTTGCCTCTGCTGATCCCACTCAGGTCTGTCGACTCCGCAAATCTCTGTACGGTCTCAAGCAAGCTTTCTGATGCTGGTTTGCCAAATTCTCTGACGCTCTCCGTGGTTATGGTTTTGTTCAATCACATTCTGATTATTCACTCTTTCGTTATACCCGCGATCGCACTCAACTCTTTCTCTTAGTGTACGTTGACGATCTCATCATTGTGAGTTGATCCCAGTGCCACAACCCAATTTAAGGAGTACCTTAGTAGTTTTTTTTATATGAAGGACCTTGGTCCCTTGAAGTATTTTCTTGGTCTTGAAGTTGTCGCAGCAACGCAGGGCTCTTCATAGTTGAAGATGGGCCGTACATTCCAACGAAAGTTACACAAGTTAGTGAAGTAACTCAAGAGGTTGAAAAATGTAAAAGTGAATGGTCATCAGATGATAAAAAGAAAATGACCATGAATGCTAAAGCTATGCAATTACTTTTGAATGGACTTACAACTTCTGAAGCAGGATACGTGTCAAATTGCACAAGCGCACACGACATGTGGAAATCACATGTATTAAAGCATGAAGGTACTAGTGGTGTTAAAGAGTCAAAAATAAACATGCTTATGACTGAATTAGAGACTTTCAAAATGTTGCCAAACGAATCCATAACATATATGGATTTGAGGATTACTAATATTTTCAATGCCCTTGAAGCTTTAGGAAAGTCATTTTCGAACAGTGAAAAGGTTCAAAAGGTGTTACGAAGCCTCCCTGCTGAATGGGATCCAAAGGTGACTGCAATCAAGGAGACAAAGTCAATCACTAAGATGGATGAATTGATCGGGTCTCTTAAAGTTTACGAGGTTAAATTAAACCAACGAAAGTCTGAATTGTCTAAGTCATCCGGTAAGTCAATAGCTTTCAAAACAACCGAAACACATGCTAGTAACGATGATAGTAATAGTGATACTGAATTAGACGATGAGTTGATATTGATAGCTAGAAAACTAAGAAAATTTTTCAAACGTCCAAATTGGAATAGACAACGTAATTCTTCTTCTTCTCAACCTAGGAAGAATAACATAAACAAATGGAATAATAAAGAATTAAAGTGTTATGAATGCGGTCAAAAAGGACATATTTCATACGACTGTCCCATGAAGAAAAATAATAATAACAACAACAATAATAAACAAGCCAAGAACAAGGAGGCTCAAACGACAAAAACAAAGGAGTCTATGGCAAGAAAAGGGAAACGAGCAATGAAGGTGAGCACATGGAGCGACTCATCCGACTCAGAATTCGAAACTGAGGAAGCTCAAGTCTGCTTCGTATCCAACGAGGTATGTTCTTCTTCTGATAGTGATTCTGATAGTGACATGACACTTGATGAAATGTATGAAGAATTCCTAAGAATGCATGCTCACTGTAAGAAGCTCTCTAAAGAAAAGAAGAAACTAGTTGAAGAAAATGACAAGTTGAAGACGTCCAACTTGGAATTTTCCGATCAACTAGAATCTCTTAAACAAGAGTCTACTAATACTCTTGATTCTTTAGAGAATAAAATTGAATCATATAGGAAAGATGAACATAAGATAAAAATGGAAAATAAGATGTTAAAATCTAAGATAGAAAGTTGTGAACATGAAATAACACAACTTAAGTCGTCTAAACTTAACTTAGAAAAAATGTTAGAATAATTTAAATCGGGTGCAAATATGTTAGATACACTTATCTCATCACAAAAGTATGGTAATGATAAAACCGGCTTAGGCTATAAAGAAGAAAATGGAAAAGTAAATAAAAAGACTAAGTTTGTTTCATCTATTACAAAGTTACCATATAATACAACAAAATCAACTTTGCCTGCTTCTACACCTTCGTCTACTTATATCAAGGCAAAAATGCAACATACACCCATAAAAGTACACACGCATAAACATACATCTAGGCCAAACTTTGCACCTAGACAGCATATAAATTATGCCTACATGTATACAAATGCAACTAGACCGAATAAAATGCATACAACTTATTGTGAACCTAAGTATAGGCAACACTCTTATAAGTCTTATAGAAATGCCTACAAAAACACTTATATAGCGCCATATAAGAAACAAATTCACATGCCTTATACCCATCATAAATCTTGGCCATCCTATAATGATTATCAACCATGGCACAACATGTATAACAATGAATCTTCACTTATGTGGAATAATCATGTATGTTGGATCGAAATCCCTGCACAAACACCACTAGAGGGGGGGTGAATAGTGGTTAGCGGAAATTACACTATTTTAAACCCATTTCAAAACCCCTCAGTTCTGAAATCTGAAACTCAGAAAACAGAAACTGTTTTTGAAAATATTTTTCCGACTTTGAAAACACTTCCAAAAATTATGAAACTTTCCAAGAACACACTTCAAGATGTTTTCTAACTCCTGTAAAAATATCAAGTCAAAATAAAATCTTTAAAACGTTCAACTAATCAAAAACTTTTTGTCTACACAGAATTCCAGAACAGAGTTCAGAAAATGACTCAACTTCACAAATTTCTTCCCGTCAATCCCCAAGTCCAAAACCTTTGAAAATTTAACACAATAACCCTTAAGATATGTATAATAATGGGTTGAAACAGTTTTGGAAAATTCGTTTGGGAAGTTAGTCAACCAAGTAACTTTTCTCAACTTTTGCAAATCTGAAAAACAGATTGTAGCAGTTGCAGAACTTTGGACTTTTGATTAACCTAAACTTATCCAAATTGAGTCAAATTGGTTTCAAATGAAAGCTAAGAGACTAAAGTATGTCTCTGCAAAATTTTAGCAATTTTGAAGACTGTTTACTATTTTTTCCAGAATTTATAAAACGTGTTAACAAAACAGAGAATAGAAAACTGAAAGTATAAAGTACGGAAAGTAAAGAACACCAAGAATTTTATACTGGTTCGGCCAAATGTGCCTACTCCAGTCTTCGAGGACACCTTCCTCGGTATTCACTATCACCAGTGTCACAGAATTACACCTTAGCTCGATCCTTGGGCTTCACACCAACCCTATTCAAGCTATTCACAATACCTTTACAGAATTTCAGCACTATCACACCTCATACACCTTTTCACCTTTTGATTAAGCCTTATAAACTTGGCTTATCAATTACAACAATTCTACCACAATAAGGTGTATCTAAGCAGCATTACAATACTTCAAATATTTCACCACAAGCTGCACAATAAGAATAGAGAAGAAGAAGAAGATAGCATGAGAGGTGTGTCTTCAACTCTTCACTTCAACCTCTATTTATAGTGTGAGGCATCTCTTGTTGATAAGATTGCCATTTGTCACCTTGAATGTCATCAAACACACTTGTCTTTACACCATTGGTTCTTGTCTTCAAGACATTGCACACTTGGCACCTTCAAGCAATGTGATTTGTCCATCTATGTCACCAACTTTTTCAGCATTATATGACATGGAAATTTCAGATTTGAAGGAGATAAATGATGAGATAAATAAAGAGATAAATGATGAGTAAATCTCTCAAAAGTTAACCAAGTTTGTTCCATCATAATAGCACATGTGGGAGAAGAAATCTCTGCAGAAATTTGAATTCCATTCAGCCATAAAAACGTCCATATAGCCATGTGTGTGCCATGTTGACAACTTTTTGCCACCAAGTATAATCCCTGATTTTTGATTGGTTCTAGCATAATTTTCTTGTACACTTGTCATCACATGAGATAATCTTCTTGTACACATGTAAATGTATCATTTTGATGAGAAATATAAGAGTTAATCTCAGCCCTTGAATTCAAAATGAATGACTAGATTTAAGTAGAAAATAGTCAAAAACTATCTCCACCTTTCTCTCCTTGAAAGTTGTAACCATTTACCATGTCAATTGTGACATGAAATTACTGCACAATAATCTGAGAATAAGTCTTATAATGATATCATAAGATGACCATATAGTGTGACAAAATAAATGTCACATAACAAGAAATCCCGAGAATACCGAAAACCAAATATAGCATTAATAATCTTGATGTTGATACTTCAAGAATACCATAAGGAGTCCATAGTGATGATAATAATATCCTTGAGAAATAATCATAGTGAAGTCGTCTCGATATGCTCCGAGAATAAAAAGACGATAATTCCCTTGATAGCATTTTTTGAGAAAGATAGTCTTGTCTTGAAATAATTATGACGAATGTCATAGAGATAGTCTTGAGATGATAATATCATGTTACATAGTAACATATTATAGAATATGTGAAGACAATATACCTGCAAGACTTAAAATTCCACTTTTTGCCCTTTTTGGTAAGTTGTATAACTTCCACGGCATATTAGTTACAAGACATAATAATATTCATAAAAAATCAAATAATAAAATCACCAATATCATGTATGAAACATTAAGAACATATATGTAAATGAAAACAACTATTTAACACATAATATTTTTTCATAGATTAAGCGCTTTATGTAGTGCTTCATGTTGCCATCAGAACTCTCTGTTCAGAATTTCCAAATGAATAAAGCGCTTAGTGTAGCGCTCATAAACTCTCTGATCCCAGTTTTTCATATTGGATAAAGCGCTTGGTGTAGCGCACATAAACTCTCTGATCCCAGTTTTTCTATTGAATAAAGCGCTTGGTGTAGCGCGCGTAAACTCTCTGATCCCAGTTTTTCTATTGAATAAAGCGCTTGGTGTAGCGCGCGTAAACTCTCTGATCCCAGTTTTTCTATTGAATAAAGCGCTTTATAAAGCGTTCAATGTTTGAACTAAAGTTTCTGTTTAAACTTTCTGAAAGATAAAGCGCTTTATGAAGCGCTCAATATTCTTTGTTCAAACTTTCTCACATGTTTAATATGTTTCATCTTTTTATCATACGTGTGACACTTCCTTAAAATCATAACTTTGAAAATTATCCAAACATATTTTTCAACATTCTCCCCCTTTTGGATGATTTTCAAAAATAACTCTACATGATTTTAATGTCACAACTCGTTACCAATTGTTATCACATACTTACCAATTGTTTTGAAATTCTTTTTAAATACATGTTTTAACATATGTGCTCTCCCTCAACTGATATTCTCCCCCTTAACCTTTGCTCCTAACCAATTGAACACAAATCGAAACTTATACCAATTGAAAACTTATCATTCAACCTTAGAACCATGACTTAACAACTAAAATCATGTTCTTATATCTATCTCCCCCTTTATTTTGCAAATCATGCAAAAGATAGAATCACGCAATTGTATCGTAGGCCATCATACCTAACTTGGCTCGTAAGTTTTCAAAAGTGATTTGACTAAGGGGTTTAGTAAATATATCAGCAACCTGATGATCAGTTCTTACATGGTTTATGATTATATCCTCATTTTGAACATGGTCACGGAGGAAATGATATTTAACTTCTATGTGTTTGGCCTTAGAATGAAGTACCGGATTCCGAGAAAGATTGATCGCACTCGTGCTATCACAGAAAATTGGAATCTTATTCATTATAATGCCAAAGTCACTAAGTTGTTGTTTAAGCCAAAGTATTTGAGTAGTGCATAAACTTAAGGCTATATACTCGGCTTCAGTGGTAGAAAGAGCTACACTAGCTTGTTTCTTAGAAAACCAAGAGATTAAGTTGGTTCCTATGAATTGACACGTACCGCTAGTGGATTTTCTATCTATTTTGCAACCACCGTAATCAGCATCACTAAATGCGTATAATTCCAACTTAGCATTTCTATCGTACCAAAGTCCTAAATGAGGTGTATGTTTAATGTATCTAAATATCTTTTTCACCGCATTATAATGTGACACTTTAGGACAAGATTGAAACCTAGCATACATACACACACTAAACATTATATCAGGTCTTGATGCAGTTAAATACAACAATGATCCAATCATAGACCTATATAGTGTGTCATCAAAAGGTTTTCCATTTTCATCCTTGTCTAGTTTGGTACTAACACTCATGGGGGTAGTTGATGGTTTCAACTCTTCAAATCCAAACTTCTTAATCATATCATTAATATACTTAAGTTGGCTAATGTGGATTCCTTGAGGAGTTTGTTTGATTTGTAACCCTAAGAAGTAGTTCAATTCTCCTACCATTGACATCTCAAATTCAGACTTCATACACTCTTCGAAGTCTTTTACTAAGGTAGGGTTAGTTGAACCAAAGATAATGTCGTCTACATAGATTTGGACTCTTAATAAGTCATTATCTTTCCTTTTAAGAAACAACGTGTTATCTATGGTTCCCCTTTGATAGTTATTTGAAATAAGAAAATTTGCAAATCTATCATACCAAGCTCTTGGAGCTTGTTTTAACCCATACAAAGCTTTTTTAAGCTTATATACATGGTCAGGGTATTTTGGATCTTCAAATCCTGGGGGTTGTTTTACAAAAACTTCTTCTTGAATAAAACCATTCAAAAATGCACATTTAACATCCATTTGAAATAATTTAATACTACTCAAACTAGCAATAGCAAGCAATAATCTTATAGCTTCAAGACGTGCAACGGGCGCAAAAAGTTTCTTCATAATCAATTCCTTCCTGTTGATTATATCCTTGTGCAACAAGTCTAGCTTTATTTCGAGTAATATTACCTTGTTCATCCATTTTATTTCTAAACACCCATTTTGTACCAATAATAGATTTATTTTCAGGTTTAGACATCAAATCCCACACATCATTTCTAGTAAATTCATTCAATTTTTCATGCATTGCATTTACCCAAGATGAATCATTCAATGCTTCCTTAACATTCTTAGGTTCCAAATGTGAGATTAATGCATGTCCCTCGTCATGATCCAATTGTTTGATACTTCTACGAGTTTTAATTCCTTCATTTATATCTCCAATAATTAATTCTTTAGGATGTTTATGTTTGTCTTTTATGTGCCACCAATTCCTAGGTTGACTAGGTTCACCTTCATCTAGTTCAAATGTTTCATTAGTGTGAACATAATCATATACAATTGGAACATCTTGTAAGTTAGATGAATTATCTTCCAATTGCAAAATCTCTTGATTTACTTCACCTAAAGGTTCATGCATGTCTTGTTCAGGGGGAATAGAATCTAGGATGATCACATACAGGCTCAAGTAACAAGTCATCATCATCAAACATATTTTCAACATTATCATTTTGTTCTTTTTGAACTTTATCATACATGTCAATATGAGCATTTTCATTAAACTTTACATGTATTGATTCAATTATTTTTCTAGATACAGGATTATAACACCTATATGCCTTAGAATTAGTAGAATAACCAACAAATATGCATTCAATAGACTTTTGCTCAAATTTATCTAGGTTATCTTTTGTGTTGAGAACAAAACATTTGCAGCCGAAAACTCTTAGATAATCAATCTTTGGTTTTCTATTATTCAACAATTCATAAGGAGTTTTGTTTAATTTCTTTCTAATAGATAGTCGATTAATGATATAAGATGCACAATTTACGGCTTCCGCCCACAAAAATCTTGGAACTTTATTTTCACATAACATTGTTCTAGCAATTTCTTGAATTGTTCTATTTTTCCTTTCAACAACACCATTAAGTTGTGGGGTTCTAGGTGGTGAAAACTCATGTTTAATTCCATTTAATTCACAAAATTTAATCACAACTTTATTTTTAAATTCTCCACCACGATCACTCCTAATTCTTTTAACATTTTCTTCATAAAGATTTTCAAGTTGTTTAACAAGTTTCTCAAGTTCTAATGCAGCATCATCTTTATGAGATAAAAATAATGTCCATGTAAATCGTGAATAATCATCAACAATAACACATACATAATAATGACCACCAAGACTTCTTGTTCTACTTGGACCAAACAAGTCAATGTGAAGAAGTTCTAAAATATGACAAGTACTCACATCATGTTTTGATTTTAATGATTCTTTACATTGTTTTCCTTTAATGCAAGTTTCACATACTTGAAAGTTATGCAAATCTAATTTAGGAAAACCTCTTATTAAGTTCATTTTAGACAATTTTTCAATGGTAGAAATTCCAATATGTCCTAAGCGTCTATGCCTCAAATTAACATCAAAATCATACGACATAAAACATTTAATTTTGGCATCTAACATATTGTTAATGGATAACGTATAAACATTTCCATCTCTATCTCCTTTTAACACAGTTTCATCCTTTTTATTTGTAATATCGCAAGAAGTGAGATGAAAAGAGACATCAAAACCATTGTCAATAAATTGTGAAATACTTAATAAATTATAAGAAAGATTACTTACCAACAGCACATTCTCGATTTGAAAATTATTTGGACCACCAACTATGCCTTTTCCAATTACCTTGCCATAAGTATCATCACCAAATGTAACATTTGCTCCATTCTTAATTTCTTTTAACGTGATGAATAATGATGGATTTCCGGTCATGTGTCTTGAACATCCACTATCTAAAAACCATTTGTTCTTCAAATCTTCTTTCTTTATCCTCTTCTTTAATTCTTTATGAATATTGACCTGCAAAGAAGATAAAGTTTAGGTACCCTTTAGATGGGTCCTTAGACGTTAGTAACATCCTTGTTTATATACCCTTTGGGTATCCAAACTTGGATGTACCTTTTTGGCACATAATTGGCATTTTCATGGTTTGAAAAATATAAAGAATTATTATACATTTGACCATGCCATTTAAATGTAGATGAATTGTTTCCATATGAATTTTTCTTTGGCATATAAGAAACATTTTTAGCCCAAGATGAATGATTTCTAGAATAACCATATGAATAACCATGTCTTGTTGATTTTTTTCTATATGAGACATAATTGTTTTTACTTTGTTTAGGCAAATTTGTATACATGTATGCATAATTTCTATATGCAAAATTTTGCCTAGGAACATGTTGTGCAACTCTTGTTTTAGAAGGAGGAGTAGGAAGAATTGGCACATTTTTCTTTACAACATAAGGCAATTTAGAAATAGAAGAAACAAAGTTTGTCTTTTTGCTTAATTTATCATGCTCTTCTTTATATCCTAATCCAGTTTTGTCATTTCCATATTTTTGTGATGCAATTAATGAATCCAACTTGTTTGTTCCAGATTTAAATTGTTCCAACGTTTTTTCTAAGTCAAGTTTGCATGCCTTTAACAAGGAAATTTCATTTTCATATTCATTTAGTTTTGATTTTAGCAGGCAATTTTCAGAACTAAGTTTTTGTTCATTATTTTTATGCAAACCTATTTTGGTTTCTAATGAATTAAGAATACTAGATGATTCTTCTTTTGAAGACTCTAATTGAGTCGAAACTTCCAAGTTGGACGTCTTCAACTTGTTGTTTTCCTCAATTAGTTTCTTTTTCTCTTTAGACAGCTTTTTACAATGAGCATGCATTTTCATAAATTCAATATGCATTTCATCAAGAGACATGTCATTTTCAGAATCTAAATCAGAAGAAGATGTTACCTCTTTTGAAACAAAGCACACTTGTGCTTCTTCATCTTCGGATTGCTCGGATTCTGAGTCGGATGAGTCACTCCAAGTACTAGCCTTCATTGCTCTTTTACCTTTCTTTGACTTTGACTCCTTTTGTTTATTCCTTTGAATCTCTTTTGTTTGCTTGTTCTTGTTTGGACAATCATAAGAAATATGTCCCTTTTGTCCACATTCATAGCATTTTAACTCTTTGTTATACCATTTTTCATTATTCTCATTCTTAGAAGAATTATTTCTTTTAAGTTGAGAAGGAGTAGAAGAAGATTGTTTTCTATTTGTACGTTTAAAAAATCTTCTCAATTTTCTCGCTACTAAAATTAAATCATCATCTAACTCACTATCATCATTTTCTTCATCAATGCTCACATGTGAAGATTCGACAGTTTTGAAAGCAATAGCCTTACCGGACTGTTTTGAAGACTCAGATTTTCTTTGATTCATTTTTGCTTCATATACCTTGAGTGAGCCAATCAATTCATCCATTTTGGTGATTGATTTCATTTCTTCAATCGCAGTAACCTTTACATCCCATTCAGCAGGCAGGCTTCGAAGGACCTTTTGTACCTTCTCTTTATTTGTAAAAGTCTTTCCTAATGACTCAAGAGCATTAAACACATTAGTAAGCCTTAAATCCATAGAAACTATGGATTCGTTGGGCAGCATTTTAAAGCATTCTAATTCAGTCATAAGCATATTAATTTTTGAATCTTTAACATCGCTTGTACCTTCATGCTTTAATTCCAAAGATTTCCACATATCATGAGCACTATTGCAATTAGAAACATAACCTGCTTCGGAAGTAGTAAGACCATTCAAGAGTAATTGCATAGCTTTAGCATTCATAGACATCTTTTTCTTATCATCACTAGTCCATTCGCTTTTGTATTTTTCTACCTCTTGTGTCACATCATTTACTTTAACAACTTTGGTAGGAATATACGGACCATCCTCAACTATTGACCATAAATCAATATCTATAGCCATCAAGAATAATTTCATTCTCAACTTCCAATGAACAAAGTTATTACCATCAAAAAGAGGAGGACGTTGAGTAGACATACCTTCTAACTCACCTTTGTGAGGAACTATGGCCATTGTGTGAAAGTAGCTAAGGTACCTTGTTTTTGTCTCGTGTTCTTAGAGTGGTGTAACCAGGCTCTGATACCAATTGTTGGATCGAAATCCCTGCACAAACACCACTAGAGGGGGGTGAATAGTGGTTAGCGGAAATTACACTATTTTAAACCCATTTCAAAACCCCTCAGTTCTGAAATCTGAAACTCAGAAAACAGAAACTGTTTTTGAAAATATTTTTCCGACTTTGAAAACACTTCCAAAAATTATGAAACTTTCCAGGAACATACTTCAAGATGTTTTCTAACTCCTGTAAAAATATCAAGTCAAAATAAAATCTTTAAAACGTTCAACTAATCAAAAACTTTTTGTCTACACAGAATTCCAGAACAGAGTTCAGAAAATGACTCAACTTCACAAATTTCTTCCCGTCAATCCCAAGTCCAAAACCTTTGAAACTTTAACACAATAACCCTTAAGATATGTATAATAATGGGTTGAAACAGTTTTGGAAAATTCGTTTGGGAAGTTAGTCAACCAAGTCACTTTTCTCAACTTTTGCAAATCTGAAAAACAGATTGTAGCAGTTGCAGAACTTTGGACTTTTGATTAACCTAAACTTATCCAAATTGAGTCAAATTGGTTTCAAATGAAAGCTAAGAGACTAAAGTATGTCTCTGCAAAATTTTAGCAATTTTGAAAACTGTTTACTATTTTTTCCAGAATTTATAAAACGTGTTAACAAAACAGAGAATAGAAAACTGAAAGTATAAAGTACGGAAAGTAAAGAACACCAAGAATTTTATACTGGTTCGGCCAAATGTCCCTACTCCAGTCTTCGAGGACACCTTCCTCGGTATTCACTATCACCAGTGTCATAGAATTACACCTTAGCTCGATCCTTGGGCTTCACACCAACCCTATTCAAGCTATTCACAATACCTTTACAGAATTTCAGCACTATCACACCTCATACACCTTTTCACCTTTTGATTAAGCCTTATAAACTTGGCTTATCAATTACAACAATTCTACCACAATAAGGTGTATCTAAGCAGCATTACAATACTTCAAATATTTCACCACAAGCTGCACAATAAGAATAGAGAAGAAGAAGAAGATAGCATGAGAGGTGTGTCTTCAACTCTTCACTTCAACCTCTATTTATAGTGTGAGGCATCCCTTGTTGATAAGATTGCCATTTGTCACCTTGAATGTCATCAAACACACTTGTCTTTACACCATTGGTTCTTGTCTTCAAGACATTGCACACTTGACACCTTCAAGCAATGTGATTTGTCCATCTATGTCACCAACTTTTTCAGCATTATATGACATGGAAATTTCAGATTTGAAGGAGATAAATGATGAGATAAATAAAGAGATAAATGATGAGTAAATCTCTCAAAAGTTAACCAAGTTTGTTCCATCATAATAGCACATGTGGGAGAAGAAATCTCTGCAGAAATTTGAATTCCATTCAGCCATAAAAACGTCCATATAGCCATGTGTGTGCCATGTTGACAACTTTTTGCCACCAAGTATAATCCCTGATTTTTGATTGGTTCTAGCATAATTTCCTTGTACACTTGTCATCACATGAGATAATCTTCTTGTACACATGTAAATGTATCATTTTGATGAGAAATATAAGAGTTAATCTCAGCCCTTGAATTCAAAATGAATGACTAGATTTAAGTAGAAAATAGTCAAAAACTATCTCCACCTTTCTCTCCTTGAAAGTTGTAACCATTTACCATGTCAATTGTGACATGAAATTACTGCACAATAATCTGAGAATAAGTCTTATAATGATATCATAAGATGACCATATAGTGTGACAAAATAAATGTCACATAACAAGAAATCCCGAGAATACCGAAAACCAAATATAGCATTAATAATCTTGATGTTGATACTTCAAGAATACCATAAGGAGTCCATAATGATGATAATAATATCCTTGAGAAATAATCATAGTGAAGTCGTCGCGATATGCTCCGAGAATAAAAAGACGATAATTCCCTTGATAGCATTTTTTGAGAAAGATAGTCTTGTCTTGAAATAATTATGACGAATGTCATAGAGATAGTCTTGAGATGATAATATCATGTTACATAGTAACATATTATAGAATATGTGAAGACAATATACCTGCAAGACTTAAAATTCCACTTTTTGCCCTTTTTGGTAAGTCGTATAACTTCCACGGCATATTAGTTACAAGACATAATAATATTCATAAAAAATCAAATAATAAAATCACCAATATCATGTATGAAACATTAAGAACATATATGTAAATGAAAACAACTATTTATCACATTTGTAACACATAATAATATTTTTTCATAGATTAAGCGCTTTATGTAGTGCTTCATGTTGCCATCAGAACTCTCTGTTCAGAATTTCCAAATGAATAAAGCGCTTAGTGTAGCGCTCATAAACTCTCTGATCCCAGTTTTTCATATTGGATAAAGCGCTTGGTGTAGCGCACATAAACTCTCTGATCCCAGTTTTTCTATTGAATAAAGCGCTTGGTGTAGCGCGCGTAAACTCTCTGATCCCAGTTTTTCTATTGAATAAAGCGCTTGGTGTAGCGCGCGTAAACTCTCTGATCCCAGTTTTTCTATTGAATAAAGCGCTTTATAAAGCGTTCAATGTTTGAACTAAAGTTTCTGTTTAAACTTTCTGAAAGATAAAGCGCTTTATGAAGCGCTCAATATTCTTTGTTCAAACTTTCTCACATGTTTAATATGTTTCATCTTTTTATCATACGTGTGACACTTCCTTAAAATCATAACTTTGAAAATTATCCAAACATATTTTTCAACAATGTATATGCTAATTCTTCTTATTTACCAAATTATAACAATGCTAAAAATGTGCCTAGAAGGTATATTCAAGTTTGGATACCTAAGGGATATCTAAACAAGAATAGTGCCCCTAACATTCAAGGACCCAAGTAAAGGGTACCTAAAACTTTGTCTCCATTGTTGGATAAACGCAAGGAATGCAAGAAGGAGGCAAAGTCAAAGAATCTAAAAACCAAATGGTTTTTAGATAGTGGATGTTCGAGGCATATGACAGGGAACCCCAAACTATTCATCGAATTGGAACACATCAAGGATGGAGGAAAAGTAACATTCGGTGACAACAACAAAGGACAAGTTGTTGGAAAAGGAACAATTGGGGACCCTAACACATTTCAAATACGAAATGTGTTATTAGTAAGCAATCTATCTTATAATTTACTTAGTATTTCTCAACTTATAGATTGTGGTTATAATGTCTCCTTTCTTCCCAATTCTTGTGATATAATAAATGAAAAAGGAGAAACGGTTTTAAAAGGAAATAGAGATGGAAATATTTATATTCTTACCTTAGATAACATGTTAGATGCTAAGGTTAAGTGTCTAATATCACATGACTTAGATGTAAATTTATGGCATAGAAGATTAGGCCATATAGGAATTTCAACTATTAAGAAATTGTCTAAGAAGAATTTAATTAGAGGAATGCCTAAGTTAGACTTAGATAATTTTCAAATGTGTGAAACATGTATTAAGGGAAAACACATTAAAGAAACCTTAAAACCGAAACATGAAGTGAGTACTAGTCATGTACTAGAATTGCTTCATTTAGACTTATTTGGTCCAAGTAGGACAAGAAGTCTAGGTAGACACTACTATGTGTGTGTCATAGTAGATGATTACTCACGCTACACATGGACGTTATTCTTAACACACAAAGACGATGCTCCATTAGCAATCAAAACTCTTATTAAGCAACTTGAAAACATTTATGAAGAAAATGTTAAAAGAATTAGAAGCGATAGAGGTGGAGAATTTAAAAACAAAGACGTAATAAAATTTTGCGAACTATATGGAATAAAACATGAATTCTCACCACCTAGAACACCACAACTCAATGGAGTTGTTGAACGTAAAAATAGAACAATTCAAGAAGTTGCTAGGACAATGCTGTGTGAAAATAAATTACCTAAATATTTATGGGCTGAAGCTGTTAGTTGTGCATGCTATATTATAAATAGGCTCACTATTAGAAAGAAATTAAATAAAACGCCTTATGAATTGCTAAACAATAGACAACCTAAGATAGATTATCTTAAAGTATTCGGATGTAAATGTTTTGTGCTGAACACTAAGGATAATCTAGATAAATTTGAACAAAAGTCTATTGAATGCATATTTGTTGGGTATTCAACTAACTCAAGAGCATATAGGTGTTATAATCCTGCATCTAGAAAAATAATTGAATCCATACATGTGAAATTCAATGAAAATGCATGCTTTGAAGTTAGTGATAAACATCAACATAAACAAGAAACAAATATTGAAAATATGTTTGATGATGATGTATTACTTGAGCCTGTGCTTGATCATCTAGAACTAACTCCCCCTGAACAAGACAAACATGAACCCTTAGATGAAGTAAATCAAGAGACTCTGCAATTAAAAGATACAACTAATGATCCAATTACATATGATAACGTTCACACTAATGAAATATTTGAACAAGATGAGGGTGAACTTAATCAATCTAGGAATTGGTGGCACCCTAGAGAACTAATCATTGGGGATCCAAGTGTTGGGGTTAAAACACGTAGAAATATGAGTCAACTTGAAGGACATAGCTTAATCTCCCAATTAGAACCTAAGAACGTAAAGGAAGCCTTAGGTGACATATCATGGATAGATGCTATGCATGAGGAATTAAATCAATTCACAAGGAACAACGTGTGGGACTTAGTACCTAAACCTAAAGACAAGTCTATCATAGGAACTAAATGGGTTTTTAGGAATAAAATGGATGAACAAGGAAATATTACAAGGAATAAGGCTAGACTAGTCTCACAAGGTTATAATCAACAAGAAGGAATAGATTATGAAGAAACCTTTGCACCCGTTGCACGACTAGAAGCAATTAGATTGTTACTTGCGATTGCAAGTATAAGCAAAATTAAGCTCTTCCAAATGGATGTCAAGAGTGCGTTCTTGAATGGATACATCCAAGAAGAAGTGTTTGTAAAACAACCTCCTGGATTCGAAGATCCGAAGAATCCGAACCATGTTTATAAGCTTAAGAAAGCTCTATATGGTTTAAAACAAGCTCCAAGAGCTTGGTATGATAGATTTGCAAACTTTCTTATTGCAAATAATTATCAAAGGGGGACCGTCGACAACACATTATTCCTAAGAAGAAAAGGTAATGATTTGTTAATAGTTCAAATATACGTAGATGATATAATCTTTGGTTCAACCAACCCTACTTTAGTAAAAGACTTCGAAGAATGTACGAAGTCAGAGTTTGAAATGTCAATGGTAGGAGAGTTGAATTATTTCTTAGGACTTCAAATCAAACAAACCCCTCAAGGAATTCACATTAGCCAACTTAAGTATGTCAATGATATGATTAAGAAGTTTGGCTTTGAAGAGTTGAAACCTACAACTACGCCTATGAATGTTAGCACCAAACTAGACAAGGATGAAAATGGTAAAACTTTTGATGACACACTCTATAGGTCTATGATTGGATCACTATTATACTTAACTGCATCAAGACCTGATATCATATTTAGTGTGTGTATGTGTGCTAGGTTTCAATCTTGTCCTAAGGTATCACATTACAATGCAGTTAAAAAGATCTTTAGATATCTTAAGCATACACCTCACTTAGGACTGTGGTATGATACAAACGCTAAGTTGGAATTACACGCATATAGTGATGCTGATTATGGTGGTTGCAGGTTAGATAGAAAATCTACTAGCGGTACATGTCAATTCATAGGAACCAATTTGATCTCTTGGTTTTCTAAAAAGAAAGCTAGTGTAGCTCTTTCTACCACTGAAGCCGAGTATATCGCTTTGAGTTTATGTACTACCGAAATACTTTGGCTTAAACAGCAACTTAGTGATTTTGGCATTAAAATGAATAAGATTCCAATTTTCTGCGATAGCACAAGTGCAATCAATCTTTCCCGTAATCCGGTGCTTCATTCTAAGGCCAAACACATTGAGGTGCGATACCACTTTCTTCGCGATCATGTTCAAAATGAGGACATAGTGATAAACCATATAAGAACTGATTACCAAATCGCTGACATCTTCACCAAACCTCTTAATCAAGCCACTTTTGAAAACTTACGAGCCAAATTAGGAATGATGACTTACGATACCATTGTATAGTTCTATCTTTTGCATGATTTGCAAAATAAAGGGAGAGATAGAATAAGAACATGATTTTAGTTGGTAAGTCATGTTTTAGTTGGTAAGTCATGATGAATCATATGCTAAGTTTTTATTGGTATAAATTTTGGAGCATAGGTTAAGGGGGAGAGTATGAGTTGCGGGGGAGCGGCATACTATTTAAAAGTTGAAACCATAGTTGAAAACATTTGGTTAAACTTTTGGTTATAAGTTGTGACATTAAAATCATGTTAGGTTATTTTGAAAATCATCCAAAAGGGGGAGAATGTTGAGAAATATGTTTGGATAATTTTCAAAGTCATGATTTTAAGTGATGAATACTTAAAAATGTCACATATGGTGTTATAAATGAAAGAGTTGAATAAGTGAAGAAAAATGACACGATGTCTAGGGTTGTTAGAAATATTTTTCTAAAATGTGATAAAATAGTTGTTTTTATTTTTACATGATTTATATATGTTTATCATGTTGTGATTATGTGATTTTTATGATGATAATATCTTGTGACTAATATGCCCTCGAAGTTTCTACAACTTACCAAAAAGGGCAAAAGTGGTATTTTGAGTTTTGTAGGTACTCGACATGGTGAATATAATTCAATAAGATATTATCATCTTATTTATTATCAAGAAGGTGTTATTATATTTAATTCTGACCATCGGGGTCATTTCTGGAGTTTTATCTCACTAGAGGCATTTTGGTCATTTTATCCCCGAAGACAGTTTCGGTATTTTTACTCAAGGAATCTCTTGCGTATCTTATTATATTCATTCTGGAGTTCATTTAGTATATTCTTGAAGATTATTTGGTGGTTTTCTATTTTATTCTCTCATTTGATGATTTTATCGACGGTAGCGGGATATGTGACGGTATTCGATGTCACGTTCTATTTTCTCTTGAAGACTCTTATATATATGTTATTGGAGGTTCTTAATCATCATCTTTCAGAGATTACAAGGTGTCCTTGGTGCAAGATTCATCACAATATGTCAAGGAGAAATGAGAATTTTGATATTATATGTTGACATAACCTTGTCAACTATTATTTGTTGATTTCTCCTCAAAAATCTGAGTTGGTATACATACACACAGCCTCCAAAACGTGATTATACATGTGGAGATGATGTTTTTCTCATTTTATGAGTTGGAGACAAGAAGACAAACCAAAAGCAAGCTAGTTGGCAAAAGTTGCCAACTTGAAATTTCAAATTTGAATGTAATGGAGACAAGGTTGTTGGAGATGATTATGGAGGTGCTTTAATTCAAAATTCTCAGCCATCTCATGGTCTAAAAGTTGGAGAGAATATGCCATCAATTCACTCTATAAATAGAAGGCAAGGTGAAGAAGAGAAGACACACACTTGAAAGCAAAAATTGAAGATTGTTGTCTTGCTATTCTCTTCTCATATTTTTGTTCATACTTTGTGTAGCTAAGGTGTTCCATTTCTAGTTGTTGTCCAGCTACACTATACACACCTTCTTGTGTCTTATTTGTAAGATTGATTAGCCAAATCTATAAGGCTACATCAATAGGTGATAGAGGTGTTGCAACCAAGAGTTGCATAAAGGTGTTCATCCAAGTCTTGAATAGGATTGGTGTTTAACCCAAGGATAAAGCTTGGTTCTTGCTGTAATTTGGTTCATACCATAGTGAAATCCAAGGAAAGGTGTTCCTTGGGACTGGAGTAGGTCACATTGACCGAACCAGGATAAATTCTCGGTGTTCTTCTCTTGTTTCTTTATTTCTGTTTTCTGCCCGTTTTTGACTGCAGTTTTCACACAACTTCTCACAATTTGAAAAAATATCTAAACACTTTCCAAATTCGTGATTTTTGGTGGAGTTATACTTCAGACTGTTAGCTTTCATTTGCAATAAGAATCACTTGATTTGAGCAAGGGAAAGTTAGTCTTTCAGTCTTTGGAAGATAACTGCTCCAATCTAGATGCAATCTGACCAGTTTTGAGAAAACTTAAATTCTGTATTTTTCAAGAGTTGGTTAAGGTCAAGGCCTTTTGGAAACTTCATCTACACATCCTAAGGAGTATTTTGATATAAATATCAACCCTTTTGGTTGAGTATTCAAAGAGAAACACGTTTTGCAAAATCAGCAACATTCTGTCCAATTCTGTCCAGATTGACCATCTCAATCTTTTTATTTATTTAAAGGGACAAACGATCTTATTTTTGTCTGATTTTTGGATAGAGTCTTGTTAACTCATCGAAGTTAAATTCTGGAAATTTTTATAATTTTTGGAGTTGTGTACAATTATTTGTTAATTTTTGAAAAACGGGTTCTGAATCTGAGGTGGTTTCAGATTCTGTTTTCAAAGGGGATTTTAACAAAGGGTTATAGTGTAATTTCCGCTAACCACTATTCACCCGCCCTCTAGTGGTGTTTATTGCAGGTGCACGGTCCAACAGAATAAGAACATGATTTTAGTTGGTAAGTCATGTTTTAGTTGGTAAGTCATGATAGATCATATGCTAAGTTTTTATTGGTATAAAATTTGGAGCATAGGTTAAGGGGGAGAGTATGAGTTGCGGGGGAGCGGCATACTATTCAAAAGTTGAAAACATAGTTGAAAACATTTGGTTAAACTTTTGGTTATAAGTTGTGACATTAAAATCATGTTAGGTTATTTTGAAAATCATCCAAAAGGGGGAGAATGTTGAGAAATATGTTTGGATAATTTTCAAAGTCATGATTTTAAGTGATGAATACTTACTTGTAGAACCTCAGGCGCTACCATCTCTCCCAAAACCAATTGGTGACAGGAGATGCGCATACCCTAGCCTTATAGTGCATTCAGCACACAAGCGCCTACGGCATTCGACTGTGACTTGGCCCACACGGCCTACGCCCACCGGCCTACGCCACGGGACAATTGATGCACCCAACAATCTCCCCCTCAGCAATTGCTCCTGCTGGGAATCGAACCTGTGACCTCGCTCTGATACCACTTGTAAGACCTCAGGCGCTACCATCTCTCCCAAAACCAATTGCTCCTGCTGGGAATCGAACCCGTGACCTCGCTCTGATACCACTTGTAGGACCTTAGGCGCTACCATCTCTCCCAAAACTAATTGGTTTTGGGAGAGATGGTAGCGCCTGAGGTCCTACAAGTGGTATCAGAGCGAGGTCACGGGTTCGATTCCCAGCAGGAGCAATTGCTGAGGTGGAGATTGTTGGGTGCATCAATTGTCCCGTGGCGTAGGCCGGTGGGCGTAGGCCGTGTGGGCCAAGTCACAGTCGAATGCCGTAGGTGCTTGTGTGCTGAATGCACTATAAGGCTAGGGTATGCGCATCTCCTGTCACCAATTGGTTTTGGGAGAGATGGTAGCGCCTGAGGTCCTACAGATGCATTTCCCTAGGATCACTTTGAAATCTAGCACATAAGCACACTTCATGTAAAATATCAGGTCTACTTGCGGTTAAATAAAATAGACTACCTATAATGCCACGATACAAGATTACCTCGACATGTTTTTCTTTCTCATCCTTGTCAAGCTTGACACTTGTGCTTATTGGGGTGTTTACTTCTATTCCTTCACAAAAGTTGTACTTTTTGAGCAAGTCCTTTGGGTATTTGGTTTGAGAGATGTACACTCTTTTTTCGATTTGCTTGATTTTTAGTCCAAGAAAGTAATTTAGCTCTCCCATCATGCTCATCTCGAATTCACCTTGCATTAAATTAGCAAATTACTCACAAAGACAATTGTTAGTAGCACCAAAAATAATATCATCAACATATACTTATACAATTAATTGATTTCTACCTTGTTCTTTTATAAACAAAGTAGTGTCAACTTTACCCCTTGAGAATCCGTTATTAAGAAGAAAAGTACTTAACCTCTCGTACCAAGCTCTTAGAGCTTATTTAAGACCATAAAGAGCCTTTTTAAGTTTGAAAACATGATGTGGTGAATCATGACATTCAAACCCAGGAGATTGTGCAACATACACTTCTTCTTGAATAACACCATTCAAGAAGGCGGATTTAACATCCATTTGGTAAAGTTTAAAATCTCTATAGCAAGCGTATGCCAATTACATTCTAATCGCTTCAACCCATGCTACGGGTGCAAATGTCTCATCAAAATCGATACCTTCTTCTTGACGGTATCCTTGAGCAACTAATCTTGCTTTGTTTCTAGTGACATTTCCTTGATCGTCCATCTTGTTACGAATTACCCATTTCATACCAATAATGGGATGATCATGTGGTTTGGGAACCAACTCCCAAACATCACTTCTTTCAAATTAGTTTAATTCTTCTTGCATAGCCAAGATCCAATTTTCATCAACAAGTGCATCTTCGACATTCTTAGGCTCTATAAGATATACAAATGTATTCTCTCTATATTGCCATCGTGTGGTGATACCCCTATTCAAATTGTTGGACAGTGCACCTGCAATAAACACCACTAGAGGGAGGTGAATAGTGGTTAGTGGAAATTACACTACTACCCTTGATAAAAATCCCTTTGAAAACAGAATCTTAACTACCTCAGATTCAGAACCCATTGTTGAAAAGTTCAAAAATCCTTGTACACAACTCCAAAAATTATGAAAATTTACAGATCTTAACTTCAAGCTGTTAACAAGACTCTATCCAAAAATCAGACAAAAATAAGATTGTTGGCCCTTCACAAAAATAAAAAGATTAAGATGGTCAATCTATACAGAATTGGACAGAATGTTGCTGATTCGCTTTCAATACTCAACCAAAAAGGTTGAACTTTATGTCAAAACACTCCTTAGGATGTCTAGTCTATGATTACAATGGGCACTGACCTTGAACAATTCTTGATCAATTCAAAATTCAAGTTTTCTCAAAACTGGTCAGATTACAGCAAGATTGGAGCAGTTATCTTGCAAAGACTGAAAGCCTATTTTTTCCTTGATCAAATCAAGTGATTCTTGTTGCAAATTAAAGCTAACTATTTGAAGTATAAATCCACCAAAAATCACGAATTTTGAAAGTGTTTAGCTATTTTTTCAAAACATGAGAATTTGTGAGAAAACTACAGTAAAAACGGACAGAAAACAGAAAGGTAGAAACAAGACAAGAACACCGAGGATTTATCATGGTTCGTCATGTGACCTACTCCAGTCCTAAAGAACACCTTTCCTTAGATTTCACTATGGTATGAATCAACTTACAACAAGAACCAAGCTTGACCCTTGGGTTATACATCAATCATATTCAAGATTTGGATAAACACATTCTATGCAACACTTAGTTGCAAAACCTCTACCACCTATTGATGTAGCCTTATAGAATTGGCTAATCAATCTTACAAATAAAGCTCAAGAGGCTTGTAGCTCAACAAATACAACAAGAACACCTTTGCTACAAATAATGGAACAAGAACAACAACAAGAGGATGATAGCTAGACAAATCAACAAATGCTTTCAAGTGAGCTTCAAGTGTGTTTCATCTTCTTCACCATTGCCTCCTATTTATAGTCTGAAGTGAGCATTGGAGATAAGAATTCACATGTGTCACCATCTTCATCATCAAGCTTAAGTGTCTTCACATCATTCGTTGGGCTTGTACACTTGGCAACATAAAGCAAAATGATTGGTCCACCTTGGAGACATAATGCTGGCCGAATGTTTTCTCCAAAAATGACATGGAATTTTGCTTGAAAAGTAGAGATAATAGCAAGGGATAATACTCCACTATCACCTCAATTCCTTGGCAAGATAATAGGCATGTGGGTGTAGAAAATTTCAAACCAAAAACAGCTCCAACTTCAGACATACTAGCCGTTTTCTTTGAATTTAAATTTTCCGATTTGGCAAATCCTTTTTGGTTGGTCCACTTGCCACCAATCCATAAAATGAATAACATATAATACTCATCTGCTAATACACATTTTTGAGCATATGTATATGTATATCAACTCAAATTTTTAAAGAAGAAATCACTAAAAAATAATTGACAAAATTATGTCAACATATAACACCAAAATTCCCAATATTTCTTCTTCTATGTTGTGATCATTTTCACACTTTTAACACATTTGATATTTCTGTATAATGATGATAAATATGCTCCCATAACATAGATAAGAGGGTCTTCAAGAAAGAAATAGAATGTGACATCACAACTCGTCACATATCCCGCTATAGTCAATAATATCATCATGTGAGAGAAATAATATAAGACCACCATATAATCTTCAAATAATCACATCTCAACTCCATAATGATAATAAGAATATACTCAATAGATTCCTTGAGTTAAAATACCAAAAATACCCTCAGGGGTGAAATGACTAAAATGCCCCCTGGTGAGATAAAACTCCAGAAATGACCCCGATGGTCAGAAATAATCATAATATCATCTTTGTCACGATAAATAAGATGAGAATAATTCCTTGATATATATCCACCATATCATGTTCCTACAAAACTCAAAATACTAATTTTGCCCTTTTTGGTAAGTTGTAGAAACTTCCAAGGCACATTAGTCAAAATGTATTTATAATCATCAAAAACACATAATAATCACATAATGAACATGTATAAATCATGTACAAACGAAAACAACCACTTTATAAATTTTTAGAAAAATATTTCTAAAAACCCTAGACATAGATCGATCGAAGTGCCTCAGCTTCAGAGATCGATGTCTCATAGTAAGTTTCAGAGTTTGCCTCTGACCTACATCAATCGATCGAAGTGAGTGTTCAATGTACATCGATCGATCGATGTGTCTCAGGTTTAGAGATCGATGTCTCATCGTAAGGTCTTGAACTTTCACTGCCTTACATAGATCGATCGATGTGAGGGATCGAAGTACATCGATCGATCGAAGTGCAACAACCTGAGAGATCGATGTCAACTTTTTCAACTTTTTCAACTTTTAATCACATATAACATCATGTATGATATTTTTAGTATTTACTAATTAAAATCATGACTTTGAAAATTATCCAAACCCCTTAATCAAGATTGGCTCGTAAGTTTTCAACAACCTGAGGTATCGTAAGTCATCATACCTAACTTGGCTCGTAAGTTTTCAAAATTGACTTGATTAAGGGGTTTGGTGAAGATATCAGCCATTTGGTGATCAGTTTTTATATGGTTTATAACTATATCCTCCTTTTGAACATGATCTCGAAGGAAGTGATATTATACCTCAATGTGTTTGGCCTTAGAATGAAGTACAAGATTCCGTAAAAGATTGATCACACTTGCGCTATCGCAAAAAATTGGAATCTTATTCATTTTAATGCCAAAATCATTAAGTTGTTGTTTAAGCCAAAGTGTTTGGGTAGTGCAAAAGCTTAAGGCCATATACTCGGCTTAAGTGGTAGAAAGAGCTACACTAGCTTGCTTTTTAGAAAACCAAGAGATCAAGTTGGTTCCTATGAATTGACACGTACCGCTAGTGGATTTTCTGTCTAACTTTCAACCACCATAATCAGCATCACTATATGCGTATAATTCCAACTTAGCGTTTCTATCATACCAAAGTCCTAAGTGAGGTGTGTGCTTAATGTATCTAAAGATCTTTTTCACCGCATTGTAATGAGATACCTTAGGACAAGATTGAAACCTAGCATACATACACAAACTAAACATGATGTCAGGTCTTGATGCAGTTAAATATAACAATGAGTCAATCATAGACCTATATAATGTGTCATCAAAAGGTTTACCATTTTCATCCTTATCTAATTTGGTGCTAACGCTCATAGGTGTAGGTGTTGGTTTCAACTCTTCAAAGCCAAACTTCTTAATCATATCATTGACATACTTATGTTGGCTAATGTGGATTCCTTGAGATGTTTGTTTGATTTGTAATCTTAAGAAATAATTCAACTCTCCTACCATTGACATTTCAAATTCTGACTTCATACACTCTTCGAAGTCTTTTACTAATGTAGGGTTGGTTGAATCAAAAATTATATCATCTACATATATTTGAACTATTAATAAGTCATTATCATTTCTTCTTAGATATAATGTGTTGTCTATGGTCCCCCTTTGATAATTATTTGCAATAATAAAGTTTGCAAATCTATCATACCAAGCTCTTAGAGCTTGTTTCAATCCATATAGAGCTTTCTTAAGCTTGTATACATGGTTAGGATTCTTTGGATCTTCGAATCCAGGGGGTTGTCTTATAAACACCTCTTCTTGGATGTATCCATTCAACATGCAATAGCAAGTTATAATCTAATTGCTTCTAGTCGTGCAACGGTTGTAAAGGTTTCTTCATAATCTATTCTTTCTTGTTGATTATAACCATGTGCAACTAGCTTAGACTTATTTCTTATAATATTTCCTTGTTCATCCATTTTATTCCTAAAGACCCCTTTAGTTCCTATTATAGACTTGCCTTCAGGTTTAGGTACTAAGTCCCACACGTTGTTCCTTTGTGAATTGGTTCAATTCCTCATGCATGACATCTACCCAAGATATATCACCTAAGGCTTCTTTTATATTCTTAGGTTCTAAGTGTGAGATTCAGCTATGTACTTCAGGTTGAATTATATTTCTACGTGTTCTAACCCCAACACTTGGATCCATAATGATTAATTCTTTAGGATGCCACCAACTCCTAGATTGACTAGGTTCACCCTCATCTTGTTCAAATGTTTCATTAGTGTGAACATTGTCATATACAATTGAATCATCTTGTAAGTCAGTTGTATTATCTTCCAATTGCAAAATCTGTTCATTTATTTCAACTAAGGGTTCATGCATGTCTTGTTCAGGGGGAGTTGGTTCAAGATAATCAAGTACAGGATCAAGTAATACATCATCATCATCAAACGTATTTTCAACGTTATTCTCATGTTTATGTTGAGTTTTATTACTAACTTCAAAGCATGCATTTTCATTGAATTTCACATGTGTAGATTCAATTATTTTTCTAGATGCATGATTATAACACCTATATGCTCTTGAATTAGGTGAATAACCAACAAATATACATTCAATAGACTTTTGCTTAAATTTGTCTAGATTATCCTTAGTGTTCAACACAAAACACTTACATCCAAATACTCTAAGAAAATCTATCTTAGGTTGTCTATTGTTTAACAATCCATAAGATGTTTTATTTAATTTCTTTCTAATAGAAAACCTATTTATTATATAACAAGCACAACTTACAGCTTCAGCCCATAAATAACTTGGTAATTTATTTTCACATATTATTGTTCTAGCAACTTCTTGAATTGTTCTATTTTTACGTTCAACAACTCCGTTGAGTTGTGGTGTTCTAGGTGGTGAGAATTCGTGTTTAATTCCATGTAATTCACAAAACTTGATTACATCTTTGTTTTTAAATTCTCCACCTCTATCACTTTTAATTCTTTTAACATTTTCTTTGTATATATTTTCAAGTTTCTTAATAAGAGTTTCGATTGCTAATGGAGCATGGTCTTTGTGTGTTAAGAACAATGTCCATGTGTAGCGTAAGTAATCATCTACTATGACACACACATAGTAGTGTCCACCTAGACTTCTTGTCTTACTTGGACCAAATAAGTCTAAGTGAAGCAATCCTAGTACAAGACTAGTGCTCACTTCATGTTTCGGTTTTAATGTTTCTTTGATCTGCTTTCCTTTAATACATGTTTCACATATTTGAAAATTAAGTCTAACTTAGGCATTCCTCTAATCAAATTCTTCTTAGATAATTTCTTAATGGTTGAAATTCTTATATGGCCTAATCTTCTATGCCATAAATCACATTTAAGTCATGTGATATTAAACACTTAACTTTAGCATCTAACATGTTATCTAAGGTAAGAGTATAAATGTTACTATCTTTATTTCCTTTTAAAACAATTTCTCCTTTTTTATTTATAATATCACAAGAATTGGGAAGAAAAGAATCTGCAATCTATAAGTTGAGAAATACTTAATATATTATAAGAGAGATTACTTACTAACACATTTCGTATGTGAAATGTGTTAGGGTCCCAAATTGTTCCTTTTCCAACAACTTGTCCTTTGTTGTTGTCACCGAATGTTACCTTTCCTCCATCCTTGATATGTTCCAATTCGATGAATAGTTTGGGGTTGCCCATCATATGTCGTGAACATCCACTATCTAAAAATCATTTAGTTTTTAGATTCTTTGACTTTGCCTCCTTCTTGCATTCCTTGCGATTTTCCTACAATGGAGACAAAGTTTTAGGTACCCTTTATTTGGGTCCTTGAATGTTAGGGGCACCATCCTTGTTTAGATATCCCTTAGTATCCAAACTTGAACATACCTTCTAGGCATATTTTTAGCATTGTTATAATTAGAAAAATATAAAGGATTTGCATATTCATGATCATTCCACTTAAGTGAAGATGCATTGCTATACATCTTGTGCCTTGGTTGATAACTATTATAAGGCATGTGATTTTGTTTCTTGAATGGCTCTATGTAAGTGTGTTCATATGCATTTCTACAAGACTTATTTGAGTGTTGCCTATACTTAGGTTCATAATAAGTTGGATGCATTTTATTATGTCTAGTTGCATTTGTATACATGCAGACATAATTTCTAGGTTGTCTAGATGCAAAGTTTTGCCTAGTTGTACGTTTATACGTGTGTACATTCGTGGCGTGTGTTGTATTTTTGCCATAGAACAAACAGAAGAAGGAGTAGAAGAATATGCAACAGAAAAAGTTGATTTCGTTGTATTATATGGCATATTTGTACTAAATGAGACAAACTTGGTCTTTTTATCTACTTTGGCATTTTCTTCTTTATATCCTAACCCGGTTTTATCATTTCCATATTTTTGTGATGATATAAGTGTATCTAACATATTTGCACCAGATTTAAATTGTTCTAACATTTTTTCTAAGGTAAGTTTGGAAGATTTAAGTTTTACTATTTCCGTTGGTTTAGTTTTACCTCGTATACTCTAAGTGAACCGATTAATTCATCCATCGTAGAGATTGACTTTGTTTCTTCAATTGCCGTGACCTTAGGATCCTATTGAGCAGGAAGCCCCACAGCACCTTTTGCATTTTCTCATTGTTGGTGAATGATTTTCCTAAAGATTCACGGGCACTGAAAATATTAGTAATTCTCAAATCCATATATGTTATGGATTCGTTTGGCAACATTCTGAAAGATTCTAATTTAGTCATAAGCATGTTTATTTTTGATTCTTTTACACCGCTTGTACCTTCATGCTTTAATACAAGTGATTTCCACATATGATGTGCACTTATGCAATTTGACACATATCCTGCTTCAGAAGTTGTAAGTCCATTCAAAAGCAATTGCGTGGCTTTAGTATTCATGGATATTTTCTTTTTATCTTCCGATGACCATTCAATTTCATATTTTTCAACCTCTTGTGTGACTCCACTAACTCGTACAATTTCATTGGAATGTACGGCCCATCTTCAACTATAGACCATAAATCGATGTCTATAGCCATTAAGAATAGTCTCATACTTAGTTTCCAATGAACATCATTATTACCATCAAAAAGAGGAGGACATTGTCCGGACATACCTTCCAACTCACCTTTGTGAGAAACTATGGCCATTGTATGTACCTTTAATCTTAGATTAGCAGACTAAATTGAAATATTATTTCTTGGCCTTGTGTTGTTTGTACGGTGTTGAATCTTTCTTCTTTGAGTGGTGTAGACCTCGATCTGATACTAATTTTTAGACCATGCACCTGCAATAAACACACTAGAGGGGGTGAATAGTGGTCAGCGGAATTTACACTACTACCCTTGAAAAAAATCCCTTTGAAAACAGAATCTCAGACTACCTCAGATTAAGAACCCGTTTTTCAAAAATTCAAAAATCCTTGTACAAAAATTCAAAAATTATGAAAATTTCTAGAGCTTAACTTCAAGGTGTTAGCAAGACTCTGTCCAAAAATCAGACAAAAATAAGATCGTTTGACCCTTCAAACAAATAAGAAGATACAGATGGTCAATCTGGACAGAATTGGATAGAATGTTGCTGAAATTGAAAAACGTATTTCGCTTTGAATACTTAACCAAAACGGTTGAAATTTATGTCAAAACACTCCTTAGGATGTCTAGTTTATGATTCCAAAAGGCACTGACCTTGAACAATTCTTGATTAATAAAGAATTCAAGTGTTCTCAAAACTGGTCAGATTGCAGCCAGATTAGAGCAGCTATCTTGCAAAGACTGGAAGACTATTTTTCCCTTGCTCAAATCAAGTGATTCTTGTTGCAAATGAAAGGTAACAGTCTGAAGTATAACTCCACCAAAAATCACGAATTTTGAAAGTGTTTAGCTAAGAAATTGTGTGAAAACTGCAGTAAAAAGGGACAGAAAACAGAAAGGTGGAAACAAGACAAGAACACCGAGGATTTATCCTGGTTCGTCAATGTGACCTACTCCAATCCCAAGGAACACCTTTCCTTGGATTTCGCTATGGTATGAATCAACTTACAACAAGAACCAAGCTTGACCCTTTGGTTATACACCAATCTTATTCAAGACTTGGATGCACACCTTCTATGCAACACTTAGTTGCAACACCTCTACCACTTATTGATGTAGCTTTATAGCCAAGAGGCTTGTAGCTCAACAAATACAAGAAGAACACCTTTGCTACATATAATGGAACAAGACAACAACAAGAAGATGATAGCTAGACAAATCAACAAATTCTTTCAAGTGAGCTTCAAGTGTGTTTCATCTTCTTCACCATTGCCTCCTATTTATAGTGTGAAGTGAGCTTCGGAGATAAGAATTCACATGTGTCACCATCTTCATCATCAAGCTTAAGTGTCTTCACATCATTGGTTGGCCTTGTACACTTAGCAACATAAAGCAAAATGATTGGTCCACCTTGGAGACATAATGCTGGCCGAATTTTTCTCCAAAAATGACATGGAATTTTGCTTGAAAAGTAGAGATAATAGCAAGGGATAATACTCCACTATCCCCTCAACTCCTTGGCAAGATAATAGGCATGTGGGTGTAGAAAATTTCAAACCAAAAACAGCTCCAACTTTAGGCATACTAGCCGTTTTCTTTGAATTTAAATTTTCCTATTTGCCAAATCCTTTTTGGTTGGTCCACTTGTCATCAATCCATAAAATGAATAACATATAATACTCATATGCAAATACACATTTTGGAGCATATGTATATGTATATCAACTCAAATTTTTAAAGGAGAAATCACCAAATAATAATTGACAAAATTATGTCAACATGTAACACCAAAATTTCCAATATTTCTTCTTCTATGTTGTGATCATTTCCACACCTTTAACATCTTTGTTATTTTTGTCTAATGATGATAAATATGCTCCCATAACATAGATAAGAGGTTCTTCAAGAAAGAAATAGAATGTGACATCAAAACTCTCACAGTTCTATTGAAAAGACACCATTCAAGGTATTGTATAGAAGAGAGTGTCGATCTCCATTGTATTGGGACGAGGTTGGTGAGAGAACTATTATGGGCTCGGAGCTAATGTAGCAACCTTTGAAAAGATCAAAGTGATACGTGATAGATTGAAGGCTGCCCAAGACCATAGCAAAAGATGGGCGGACACAAAAAGACAGCCGATTGAGTTTGAAGTGGGCGAGAAAATGTATTTGCGCATTTCACTGACCAAGGGTGTGATGAGATTTATGATTAAGGAGAAACTGAGCCCTTGATTTATTGGCCCTTATGAGATTCTAGAGAAATTTGGAGCTCTTGCGTATCAGTTGGCCCTACCTCCTACATTATCCCAGGTACATAATGTGTTTCACGTATCTCAGTTGCGGCATTATGTACATGATCTGACTCATATACTGGAACAGCAGCCTGTGATAATTAAAGATGATGCTACGTGTGAGGAGGTTCCAGTACGGATTGTGGACTGTAAAAAACATATATTGAGGAGACGAACAATTCCATTCGTGAAAGTACAGTGGAGTAATCATACTAAACAAGAAGCGGCTTGGGAGCCAGAGTAGCAAATGCAGAAGCAACATCAACAACTTTTCGTATGAGGCATATAAGTTCCGAGGGCAAAACTTTCTATAAGGGGGGAGAATGTTATGACCCAGACAATTCTTTCGTTATGTCATAATGATTCCAATACTGTAAATATAATTACGTAGGTATATGATTAATAAAATTTCTTTTTGTATACCGATACATTAGCGAATAGATGACAAACATTTGAGATTATACAATAAAACTTAAATTAAACTAGTTAATAACAACTTAAGTCATTAGGATAAATTAAATCAAAAGGAAAATACATGACACAATAATTTTTTACAACTTAAATAAAAGAAAACAAAGTACATAAATGAAAGAAACAGAAAAGAAAAAGGAAAAAGAAAGGTCAAGACAAGTTGTCATAAGCATGCTTAGGATTTTTGCATAAAATAATGCATGCTTGAAATATTGTCATAAACCCCATGCCTCCAACTCATACTTGTCAAAGTTTGTCCCCAAACCCATTCCCCCCACTCCAATGGCCGGTCACCCTTGTAAGAAAAGAGGGTTTCCCACTTTCTTCAACACTTCCACATTTCATCATTTTAATCTTCAACAAACTATCATCTCTTCTCCAAGAAAATCCAAGAAAACTCCAAAACACCCCTTCTCCTTCCCTAATGGCCAAATTCTCCTCCAATAACAAGGAGAAGATTTTCTTCTCTTTTCTTTACACCAGCATCACCCAAACAAATCTTCATAAATTTCCATCAATTAAGAGAGATTCAAGAAGGTTGTAGAATCTAGAATTAAAGGAAACCAAGGTAAGAATTTATTGTAGCTTAAGTTGGATTCTTCTATATATATTTAGCTTCATAAGTTGCTCACTAACCCTACCATTTTTCCTCTAAAACCGTGACTTCATGGAAGGAAGGAGAAGTATTTTTATTCTAAGCTAAAAGAACCCTCATCTTAAGTGTAAGAAAAGTGACAAGGCCAAGTACTCTCCGTAGATCCTTCATGGATTTACAAAGGCTAAATATTTATGTTCATAACAAAGTTGGATCATCATGAAGTATGTTCAAGTTCTTACCATAAGAACATAGAAAATCTATGTTCTAAAGTGATATAAATATATATATAGACAATATATATGATCAGCCATACCCCTGAAAATGCATAAACTTTATGTAAAAATGAAATAAAAGAAGATTTAGAGAAGGTGTATGAAGAAAATAAAGAAAAGGAGAGAAGATATATGTAAAGTTAAGAAAGTGTATAAAGTTTTCAACTTTGGTTTGATGGCTTATGTATCTTATAGAGATGATCATCAAGTATGCATTTTCTATGTGTTTTTCGTTTTCAGATTTTTGAAAATCATATTTTAACATGTTTATGTATGCATCTTAAGCATTACTTACATACATGGTCTCAACGTTTGTTGGATGATCATCATCTTCATGTATACATATTGGTATAACACGGCCAAATGGCCTTTTTGAGTACTTCAATTGAGCTTCATCATTTTCATCTTCAAGATGTGTATTTAGATGATGATTATGGCTCAAAAAGTACACTTTTTATGATTTCCATTATGTTTATGTTTATGAGTTTCATTTATGTCATAATATTAGAATTAAGTAAAAGTCAGGAGGACAATATGTACATGTTTATTATGAAAACATACAATATATAACTTGTATATAAAAAGGAAGAAAAATGAGATTTAAATATGTGTATAAACAGTAGTACAAAAATTCGGCCTAGTGGCCTTAATGTAATAAAATGGAATGTGTCATGTTAAAGAAGTACATATGAATATAGTCATGCATATATATACACAGCCCTTAGTGTATTAAAGATAGAAACTATTTCATATAGATTATATATATACATATACATGCATTACTATGAAATATATATATATATATATATGTGTGTGTGTGTGTATGTATGTATGTATGTATGGACTATATATAGATATATATAGACAGCCTTAAGGCCAATTAAAGAGCAAATTGATTTAAATTCTATGTTATATTCACTTATATGTACCATGGTAATAATGAATAAAGTATGGCATAAGTTAGGCATTATATGTGATATGTTAAAAGAATTAGGAATTAAGGGTTTTAATTATTTAAGTGTTGAAATATGAATTGTATATGGAAAATACAAATTACAGAAGTGGTGTAGGATGAAAAATTATAAAAAGTGGGTTGTTTTGTATGTCATGGCCGAATGGTCATCAATTGGGGAAACATGGTATTTTCATTAAGTTATGATATGTGGGATGTAAATAAGTAATTGATGTTATAAGTTGTAGTATGACCAGATACCCTCATATAACGGAGTCTCATGTTGCATGAAATCAATGTTTGAAAAGTTATGGTATCGCATTGCATGTTTCAATTGTTTATAAGCATATGAATAATAAACACTAGACGGATGATTCCAATGACACACTTTATGTTATGTTATGATATGTTGTAGCCGTTCTGACATCAGCATTAGAATGGTAGGTGTCAGGGGCCCATGTGTACATTATGGCTGGGTGTAACGCCGGGTCCGGAACACGGGATCTCAGTCATAATGACTCACCGTTAGAATATGTACATATGTTTATGTTGTTTTATGTCATTCATGATCATCAAATATGCATTTTTCGATGTCTTTTTAGTTTTCATATATTTTAAGATCATGTCTTTAACATGTTTATGTATGCATCATAAGAATGATTTACATACATGGTCTCAATTGTTGTTTTCTGATCATCATCTTCATGTATACATATATATAACACGGCCAATGGCCTATTTGGATACTTCACTTGAGCTTCATCATTTCCATCTTCAAGATGTGTATTTAGATGATGATTATGGCTCAAAAAGTACACTTTTTATGATTTCCATTAAGTTTATGTTTAAGTGTTTCCTTTATGTCATAATCTTAGAATTAAGTAAAAAGAAGGAAGACAATATGTACATGTTTATTATGAAAACATACAAATTATAACATGTATATAAAAAAGAAGAAAAATGAGATTTAAATATGTATAAGGAGTGGTATAAAAATTCAGCCAAGTGGCCTTAATGTAATAAAATAAAATGTGACATATTAAAGAAGTATATATATGAATATTGATATGCCTACATACACGGCCACTAGGGTAATAATGATATAAATTGCTTAATATAGCTTATATATACATATAAGCGTATTATTATGGAGGATATATATATATACTACAGACGTATATATGGCCTAATGCCAACTAAATGACCAAAATGTTTCAATTTACATTTTATGTCCATTTATATGTAAAATGTATAATAATGAATAAAGTATGATTATAAGTTATGTATGTGGGAGATATGTTTAAGGGAGTATGAATAAAAAGGTTTTAACCACCTAATTGTTGGAATATGAATTGTATTATAGAAAATACAAATTAAGAAAGTAGTGTTGGATGAAAAAATTATGAAAGTGGGTTGTTTTTGATATCATGGCCAAATGGTCATCATTTAGGGGTAAAAGTGGTATTTTTTTTCCAAGTTATGGTATGTAGGATGTTAATAAGTAAGTCAGGTTATAAATTGTAGCATGACCAAAATACCCTCATAGGACGGAGTCTCATGCTGCATGAAATTAAGGTTTGAAAAGCTATGATTTCGCATCACATATTTCAAAAAGTTCAAAAGCATATGAATAATAAACACGAGACGAATGATTATAATGAGACATGATATGTTATGTTATGTTCATGATCATGATTATTTTATGTAATATTGTACTTATCCTGACATCGGGACCTGAGTGGTAGGTGTCAGGGGCCCATGTTTACATTATGGCTGAGTGTAACACTGGGTCCGGGACACATGATCTCAGTCATAATGTGTCGCTGTTAGAACATGTACATATGTTTATGATGTTTTATATCATACATGTACTATATGGGGAATCATTCGATATGTCATGAGTAATTATTCTTATGAAAAGAGCTATAGCTAATGATGAATATGTTATGTCTTCATGTTATGAAAATGTCATTTTATGAAAGTTATGAAAATCACGTCACGTTTATGAAAAGTCATTTTATGAAAAATCATGTTATGAAAATTTATGTCTAATGCATCATGTCATGATCATGTCCCTTAGATTATGGTTAGAATACTCGTAAGTTTATTATGACCTTAAGTTGATTAAGGAAGACTATGTTTAAAGATGTGACAACTATAAGTGAGGACCTTAGTATGATAGGGACTAGTATGTAAGTATAGACAGGTATGCTAGGGATGGACTGAAGAAGAAAGTTATGATTTCTACGGTATGATGTAAATTATTATGTTCTGTTTTATTCTTGTATCATGCCCTTTATTTGTAAACGGAGATGTGATTATTTATGTTTGTTATTATGATATTATTATATGTCACCCTTCTCCTCATGCATGATCCACATGACGTATCTAGTAGGATTACTTGTTGAGCGAATAATATTGGCTGTCGCTCATACTTGCTTTATCACATTACAAAGGACAGGGACACTGACGCCTTGTTCATTGAGGAAGAATCCCGGCTAGAGTACGCGTGAGCTGAGATGTAGGCCAGAGCCATGTATTTGATATGTTGGGGCTTTATTTTATTGTGATGTACTTAGACTATCTTGAGATATTGTACTTCATGATTTGTACACACCTGGACGATTTGTATTATTATGCATATCGTAAGTTTATCTTTATTTTGCTTCCATTATTTCGATTTACGATTCATGTCGACATGCACATGTATAGTGTCGACGCCTTGTATTACTCGTAATAGAGTACAACGGGTTCAACGTACCAAAACCCTAGTTCTGGGCGGGGCGCTACACTTTGCACATATGGCCTCGGTCCGGGCAGGGCGCTACACCTCGCATATATGGCCTTGGCTGGATCGATTGAAGAAGACTTAAGTACCGTCCTTTAGGCGCTTAATGCCTATAAACAATTGTCAACTGAACGCTTGAGTGGTAAGTATTCCAACTCCTCTTGGACCATTGACTCAAGCGCCTCTTATCATATGACCAGTAATGTATCCCTTTTACATAATTGTTCACGCACTCTTCCGCGTACTGTGCGATTGCCCAATGGTAGTCAGACGCAGAGTAATTCGCGAGGGGGCGATCCATCTTAATACTCATCTTGTGCTTGACAAAGTGTTGTTTGTGCCTCACTTGACGTGTAACTTGTTGTCGGTATCTCAATTATTAAATAATAATGCTTATGTTATTGAGTTTACTAAAGACGGTTGTGTGATACAGGACCAATGTACCCAGACGAGGATTGGAGTGGATGAGCTGACTAATGGGCTATACTTGCTGAGGGCTCCTTCTGCCGAACTGACCTGCATCCTAGGGGCTCCTTCCACCAAATAGTCATGCACCCTGGGGGTGGAGGACAATGTGGCTCTGTGGCACAATCGATTGGGCCATCATTCTAGTAGTGTCTTACGAATGCTTTGTAAAACTGCTTTTCATTTAAATAAAGATATTGATGTTCTATGTGAAATTTGTTTTCGGCAAAACAAATAAAACGGCCCTTTGAGTTGAGCAAAACGTTAGTTGAACGGTGTTTTGCTTTAGTGCATTGTGACGTGGGGCCCTTATCGTGAGAAAACTTTGTGTGGTGCATCCTATTTTTTGACCTTTGTGGATGATTGATCGCATGCGGTCTGGATGTATCTTCTCACGACAAAAGACCACGTCGCCTCGGTTGTTCGTCAGGTCTTTGGTATGATCAATACACAAAAGAACGGCAAATCAAAATTTTCTAGAACCATAACACTTTGAATTTTCTTCTCTTCACGCATTCTTCGTGGAGCGGTGTGTTCTCCATCGCACATCTAATCAATACACTCCTCAACAATGTCCTTAATGTTGCTCACACCTTGTGTGTTCAAGCCAATCTACCACTCTCCTTTTGGGGCGAATGTGTCCTTACGGCGACCTATATAATCAATCGCACACCAACTGTTGTCCTCGGTGGCAAGGATCCTTAGAGATATTGTTTAGAAAGCCTCCAGCCTACTTGCATCTTCGACCTTTTGGAAGTTTATGCCATGTCCATAATGATCAATGGCTTTGTGGCAAATTTCAGACCAGAAGCCGTAACAGCGTCTTTGTCGGCTATCCGAGTGGTCAAAAAGGCTAGCGTGTGTATGATCTTGCTACACCACAGATTCTTCGTCACTCTCAACGTCACTTTTGCTGAGACTGTGTTCCCCTTTGCTGCTTCCACCTCAGCCTCCCCACCTTGCACCTCGGCATCTCCCTCTTTGGTCACTGACGATTTCCAGCCAGCTCCTGAGCAAGCTGACTAGACAACTTGGCCCTCGACTCCGAATCTCGGCCGCGGCTATCAACTCAAGAAACCTCCAGCCAAATCTATAGATTATGAGCTGAATCACGCTCAGTGTAGCCCCTTGGCCATCTAATCTACAACATCCCTTTGCTCAGGTACTTCGTACTCTAACCATAACTTTCTTAGTACTCATCGGTTTTTGCCACCCATCAGGCTTTTCTCGCTCCCATCATATTACATGCAGAACCCCAAAACTATCTCAAGCTGTCCAGCACCCCGAATGGCACACGACCATGCAGGCGAAATTCTAGCATTGGAAGACAACCACACTGGGACCCTTGAGACGCTACCACCGGCAAATGAGCTATTGGTTGTAAGTGGATCTATAAGATCAAATACAACTCAGATGGCAGTGTAGAACACTATAAAGCACGTCTTGTTATCCATGGTAATCATCAAATTGATGGCATTGATTACAATAAGGCCTTTGCTCCAACCGCCAAAATGGTCACTATTCGTGTGCTTTTAGCGCTTGCTGCTGCCCGTCGCTTTTCCACGTGTCAAATGGGCATTCGCAATGTCTTTCTCCATGGTGACCTCCATGAGGAAGTCTACATGAATCCTCCTCCTGGGTTTGCCTTTTCTGGCCCCACTCAGGTTTGTCGACTTCGCAAATCTTTATATGGGCTTAAACAGGCCCCTCGTTGTTGATTTGCTAAGTTTTTCGATGCTCTCCGGGACTAAGGTTTTGTTCAATCTTATTTCGATTATTCGTTGTTCGGTTACCTGCGTGGTCCTGTTCAACTTTACCTTCTAGTCTACATTGATGATCTTATTATTGTTGGCGATTCTCCGCCTGTCATGGATGTTCTTAAAGACTATCTCAGTCGTTGCTTTCATATGAAGAATCTCGACCCTTTAAAGTATTTTCTTGGGCTCGAAGTGGCCCGTAGCTGAGCTGGGGATTTTTGTGTCACGGGGCAAATACACACTTGATATTATTGCTGATTGCGGCTTAATGTCTTCCAAGCCTTCGGCCGTCCCGCTTGAGCGACAACATCAACTGTCCCAATCGACCAGCTTACTCTTGGATGATCTGTTTCATTATCATCATCTTTTTAGGCATTTGGTGTAATTTTCTGTGACCCGTCTTGAGATTTCCTATGCCGTTCATACTTTAGCTCAATTTATGCAGACTCCTCGTCTTGATCATTGGAAAGCATCTCTCAAAGTTTTCCGTTATTTGAAGGGACATCTAGGTCAAAAGATTCTCTTCCCTTCTACCAGCGACCTTCGCCTGCTTGCTTATTGTGACTCTGATTGGGCTAGTTGTCCTCTTACTCGTCGATCTATTACTGTGTACTTTATTCAGCTCGGCACAACTCCTATTTCTTGGAAGATTAAGAAACAAACTACTGTCTCTCGGTCTTCAACTGAGGCAGAGTATCATGGGATGGCATACACTACGTGTGAACTTAAATGACTGCTAGATTTTCTTCGATTCTTCTGCTCTTCCCATTCGGGTCCGATCAACCTCTTCACGGATAGTCAGTTGGCGTTACATTAAACGCATAATCCTGTGTCTCATAAGCAAACAAGTATATTGAAGTTGACTGCCATTTCTTGCGAGACGCGGTTCTTGAAGGCTTTATTCGCCCCTGCATGTCTCGATATCTCATCAGCTTGCCGACATTATGACCAAATATCTCGGCACGCTAGACTTCCGATTTCTTCTGTCCAAGTTGGGGCATTTCGAATCTCCACGTGCCAACTTGAGGGGAATGTTAATGAGGCTGAGCTACTGATCTGACCTACCGGGAGTGACCATCTTGGTTGACTACTGTGGCTGAGCTGGTCTGCCGGAACTAACCTGATCGACTACATCGATCACAAATATTGGTTGATCACAGTGATTGGATATAGATTGAGAATATCCAATATCTGATTAATATGTGATCCTTCATAATTATCTGTTGTTATTGATTTGATTTGTATCTATCATTACTATAGTGGTATCTATCATTACCATATTTTATAGATTTGATTGTTAAGGATTTGCCTAACACTTTAGGTAATTATCCTCACATTGTACTTTATAAATTCATATGATAGAATAAGAGCAAATGGCAGATTTGAAGTGCGAGATATTATTTTATGTTGAGAAATATGTTTGGATAATTTTCAAAGTCATGATTTTAAGTGATGAATATTTAAAAATGTCACACATGGTGTTATATGTGATTAAAAGTTGAATAAGTTGAACAAGTTGACATCGATCTCTCAGGTTGTTGCACATCGATCGATCTATGTACATAGATCTCTCACATCGATCGATCTATGTAAGGCAGAAAAGTTTAAGACCTTTCTGTGAAACATCGATCTCTAAACCTAAGACACATCGATCGATCGATGTACATCGAACTCTCACTTCGATCGATCGATGTAGGTCAGAGACAAAACCTGAACCTTTATGTGAGACATCGATCCATGAAGATGAGGCACTTCGATCGATCGATGTCTAGAGTTTTTAGAAATAATTTTCTAAAATGTGATAAAATGGTTGTTTTTATTTGTACATGATTTATACATGCTCATTATGTGCTTATTATGTGTTTTTGGTGATTATTATTGTCTTGTGACTAACGTACCTTGGAAGTTTCTACAACTTACCAAAAAGGGCAAATTGGTATTTTAAGTTTTGTAGGAACATCATATGGTGAAAAATATTTCAAGTGCATATTATTATCTTGGTTATCATGACAAAGGTGGTATTGTGATTATTTCTGACCATCGGGGGTATTTCTGGAGTTTTCTCACACCAGGGGTATTTTGGTCATTTTACCTCCAAGGGTATTTTTGGTATTTTCACTCAAGGAATCTCTTGAGCATATTATTATCTTCATTCTGGAGCTGTGTTATTATTATTTTGAAGATTATATGGTGATCTTATATCTTATTCTCACAACCGATGATATTATTGACTATAGCTGAATATGTGACGATTTGAGATGTCACATTCTATTTTTTCTTGAAGACCCTCTTATATATGTTATAAGAGGATATTAATCATCATCTTTTAGAGATTACAAGGTGTCCTTGGTGCAAGATTCATCACAATATGTAAAGGAGAAGAAAGAAGGAATTTTGGTGTTATATGTTGACATAATCTTGTCAACACTTATTCATTATTTTTTATTCACAAAATTTGAGTTGGTATACATAGATACAACATCAAAAACGTCCATAAACAGGTGGAGAGGGTGGTGTACTGATTTTATGACTTTTGGACAAGTGGAAAATTCAAAAACAAGCTAGTTGGCAAAAGTTGCCAACTTGAAATTTCAAATTTGAATGTAATGGAGACAAGGTTGTTGGAGATGATTATGGAGGTGCATTAATTCAAAATTCTCAGCCATCACATGGTCTAAAAGTTGGAGAGAATATGCCATCTATTCACACTATAAATAGGAGGCAAGGTGAAGAAGAGAAGACACACACTTGAAAGCAAAAATTGAAGATTGTTGTCTTGTTATTCTCTTCTCATATTTTCGTTTATACTTTGTGTAGCCAAGGTGTTCCATTTCTAGTTGTTGTCCAGCTACACTATACACACCTTCTTGTGTCTTATTTGTAAGAATGATTAGCCAAATCTATAAGGCTACATCAATAGGTGATAGAGGTGTTGCAACCAAGAGTTGCATAAAGGTGTTCATCCAAGTCTTGAATAGGGTTGGTGTTTAACCCAAGGATCAAGCTTGGTTCTTGCTGTAATTTGGTTCATACCATAGTGAAATCCAAGGAAAGGTGTTCCTTGGGACTGGAGTAGGTCATATTGACCGAACCAGGATAAATTCTCGGTGTTCTTCTCTTGTTTCTTTATTTCTGTTTTCTGCCCGTTTTTGACTGCAGTTTTCACACAACTTCTCACAATTTGAAAAAATATCTAAACACTTTCAAAATTCGTGATTTTTGGTGAAGTTATACTTCAGACTGTTAGCTTTCATTTGCAACAAGAATCACTTGATTTGAGCAAGGGAAAGTTAGTCTTTCAGTCTTTGCAAGATAACTGCTCCAATCGGGATGCAATCTGACCAGTTTTGAGAAAACTTAAATTCTGTATTTTTGAAGAGTTGGTTAAGGTCAGGGCCTTTTGGAAACTTCATCTATACATCCTAAGGAGTGTTTTGATATAAAGATCAACCTTTTTGGTTGAGTATTCAAAGAGAAACACGTTTTGCAAAATCAGCAACATTCTGTCCAATTCTGTCCAGATTGACCATCTGAATCTTTTTATTTATTTGAAGGGCCAAACGATCTTATTTTGTCTGATTTTTGGATAGAGTCTTGTTAACTCATTGAAGTTAAATTCTGAAAATTTCCATAATTTTTGGAGTTGTGTACAATTATTTGTGAATTTTTGAAAAACGGGTTCTGAATCTGAGGTGGTTTCAGATTCTGTTTTCAAAGGGGATTTTAACAAAGGGTTGTAGTGTAATTTCCGCTAACCACTATTCACCCCCCCTCTAGTGGTGTTTATTGCAGGTGCACGGTCCAACATTTTACAGCCAGACATTCTTGTTTGCGTGATGCTGAAATGCATGCTCTTGCTCAAAAACAGAACATGGACGCTTGAACTCTTCCTGTTGATAAGAAAACCGTTGGTTGTAATAGATTTATCGTATCGAGTATAACTCGGCCCGTATTATTGAACGTTACATAGCTCGTCTAGCTATTTAGGATAACAAACAAGTTGAAGATAGTTATTATGATGAAACATTCATTTCGCTTGCCAAAACAGTTACTGTCTGACTTTTCTTATGATGGTTTATGTCCGCCCATCAAATGGATGTTCATTATAACTTTCTTCATTGTGATTGGAAGGAAACAGTCTATATGCGTCATCTTCCTAACCTTTTTGTCTCAAATTTTAACTTTGTTTCTTGTATTATGAAGTCTCTCTACGAACTTAAACAAACTCATCGATGTTGGTATATGAAGCTTAAGCTCTCCACAAATATGGCTTTGTTTAGCCTTATGCTGATTATTTCCTTTTTACTTTACATCCTGGTGATCGTGTCTTACCTATTATTGTGTATGTCAATTACTTAATTATTGCTGACAATTGTTATGTTGATCTTCGTGCTATATGCTACTTTCCAGTTGAAAGAGTTGGGTTCGTTAAAGTATTTTTTTGGTGTTAATTTTCTACAAACTGACCACGTATAAACGAAATTGGATGAAACTAAGATAGAGTAGTCTCCGTGAGAAAAGAGAACCAAAAACGATTGCAGCAGAAATTGGAATGAATGCAAAATGGCTTCTTGAATTTTCAGTCCAGCAACATCACACCATATAAGGAAGAAGAGAACGCGTAAAATTACAAAAACAACCCTGGTAACTAACTGCCTACACTTATTAACGTAAGGGCAATGTAGACATTTCACGTGTTTAAACCAACTCCCGCCTTCGTCCCTTCGCGCGTTCTAACGCCTTGCTGCAGCAGTTACAAACTGCTGCAGCATGCCTTCGTCAGCTCCACTCAGTCACGTGGGTTGAGCCAATCATCTCCCTTTATTTTAACATCTTGAGACTTCTACATCCAGCTCAAGCTAACTGCCAGCTTCTCCAACGCATAACACCCTCACTTCAGCAAAATCTCCAAAGTGTTCGACCAAATGCCTTTTGCTACACTTGATGCAAAGCTCCTACATCTTCAACACCCCCCCTCAAGCCGTGCTTGGCATAAATGTTACAGAATCCAAATGTGCTGAGAAGGTCATTCATCCTCTTTGAATCCAGAGCTTTCGTAAATATATCGGCAGCCTGAAGATCAGTTCTGATGGGCATCAGTTTAATAACATCACCTTGCACCTTCTCCCTGAATATGTGGCAATCAATTTCGATGTGCTTGGTTCTTTCATGGAACACAGGGTTCTCAGCTATATGCATTGTACTTTTGCTATCACAGAAAACCTTCACTGGCTCCTGCTTCTGGATCTGCAAATCTTTAGACAAGTACAGCAACCACTGTGTTAATTTTCTACAAACTGACCACGTATAAACGAAATTGGATGAAACTAAGATAGAGTAGTCTCTGTGAGAAAAGAGAACCAAAAACGATTGCAGCAGAAATTGGAATGAATGCAAAATGGCTTCTTGAATTTTCAGTCCAGCAACATCACACCATATAAGGAAGAAGAGAACGCGTAAAATTACAAAAACAACCCTGGTAACTAACTGCCTACACTTATTAACGTAAGTGCAATGTAGACATTTCACGTGTTTAAACCAACTCCCGCCTTCGTCCCTTCGCGCGTTCTAACGCCTTGCTGCAGCAGTTAAAAACTGCTGCAGCATGCCTTCGTCAGCTCCACTCAGTCACGTGGGTTGAGCCAATCATCTCCCTTTATTTTAACATCTTGAGACTTCTACATCCAGCTCAAGCTAACTGCCAGCTTCTCCAACGCATAACACCCTCACTTCAGCAAAATCTCCAAAGTGTTCGACCAAATGCCTTTTGCTACACTTGATGCAAAGCTCCTACATCTTCAACACCCCCCCTCAAGCCGTGCTTGGCATAAATGTTACAGACTCCAAATGTGCTGAGAAGGTCATTCATCCTCTTTGAATCCAGAGCTTTCGTAAATATATCGGCAGCCTGAAGATCAGTTCTGATGGGCATCAGTTTAATAACATCACCTTGCACCTTCTCCCTGACTATGTGGCAATCAATTTCGATGTGCTTTGTTCTTTCATGGAACACAGGGTTCTCAGCTATATGCATTGCACTTTTGCTATCACAGAAAACCTTCAATGGCTCCTGCTTCTGGATCTGCAAATCTTTAGACAAGTACAACAACCACTGTATTTCACACACCAAGGCCGCCAATGCCCTGTACTCAGCTTTTGCTGAGGACTTCGACAAAGTTGATTGTTTTTTAGCTTTCCACGAAATCAATGCGTCCCCTAAGAATACGCAAAAGCCTGTCACACTTCTTCTTGTCTCACTACATCCTGCCCAATCTGAATCAGAAAAGGCCTTTAGCCTGGATAAAATAGCCCTTGACCCACTGTTCCTTTTATGTATCTGAGCAGCCTGTGAGCAGCTTTGAGATGTTGCTCTGTTGGACTATCAAGGAATTGACTAAGCTGTTGCACTGAAAATGATATGTCTGGCCGTGTGATCGTAAGATATATAAGCTTTCCTATCAAACTTCTGTAGGCTGAATTGTCTTCCAATGCGGGTGAATCTCTATGGATTAGCTTCAAGTTTGTCTCCATGGGAGTCTTGGCAGGCTTAGCCCCTAGAAATCCAGTCTGTTCCAAGAGTTCCAACGCATATTTCCTCTGATTCACCATGAGCCCCCTGGGACCGAGCCACTTCGATGCCTAAGAAGTATCTTAGGTCCCCAAGATCTTTAATCTTGAAAGTATTATGCAGTTGAGATTTCAGATGCTGAATGGGCAGCAGAGATGAGGAAACCAAAATGATATCATCCACGTAGACTAATGCAATGAGAAAATATTCTGACGTCTGTTTAAGGAACAGTGTATAGTCGTTCTTAGACTGAGTGAACCCAAGAGAAAGTAAATACGTAGTCAGTTTCGCATTCCATTCCCTACTAGCTTGCTTAAGCCCGTATAGAGATTTCTCAAGCTTACAAACCAGACCATGCTGAGCCAAAGCCAATCCAGGAGGTGGAGTCATGTAAATTTCTTCATGTAGATCTCCATGAAGAAATGCGTTGTTGACGTCTAATTGCTGCATATGCCAACCTTTGCTAGCTGCCAAAGCTAAAACGAATCTGACAGTAGTCATCTTTGCTACAGGCGAAAACGTCTCTTGGTAGTCAACGCCGTATTGTTGTGTATACCCCTTTGCCACGAGGCGTGCCTTATAACGTTCCACCGTGCCATCAGCCTGATATTTCACTTTGTAAACCCATTTACATCCTATGGGATGTTTTCCTGGTGGCAAGGGTACCAATGTCCAAGTATGGTTGGCCTGAAGTGCTGCCAATTCACTTTGCATAGCTGCTTGCCAATCTGCAGAACTACATGCTTCTAAGTAGTTAGTAGGCTCTATGTGCAAACCAGTAGCTAAGACATATGCTTTGTATTTAGGTGCCAATGAACTGAGACTGAATGTTTTGGCAAGAGTGTGGGGTGTAGAAGAGACATACTGAGGAGCATGACAAGATGAAACAGATTGATTGCAATAGTATTGCTGTAGATAAGACGGTGGCTGTTTCTTTCTGTTGGGTCTAGCATTGGGAATTTCTGGAAGGCAGATGTCTATGGAGGTAATGGGAACAGGAGTAACTGAAGAGGGAGTAGAGTCAAATGATTGATGATGGTCCGAAGAAGATGAAGGGCAGGTAGGAATTGGACTGCTAGGCTGCACTGGGGAGTCAGATAGGGATGGTGAATGGGCTGGTGAAGGCTGGGATGAAATTTGGCTTGGCGAAGGCTGGGACAGAATTGGAAGAGGATTGTCATCTGAACCTGAAGGGGAGGATTTGTTACTGGAGTAGAAGAACAATGAAGAGGTTCAAAAGAAAAATCATGAGATTGATGACTGGGGTTGTACATTGGTGAATAGGGAAATATGTTTTCAAAGAATTCAACGTCTCTAGATATGAAAATTTCCTTCGTAGCCATGTCTTGAAGTATGAAACCTTTAGTAGTGAGAGGAAAGCCAAGGAAAATGGACTTCCTGGACTTGGGATTGAACTTCCCAGAGGTGGGACAGACATTACTGGCAAAGGCCAGGCATCCAAAGGTTCTGAGCTGTTGGTATGATGGGTTTTTATTGTATAGCAGCTGGTATGGGGCTTTGTTGTGAAGGATAGGAGATGGAATTAGGTTGATTAGGTACACAGCATGTTGGACGCAAAAACCCCACAGCTGAATAGGGACATGGCTTTGAAATTTGATGGCTCTGGCTACGTTTAGAATATGTTGATGTTTCCTCTCAACTACCCCATTCTGTTGAGGTGTATAGGTACAAATAGTCTGGTGTACAATTCCTTTTTCAGCATAAAATGAGTTCAACTGGAATTCTAAACCATTATCAGAACGAATGGATTTAATCTTGTAATCAAACTGAACAGCCACAAAGTTATAGAAACTAGGCAATATATTTCTGACTTCAGATTTGTTTTTCAACAGATACAACCATGTAAATCTGGTATAGTCATCCACAATGGTAAGAAAATAACGTTGTTGATACATCGTGGGGTGCCTGTATGGCCCCCATATGTCAATATGAATCAAAGAAAAAGGAGAAACAGTAACAGATAGGGAAACAGGGAATGGTTTCCTTTTTTGTTTTGCAAGAGGACAAATGAAACAAGGCACAGAATCATCATGGTTTGCTACTAGAGGTTCAATCTTGTGGATTTCTTTCAGTCTGTGTGAAGATAAATGTCCAAGCCTTGAATGCCAAAGTGCAGCTTGTGACTGAATAGTGGCTTGGAGTGAAAGATGAGTGTCCATCTCAGGTTTATTTTCAGATTGCTTCAATGAACCAGGAAGCTTATATAGGCCTTGACTAACTTCAGCTATACCAATCTTCCTCATAGTGATCTGTTCATATAGAATGCAGCAATTAGAATGAAATAAGGCTTGGATGTGATTATGTTTAGTAAGCTTGCTGAGTGATAGCAAGTTAAAGCAGAATGAAGGAATGAAGAAGACATCATTAAGGATTAGGTTTGGGTTTACAGTCACAGTCCCAATGTGTGTCACTTCAATGGACTGAGCATTAGGCAATCTAACTTTTATAGGCAGAACAGCATTATAAGAATCAAAGAGACTCAAAGAACAACAAATATGATCAGTGGCACCTGAATCCAAAATCCATAGATCTAAGCTCCTGGATGACATATTACCTGACCTCTTACCCGCAGCATGTAGTTGCTGAGCTGACATAACAGAATGCTGGCTCTCATTCTTATCATCAGAGCCTAACTTCTCCTTTCTGTCCTTTGCCTGATAATCCTTCAACATATTCATCAATTGGGTGCATTGTTCCTGTGTGAACATGCTCAACATCTGAGGCTGCTCCGTTGTTTGATGAAACGGCTCATCATAACCAGCATCTTCCTGCAATGCATTCCCATTGTACTGCAGATTACCATCAAAACTTACACAATTAGCTTGTGATTTCGGTTTATATCCAGGCGGATAACCGTGTTTCTTGTAACACTTTTGCTCCAGATGTCCTAACATACCACAATAATTGCACACCGGTCTCTTGACATTACCCTGTCCAGACCTTGCAACATAACCTCCCTCCTTTCTATAGCTATTCTGTGGTTTAAAGTTTTGTCTGGATCCAGGTCCTCCAGAAAATCCAGATATTGGTCCAGCAAGTACACCATCATCACTTCCCATGCTTGACACCACAGATGGATTATTAAGAAAGGCGGATTGATTGTTAGAATACAACACTTTTCTTTCAAATTTAACTGCCATTGCAAATGCAGTATTAACATCAGGCAAAGGATTGATTAATAAGACTTGAGCCTTGACAGGCTCAAATTCATCTGACAGTCCTTTCAAAAACTTTATAACGAAGTCATCCTCAACAAACTTGGACACTTGACTAGTGATATTGCAAGTACACCGTCTACATGTACATGAAGGAATAGCCTTCAAAACTGTTAATTCCTCCCACACTACCTTCAATTTCGTGCAATATTCAGTTACGGACAAATTTCCTTGTTTAATCATATAAAACTGCTCCTGAAGGTCTGACATCCTAAACGCATCAGCATTTCCATATCTAAGTCGTAGATCCTTCCATATTTCAAAGGCACTATCAATCCACATAATACTTTGGGCAATTGAAGGACTTACCGCATTCATAATCCAGGATGCTACCATATTGTTCGCTTTTATACACACAGCACATCTACGATCTCCTTCTGCAGGTTTAGTAACCGTGCCATCAATGAATCCAGTTTTATTCTTTGCTTCCAGAGCACGACGCATAATTCTGCTCCAACTACAGACTCCAAATCTTTAGACAAGTACAGACTCCAAATGTGCTGAGAAGGTCATTCATCCTCTTTGAATCCAGAGCTTTCGTAAATATATCGGCAGCCTGAAGATCAGTTCTGATGGGCATCAGTTTAATAACATCACCTTGCACCTTCTCCCTGACTATGTGGCAATCAATTTCGATGTGCTTGGTTCTTTCATGGAACACAGGGTTCTCAGCTATATGCATTGCACTTTTGCTATCACAGAAAACCTTCACTGGCTCCTGCTTCTGGATCTGCAAATCTTTAGACAAGTACAGCAACCACTGTATTTCACACACCAAGGCCGCCAATGCCCTGTACTCAGCTTCTGCTGAGGACTTCGACACAGTTGATTGTTTTTTAGCTTTCCACGAAATCAATGCGTCCCCTAAGAATACGCAAAAGCCTGTCACACTTCTTCTTGTCTCACTACATCCTGCCCAATCTGAATCAGAAAAGGCCTTTAGCTGCAGTTGAGTGTTAGCTGGATAAAATAGCCCTTGACCCACTGTTCCTTTTATGTATCTGAGCAGCCTGTGAGCAGCTTTGAGATGCTGCTCTGTTGGACTATCAAGGAATTGACTAAGCTGTTGCACTGAAAATGATATGTCTGGCCGTGTGATCGTAAGATATATAAGCTTTCCTATCAAACTTCTGCAGGCTGAATTGTCTTCCAATGCGGGTGAATCTCCATGGATTAGCTTCAAGTTTGTCTCCATGGGAGTCTTGGCAGGCTTAGCCCCTAGAAATCCAGTCTGTTCCAAGAGTTCCAACGCATATTTCCTCTGATTCACCACGAGCCTCCTGGGACCGAGCCACTTCGATGCCTAAGAAGTATCTTAGGTCCCCAAGATCTTTAATCTTGAAAGTATTATGCAGTTGAGATTTCAGATGCTGAATGGGCAGCAGAGATGAGGAAACCAAAATGATATCATCCACGTAGACTAATGCAATGAGAAAATACTCTGACGTCCGTTTAAGGAACAGTGTATAGTCGTTCTTAGACTGAGTGAACCCAAGAGAAAGTAAATACGTAGTCAGTTTCGCATTCCATTCCCTACTAGCTTGCTTAAGCCCGTATAGAGATTTCTCAAGCTTACAAACCATACCATGCTGAGCCAGAGCCAATCCAGGAGGTGGAGTCATGTAAATTTCTTCATGTAGATCTCCATGAAGAAATGCGTTGTTGACGTCTAATTGCTGCATATGCCAACCTTTGCTAGCTGCCAAAGCTAAAACGAATCTGACAGTAGTCATCTTTGCTACAGGCGAAAACGCCTCTTGGTAGTCAACGCCGTATTGTTGTGTATACCCCTTTGCCACGAGGCGTGCCTTATAACGTTCCACAGTGCCATCAGCCTGATATTTCACTTTGTAAACCCATTTACATCCTATGGGATGTTTTCCTGGTGGCAAGGGTACCAATGTCCAAGTATGGTTGGCCTGAAGTGCTGCCAATTCACTTTGCATAGGTGCTTGCCAATCTGCAGAACTACATGCTTCTAAGTAGTTAGTAGGCTCTATGTGCAAACCAGTAGCTAAGACATATGCTTTGTATTTAGGTTCCAATGAACTGAGACTGAATGTTTTGGCAAGAGTGTGGGGTGTAGAAGAGACATACTGAGGAGCATGACAAGATGAAACAGATTGATTGCAATAGTATTGCTGTAGATAAGACGGTGGCTGTTTCTTTCTGTTGGGTCTAGCATTGGGAATTTCTGGAAGGCAGATGTCTATGGAGGTAATGGGAACAGGAGTAACTGAAGAGGGAGTAGAGTCAAATGATTGATGATGGTCCGAAGAAGATGAAGGGCAGGTAGGAATTGGACTGCTAGGCTGCACTGGGGAGTCAGATAGGGATGGTGAATGGGCTGGTGAAGGCTGGGATGAAATTTGGCTTGGCGAAGGCTGGGACAGAATTGGAAGAGGATTGTCATCTGAACCTGAAGGGGAGGCATTTGTTACTGGAGTAGAAGAACAATGAAGAGGTTCAAAAGAAAAATCATGAGATTGATGACTGGGGTTGTACATTGGTGAATAGGGAAATATGTTTTCAAAGAATTCAACGTCTCTAGATATGAAAATTTCCTTCGTAGCCATGTCTTGAAGTATGAAACCTTTAGTAGTGAGAGGAAAGCCAAGGAAAATGGACTTCCTGGACTTGGGACTGAACTTCCCAGAGGTGGGACAGACATTACTGGCAAAGGCCAGGCATCCAAAGGTTCTGAGCTGTTGGTATGATGGGTTTTTATTGTATAGCAGCTGGTATGGGGCTTTGTTGTGAAGGATAGGAGATGGAATTAGGTTGATTAGGTACACAGCATGTTGGACGCAAAAACCCCACAGCTGAATAGGGACATGGCTTTGAAATTTGATGGCTCCGGCTACGTTTAGAATATGTTGATGTTTCCTCTCAACTACCCCATTCTGTTGAGGTGTATAGGTACAACTAGTCTGGTGTACAATTCCTTTTTCAGCATAAAATGAGTTCAACTGGAATTCTAAACCATTATCAGAACAAATGGATTTAATCTTGTAATCAAACTGAACAGCCACAAAGTTATAGAAACTAGGCAATATATTTCTGACTTCAGATTTGTTTTTCAACAGATACAACCATGTAAATCTGGTATAGTCATCCACAATGGTAAGAAAATAACGTTGTTGATACATCGTGGGGTGCCTGTATGGCCCCCATATGTCAATATGAATCAAAGAAAAAGGAGAAACAGTAACAGATAGGGAAACAGGGAATGGTTTCCTTTTTTGTTTTGCAAGAGGACAAATGAAACAAGGCACAGAATCATCATGGTTTGCTACTAGAGGTTCAATCTTGTGGATTTCTTTCAGTCTGTGTGAAGATAAATGTCCAAGCCTTGAATGCCAAAGTGCAGCTTGTGATTGAATAGTGGCTTGGAGTGAAAGATGAGTGTCCATCTCAGGTTTATTTTCAGATTGCTTCAATGAACCAGGAAGCTTATATAGGCCTTGACTAACTTCAGCTATACCAATCTTCCTCATAGTGATCTGTTCATATAGAATGCAGCAATTAGAATGAAATAAGGCTTGGATGTGATTATGTTTAGTAAGCTTGCTGAGTGATAGCAAGTTAAAGCAGAATGAAGGAATGAAGAAGACATCATTAAGGATTAGGTTTGGGTTTACAGTCACAGTCCCAATGTGTGTGACTTCAACGGACTGAGCATTAGGCAATCTAACTTTTATAGGCAGAACAGCATTATAAGAATCAAAGAGACTCAAAGAACAACAAATATGATCAGTGGCACCTGAATCCAAAATCCATAGATCTAAGCTCCTGGATGACATATTACCTGACCTCTTACCCGCAGCATGTAGTTGCTGAGCTGACATAACAGAATGCTGGCTCTCATTCTTATCATCAGAGCCTAACTTCTCCTTCCTGTCCTTTGTCTGATAATCCTTCAACATATTCATCAATTGGGTGCATTGTTCCTGTGCGAACATGCTCAACATCTGAGGCTGCTCCGTTGTTTGATGAAACGGCTCATCATAACCAGCATCTTCCTGCAATGCATTCCCATTGTACTGCAGATTACCATCAAAACTTACACAATTAGCTTGTGATTTCGGTTTATATCCAGGCGGATAACCGTGTTTCTTGTAACACTTTTGCTCCAGATGTCCTAACATACCATAATAATTGCACACCGGTCTCTTGACATTACCCTGTCCAGACCTTGCAACATAACCTCCCTCCTTTCTATAGCTATTCTGTGGTTTAAAGTTTTGTCTGGATCCAGGTCCTCCAGAAAATCCAGATATTGGTCCAGCAAGTACACCATCATCACTTCCCATGCTTGACACCACAGATGGATTATTAAGAAAGGCAGATTGATTGTTAGAATACAACACTTTTCTTTCAAATTTAACTGCCATTGCAAATGCAGTATTAACATCAGGCAAAGGATTGATTAATAAGACTTGAGCCTTGACAGGCTCAAATTCATCCGACAGTCCTTTCAAAAACTTTATAACGAAGTCATCCTCAACAAACTTGGACACTTGACTAGTGATATTGCAAGTACACCGTCTACATGTACATGAAGGAATAGCCTTCAAAACTGTTAATTCCTCCCACACTACCTTCAATTTCGTGTAATATTCAGTTACGGACAAATTTCCTTGTTTAATCATATAAAACTGCTCCTGAAGGTCTGACATCCTAAACGCATCAGCATTTCCATATCTAAGTCGTAGATCCTTCCATATTTCAAAGGCACTATCAATCCACATAATACTTTGGGCAATTGAAGGACTTACCGCATTCACAATCCAGGATGCTACCATATTGTTCGCTTTTATCCACACAGCACATCTACGATCTCCTTCTGCAGGTTTAGTAACCGTGCCATCAATGAATCCAGTTTTATTCTTTGCTTCCAGAGCACGACGCATAATTCTGCTCCAACCGTGGTAATTTTGTGATGTGAGTAAATTCTGAGTGAGAATAAGTGACGGACTGTCAGAAGGATGTATATAAAGCGGATCTTCATGTGGATCAATGGATCCGAAGGTGACTGAAGAAGAAGCCATTCGAATCACAGAATCTGAATCAATACAAACAGGTGATCATACGCTCTGATACCATGTTAATTTTCTACAAACTGACCACGTATAAACGAAATTGGATGAAACTAAGATAGAGTAGTCTCCGTGAGAAAAGAGAACCAAAAACGATTGCAGCAGAAATTGGAATGAATGCAAAATGGCTTCTTGAATTTTCAGTCCAGCAACATCACACCATATAAGGAAGAAGAGAACGCGTAAAATTACAAAAACAACCCTGGTAACTAACTGCCTACACTTATTAACGTAAGGGCAATGTAGACATTTCACGTGTTTAAACCAACTCCCGCCTTCGTCCCTTCGCGCGTTCTAACGCCTTGCTGCAGCAGTTACAAACTGCTGCAGCATGCCTTCGTCAGCTCCACTCAGTCACGTGGGTTGAGCCAATCATCTCCCTTTATTTTAACATCTTGAGACTTCTACATCCAGTTCAAGCTAACTGCCAGCTTCTCCAACGCATAGCACCCTCACTTCAGCAAAATCTCCAAAGTGTTCGACCAAATGCCTTTTGCTACACTTGATGCAAAGCTCCTACATCTTCAACACTTGGTCCCGAACTTGTTTGTAATCCGACTGGGATTTTCCTTTGTGAGGATAAGTATGCATTTGATATTCTTTTTTGGTGCAAGACTTCTTGCATCTAAACCTGCATATTTTCCTCTTGATCAGAATCATCGATTGGTTGAGGCAACTAGTCTATTACTTTTGATCCCGAATCTCATTTGGCACTAAGTTAGCCGCATGATTTACTTACTCATCCTAACCTTGTCAATTCGGTTCATACAGCTGCCCTGTTTATGCAGTCTCATTCTGATCATTGGGTCATTGCCCTTCATGCAGTATCCTTTTCCCTGCTGATTTTGATTTCCAGCTCACCACGTGGTGTGATTTGGATTGAGCCAACTGTCCTCTTAGTCATTGTTCCCTTCTAGTTTGTCTTGGCGTGTCTCCTATTTTCCGAAAGACTAAAAAACGACCTAGTGTTTTCCACTTGTATGTTGAAGCTGAGTTATGGCTGATACCACGTGTGAGTTGAAATGGCTTAACAGTTTATAGCCTTCTTAATTCTCATTCTCGTCCTAGAAGTTTTGTTGTGATAGTCAAGTAGCCTTGCATATCACCACTAATCTTGTTTTTTTATTAATGCATTAAACACATTAAAATTACATGTCATTTTGTGGCGATTCTATACATACGGTTTAGTGAAGCCCTCTTATGTCTTTAACCATGTTCAACTCTCTGACATCTTGATCAAACTATTGGGCAGGACATAATTCGATTCTTTTTCTTAGCAAATTAGACATTTGTGACTTTCAAACTCCATGTTGAGCGGTGTTAGGAAGCATCTCCTTATTTTGAGGACATGATATCTTTTCTATGTAGTTAGCTTGTAATTATCTTGCATATTTTCGATTCCATTTTGTACATATCTTTAGGAAATTACCAAAACACTAGATAGTTTACTTGGGTAGATTACTATTGTGGAAACTAAGTTCCAACCGAGTTGAGCCGACTCAGGTCGGAAAACATGATTTGGGCAACCAAGGGACTGGAAGACAACTGTCAGCTCAGCTGACAATTGTGAATGGTAGCCGTGCTTAGCTGAAGAGAAACTGAGACAAAGCATGGAAGTAAGACAAGAAAAGAAACGAAGACAAAATAAAGTATGGTCGTATTGAGCAGAAGAGGAGCTGAGATGAAGTATTGAACGAAGACGAGTTAGATAAAGAAGTGCTGAGCTGAGATGACGAAGTGAAGCGCAAGATAGGAAGAAAACCGACTTGCATACTTAGAATTATTGTAACTTAGAATTATGTTACTGTACATAGAAAAGCTATGTTGGTAACTAGCCATTACCATAGCTGTTATAGCTTACTGTAGATAAACAGTAACCATTGTCTAAGTGGTTAAAATAGCCGTTAGAAGTAGATTTCCACCCCCATAAAAGGGGAACAACTCTATAAGTTAGTTTTTAACTTGAATGAATGCAAATTCTTTCAATCTCGACATGGTATCAGAGCAAATCTAATTCAAAAATACCTGCGGTTCATACTCTGTTTTCGGCAAAATTTTAAAAATTCTTCAAAATGATTATTCCCTTCAACCTGGCTGAATATACTGAGGCCACCTCCACTTCTGATCAAACATCGGGAGGGGTGCGTGTTCCTCAACTTACTGATGATTCCTCTGTCGTCATCCCTAGCCACAAACTCAACGGAGACAATTAACTCTCGTGGTCTCGAGGGGTATAGATGTTTATAACTGGTAAAAGAAAGGAGGAATACTTATATGGGACAGTCCCTATCCCATCTGAAACAGATGAAAGCTTCCGACTATGGAACGCAGAGGACAATATGGTTATGTCTTGGCTAATACGTTCTATGCAGCCAGACATTTCAGACGGTTTATTGATGTATAATACTGTAGCAGAGATCTGTGCTGTAGTCAAGGAGATGTATTCCAAGCAGGAAAACATCAAATAGTTATAAAAAATCGAAGCTTATCTTCATGAGCTGAAACAAGGCAGTCTCGCTGTCCACAAATAACACCTTACTGACAAAAGCGTCGCAGTAGATTGAAACTTTTGAAGCACATTAGTGGTCCTGTGTTACTGATGCTGCACTCTATAAAGAAATAACAGTTTGGAAGTGCTTTTTTTGCTTTCTGAATGGACTGAACCCCGAGTTTGACACGGAAAGAAGTCAAATTCTAAGTACAAAACCACTACCAACATTGAAGGTTGCCTTCGCCGAAATAAAACAAGAAAAAAGCCGGAAGAAGGCCATGATGGGAGGACCTACAACTGTGGAGTCCTCAGTACTACATTTTGAATAGTTAGCAGAGTCCTCTGGCTTGCTATTAAAGGATACTTTGCCCCTAATGGGGGTAAAGTGTGTAAGTACTACAAACAAAAGGTCATACAGTCGATGCCTGTAGGAAATTACAAGCAAAACTGTTCCGAGAAGGAAAGCCACCTCTGAAGACCAGCAATGCACCTTAGAAACCACAACAAAAACCATTCACTACTGGACACAGTGCTGCACATTAGGTAAGTAGCACAACTCAGCCTGGAGCAGCTCGGCCCAACATAACCCATCTCAGTCCAGTCCAAGTAGCTGATGCTGAGGTGATTATAAAGAATCAGATTGCCACCCTTATCAATGTGTTGAATAGACAAGGTGGCCGAGATGACCTGCACTAGACAACTATGGCAGGCTATATCCACCCAAACTCCAGCAGTTCATGGATCGTTGACTCCAAGACTACTGATCACATGACCAATAATGGTACACTTCTAAACTCCTATTCTTTACTTTTTTTACATAAGAAAGTAGAAATTGCAAATGGAATTAACTTAAAAGTTGTTGGAATATGCTCTGCTATAATTAACAACAAAATCACACTAAAAGGTGTCCTTCATGTCCCTAATCTAAGTTTCAATCTGTTGTCTATTTGCAAACTCACTACGGATAATAACCGCTTAGCCCGCTTCTCACCCATAGAATGTTGTTTTCAGAAAAACAAAGTGAAGGGGATGATTGACAGTGCTAGAAATATAGCAGGCCTATACATACTGGAGTCAGAATACAAAGCATTAATAAGCTCAGCCGAGCTGCCAAGTGACTAAGACTCTAGTATTTTGTACCCTAGAAATCCATGTATAGGGGAAATTTTGTTATGGTAAAACAGACTGGGTCATCTCAATTTTGTATGTTTAAAACGATTAATGCCAAAGTTATTTAGTTCAACTGACCTGAAAGGTATTTCTTGTGAGGCATGTCAACTAACTAAACGCACTAACGAAATTATCCAGCTAAAACATAATTACTGAGAATGATGACCTCGGCATAAATAATATTAAAACGAAACTATCTGAGCAATTTGAAATGAAGGATCTAGGTAAGTTAAGATATATCCTTAGCACAGAAATTGCTAGGAATAAAGAGGGAATATTTATTTCACAAATTAAATACATTCTTGATCTCCGATAAGAAACATGTCTGCTTGGATGCAGACTAGCAAACACTCCAGTAGAACCTAGATATAAACCAAGAGAGCAGTGGGATACTACCTCAACCAATAAGCTGAGCTATCAGAGATTAGTGGGAAGTTAATCTAACTATCACATACTAGGCCCAATATCTGCTATGCTGTTAGTTTAGTACCTCAATATACACACATTCCTACTAATCAACACCTCCAAGTTGTCATCAAAATTCTCAGGTATCTCACGAATGCACTTGGTCAAGGACTGAGCTTCAGGAAGAGCATAAACCGAAGTGTCAAAATATTTATAGATACAGGCTAGGCAGGATCCAAAGCTGACATGAGATCGACTACAGGCTATGGAACATTTCTTTGGAGAAACTTAGTTACAGGGCAAATAAGAAACAACATGTGGTGTCGAGAAGCAGTACAGAAGCTGAGTTAAGAGCCCTTGCATTAGGAATATGCAAAGGGATTTGGATTAGAAGAGCACTCGAAGATCTTCATATAAAGGCAAGCTTACGAGTCCAAATCTATTGCGACAGTGTCTCTGCGATAAACATGACAGAGAATCCAGTTCAGCATGACAAATCGAAGCATGAAGAAGTTGACAGACATTTTATGTGGGAAAAGATAGAAGGAAATGAGGTCAGGTTACTCACAAAACCAGTACCAACTAGTATCTTCCAGCACTTAATCCAAGCTTGGTTGTATGAATATATACAACTAATCTTGAGGGGGAGTGTGGAAACTAAGTCACAGCCGAGCTGTGCTGATCTTAGGTCAGCAAACCTGATCTTGGCAGCCAACAGGCTGGAAACAACTGTCAGCTGAGCTGAGCTGAGCTGACAGATGTGAGGGTAGCCGTGCTGATTGGAAGAGAAACTGAGACGAAGCACGAAACTAAGACAAGAAAAGAAACGAAGACAAGATAAAGTATGTATGTGCTGAGCTGAAGAGGAGATGAGGTGAAGCACTGAACGAAGACGAGCCAGAGATAATGATGTAAAGAAGTGTTGAGCTTAAGTGACGAAGTGAAGCACAAGATAGGAAGAAGGCCGACCTGCCATACTTAGAATTATTGTAACTTAGAATTATGTTACTGCACATAGCAGAGCTACGTTGGTAACTAGCTGTTACCACAGCCGTCATAGATTACTGTAGATAAATAGTAACCACTGTCCATGTGGTTAAAATAGCCGTTAAAAGTAGATTTCCACATCTATAAAAGGGGAACAACTCTGTAAATTAGTCTTTAACTTGAATAAATGCAAATTCTTTCAATCTCGACAACTTCTCTTAATTGACATATATAATGTACGTTTTGTTTAGAACGGATGTAGATAATTTTTTCTCCAAATTTATTATTAATCATGCATAAAGGTTTTTTTTTACCGTCAAATTTTAACCTTAAAATAAGAATGTGAAAGATGTAATCCAAGCAAAAGTAAAATCGTTAGAAAGTCACTAAGTATTTGGACTCATAGTTCAAACCCCTCAAGGGATAAAACCTATTGGATATAAATAGATTTTTTTACGAAACCACAACGAGAAAGATGAGGTTGCACGATACAAAGCACGTCTTGTTACGCAAGGTTTTTGACAAAGAACTAGGCTTGATTATAATGAAACATATTCCTCAGTATTGATGCCATAACATTACAATATCTAATCAGCCTAGCAGTTACTAAAAACCTTGATATGCTGTCAATGGATGTGGTTACCACATACTTATATATATCATTAGATAATGATATTTATATGAAAATTACAGAAGGATTTAAATTTCTTGAAGTATATAAACAAAGGATGCATGGATTATACTCAATCAAATTACTGAGATCCTTGTATGTATTAAAACAATCTGGCACGATGTAGTATAATCGTCTTAGTGAATACCTTGTTAAAGAAGGATATATACATAATCCAGTTTTTCTTTGTGTATTTATCAAGAGATCTGATAGTGGCTTCTCTATATTTACGGTATATGTTGATAATTTAAATCTTGTTGGAACTACTGAAGAGCTTACTAAAACTGCTAATTATCTCATGAAAGAGTTTGAGATAAAAAATCTATACAAAACAAAATTTTGTCTTGACATGTAGATCGAACATTTGTCTAATAAAATTTTTTTCCTTCAATCCACATATACAGAAAATATCCTACAACGATTCTATATGGATAAATCTCATCCATTGAGTAGTTCTATGGTTGTACGATCGTTAGATGTGAATAAAGATCCATTTCGACCACCAGAAGATGATGAAGAATTATTAGCTCCAGAAGTACTAAATCTTAGTGTTGTTGGTGCATTAATGTATCTTCCAAATTGTTCAAGACCAGATATAGCATTCTCAATAAATTGATTGGCAAGATAAAGCTCAACACCAACATGAAGACATTCTTCGTGGAACCCCAGATATGGGTTTTACTACTCAAAGAATTTCGAATCACAATTAGTAGGTTATGCTGATGCCGTATATCTATCTGACCCTCATAAAGAAAAATCGCAGAGTGAATATGTCTTTACTTGTGGAGGTGCAACCATATCATAGAGATCAGTAAAGCAGACATTAACAGTCACATCTTCCAACCATTCGAGATTTTGGCACTGCATGAAGTAAGTTGTAAATGCATATGGCTAAGGTTATGTGGGTTATCTTCACTAAGGAAGACTCCGACACTATTATTTCAGGATCATGCTACATGTATTGCTCAAATTAAGAATGGCTACATCGAAGGAGATAGGAAGAAGCATATATCACCAAAAAAACTTTACACTCATGATCTTAAGAAGAATGGTGACATTGATATCCAGCAGATACAATCAAGCAAGAATTTTGATGATTTATTCACCAAAGCACTACCAACGATTACGTTTAGAAAGGTGGTCTACAATATTGGAATGCGTCGACTTAAAGACATCATGCCAGAATCAGGGGGAGTGTGATTGTACATACACACTGTACTCTTTTTCATTCATTCCAGTTTTTCTTGACAAGGTTCTAACGAAGTATATTATATAAAATTTGCATCCAAGGGGGAGTGTTATGAAGATTATAAAATTGTGGATGTCCAATGTATTCTTGAAAACAACAATAGTTATACCAATCCAAATGTGTCATAGAGAACAACAAAGGGTATAACCCATTCAACGTATCCTCATTCCTAAAGTCCTATAAATAGGACACTTTGTTGGGCATTTTATACACACATTTGAATAAAAAAAGAATACATTTTATTCTCTACTTCTTATCTTCTCCTTTAGTCCATATTTTCTATATTGCATCACTTCAATTTATAATAAATTGAATACGCAACTAATAGTATTCATTCAACCAGTAAAAAAAATTGACCAAAAAAAGTTCAATGCACAACAAATAATATTCATTCAGTCTGTGTAACAAAGCATATTGTCATCTAATATGCAAATTCAAGATAATAAATATCTTTCCAACAACAAAAGCATAAACTTATCGCCGAAAACATTTAGCTGAAACAAAGAGAACAATCCAAACTTCTTAGTGAAGATAAAAGATTGATTACAAAGCTTATTTTCTGAACCCATGATAAAACCTATAGCCTTCCAGTATCCTGCTTTTTCTCATCTTCGTGGCTCTACTTCGAACCTGCAAAAAACAATGTTTTTTTTTTCCTCTCTTCTGATTAATATTGAGCAACATTAATAAACGACATCTCTCTCACCATTTTCAATGAAAAGTTTACATCTGAACTTATGTTTCATATAAAAAGAATCGAATTGCAATCCATCAAAGTTTTGAGCTTGCTTATCCAAATATAGTTAATTCTAGTTGATCTTACGTAAACCAAAAGTTGAATATCAGTCGATTCTTTTTTTTTCTATCTAAAACAGGATGGATAATACAAATGTGGCACAATTAAATTCCTAATGATAACTGCCAAGAAAATATCTAAAAAGAATCAAACGACAATCTATTGCTGAATGGGAAAACTCTCACACAGAGTCCTTTGATCTCTTGGAGGGAGTCACCCCCATGATAACCACACGATCTTAATCATACATACTCAATCAACACAAAAAGTTCGTACGATCTTTTAAAAGCGTCAAAATATTTGACCAGCCTATACAATAATTTGTAAAACCTGCATACTGGAGGAATAAAAATATGTTCAGATCTTCTCACCGTCAAAGAGACATTGAGAAATTATCCGGTGATACATGTTTAAACAAGAAATGGCATAATTGGGTGAAGGACTACTCCGCAGAGGATATTCGACAGGTCTAAAAACAGTGAAAAGTGAAAGCAACGAGAAGATCCCAATTGAATGAAAAGAGTGTACGTGCAAGATACTTGACAAAAATGGCTTGCGACGGCTTGTTGAAGTTGGAAATCAAGTGTTGGATGGAAGAAAATAGTGGGATACTGTAGATTGGACAACACAAGAGAATACCTTTTTTTTTCTTTGGGGGGGGGGGGGGGGGGGGGGGCGTTGATCAAGGTTTAATTTGTTATACATAGTGTCAATACCCTATTTTTTCTCCTTATCTAGAAAAGAAAAAAAAGACTAGAAGTCTATATACGCTCTTAGGGAAAGACAAAAAGGGATAATGATTAAAACCTTAGTTGTGATCAAAACAAAAAGTGCAACTATCTTCATCAATAAGCTAAAGTTAAATCCTATAGCGAAGGCGTTACTTACCAGAACAACAACTGCAGACGCTGGTACAATCACACGCCTCTGGCCTTTCATTACACTCTACGTTGCACCACCCGCAAGAATTGCAGCACAAATCAGCATGGCTTAGTTTTTCGTTAACACCGAAGAGCTCGGCCGATGAAAGATCCACCAGGTACAACCCAAATGTCAGTGAAACAACTGCTAGCATTACCATAGCCCATTTCGTCATTGCCAATGGTTGTTGCTTGTGCTAAGTTTCACTGATCTCTAACTATTTAAAGATTTGAATCCTTTCATTGATGTAGACAATCATCTTGTCAATATCAAATTGGACTTTCCTGATGTGGGATATTCTATTTCCTGTCATTTACATACATATATACACACACAAATATATGCATATGATATATGTATGTATTCATAAATGCATATATGCATATATGTATATATACATATATACATATAAATATATATATATATATATACATGCGTATATATATACATACATATATGTACACATATAAATATAAATAAAATAAATAAATATATATAATATATATATTTGACCGGGTCTAAGAGGGCAGGGTCAGGTCAAAAATTGTTCCGTGTTGCTTTGTCCCTTTTCAAATCTTTCCGTTGAAGTAGACAATCATCTTGTCAATTTCAAATTGGACTTTCTGTGATGTGGGATATTCTATTTTCAGTCGTTTCCATATGCATATATACAAACACATATGAATATGGTATATGATGCATGCATTTATGTATGTATGTATACATGCATATATATACACACACGTTCAAAAAGGAAAATATGTAGTTTATAACTACTAATAAATTCATAATATTTATCTTGTATTTCTTTTCTATCCTCCAAATAACTTTTAAAAAATTCATTCTCTTATCTCCTTATTTTCTTAATTTTATAAATTATCATGTAACAACTTTTTATCTAATACAAATTCTGTTTCTATTACATTTAATTCAATAGCCATCATATTCTCTGTTATTGCAGATTGAGTTAGACTTTTTGGCAACTAAAATATGATTTAGAATAGACTCCTCTTGGTATTTCAGTGGTATAATTTGCTTTTCTAAATGGATATCAGAGATCGAAAATCTATGTTTTTCATAGGGTGTATTAATCACTGATTTAAAACAAAACCGCAGGTAAACATGGTTGAGGCCTTCAACCAAGAGACACACATTTCTGGAGGACAAGAAGGGCAAGAATTTCAGGCAATAGCAGCACAGGTTTCTCCACCAAATATGCATATGCCTATGCTTACAGCCGATCAATACAACAAGTCGTTGATTCTCTTAAGTGATAAAGGAGCTGCCCCTGAGACAGTGACTGTGCATCCTGCGGTCATAAGTGCACAAGTGGTGATAAATCCTAACAAGTCTACAGGTCAGTTGTTGTCTACTGTACCTAACATATGGATCTTAGACTCAGGAACCACTAATTATATTGCTTGCTCTTTGTCATTCTCTGATCATTTCACTCCTTTCAAAAATGTGCCTGTCAAGATGCCAAATAATGTCTAAGCTGGTTCAACTCATATTGGCACAGCCACCATTAATCCTTGTCTTACTATCTCAGATGTCTTGTTCGTTCCAGCTGTTTCCTTCAACCTTCTTTCTTTAAGCAAGTTGTCCTTGGTTTCTCACATATGTGCTTACTTCTGTGATTATGAATGCATTCTTCAGGACCAATACTCCAAGAGAAAGATTGGTTCAACTAGACTGAGAAATGGCATTTACTATGTCGATGGAAACCAGAAAATGCCAAGTACACAAGCCACTTCATCAGTGAGCACATGTTCTTTGGATGAAAAACTTTTGCCTGTTTGCTTTTCTTCCTGTACTCATTGTTGTTCTCCTTCCATGTTATGGCATATGAGACTTGGCCATGCATCCATACCAAGAATAAAATAAATAAATAAAACACATTCTTCTGTTGTTGCAACTGATGTTAATGCACATTGCAAGGTCTGCCCTATGGCTAAGCATAAGAAAAAGCCATTTCCCATTTCTTTTTCAGTTTCAAATTCATGTTTTGATCAGTTACATGTGGACATATAGGGACCTTATATAGTCCAAATCCTTTATGTGCAAACGTACTTTCTTACTCTAGTTGATGACAAGAGTAGATTTACTTGAGTTTATTTGTAAAAGGCCAAATCTGAAGCAAGACAAGCAATTGAAAGTTTTTATCAGTATGTTGAGACCCACTTTAATAAGAAAATCAAAGTCATTAGATTAGACAATGCCTTACAGTTAGCCTTGATTCAATTTTTCTCACAGAAAGGCATTGTACATCAAAAAAAAGTTGTCCTTACACCCCACAACAAAATAGGCTAGTGGAGAGAAAGCAATAGCATTTGTTAGATATTGCTAGAGCCTTGAGATTTCAATCTAACCTCTCTCTGAAATATTGGGGGTTTTGCATTTAACACGCCACATATCTTGTAAACATATGCCTACACCATTTATGAACCAACAAACACCCTTTGACATCCTTTATCAACAGTCCCCTCATTACAACCAACTCAAGGTGTTTGGCTGTCAAGCCTTTGCATATAATACTGCTCCACAAAAGGGAAAATTCGACACTAGAGCAAAATCATGTGTATTCCTTGGCTTTCTCTTAAACAACAAAGGCTACATACTTCTAGATGTGGAGACTCATTCTGTGTTTTTCTCCAAACATGTCACCTTCCACGAGCATGTTTTTCCCTTTTATAGACCCTTAACCATGGTAACCAAGCCTCCATCACAATCTTATTCTATTATATCATCTGAATCATCTCTAGACCTTACTCCACCTGATTCTCATGATCTACCTTCCAATCTATCATCTGCCTCAGAAACAACACCAATGTCACCAGTTATTTCCAACACCTTACCTCCAGTGTCATCACAGTCCCATCCTTCATACTCTGATGTAGAATCGACATTCTTTCCAACGTCTGAAGAACCACAACCCACAATCATAATTGACTTGACACCATACAGGAACCACCCAAACCAATTAGACCAAGACATAGACCTTCCTACCTGAAGGACGATTGCTGTAATATGCTTACAGATTCTTTTCCTTCTTCTTTTTCCTATCTCAGTACTTCTCACCCTATTCAGCATTCCTTCTCATTTTATTGGATGTCTCCTAAGTATAAAACATATGCTTTGAACATTAGCATGCATTTGTTCCTACAACTTATCAGGAGGCATCACAGCATCAGTGCTGGTGCCGAGCTATGAAACAAGAACTGGATGCTCTTAATGATAATGACACTTGGTCTCTAGCATCTTTACCTGCAGGCAAAATATCGATTGGATGCAAATGGGTGTACAAAACAAAACATAGAGCTGATGGTACTGTGGAATGTTATAAAGCTAGGTTGGTGGCAAAGCGCTTCGCTCAACAGTTTGGTATTGACTACACAGATACCTTTTCCCCTGTGGCTAAGCTTACCACAGTGAGATTAGTATTGACACTAATAGCCAGAAAACAGTGGTTTATTCGCCAGCTGGACATCAACAATGCCTTTCTACATGGGGACCTTTCTGAGGAGATTTACATGGAGCCTCCTCCAGGTCTCTCAATCCTTGACCCCAACTTAGTGTGCAAACTTTTAAAATCCTGATATGGCCTGAAGCAAGCAAGCAGACAGTGGAATGAGAAGCTTACTCAGGCTCTCCATCAAGGGCTTTGACAATCTCAGCATGATCACACCCTTTTCAATAGAGATGCACCTAATGCCTTTGTAGTCCTTCTTGTCTATATAGATGATGTTATAGTGACTAGCTCCTCACTACCCACTATTCAGCAACTGAAGGCTTATCTCCACAATACTTTTCAAATTAAAGATCGTGGTAACCTAAACCACTTCTTGGGCATTGAGGTTGCTAGATCAAGGGGGAATCACTTTATGCCAGCGGAAATATGCTATGGAGCTGCTAGACCATACAGGATCTCTTGGGGAAAGGTCTGCCAAAACACCTATGGACAAAGGCACCAAGCTACAACATAATGACTCAGCTTCAATTGAGGATATTGCTAGATACAGGAGTCTTATTGGCAAGTTGTTATACCTAACCATCATGAGACCATATATTGCATTCACTATACATCAATTATCTCAGTTTCTAGACTCACCTACTAAAACACATCTCAAAGAAGCTCATAGGTTACTGCGCTATATTAAGGGAACAACAGGAAAGGGTCTATATTTCCCTAAGGATGGGAACTTCGACTCAAATCCTTCGCAGATGCGGACTGGGCTGGGTGTCAAGAAACCAGGAGGTCAGTTACAGGCTTTTGTATGTTATTAGGTGAATCCTTAGTGTCATGGAAGGCAAAGAAGCAAACTACTGTCTCAAGATCTTCCTCAGAAGCTGAGTGCATGGAACTTGCAGCTGCCACTTGTGAGGTACAGTGGCTACTATACTTACTGAAGGATTTGAAGCTAGAAGATGAAGGTCCAGTTGAATTGTTTTGTGATAGCAGAAGTGCCCTTTACATAATTGAGAATCCTATTTTTCATGAGAGAACCAAAGATATAGAGATAGATTGCCATATTGTAAGGCAGAAGTACTTGGAAGGCGTTGTTAAACCCATGCCTGTAAGGCCTAGTCATCAACTTGCTGATATTTTCACTAAGGCATTGGATGTTCGAAAAATGCACAATCTGACTGTTGCACTTGGTCTCTACAACATGTTTGCGCAGTCAAATTTGGAAGAGGGTGTCAAAATTGAAGCAGAAGGGGCACATGAAGCACAACATGGATCAAAGAACACAGAAGAGAAACTTAGCTGAATGATGAAACAGGAGCAGCTGAGAGCAAAGTAAAAAAGGCAAGGATCATAATCCAAGGCGGAGAACTGCGATGGTGAATGGTTGAGATTGAAACCAAGATGCCTACATGGACTAGTCAAGAAACAGCTGGCTGGAGGAAGAAGGAGAAAGGCAGAAAGTTGGCGGGCAGTTGGAATAAAGGAATGAAGTGACAATTATGCTCTTCTGTAAACAAACATGTAGTAGTTAGTTGAGAGAATATATTTGTAATTTTACTGGTTTTCTTCCTTTCCCGCTGTGTATAAAGCAGCTCTGCTGCTTGATGGAAGCAACAGTTTTTTTGGCTGGCAAAATTCAGTTACAAGAATCAAATTCAGTTCTCTCTCTCTTCCTTTCGTTCCCTTCTCGGTCTTCTTTGTTTCTTTGATTTCCAATTCGTTCTTGTTGTTGATGATTTAATTGTGGAATTAATTGATCAAGTTCTTGTGAGTGAATTCAAATGGTGAATTGCTGAATTTTATCAGTAGGAATATTAGCTTTCATAATAAATTATGTTATGTTTGTGTTCGTGCAAAACAAACTCGAGATATGTTTTCTTCAAGTAATAAAGCTCCTGCAATTTTTGGGTTAATATATTGTGATTTATGAAGTCTATATCACATCCCATCTTGATGCGGTGCCAAGTATTTTTTTGACTGGGGTATGTTTGGGTGTTTCTTTTGCTTGACAAAACTGCCGTATACTCTACATTATGTTGCTTCTTTGCCTTGGTGGCTTGTCAAATTAATTGCCAAGTTGTTCGTAGCAATAATGGTACACAGTTTAAGTGATTAGATTCGTATGTTTTCTTGCTGGTGGCTTCGTATATTTCTACACCTCAACAGAACAGACATGTTGAAAGAGAAAACATTGTCATATTCTCAATATTAATCGTGCTTCAATGTTTCAAGCTAATTTGCCTGTAAAATTTTGGTTGAATGTATGATAGCAGCGTCAGTCAACAAGGTAATGTTGTTGTTGTATGTTAACAGCGGGATATTAGATTATAGTTAAAAGCAAAGCAAGTTCCGGTGCTGCGGCTGTTGGATCAACTGATATGAAAAAATAATGGATCCCAGGTACCATTGAAAAAGACAAAAAAATAAATAAATAAAAAATTGAATACACAACCAAAACCAATAATATTCATTCAACCAGTAAAAAATTTGAACAAAAAAAAGTTGAATGCACAACCAATAATATTCAATGAGTCTGTGTAACAAAACATATTATCATCTAATATGCAATTCAAGATAAGAAATATCTTTCCAACAACAAAACCATTGACTTATCACCGAAAGCATTTAGCTGAAACAAAGAAAACAATCCAAACTTCTTAGTGAAGATAAAAGATTGATAACAAAGCTTATTTATTGAAGCCATGATAGAAACTATAGCCTTTCAATGTCCTGCTTTTTCTCATCTTCGTGGCTCTACTCCGTGCCTGCAAAAAACAATGTTTTTTTTCTCTTCTGATTATTATTGTGCAACATTAATAAACGACATAATCTGTCAAAATGTGTGAAGAAGATCAAGTAATGGAAGGCAGCCATTAAAGGTGACAGGAGTTCAATGTGTGCAGTTTGCGCCTGAAAGTGTTGTTTGAGATGTTGAATCAATAATTGGGTTGCTTAGATGTTTTGTGGTGCTGCTTCAATGCTAAGTTGGTTGGGCTTGCGTGCGCTAGTTGATGCCTGGAGTTCAGTTGCAACGCAGCAAAAGGAGTTAAACAATTGAAGAAGGCGGTTGGAGGCGGGAAGCGTTCAAATAATGCGGAATGACGGTTTTGTCATTTTAGTTGATGCGTATAGTGTGATATTTTGAGGGACAGTTTTGTAATTTCTTCTTTTATGCATCTTCTTCATCTATAAGAAGAGGTATAGCCTGCGATGAATGTGGTTGAAGCAGATATTTTTCAGAATCAAAATCTTCTGTGATTCTCTCTCTCTCTTGCAGTTGCACTCTCTATAATTTTTGCTTCTCTCTCTATCTCTAATCAATCATTCTTCAATTTCGTTCATTGATTGATTCGTTTATTGCAAGCATCAGCTTGAATCATTTTGCTTCTGCAAACAATTGTGCAGCTTTGGAGATTGTTCAGTAGTTGTGCAAACTTTTCACATGGTATCAGAGCGATCTAAATGAATTTTGGAACATTCATGACTTCCAATAGCAGTCCTTCTACCAGTACTTCTCCACACATCTCCAATCAGCAAAGTGCATTGATGGATCCTACGGATGATCCGTATTATATTCATCCAGATGACAACCCCTCTACAGTATTGGTACAGCCATTACTAAATGGAAATAACTATCACGAATGGAGTAGGTCGATCAGACGTGCTCTAGAATCCAAAAACAAAATAGGATTCATAAATGGAGTGATTTCGAAGCCAGCAGAAGATACAAGGAGGTCAAATGCGTGGACAAAAGCAAATAACATGGTAGCTTCGTGGCTTGTTAACTCAGTATCACCTAGTATTGCACAGAGTGTAGTATGGATGGACAGCGCTTTAGAGATCTGGAATGATCTCAAATTCAGGTATGGCAACATCGATTCCTTCAGACTCTCTGATTTACAAGAAGAATTTTACGCGTTGAGGCAAGATAATTGCTCTGTAACGGAATATTACACAAAACTAAAAGGAATTTGGGAAGAACTTCCAATTTTAAGAGCAATTCTCAACTGTACCTGTAATAAGTGTACCTGTAATAAGTGTACATGCTCAAATTAACAAATATGTACATTATGATTGTGTAATAAAGTTTCTCAAAGGACTTAATTAAGAGTTTGAGGCGGTAAAATCTCAAGCGCTCTTAACTAAACCTCTTCCTGATCTTAAGACGACGTTTGCGATGGCTGCAAAACTTGAGAGGAAGTTAAACTATGGTGATAGACAAAAGCAATTTGTGAATAATCCAACAGCGGTGATGAATGTATATGGTAATGCACAATCGAAATTTCCTTCGTCTGGAAATGGTTCATTTGGAGGAATATCTAAACCTACAGGAAGAGGTAATGGAAGAGGCAATGCTAAATACAATTGAGGTAATGCAAAAACACCATACTGTACATATTGCAATATGAATGGACACACTGTTGACAGGTGCTACAAGAAGCATGGTTATCTTCCGAGATATAAACCTAAAGGACAGGTAAACTGTGTGTATGGTGATGCCAGACCTCAGCAAGGGAGAGATGGATTAGTTCTGAAAAGTGTTGGCAGGTCCAAGGCTTCTGGTGAGAATGAAATGGAGAATGTGACAACATTAACCCAGGAACAATACATCCAGTTGATGAATATATTAAGCAGTCATCAGGAGCATGAAAGAAAGATGATTGAAGAAGCCTCTGGTGATGTAGTTTCTCACCATGTAATCATGTCAGCGCAGAAGACTAGGGAATCTGGTAAGAGTTCAGGTAAGGTTATGTGCCAAAACTTAAATGTATGGGTATTGGATTCTCATGCTAGTGATCATGTATGTTCTAGCTTAATCCTTTTTGATTCATATCATCCTGTGGATTCCTTGTCTGTTACTCTTCCGGATAAGTCACATGCCCAAGTCACTCATGTAGGTAATGTGAAGGTTAATCCCAATCTATTGCTTACAGATGTTCTGTATGTTCCGTCATTTGATTTCAACTTGCTTTCATTCAGCAAGTTAACACAAAATAGTGACATTGCTGTTTCATTTCACCATAATGCTTGTATGATTCAGGAGTTAAGGACCAGGAAGTTGATTGGTTCAGCTAAAGTGAATCAAGGACTATATAACCTTCATGGCACACCTAAAGTCTTCTCTTCAGTGTCATCTTCCATAACTCCAGTTATCACATTAGTACTGCACACAGAGCCTTGGCTGTGGCATGCTAGACTTGGGCACATGTCCTCTATCAGAATGAAAGAAATGCATAAAATAGATCCTGCTGTGTCTGTTGTTGATGAGTATATGAATAAATGTGTCATTTGTCCTATGTCTAGGCATAAGAGGTCCCCTTTTCCAGTGTCTATGTCTGTATCCCTTAAGCTTTTGACATTGTTCACATTGATATTTAGGGTCCGCATAGACACCCTACGTTCTACAGCCAACGTTATTTTCTTACTATTGTTGATGACAATACCAGATTTTGTTGGATATACTTAATGAAGGCAAAATCTGAAGTTAGGTCCATTATTCTCAGTTTCTATCAATATGTCTTAGTGCAGTTTGGTTATCAGATAAAGGTCATGAGGACAGATAATGGACAAGAGTTTTGTATGGATTCTTTCTACTCTTCTAACGGTATAATTCATCAGACAACATGTGTCTATACCCTGCAACAAAATGGGATAGTAAAAAGAAAACATCAACACATTTTGACAGTTGCAAGAGCTCTTAAATTTCAGTCACAAGTTCCCCTGTCATATTAGGTATTCTGTATTCAGCATTCGGTTTATCTGATTAACATTACTCCAACTCCACTTCTTTGAAATTGTTCACCTTGGCAGAAGATTTATAAGAAGTCTCCTTCTTATAGTCAGTTAAAGATATTCGGTTGTCTTGCCTTTGGAGCTAATACACAGCCAAACAAGGGAAAATTTGAATCTAGAAGTAGGAAGAGTATATTTTTGGGGCTTTCACATAATACAAAGGGGTATGTTTTACAGGATCTAGATACAAAAGACGTATATATATATCCAGAGATGTGATTTTCTATGAGTCTATCTTTCCATTTGCTGATACGTCTTCAAGTAGTGTTCAGTCTGATCCTTTCCCATAGCATGTAATTCAAAGTCAGTTAATCCCTTCCTTAGTTCCTTATGTACTGGATGCTGGTCCTTCTGTTGAGCCTGATACTTCCTTTGTAGAAACTTCCCACACAACTTCATCATCTTATTCACATTGTGATAATTCTAGAAATTGCTTACCTCTTCAGCCTACAACCTCGCCTCCTCAGCCTACATCCTCACAACATGAACACTCATCTGAGTGCATTGAGACTCTTGGGCCTGGAAACATTGTTATTCATTTACCCATCCTTACAAACACAAACACTCAAGCTTTGGATTCTTCCTCATCTGTACTCAACAAAGACAAGCGTATTAGACATCCTCCAGCTTATTTGGATGACTATTACTGCAATCAAATATCAATCCCTTCTTCTCTTCAGAGTCTGCCATCTTATTCTTCCCCTCATTCACTTCATAAATATTTGTGTTACTCATCCCTGACACCAGAGTACAAGTCATATGTGCTAAGTTTGAGTACACATACTGAGCCCAAATCTTATGCAGAGGCAACTAGATCTTCTGTTTGACAGGAAGCAATGGGAGCAGAAATTGCAGCATTGGAGGCTAATAAGACTCGGTCGGTTGTGCCTTTGCCTGCTGGTAAGGTTACCATTGGATGTAAATGGGTTTATAAAGTGAAATTAAAGGCAGACGGGACTGTGGAAAGGTATAAAGCCCGCTTAGTTGCTAAGGGTTATAATCAACGTTTTGGTGTGGATTATCTAGATACGGTTTCCCCGGTAGCAAAAATGACAACTGTGAGGCTTGTCTTGGTTCTGGCAGCCATAAAAGGTTGGGCTATCTATCAACTTGACATTAATAATGCATTTCTTCATGGTAGTCTTCATGAAGATATTTACATGTTACCTCCACCTGGTGTGACTTTGTCTGGATCTAATTTGGTTTGTAAACTGGAGAAATCCTTGTATGGCTTAAAGCAGGCAAGCAAGGAATGGAATTGCACTCTGACCAAGTATCTTACAGACCAGGGATTCTGCCAATCCAAGTCTGACTATACCTTATTCACAAAAGATGTTGGGGGCACACTTTTTATAGTGTTTGTATATGTTGATGACATTGTTGTTACTTGTGCTAATGAACAGGCTATTGAAGATGTGAAGGCAGGTCTTCACCGTCAGTTTAAAATAAAGGATTTAGGAAGGTTAAGATTCTTCCTTGGCATTGAGGTGGCCAAGTCTCAGGAGGGTGTTTTTGTCAACCAAAGAAAGTATACTCTTGAGTTGTTGGAACAAGCTGGCTTTTTGGATTCTAAACCAGTGAAGACGCCTATGGAGACTCATTTGAGTTTGATACATCAAGATTCAGCTCTGATTGAAGATATGTCTCAATATAGGCAATTGATTGGCAAATTGATATATCTGACCATAACACGTCCGGATATAGCATTTCCTATTCGACAATTAAGTCAGTTTTTGGACTGTCCTACTGTAAATCACTTGAAGGCAACACATAGGGTGCTAAGATATTTGAAAGGCAGTGTGGGTCAAGGATTATTATTTCCAAACAGAGGTGAGTTGCAGCTCAAAGCATTTGTTGATGCGGATTGGGGTGGTTGTAATGAGACTAGAAAAAGCATTACAGGTTATTGTGTGTTTCTTGGGGATGCTTTAATATCTTGGAAAGCCAAGAAGCAATCTACTGTATCACAATCTTCAGCTGAGGCTGAATATAGAGTCATGGCCATGGTTACTTGTGAGGTTCAGTGGATCATATATTTGATGCAAGATTTGAGGTTGATGGGGCATAATCATTCTCCTGTTGAAGTTTTCTGTGATTCTAGAAGTGCTATGTATATTGCTAAGAATCCAGTTTTTCATGAAAGGACTAAGCATATTGAAATAGATTGCCATGCTGTTAGGAATAAGGTTCAAGAGGGAGTCATTAAGCTGATGCCTGTCCGTACGGAGTTACAATTGGCGGATATTTTTACTAAGGCTCTTGATGCTAGAAAATTGAGCAATATGGCAGCTGCATTGGGTTTGTACAATGTGTATACCAAGCTAAGCTTGCGGAGGGGGGGTGTCAAAATGTGTGAAGAAGATCAAGTAATGGACGACAGCCATTAAAGGTGACATGAGTTCAATGTGTGCAGTTTGCGCCTGAAAGTGTTGTTTGAGATGTGGAATCAATAATTGAGTTGCTTAGATGTTTTGTGGTGCTGCTTCAATCCTAAGTTGGTTGGGCTTGCGTGCGCTAGTTGATGCCTGGAGTTCAGTTGCAACGCAGCAAAAGGAGTTAAACAGTTGAAGAAGGCTGTTGGAGGCGGAAAGCGTCCAAATAATGTGGAATGACGATTTTGCCCGTTTAGTTGCTGCGTATAGTGTGATATTTTGAGGGACAGTTTTGTAATTTCTTCTTTTATGTATCTTCTTCATCTATAAGAAGAAGTTTGGCCTGCGATGAATGTGGTTGAAGCAGATATTTTTCAGAATCAAAATCTTCTGTGATTCTCTCTCTCTTGCAGTTGCACCCTCTATAATTTCTGCTTCTCTCACTATCTCTAATCAATCATTTTTCAATTTCGTTCATTGATTGATTCGTTTATTACAAGCATCAGCTTGAATCATTTTGCTGTTGTAAACAATTGTGCAGCTTTGGAGATTGTTCAGTAGTTGTGCAAACTTTTCACATAATCCACCTCACAAACTCTCTCTCACCATTTTCAATGAAAACTTTACATATGAACTTATGTTTCATATATAAAAAAAACGAATCGCAATCCATCAAAATTTTGAGCTTGCTTTTTGTTTTTTTTAACTAAAACTGGATGGGTACTACAAATGTGGCACAATTAAATTCCTAATGAAAACTGCCATGAAAAGATCTAAAAAAATCAAACGACAATCTATTGCTGAATGGGGAAACACTCACACAGAGTCCTTTGATCTCTTGGAGGGAGTCACTCCATGAAAAACACAAGATCTTAATCATGCATACTCAATCAAGACAAAAAGTTCTTACAATCTTTTTGAAGCGTCAAAATACTTTGACCGTCCGATATAATAATGTGTAAAACCTGCATACCGGAGGAATAGAAAGAGGCTCGGATCTCCTTACCGTCAAAAAGACATTGAGAAAATTATCCGGCAATACATGTTTAAGCAAGACAATGTAAAATTGGGTGAAGAACTACTCCGCAGAGGATGTTCGGCAGTTCTAAAAACAATGAAAAATGAAAGCGACGAGAAGATCTCGGTTGAATAAAATAGTGGGATACTGTAGATTCGACAACCAGAAGAGAATACTCTTTTTTTTGGGGGGTTGGGGGGGGGGGGTGGGAGGTGGGGTGTGATCACGTCTTAATTTGTTATATATAGTGTCAACACCTGAAAAGTGTCAATACCCTTTTTTTCCCTTGTTTAGAAAAGAAAAGAAAAAAAACTAGAAGTTTATATACGCTCATAGGGAAAGAAAAAAAGAGATAATGATTAAAACCTTAGTTGAGACCAAAACAAAAAGTGCAATCATCTTCATCAATAAGCTTAACTTAAAACCTTTAGCGAAGGCGTTACTTACCCTCACAACAACTGCAGTAGCTGGTACGATCACACTCCTCTGTTGAACACTGTACTATGCACAACGTGCAATGAGGGCAGCAAAATTCAACATCACTTCGTGAACTTATCTTCTTCGACCAAACAGATTGATTTTCGTTAACACCGAAGTGCTTGTTGAGAATCCCACATTGGCTAATTTAAGAAAAATGCATGGCTTATATGAGGATGAGGTACCACCACCCATTGTCTTAAGGTTTTGAGTGGATATGAGCCTCACCTCATTTAAGCCCAAGTTTCACATGGTATCAGAGCGTAGTTAATGCATTTTGGTACATTCATGGCGTCAAACAACACCACCACTGCATCCTCATCAGGTGCATCTCCTTCTACTCCATTTGATCCTTCGGATGATCCGTTCTATATTCATCCTAGTGACAACCCCGCCATGATACTGGTGCAACCGTTGATGGATGGAAACAATTATCATGGATGAAGTAGATCTGTAAGGAGAGCGTTAGAGTCCAAGAACAAAGTAGGCTTTGTTGATGGATCAATTGAAAAGCCTGTGGAGAGGACAAGACGTTATAATTCTTGGATTAAGGTCAACAATATGGTTGCTTCTTGGTTGGTTAATTCCCTGAGCCCAAGCATTGGCCAGAGCGTGATATGGTTGGATTCTGCTGCTGAGATCTGGAATGATCTCAAATTCAGGTATGGTAATGCTGACCCCTTTAGATTATCAGACCTGCAAGAAGAATTTTATTCGACTAAACAGAATGCTATTAGTGTAACAGAGTATTACACGAAGTTGAAAGTGTTTGGGAGGAGTTGATGGTGTTGAGGTCTGTTCCTATGTGTACGTGTCATAGGTGTACGTGCAACCTTACTGTAGAGATCAACAAATTTGTAGAGAATGACTGTGTGATTAAGTTCTTGAAAGGTCTGAATGATGAATTCGAAGCAGTAAAATCTCAGGTGTTGTTGTCCACCCCGTTGCCAGATCTGAAAACCGCCTTGGCGGTAAAGTTAGAGAGGAAGATAAATTACTCAGGGGGCAGCAGACAATTTAATAATAATCACTCGTCAGTAATAAATGTGAATAGTGCGGGTAGAGGTAACATGTATTCTCAGAAATCTTATAATGAAGGGACACCGAACGCTTCTTGGCAGAAGCAACGTGGGAGAGGTTTTAGACGGGATGTGCCAAGTTCCCAGTCAAGTGGCTCCAGAGTGCCAGTCTGTAGTCATTGTAATATGACTGGCCATACGGTTGAAAAATGCTATAAGAAGCATGGGTATCCCCTAGGTTACAAACCTAGAAGTCAGATTAATATGGTGAGCAGTGATGGAAAACAATGCATCGTTTGAAGGTTGTGTAAGCCAAGATGAGTTTGACGGGTATGAGGCGTATGAGACAGTGAGTTCATAAGTAAATAACTCACAGCAGCAGATGTCACAAATGGTTCCTACTTCGACACATGAGCAGTATGCTCAACTGATGAATCTATTGCAGGAGCATCATGATGCAGGAAGGAAATGAGTGTCTGGTGGTGCAAATGTTGCAGGCACACGTCATGCTGCTATGTCAGCGCAGCAAGTCACACCTTCTGGTAAGTTGTTAGATAATGTAATGCATCAAAACTTAAATTTATAGATATTAGACTCTGGGACAAGTGATCATATATGTTCTAACATTCATCTCTTTGATTCATATCAGCCTGTCAATACCATTTCAGTAAAATTACCTGATCAATCTTTAGCCAGAGTCACACATATTGGAACAATCCATGTCAATCCTAATCTTATTTTTACCAACGTCTTCTATGTGCCATCTTTTGCCTTCAATCTGTTATCACTTAGCAAACTTACCCTGTCAGACTTGTTTACTTTCATTTTTTGCTCAAATGTTTGCCTGATTCAGGACCTCAGGACCAAGAGGATGATTGATTCAGCTGAGGTAGATCAAGACCTCTATTATCTGCATGGCACACCAAGGTTCCCTCCTTCTTCTTCCATTCCCTTGGCATGTGCCACCAATCTGTCAGATAGCTTGTTATGGCATTCAAGACTTGGGTATCTGTCTATCCCAAGATTGAGAGAGATCCAGAAAATTGAGCCCCTTGTGACTGTCCCTGAATCAACACATGTTTGTACAATCTGTCCTCTAGCCAAACAGAGGAGATCATCTTTTCCAATTTCTAGTTCAGTTTCTTCCAGCTTGTTTTCTCTTGTACACATGGATATTTGGGGTCCATACAAGTATCCAACCTTGTACAAACAGTACTGTTTTCTTACTGTGATTGATGACTATAGTAGGTATTGTTGGGTGTATTTGATGAAACCCAAAGCAGAAACAAGGTCTATTATTGAAAGTTTTTTACCACTTTGCTTCAGTTCAGTTTGATACAAAAATCAAAGTTATCAAGTCTGATAATGGACCAGAATTTAAAATGAATGCCTTCTTTGCTTCCCATGGGATTGTACATCAAACTAGCTGTGTAAACACACCCCAACAGAATGGTGTTGTTGAGAGAAAACACCAACATATTTTGAATGTGGCAAGGGCACTCAGATTCCAATCATGTCTGCCTTCTTCCTACTGGGGTTTTTGCGTGCAACACTCAGTATACCTTATTAATATCACCCCTTCACCTCTTCTTCATCACAAAACACCTCATGAACTTCTTTACAAATCATTGCCTGACTACTCCATTCTTAGAGTCTTTGGTTGTCTGGCCTTCGGCAGTAATACCCACAGTCACAAAGAAAAATTTGCAACCAGAGCACACAGAAGTGTATTCTTGGGGCTTTCATATACCACTAAAGGATATGTATTACAAGATCTCAATACTAAAGCTATATACATTTCAAGAGATATATCATTTTTTGAATCCATATTTCCATTCTCTTCTAGCAATCAGAACGTGCCATCCCATTCTGCATCAGAACTCCCTGCCCAACCATCTTCTCTTGTCTCAGAAACTAATAACACCAACCATCCTTCCTTCTTTCATACTGACACACAGTCTATTCTTCAACAAAATCATGATACAGCATCTGTTGACCTTCCTCATTGTGTCTCTGACCAATCACAATCACCAGCCCTCAGACCACACATACAGTTGCCACATGAGCCTGCCTCAAGCATTCATCACAATTAGCCATTGTCTCACGTGCCAAGTGAAACTAGTCCTAGTCATGACCCTCCAGCTCTGGCTCCTCAATATGAAAGCATTATTATTGACTTGCCCATTGCCAAAGAAGATGTGCCAGATGTGAGACCACAACGTGCCAGACAACCTCCTGCATACCTCCAAGACTATCATTGCAATTCCTTAATCTCCACACAGAATGCTAAATCTTCTGCCCACACTTCACCACATTCCATTTAGAAATATATGTCATATGCATCACTATCTCCTTAGTATAAAGCATACATCTTGAGTTTAAATGTACATACAGAACCTAACACCTATGTAGAAGCGGCTGGCTCTGCTGTCTGGCAAGCATCCATGGCAACTGAGTTGGCAGCATTGGAAGCCAATCATACCTGGAGCTTGGTACCTCTCCCTGAAGGTAAACACCCTATTGGCTGCAGGTGGGTGTATAAAGTGAAGTTGAAGTCTGATGGGACAGTGGAGAGACATAAAGCAAGGCTTGTGGCAAAGGCATATACGCAGCAGTATGGGATAGATTATCAAGACACGTTTTCCCAGTTGCCAAAATGACTACGGTGAGGGTAATTCTGGCCATGGCAGCAAAGTTACAATGGCCAATTCATCAATTGGACGTTAACAATGCATTTCTCCACGGTGACCTTCATGAAGATATATACATGATACCTCCTCCAGGGCTAACTACTACAGGATCCAAGTTAGTTTGCAAGCTTCATAAATCACTTTATGGACTCAAACAAGCAAGTAGAGAATGGAACACAACTCTAACAAAATTTCTAGTTTCAATTGGCTTTCAGCAGTCTAAATGTGACTACATCCTTTTCACCAAATCAGTTGGACAATCACTGTTGATTCTTCTTGTCTATGTGGATGACATCATTGTCACTTGTGACAATGCGGGGGCCATCACAGAGGTTAAGCAGGCCTTGCATAATGAATTTAAGATTAAGGACCTGGGACGACTGAAATTTTTCTTGGTGATAGAAGTTGTCCAAGCAAGAGGAGGAATCCATATTAATCAAAGAAATTACACATTAGAGCTGTTGGATCAGGCAGGATTCATGGATGCTAAGCCCGCTAAGACTTCAATGGAGACACATCTCAGCCTTACACATCAAGATTCATCCCCATTGGAAGATATCACTCAATACAGAAGGTTGGTAGGAAAGTTGATATATTTGACCATCACCAGTCCTGATATTGCCTTTGCTGTACAACAACTTAGCCAGTTTATGGGCTACCCTACTAGCAATCACCTAAGAGCAGCGCATAGGGTGCTCAGATACTTAAAAGGAATAGTTGGGCAAGGAATTTTGTTCCCTAGAAATGGTGAGATAAAGTTAAAAGCATTTGTAGACGCGGATTGGGGAGGATGTCATGAGACTAGAAGGTCCATCACTGGGTATTGTGTTTTTCTTGGAGATGCATTGATTTCTTGGAAAGCCAAGAAATAGACCACAGTATCTAGATCATCTGCAGAGGCAGAATACAGGGCCATGGCTATGGTGGCGTGTGAGGTACAATGGCTCTTGTATCTGACGAATTATTTGCAGCTGAGGGGTCAAAGACCTGTAGAGGTCTTTTGTGATTGTAAGAGTGCAATCTATATTGCAGAGAACCCGGTGTTTCATGAAAGGACCAAGCACATAGAGATAGATTGTCATGTGGTTAGAGACAAGGTGCAGAATGGAACATTGAAGCTTATGTCCATACGTACTGAGATGCAACTAGCGGATCTGTTTACTAAGGCGTTGGAATTTAAAAGATCAGCACAGTTGATTGGTGCACTTGGAGTTCAAAATTAATATGCCACAGCAAGCTCAACGGCCTGAGCTTGAGGAGGGTGTTGAAGAAGTGTGTGTGATGCATCGCAGTGATCAAGAGCATTTTTGGATGCAATTGGCTGAACAAAAAGAACCAATCGAAGATTAGGAGGATTAAGTGTCACATGAGACAATTGGAATGGAGCAAGCAGGGCGGTTAATAGGTGGGCCAGCAGTTGGTGACGGAGGTGGCTCAACTGTGAAGAAGGAGGCCAGCAGGAAGAAGAAGAAATACGCACGCGTAGTTTTTAAATGGATGAAATGTCTATTTTGCCCTTACGTTTAATAAACTAGAGAGACGTTAGTGAGGGATACTTTAGTCATTTCATGTATTGTTTTCTTCTTCCTTTTAAGCGTTGGCATAACCGCTGGTTGTAATCATTTTCGGTTGAACCAAGAAACCAATCAATTGAATTCCCCAATTCTTCCTCTCGTTCTCTCCATCTGTTCTTCTGTATTCTTGGAGTTTTATGTTTCTGAACGTGTTGCTTGATAATTCCTTTTTCTCGATTGAGTTTCTTGCGTAATTGTTGGATCTTATTTTGATCCAAACTTTGATTGTATTGAAATTTAACAATGTCCAACTTCAAGCAAGCCGTCGCAGGGGATTTTTATCGAGTTGCACATACATTTTTTTATTCAATCGAGATCTTCTCGTCGCTTTCATTTTTCATTGTTTTTAGACCTCTACGGAGTAGTCCTTCACCCAATTTTACCATTTCTTGCTTAAACATGTATCGCCATATAATTTTCTCAATGTCTCTTTGACGGTAAGAAGATCCGAGCCTCTTTTTATTCCTCAGGTATGCAGGTTTTACAAATTATTGTATAGGTTGGTCAAATATTTTGAAGCTTCTAAAAACTCGTACGAACTTTTTGTCTTAATTTACTATGTATGACTTAAGTCGTGTTGTTTTGAATAACTACCTCCAAGAGATCAAAGGACTCTGTGTGAGTGTTTTCCCATTAAGCAATAGATTGTCGTAAATAGTATGAAACATAAGTTCAAATGTAAAAGTTGTTAATTTTCTACAAATTGACCACGTATGAACGAAATTGGATGAAACTGAGATAGAGTAGTCTCAAAGAGAAGAGAGAATCAAAAACGATTGCAACAGAAATTGGAATGAATGCAAAATGGCTTCTTAGATTTTCAGTTCAGCAGCATCACAGCATATAAGGAAGAAGAGAACGCGTAAAATTACAATAACAACCCTGGTAACTAACTGCCTACTCTTATTAACGTAAGGGCAAAGTAGACATTTCACGCGTTTAAACCAACTCCCGCCTTCGTCCCTTCGCGCGTTCTAACGCCTTGCTGCAGCAGTTACAAACTGCTGCAGCATGCCTTCGTCAGCTCCACTCATTCACGTGAATTGAGCCAATCATCTCCCTTTAGTTCAACATCTTGAGACTTCTACATCCAGCTCAAGCTAACTGCCCGCTTCTCCAACGCATAACACCCTCACTTCAGCAAAATCTCCAAAGTGTTCGACCAAATGCCTTTTGCTACACTTGATGCAAAGCTCCTACATCTTTAACACCCCCCCTCAAGCCGTGCTTGGCATAAATGTTACAGACTCCAAATGTGCTGAGAAGATCAATCATCCTCTTTGAATCCAGAGCTTTCGTAAATATATCGGCAGCCTGAAGATCAGTTCTGATGGGCATCAGTTTAATAACATCACCTTGCACCTTCTCCCTAACTATGTGGCAATCAATTTCGATGTGCTTGGTTCTTTCATGGAACACGGGGTTCTCAGCTATATGCATTGCACTTTTGCTATCACAGAAAACCTTCACTGGCTCCTGCTTCTGGATCTGCAAATCTTTAGACAAGTACAGCAACCACTGTATCTCACACACCAAGGCCGCCAATGCCCTGTACTCAGCTTCTGCTGAGGACTTCGACACAGTTGATTGTTTTTTAGCTTTCCACGAAATCAATGCGTCCCCTAAGAATACGCAAAAACCTGTCACACTTCTTCTTGTCTCACTACATCCTGCCCAATCTGAATCAGAAAAGGCCTTTAGCTGCAGTTGAGTGTTAGCTGGATAAAATAGTCCTTGACCCACTGTTCCTTTTATGTATCTGAGCAGCCTGTGAGCAGCTTTGAGATGCTGCTCTGTTGGACTATCAAGGAATTGACTAAGCTGTTGTACTGAAAAAGATATGTCTGGCCGTGTGATCGTAAGATATATAAGCTTTCCTATCAAACTTCTGTAGGCTGAATTGTCTTGCAATGCAGGTGAATCTCCATGAATTAGCTTCAAGTTTGTCTCCATAGGAGTCTTGGCAGGCTTAGCCCCTAGAAATCCAGTCTGTTCCAAGAGTTCCAACGCATATTTCCTCTGATTCACCACGAGCCCCCCTGGGACCGAGCCACTTCGATGCCTAAGAAGTATCTTAGGTCCCCAAGATCTTTAATCTTGAAAGTATTATGCAGTTGAGATTTCAGATGCTGAATGGGCAGCAAAGATGAGGAAACCAAAATGATATCATCCACGTAGACTAATGCAATGAGAAAATACTCTGACGTCTGTTTAAGGAACAGTGTATAGTCGTTCTTAGACTGAGTGAATCCAAGAGAAAGTAAATACGCAGTCAATTTCGCATTCCATTCCCTACTAGCTTGCTTAAGCCCGTATAGAGATTTCTCAAGCTTACAAACCAGACCATGCTGAGCCAAAGCCAATCCAGGAGGTGGAGTCATGTAAATTTCTTCATGTAGATCTCCATGAAGAAATGCGTTGTTGACGTCTAATTGCTGCATATGCCAACCTTTGCTAGCTGCCAAAGCTAAAACGAATCTGACAGTAGTCATCTTTGCTACAGGCGAAAACGTCTCTTGGTAATCAACGCCGTATTGTTGTGTATACCCCTTTGCCACGAGGCGTGCCTTATACCGTTCCACCGTGCCATCAGCCTGGTATTTCACTTTGTAAACCCATTTACATCCTATGGGATGTTTTCCTGGTGGCAAGGGTACCAATGTCCACGTATGGTTGGCCTCAAGTGCTGCCAATTCACTTTGCATAGCTGCTAGCCAATCTGCAGAACTACATGCTTCTAAGTAGTTAGTAGGCTCTATGTGCAAACCAGTAGCTAAGACATATGCTTTGTATTTAGGTGCCAATGAACTGAGACTGAATGTTTTGGCTAGAGTGTGAGGTGTAGAAGAGACACACTGAGGAGTATGACAAGATGAAACAGATTGATTGCAATAGTATTGCTGTAGATAAGACGGTGGCTGTTTCTTTCTGTTGGGTCTAGCATTGGGAATTTCGGGAAGGCAGATGTCTATGGAGGTAATGGGAATAGGAGTAATTGAAGAGGGAGTAGAGTCAAATGATTGATGACGGTCCGAAGAAGATGAAGGGCGGGTAGGAATTGGACTGCTAGGCTGCACTGGGGAGTCAGATAGGGATGGTGAATGGGCTGGTGAAGGCTGGGATGAAATTTGGCTTGGCGAAGGCTGGGACAGAATTGGAAGAGGATTGTCATCTGAACCTGAAGGGGAGGCATTTGTTACTGGAGTAGAAGAACAACGAAGAGGTTCAAAAGAAAAATCATGAGATTGATGACTGGGGTTGTACATTGGTGAATAGGGAAATATGTTTTCAAAGAATTCAACGTCTCTAGATATGAAAATTTCCCTCGTAGCCAAGTCTTGAAGTATGAAACCTTTAGTAGTGAGAGGAAAGCCAAGGAAAATGGACTTCCTAGACTTGGGACTGAACTTCTCAGAGGTGGGACAGACATTACTGGCAAAGGCCAGGCACCCAAAGGTTCTGAGCTGTTGGTATGATGGGTTTTCATTGTATAGCAGCTGGTATGGGGCTTTGTTGTGAAGGATAGGAGATGGGATGAGGTTGATTAGATACACTGCATGTTGGACGCAAAAGCCCCACAGCTGAATAGGGACATGGCTTTGAAATTTGATGGCTCTGGCTACGTTTAGAATATGTTGATGTTTCCTCTCAACTACCCCATTCTGTTGAGGTGTATAGGTACAACTAGTCTGGTGTACAATTCCTTTTTCAGCATAAAATGAGTTCAACTGGAATTCTAAACCATTATCAGAACGAATGGATTTAATCTTGTAATCAAACTGAACAGCCACAAAGTTATAGAAACTAGGCAATATATTTCTGACTTCAGATTTGTTTTTCAACAGATACAACCATGTAAATCTGGTATAGTCATCCACAATGGTAAGAAAATAACGTTGTTGATACATCGTGGGGTGCCTGTATGGCCCCCATATGTCAACATGAATCAAAGAAAAAGGAGAAACAGTAACAGATAGGGAAACAGGGAATGGTTTCCTTTTTTGTTTTGCAAGAGGACAGATGAAACAAGGCACAGAATCATCATGGTTTGCTACTAGAGGTTCAATCTTGTGGATTTCTTTCAGTCTGTTTGAAGATAAATGTCCAAGCCTTGAATGCCAAAGAGCAGCTTGTGACTGAATAGTGGCTTGGAGTGAAAGATGAGTGTCCATCTGAGGTTTATTTTCAGATTGCTTCAATGAACCAGGAAGCTTATATAGGCCTTGACTAACTTCAGCTATACCAATCTTCTTCATAGTGATCTGTTCATATAGAATGCAGCAATTAGAATGAAATAAGGCTTGAATGTGATTATGTTTAGTAAGCTTGCTGAGAGATAGCAAGTTAAAGCAGAATGAAGGAATGAAGAAGACATCATTAAGGATCAGGTTTGGGTTTACAGTCACCGTCCCAACGTGTGTGACTTCAACGGACTGAGCATTAGGCAACCTAACTTTTATAGGCAGAACAGCATTATAAGAATCAAAGAGACTCAAAGAACAACAAATATGATCAGTGGCACCTGAATCCAAAATCCATAGATCTAAGCTCCTGGATGACATATTACCTGACCTCTTACCTGCAGCATGTAGTTGCTGAGCTGACATAACAGAATGCTGGCTCTCATTCTTATCATCAGAGCCTAACTTCTCCTTCCTGTCCTTTGCCTGATAATCCTTCAGCATATTCATCAATTGAGTGCATTGTTCCTGTGTGAACATGCTCAACATCTGAGACTGCTCCACTGTTTGATGAGACGGCTCATCATAACCAGCATCTTCCTGCAATGCATTCCCATTGTACTGCAGATTACCATCAAAACTTACACAATTGGCTTGTGATTTTGGTTTATATCCAGGCGGATAACCATGTTTCTTGTAACACTTTTGCTCCAGATGTCCCAACATACCACAATAATTGCACACCGGTCTCTTGACATTACCCTGTCCAGACCTTGCAACATAACCTCCCTCCTTTCTATAGCTATTCTGTGGTTTAAAGTATTGTCTGGATCCAGGTCCTCCAGAAAATCCAGATATTGGTCCAGCAAGTACACCATCATCACTTCCCATGCTTGACACCACAGATGGATTATTAAGGAAGGCAGATTGATTGTTAGAATACAACACTTTTCTTTCAAATTTAACTGCCATTGCAAAGGCAGTATTAACATCAGGCAAAGGATTGATTAATAAGACTTGAGCCTTGACAGGCTCAAATTCATCCGACAGTCCTTTCAAAAACTTTATAACGAAGTCATCTTCAACAAACTTGGACACTTGACTAGTGATATTGCAAGTACACCGTCTACATGTACATGAAGGAATAGCCTTCAAAACTGTTAATTCCTCCCATACTACCTTCAATTTCGTGTAATATTCAGTTACGGACAGATTTCCTTGTTTAATCATATAAAACTGCTCCTGAAGGTCTGACATCCTAAACGCATCAGCGTTTCCATATCTAAGTCGTAGATCCTTCCATATTTCAAAGGCACTATCAATCCACATAATACTTTGGGCAATTGAAGGACTTACCGCATTCATAATCCAGGATGCTACCATATTGTTCGCTTTTATCCACACAGCACATCTACGATCTCCTTCTGCAGGTTTAGTAACCGTGCCATCAATGAATCCAGTTTTATTCTTTGCTTCCAGAGCACGACGCATAATTCTGCTCCAACCGTGGTAATTTTGTGATGTGAGCAAATTCTGAGTGAGAATAAGTGACGGACTGTCAGAAGGATGTATATAAAGCGGATCTTCATGTGGATCAATGGATCCGAAGGTGACTGAAGAAGAAGCCATTCGAATTACAGAATCTGAATCAATACAAACAGGTGATCATACGCTCTGATACCATGTTAATTTTCTACAAATTGACCACGTATGAACGAAATTGGATGAAACTGAGATAGAGTAGTCTCAAAGAGAAGAGAGAATCAAAAACGATTGCAACAGAAATTGGAATGAATGCAAAATGGCTTCTTAGATTTTCAGTTCAGCAGCATCACAGCATATAAGGAAGAAGAGAACGCGTAAAATTACAATAACAACCCTGGTAACTAACTGCCTACTCTTATTAACGTAAGGGCAAAGTAGACATTTCACGCGTTTAAACCAACTCCCGCCTTCGTCCCTTCGCGCGTTCTAACGCCTTGCTGCAGCAGTTACAAACTGCTGCAGCATGCCTTCGTCAGCTCCACTCATTCACGTGAATTGAGCCAATCATCTCCCTTTAGTTCAACATCTTGAGACTTCTACATCCAGCTCAAGCTAACTGCCCGCTTCTCCAACGCATAACACCCTCACTTCAGCAAAATCTCCAAAGTGTTCGACCAAATGCCTTTTGCTACACTTGATGCAAAGCTCCTACATCTTTAACAAAAGTTTCATTGAAAATGGAGAGAGAGAGGTTGTATGGTGGACTATGTCGTTTATTAATGTTGCACAATATTAATCAGAAGAGAAAAAAAACATTGTTTTTTGCAGGCTCCGAGTAGAGCCACGAAGATGAGAAAAAGCAGGATATTGAAAGGCTATAGTTTCTATCCTGGCTTCAGAAAATAAGCTTTGTAATCAATCTTTTATCTTCACTATGAAGTTTGGATTGTTTTCTTTGTTTCAGCTAAATGTTTTAGGTGACAAGTTTATGCTTTTGTTGTTGGAAAGATATTTCTTATCTTGAATTGCATATTAGATGATAATATGTTTTGTTACACAGACTCGATGAATATTTATTGGTTGTGCATTCAACTTTCTTTTTTTTTGGGTCAATTTTTTTACTGGTGGAATGAATATTATTGGTTGTGCATTCAACTTTCTTTTTTTCTTTGGGTCAATTTTTTTACTGGTTGAATGAATATTATTGGTTGTGTATTCAACTTTGCTGATGTACCGTTTTTGCTACGAACAACTTGGCAATTAATTTGCACAAGCCACCAAGGCAAAGAAGGAACATACTGTAGAGTATACGGCAGTTTTGCCAAGCAAAAGAAATACCCAAACATACCACAGTCAAAAATACTTGGCACCGCATCAAGATGGGATGTGATATAGACTTCATAAATCACAATATATTAAGCCAAAAATAGCAGGAGCTTTATTATTACTGGAAGAAAACATATCTCGAGTTTGTTTTGCACCAACACAAACATAACAGAATTTATTATGCAAGCAACTATTCCTACAGTTCGGAAATAAAGCAACTATCTTAAGAGAGGAACATTCCATCCTTGTGTGACATAAATCAAAAGTATTCCTGTTGGATTTAATTTAATAAACCCCTGAATAGGACCGTTTAATCGAATCAATGGACAAAGTAACAAAATATGGAAAATATACCTTGCTCCATTGCTGTTGTTAATCTGAACACGTGCGCTGCAACTGTTCCGGCTGATGATGAATCTGGCATGATCCAAGGATTCACGACCTCCCACCAATTGCTGATACACCCCTTGATCGGAATCAATAATTCACTGCTTTACCCGATGGAGAGGTTAGACAGTGTGGGCTTTACAGAGCAAGGTTGACACACCCTCCCACTTTTCCCTCTCTATGGCCGATTTCCTTTTGATTGATGGTATGAGGAGGAGAAGGCCTCGTCCTTTATATAGAGGGAGAATAGGGGAATCCTAATTGACATATTCCTTTATGGATAGAGATTCTTTTATCCCAGATATCTGGAATATACTTGATCTAACATCAAGTTATCTTTATCCATTATCCAATAGGAATCCTGATGGGCATATTCCTTTATGGATAGAGATTCCTTTGTCCTCGATACCTGGAATATACCTGATGCTAACATCAAGTTTATCTTTATCCATTATCAAATATTATCTAATATTTAATAATAAATATTATTATTAAATATTATTTAATATTTGATTATTGTACCAACAATTATCTATTAGCCACATGCGGGTTGTCGCCCCTCGGAGACCAGATGTCGTACACTTTATGGTCGTTGCACTTTGAGTCCATCCATCGCGGTCTCTGACCATATGACTATCTACATATTCGGGGTTTCCATTTAGCCCACACTATACATCCACGAACATGCCTGATGATCACTTAACGTGTGGATGTTTTACGCAATAATTAATATTATTACGTGACATATGTGACGTATAATACTATCATACATAACGTCCACCTTATGATTAATTCGTATGAACTTTATCAACGTGCTGCGCATCACACGTATCTCGAATTAATCCCAACAATCTCCCACTTGGACTATGTATGTATCTTAAAGATTATATGTCACCCTTTTGAGCTCATATACCGTATGTCCCTTAGTGTGTCTTTCCTTTTCCGGTCCATCAGCAAATGTTAGCAAAAGACTTAAGCCGCATGCCGCCACATTGAATTAGTGACTTGTCCCTCTTAACTCATGATGCTAACATTCTACTGAATGACATGGATACTGAAATGGATATGTAGTGTGGAATTAATATGCTAGGTCATCATACATATTTACTTCCAACTTGGCCCTCTTTAGCGAGATCAATAGAATTCAGAATGTATGTCGCAACTGCTTAATGTACCTTAATTCTGCAGAAAACTTTAATATAACCGGAATGTACATTATAATGTTTGTCTGAGATAAACAACTTTATTGAACACAAGAAAAACCTCACAGATTCCCACTAGGATAAAACATCCTCAACTTGACTAAGACCCACATGGCTAACATGCTTGTGGAACACAACCACTTCCACGGCCTTAGTCAAAGAGTCGGCCACCATGGAGTCTGTACTGATATGCTCAATACTGGTCAGACCACTCTGAATTCTTTCCTTAACAGTCAGATACTTCATCTCTATGTATTTAACTTTAGATGAACTCCGGTTGTTATTTGAATATAGCACCGTGACTTACTGTCACAGTAAATCCTTATTGGAGACGAGATAGTCTCCAATACCCGCAGTCTTATGACAAAATTGCTAAGCCATATCGCTTGATTGGATGCGTGGAATGATACAACAAATTTTGCCTCCATAGTGGAAGACGCCAATAAGGTTTGTTTCGCGCTTTTGCATAAGATCACACCTCCAGCTAAAGTAAACACATAGCCCGAGGTCGATTTCATGCTGTCCTAGCATCTAGCAAAATCGGAATCTATATATCCAGTGATCTCTAACTCATCAGATCTCCGAATGTCAGTGCGTGTTGCTTCGTTCTTTGTAAATACCTCAGCACCCTCTTTTCCGCGATCCAGTGATCCTTACCTGGATCAGAGAGGTATCTGCCTAACATTCCTGTAATGAATGCCAAGTCTGGTCGTGTACATACTTGAGCATACATTATACTCCCTACTACCAAAGCATAGGGAGTATTCCTCATCTCTGAACGTTCAAACTCTATTTGGGGACACTGTTTCAGACTAAACTTGTCTACTTTTGCCACGGGGGTACTAAGTGGTTTACACTTATCCATGCTATACCGCTTCAACACCTTTTCGATGTATGCATGTTGTGAGATAGCTAAGATACATTGGGTACGATTCCTCCGTATCTCAAGTCCCAACATATATGAGGCTTCACTAAGTTCTTTCATCTCGAAATGTTTTCTCAGAAAGACTTTGGTGTCGCTCAACATGTTTACATCATTTGTTGCAAGCAGTGTGTCATCTACGTACAAGATCATGAATATGAACTTGCTCCCACTGAACTTGTGATACACGCATTCGTCAATTTGGTTTGCCTCAAAACTGAAGGAGACAACCACTTTGGCGAATTTGAAGTACCACTGTAGAGACTCTTGCTTGAGCCCACAGATGGATTTCTTTAGTCGACAAGCCATGCCTTTTGGATCTCCCATCTCGAATTGAGGCGGTTGAACCATGTAAATGGTTTTGTCGAGTTCTCCATTTAGAAACGCAATCTTAACATCCATCTGATGTAGCTCAAGACCTAAGTGTGCCACGAAAGCCATGATTATCTGGAAGGAATCCTTCGTGGATACTGAAGAGAAGGTTTTCGTATAGTCTATGCCCTCCTTTTGGGTAAACCCTTTAGCAACAAGTCGAGCCTTATATCGTTCTACGTTGCCTTTTGAATCCCGTTTGGTTTTAAATATCCATTACAACCAACGGGTTTCGGACCTTTAGACAACGAGACGACATACCATACCTTGTTGTCGTGTATAGACTTTATTTCTTCTTCCATGGCCTTTATCAACTTTTCTGAATTTCGACATTGCAATGCTTGTTGGACATTTTCGGGGTCATCGTCCAACATACCAACATCGAATTCGTGTTCTTGGAGATACACCACATAATCACTAGGTATGGGATTTCTCCGTTCACGAGTGGATCTCCTTAGGGGCACTTGTTCTTGAGATACTGTAGGAACCTGAACTGCATCAGTCGGCGATTCATCGGGTTCTTCAGTAACTTCCTCAGGAACATGAACTTGTTCCTATGGAGCATCACTACTGGGATGAGGTACCTCAGGTGTGGGTATCGCTGATGCTATCTCCCCAAAAGATGGTTCGATTCGCATTTCTGTCGTATTTGAGTGTGCCTCATGTAACTCTATGATCATCTGATGCAAATCATTCCCCACGGAACCAAAGTATCTTCAAAGAACATTACCGAATTTGTCTCAAAAAACACTTTACTTGTGGGATCGTAGAATTTATACCCTCGTGATCTTTCCGAGTAACCAATGAAATAACAACTAACTGTTTTGGTGTCCAGCTTTTTTTATTTGGTCTGTAAGGCTTCACCTCTGCTGGACAGCCCCAAAGGCTTATGTGGTTAAGGCTAGGCTTACGCTTAGTCCATAACTCATAAGGGGTCCTTACTGTTGCTTTAGTTGGTACTCGGTTGAGGATGTAAGCTGCGGCTTTAAGCACTTCTCCCCAGAGGAATAATGGTAGCATAGTTTGACTCATCATACTACGCACCATGTACATAAGTGTACGGTTCTTTGAGCTACACCATTCATGCTTGGTGACCCAGGCATAGTGTACTGAGGGACGAATACATTTTTCTCTATGTATTTAGCAAATGGTCCTGGACATTGTTCTCCTGATTCATCATATCAACCGTAGTATTCACCTCCACAGTCCGATCTGACGGCTTTAATCCCTTTGTTGAGTTGTAACTCAACTTCAGCTTTAAAGAATTTGAACATGTCTATTGCTTGCACTTTTTCTTTAATCAAGAATATGTGGTCATATCGCGAATAGTCATCAATAAAGGTGATAAAAGAGTAGCCATTTCGAGTAACCGGATGAAATGGGCCACTAATATCGGTATTAATCAACTCTAATGGACTATTTGCACGATTTGCTTCATAACTTCGGACTTTAGTTTGTTTTCCTTTAGCACAAAATACACACGACTCTAAGTCGGTTAAGTCTAAAGGATTGAGAATTTATGTTTTGACAAGATGTTCTATTTTGTTTTTGGACACGTGGCTAAACATCGATGCCAAAGTGATCTTGAATTCTCACGAGTTAATTTTGCTTTAATGTTTCACGTTACAACATGCAAGGTTTCTGATTTGAAGCGGCATTTATTGAATAAAGTTTATCAATTTCGGACATTATACCGTGACCAATCAATCTAGAAGCATGATAAAGTTGGAAATTTCCATTTCCAAAATAACCGTAATACCCACTTTTATCCGATCGATAAAACGAAATAAGATTTCGTTTAAACAATGGTACCACAAAAGTGTTATGCAAATCTAGATAGAAACCGGATGTCAACAGCAATCTGAAATGCCCAATGGCTTTTTCACGTGTATGGTCTCATGGTGAGTACAGTGAGGCTACTTACTGGACGATGTATGTCGCTCATACGATACTCTGTTGTTGTTTTGCAAAGGCTCAGGGGTAAGATTTAGCATACATAAAGGATGAGACCGAGGAGGATTCTGAGATTCGAGGATATTTTGATGAGACTCTTTGTAGACGTAGTTGAGATATATGTTTTTGATATTCGAGGTTCATATATTTTGGATACTTAGTATTTATTATCTACATTTGGCATCTGTATCGAATTAGATTTGCCTAGACATTTATATTAATGATAATGACTAATTTCGAGGATTTTATTTTATTACTTCCGCTAACATCGATCTGCGTCACTTTGCTGAGGTGTAATTGAATTGTATCGATGCTTGTATTTTTCTTAGTGAAATACGGCAGGTGAGTTGTTTCGAGTACTAAGGCTTGAAATATGCGGTAGATCAGAGTGGCACGTGGAAGCATGGGTGATTAGGATGTCTCAAGATGGCTAAGTTAATGACTATTTAAGTGAATATAGAGTGAATGCAGATATGTTATGGAGAATTAAGTTACGGATTGGACCCTGTGAGGACGAGAACATCTTGTGAAATGCTAGTGATAACTAAGTTTAATCGTACTAGAATAAAACTTGTTCTGAAAATACATACAGTTGAATGGGTTAATTCGTGAATAAGACGTTAAGTTAAGATTGTAGCACACAGAAGCACTGATTATAGAGCTAATGCATAAGTATGCAAGAATCAATTTTGAGAGCTTAGTTATATGTTGAGGAAGAGTGTGGTTAGCATATTGAAGGACTTAAAGGATATTTAGGATTGGTTATCTACCTAGGTAACGGACCATATATGACTAGTTTTAAGAATTCAGAATTGTAGATTACATGTATATAAGTTGAATGATACATGTTAAGTGGTGCAAGTGGAGTTGAAGGTTTAGCGACCTAAAAGTGAGGTTGATCTAATGATATTCGTGACATATAATAGGTGAATGGATTAAGTAGAATTACACTAAGTTGTTGACTACATAATACGCAAGTTTCGAGGATGAAACTTTTGTAATAAGGGATGAATGTTGTGACCCGGAACCTAGGAAAAGGAAATACCAATATTAGGATAGGAGTTATCCTATATAAAGTGGATTGAAATAGGAAATAGGTAAGATAGGGTTGAAATTGAAGGGTTTATTATAGGTATAATATCCTAAAGCTATTTGGAAAATACCTAAAAACTATCTACAACTACCTTTTTTTTAATCGGAAAGCATATATATTATTATTAAACCTCCCTTATGGCTGAGGAATACCATATTACATAAATGGGCAGCGCATCATCGTACGAGAACAAATAGTAAAAGTACATATTGTGTGTGAAAGGCCAACAACATATGATATGTCGCATTAAAACCTTGTCAAGTAAAACCACCCTTGTGGATAAAACTTTTGGCGAAGGAAAAAGCGTGCATATTTATGTTATTGGACCCATGACACTGTACAAACATAATCCAAAATTAAAATTGACAACCTAAAGCCCTGTAGTATGTGGCAAAATAGGTAAACAATGAAACAAGCCTCCTGATGAAACAAGCCTTCTAATGAGACAAGCCTGCTGAAGAAGTTAGATCTGTGCAATGTCCTGCGATTCTGCATCTGTAGACGATCGAAAAGAACGGAGTGTGATGTCAGTCAATACAATACCATGTATATGCAAAGGGAGAGTCGATACCTGTGGGTAGTATATCGCCGTTCAGTTCACCATCGCTGCTTGCATCAGAAAATGTGCTGCTTGATTAATCTCCCTAGGAGCATGATGTAAATGTGCATAGGAAGCTCGGAGAAGAACCCTAAGATGATGCAAATCAGGAGCAAGAGGGGTAGTAGATTCCATTGTGAAGACCAACTCTTGACAATCAACTTCAACCTCAAGATGTGCCAATCTCAAAATATAATAGATAAGTGCAAGGAACACAGCTTGAGCCTCCACCTATAAGGGATAATCATGCCGTAGTGGAATAGAGAATGCATGGACCAATGCACCTGTTGAATCCCAAACTATAGCACCGCCGCTGGCTTTACATCTCCCAACAACCGTATCCGTGTAAAGATTCAAATGTCCCGAGGGCGGTGGGCACCATCATAACATTCATATCAAATTAGAGCGAAGAGACGGAATTTTGCCCATAAGAATATATCTCATCTAATATCCCAAATTATGCCCCGCTGAGACCATGATTCCTCTCCAAAGACCATAGCAGTGTAATTTTCCCAAATTTTCTGTAATAGAATGCCCAGATAAATACGTTGCACCTCCCCTAAAAAATTCGTTGGTGCCGACAACCAAACCGCTACTAGATAAGGCCGCCAATTCCTGGTATGTGTCATATCTATATCCAACAGGGTATCAAAATATGCCCTAACCATCCGAATCTCCAAACAATGATAAATAAATGACTATTCGTTGTCGATGCCGATCGACAGAATGGGCAAATCGTTGGCATGATCTGCATAAAACGTGCCACAAGATCTGGAAATGGCAATGCACCATGAAAACGTTTCCGAAACAATACCTGAATCGAAGGCTGCTGTTGTTTCATCCAAATGATTGAGTTAGACAAAAGTGTTGTTGTCGATGGTCGGACATAATCATAGGCATACCAAAGTGTAAACTGTCCCGATGCTGTAGACCATATTGATGATCCATCATTCCATTTTACCAACATAGAGCAGATCGGATTAATATCACAAATTCGTCGCCAGCCCGGAGAGTCATATATACGAGGTAAAAAGTCAGAACGCTGGCCATAACAAAGTCGCATGTACTGACTCCATAAAGTGTTACGAGTATGATATCTCCACCACAATTTACATGAAAATGCATTTGTACCGCGCTTACCCATCTAATAGCAACGTCACCCTCAGATTTCGGATAACATATCTTTGGCTATGATACCCAATGGCGCCTATCATTATCCCATAGAAATCGTGCGAAATGTTGCTCCAATGCTTTAATAATTCTGCGTGGTAACTGAGTGGCCGCCATAACATGATTTGGAATAGACGATAATACGGATCGAATAAGTACTAACCTTTCAGACATGCCTAATAGTTTAGCCTGCAATGCACTCAAGCGCCGGTCAACATGGTGTATTACCTCTTGACAATGATTCACCCGTGTAATACCTTTGTGTAGATAAGAACCTAAATATTTCATAGGTAATGCCGATTGTCGCATATCAAGCAAGTGCGTAAGCAATCGTTGTTGAGATGTAGGCACGCGATCAGAAAAAGCCACCGTACTTTTATTCCAGTTAACTGTCTGACCCGAAACACTCTCATATACCGAAAGAAATTACTTAAAGCGAGATAAATTTATGCGATTTGCAGCTAAAATCAACAGATCATCAGCATAACACAAGTGGAAAATAACCATCGGCATGCGACCAAGAGAAAATGGCATAATGTATGACTGTTCTACTAACCGTTTTAATCCCCTGCTAAATCCTTCCGCTGCCAATATAAAAAGGAGAGGCGATAAATGATCCCTCTGATTAACCCCTCTAGTAGGGCAAAAAAAGCCATGAAGAATACCATTAATCAAAATAGATATATGCGTACCTTCCAAATGATTGAGCACAAGGGTGATGAAAAAGGATGAGAATCCAAAACGAAGAAGCACGGCTCTGAGAAACTGCCAACTAACACAATCAAAAGCTTTTTCCATATCCAACTTTACAATCACGTTATGTGGTCTTGTACCTCTATCGAACCAATGGATTAATTCATTAGCCAATAAAACTTGTTCGGTGATGCCTCTGCTCTTCTGAAATCCTGCTTGTTCGGGAGAGATAATCTTGGGCAAAATAGAATTCAAACGAAAAGCAAGAATGCGTGTTTGAACCTTACTCATAAAAGTAGATAAAGCTATTTGACAAAAATCACTAAAGGTTTGTTGGGCCGTGCCCTTTGGGAGTAAAATAAGAATCGAATGTGCCATGGCACGTGGAATGGGGAATCCAAGAAAGAACTCCTGCACTGCTTTATAGACATCCAAAGAAATAACCTCCCAACACCTGTGAAAAAACCATCCATTATAACCATTCGGACCCGCTACACTGTGGGGATCTAGACTCCAAACTTCTTGTTTGACCTCCTCAATTGAGGGCATGTGTGTTAGCATGGCATTGTCCTCATCCGATACCAACAATGGGATAGAAGCTAGAAAATCAGTGCTATCCTCCACTGGTTGAGCTGTGAACATACGCATAAAATGATTTATAGCTGCAGTTCCCACACTTTCTGGCATATCGCATAACTCTCCAGTGTCTGTATGTATGCGATGAAGACCCTGACGACGGCGTTTATCTTTAACAATCGAATGATAATACCAAGAGTTACATTCTCCCTCACGAAGCCATTTTACTCGAGCCTTCGGTTTCCTATATTCCATTTCCCGTAATGAAGATTGTTTCAACTCCGCGAGACTCAAAGTATGCCGTGCGATTCCTATCACTTGGGTCAAGATCATATATCAACTCTAATGAGCGAGCACATTGCTCCGCAGATTCTAGACAGTGAAAGATATTATCAAAAACTTCTTTGTTCCAACGAGACACATCCTTTTTAAAAATGCACAATTTTGCACATGACCCTCTCATGCCTCCGATTATGGGATATGAGGTCCATGTTGATCGCTTAAAAGTGAGAAAATCGGGATGGGATGTCCAAACAGTATTGAAATAAAACTGTTTAGGGACATGAAAAGGATTTCGGCCACATTGAATCAACAAAGGACAAAGATCAGAAGTAGTCCAGCTGAGATATGTTAAACATACCTCCAGAAATAACTCATAGAAACCATCGTTGCCGAAAACCCAATCTAGTCGACGTCAGACACGCCCTAACCCACTACCACCCTACCGTGTATACCGAGTTCCAACATGAGGAACTGTATGCCAAGCGCCATAATGTGCCATATCTACAAAATCCGTCAAAGATGACAAAGAAGGACGAGAGGCACCTTTATGATCAGAAGGAGATAGAAAAGCATTAAAATCGCCTTATATGAGCAAAGGCTCCGAATATTAGTGTTGCCGAAGAGATTGCCATAGAGACTATCTAGCCGCTACTGTGTGTCGACCATAAACACAAAATGCCCAAAAGACATGTTGACTATTCATACGAATACGGAAGTGGGCGACTTGATCTAAAAGACGAACCTCTAACAAGTCCATAACTGATGATTGCCAAAAACACCAAGCACAACAATTACACATGCACTGAGCCGAAGTAAAACCAAGATGTATTTATGCCCTAGTCATACGCATCATGGGCTGTTGTGGTTCAATCACGAACAAAAATTGTATAGAATATTGATGAAGCAAAAGTCGCAACCGAGAAAGGAGGTACGCAAACCCCTTAAATTCCAAGCAAGTGCATTCATTGAGAAAGCTGAGTAAAAGAATTAGAAGACCGAGTAATACTACGAGTAATAACCTGATGAGGTGGACGTGGGATCTGATAGTGAAGACGTCGACTACGCTTGCGAATGCATGGGATGTATCCTTCCTCATCGGAATCAACAATAGGGTTAGAAATATGTTGCAGTAATTCTGCATCCGAAGATCCCTCCTTGACTGTTAGAATGCGACGAGACAAAGACTCAGACAATTGCCTATATTCATTCTGCATATTTTTTAGAGAACTATCATCTGGCAATTTAGCAGGCATCATCGACAACTCAGAATCTGAAGCCGTATGCACCAGCACAGTGTCCGCGCTGGAGGAGGGTTTTTCAGGCATAACATCTTCGGACAAACAACCTAATAGTGACAGATTTTGAGAATCAGAGGGCTGACCATCTGTGAAGAATGATGGGGGTGATGTGCAGAATTGATGATTGGCTGATGGTGCAAGGAGATTGCAATGGTTTGGAATCGAGAGTGATAGCAGTTGGAAGGAAGCAGAGGAGAAAGGAGGAAAAGGAGTTGTGGCGGTAAAATTTGTAATTGGGGTGAAATGACAAGAATGCCCCTGCATTAGTAAAGAAGGGCCGTGTTAGTTAAAGGGGTAGCTTAGTAATTTTGCAGTTCTTCTTCTTCCTTTAACCATGTTGCACCAACTGTTTCGGATAGCGGTTATCATTTTTGGTTCCTCTCTTTCAGAGATTCATATATCCATATTCTCTCTGGAATTTTCGTTCTTATAATGTTCCATTGATTGATTTCAAGAATTTCATCCTTCTACTTGTATGTTCTTCTTCTCTTTGGGTTTGATTACATACTCGATACACAAAATTCACATGGTATCAGAGCTTAATTCATGAATTTTGGATCATTCATGGCGAATAGCAATAATTCTCCTTCTACATCTCATGCTTCAATTGCTCCTCCGAATTTAGCGGATCCTGCAGATGATCCGCTGTATATTCACCCGAGTGACAATCCTTCACTTGTTCTTGTTCAACCGCTGTTAGATGAGTGTAATTACCATAGTTGGAGTAGAAGCTTCAAGCGTGCTCTTCAATCAAAGAATAAAATAGGCTTCGTGAATGGAACAATCACAAAGCCTGATGAGACGTCCAGAAGGTATGCTGCTTGGACAAAGGCAAATAATATGGTTGCAGCGTGGTTGGTGAATTCCGTGATTGCTCCAATAGGACAAAGTGTTATGTGGCTGGACGATGCCGTAGACATTTGGAATGATCTTAAGCACAGGTATGGAAATGTGGATGCATTCAGGCTGTCAGATCTTCAAGAAGAATTCTATGCCACGAAGCAAGGTAACTCCTCTGTTACAGAGTATTATACCAAGTTAAAGATGTTGTGGGAGGAATTGCTTGTACTGCGATCTATACCTAGCTGTAACTGTCATAGATGTACTTGTGATTTGACTACTCAAATGCATAAGTTCATAGAGGATGATTCAGTTATTAAGTTCCTGAAGGGATTGAATGAGGAATTTGAGGCTGTGAAGTCCCAAGTGTTGTTGTCAACACCCTTGCCAGATCTAAAAACAGTATTTGCGATGACTGTCAAGTTTGAGAGAAAATTGGCTTATTCTAATAATCAAACGCAGTTCAATAATAATCCATCTATGGTGATGAATGTTGAAAACAATGCAAGATATGGAGGTTCCCAAACAAGAATGGGAGGGGGAACAAGCAGCGGTGGTGGTTTCCCTAGGCCCCCTAACAAAGGTTACAGGAAGGAATTTCCAAGATCTGGTAATTACAACTCCAAAGTACCTGTGTGTACTCATTGTAATATGCTTGGGCATACCGTTGATCGTTGTTATAAGAAGCATGGTTATCCACCGGGGTATAAACAAAGAAATGCTGTGAACTGTGTGACTGGAGATTACAGTTCTCAGTATCAGGAAGATGGTGCAAACCAGTATGATGGAGAGGGACCTGAGATGTATGAAGATGGTGGACGCAGTGTTGCAGCGTCTGAGTCTGGACATACACAATGCCTGACCCAAGAGCAGTATTCACAGCTTCTTAACATGCTCAAGGACTACCAGGACAAAGGGCATAAGGATGGAACGGTGAACCCCAATGGCAGTGGTGGATTACATGCAGTAATGAGTGCACAGCAGATGAAGGCTTCAGTTAAGTATGAAGGTAATACACCTTGTGAAAATTCAGTTTCATGGATATTAGACTCTGGAGCTACTGATCACATTTGCTCATGTATTTATCTCTTTGAAACCTATCAGCCCGTGTCGTGCATTTCTGTTAAGCTTCCAAATGATTATACAGCAACTGTCTCCCACATAGGAACGGTTAGAGTCAGTCCCAATCTGATCCTGCGTGATGTATTCTACATTCCTTCATTCACCTTTAATCTCATATCTCTTAGCAAACTCACCCAGCATGAGCCTATTATTGTCACATTTGATGATCACCAGTGCGTCTTCCAGGAAAGGATGACAGGGAGGATGATTGGTTCAGCTGAGAAAAAGGATGGACTGTACCAGCTGCAGAGCACAGCCAATCATGCCTCATCAAGAAAGTACTTCAGTATTTCTCAGTGTCAAGGTGTACCCATGGCTGAGGGGTTGCTTTGGCATATGAGACTTGGCCATATGAGTACAGCAGGACTGAAAGAAGTGCACAAGCAGCAGCCAGATGTAGTGACTAGAGTGGACTTTGAGTTCTGTGATGTATGCCCGCTTGCTAAACAGAAAAGATTACCTTTTCCAACCTCTTCTTCTGTTTCTAGTTCACCCTTTTCTATCATTCATATGGACATCTGGGGTCCATACAAACACCCAACCATGTACAAACAACACTACTTCCTTACTGTAGTTGATGATCATACACGATTTTGTTGGATATATTTGATGTAAAACGAAATCTGAGACTAGAAAGATTGTTGAGAGTTTTTACCAATATGTGCTTGTACAGTTTGATTCACGTATTAAAATCATTAGAACCGATAATGGCCAAGAGTTCTGTTGGACCGTGCACCTGCAATGAACACTACTAGAGGGGGGGGTGAATAGTGGTTAGCGGAAATTACACTACAACCCTTTGTTAAAATCTCCTTGAAAACAGAATCTGAGACTAACTCAGATTCAGAACCCGTTTTTCAAAAATTCACAAATAATTGTACACAACTCCAAAAATTATGAAACTTTCCAGAATCAAACTTCAATGAGTTAACAAGACTCTGTCCAAAAATCAGACAAAAATAAGATCGTTTTACCCTTCAAACAAATTAAAAGATTTAGATGGTCAATCTGGACAGAATTGGACAGAATGTTGCTGATTTTGAAAATAGTGTTTCTCTTTGAATACTCAACCAAAAAGGTTGATCTTTATATCAAAACACTCCTTAGGATGTGTAGATGAAGTTTCCAAAAGGCCCTGACCTCAAACAATTCTTGAAAAATACAGAATTTAACTTTTCTCAAAACTGGTCAGATTGCAGCCAGATTGGAGCAGTTATCTTGCAAAGACTGAAAGACTAACGTTTACTTGCTCAAATCAAGTGATTCTTGTTGCAAATGAAAGCTAACAGTCTGAAGTATAACTCCACCAAAAATCACGAATTTTGAAAATGTTTAGCTATTTTTTCAAATTGTGTAAAGTTGGGTGAAAACTGCAGTCAAAAACGGGCAGAAAACAGAAATAAAGAAACAAGAGAAGAACACCGAGGATTTATCCTGGTTCGGTCAATGTGACCTACTCCAGTCCCAAGGAACACCTTTCCTTGGATTTCACTATGATATGAACACCTTACAACAAGAGCCAAGCTTGATCCTTGGGTTATACACCAACCCTACTCAAGACTTGGATAATCACCTTCTAAGCAACACTTAGTTGCAATACCTCCAACACCTATTGATGTAGCCTTATAAAGATGGCTAATCAATCTTACAAATGAAGCTCAAGAGGCTTGTAGCTCACCAAAATATTAAGAACAACTTTGCTACAACAAAATACAACAACAAGAACAAGAAGATGAATATGAAAGCTATAGAATGCTTGTGAGCTTCAAGTGTGTTTCATCTTCTTCACCAATGCCTCTATTTATAGTGTGATTTGAGCCTTGAAGATAAGAATGCCAATGTGTCATCATCTTCATCATCAACTCCAAATGTCTTCTCATCATTGGTTGGCTTTGTACACTTGGCAAAATAAAACACAATGATTGGTCCACATTGACATCACCTTGTTGCCGAAAATTCCACCTAAAAAGTGACTTGGAATTATCTTGAAAATGTGAAGATAATAGCACCACAACAACTCCATCATCTTCTCAACTTTTTGGCACAAGAATATGCATGTGACCAATTACCATTTCAAAGTCAAAATTCAGCTCCATTTACAAGTAGTAGACGTTGGCTACTTTGTATTTTCAAAAAAAAACTTTGATTTTTTTCTTAATAAAATAAGAAAGGATAATACCACCAAATTATCCCCAACTTCAATCACCATAATAGGACATGTGAGAGCTCCATTTGACTTCTAAAAATCTGCTAAAAATACTCCAAGAAGCCATATAGCCGTTGGCTATATTTTTGAAAATTTTCAAGTTGGCAATTTTGCCAACTAGCTCCTTTTTGGTTGGTCCACTTGTGTCCAACTCATAAAATGAATAATGTATCATTCTCAACTGCAAACTCACGTTTTTGACCATACATATATGTGTAGCAACTCAGATTTTTGAAGAAGAAATAAATAGATAACACTTGACAAGATTATGTCAACGTGTAACACCGAAATTCCCCAATATTTCTTCTTATATATCAAGAACATTTCCACACCTTTGACACATTTAATATCTCTGAATAATGATGATAAACATCCTCTTATAACATATACAAGAGGGTCTTCAAGAAAAAATAGAATGTGACATCTCAAATCGTCACATATCCAGCTATAGTCAATAATATCATCGGTTGAGAGAATAAGATATAAGATCACCATATTATCTTCAAAATAATAATAACACAGCTCCAGAATGAAGATAATAATATGCTCAAGAGATTCCTTGAGTGAAAATACCAAAAATACCCTTGGGGGTAAAATTACCAAAATACCCCTGGTGTAAGAAAACTCCAGAAATGACCCGGATGGTCATAAATACTCATGATATCACCTTTGTCATGATAAATAGGATAAGAATAAATCCTTGAAATATTTTCATCATATCATGTTCCTACAAAACTCAAAATACCAATTTTGCCCTTTTTGGTAAGTTGTAGAAACTTCCAAGGCACGTTAGTCACAAGACATTTAAAATCACCAAAAGCACATAATATTCACATAATGAACCTGTATAAATCATATGCAAATGAAAACAACCAATTCATCACATTTTAGAAAATTATTTCAAAAAAAACTAAACATCAATATCATTTTTCTTCACTTATTCATCTTTTTTCATTTATAACACCATATGTGATATGTAACACTTAAAATCATGACTTTGAAAATTATCCAAACATATTTCTCAACATTCTCCCCCTTTTGGATGATTTTCAAAATAACCTAACATGATTTTAATGTCACAACTTATAATTAAAAATTTAACCAAATGTTTTCAACTTTTAAATAGTATGTTGCTCCCTCTCAACTCATACTCTCCCCCTTAACCTATACTCAACTCGTAACCAATTGAAACTTATTATTTCATACCAAATGATGACTTACCAACTAAAATCATGTGCTTATTCTATCTCCCCCTTTATTTTGCAAATCATGCAAAAGATAGAACTATATAATGGTATCATACGTCATCATACCTAACTTGGCACGCAAGTTTTCAAACGTGGCTTGATTAAGGGGTTTGGTAAAGATATCGGCGATTTGGTGATCAGTTCTTATATGGTTTATCACTATGTCCTCATTTTGAACATGATCGCGAAGAAAGTGGTATCGCACCTCAATGTGTTTGGCCTTAGAATGAAGCACCGGATTCCGGGAAAGATTGATTGCACTTGTGCTATCGCAGAAAATTGGAATCTTTTTCATTTTAATGCCAAAATCACTAAGTTGCTGTTTAAGCCAAAGTATTTGGGTAGTACATAAACTCAAAGCAATATACTCGGCTTCAGTGGTAGAAAGAGCTACACTAGCTTGCTTTTTAGAAAACCAAGAGATCAAATTGGTTCCTATGAATTGCCAAGTGCCGCTAGTGGATTTTCTATCTAACTTGCAACCACCATAATCAGCATCACTATATGCGTGTAATTCCAACTTAGCGTTTCTATCATACCATAGTCCTAAGTGAGGTGTATGCTTAAGATATCTAAATATCTTTTTCACTGCATTATAGTGTGATACCTTAGGACAAGATTGAAACCTAGCACACATACACACACTAAACATAATATCAGGTCTTGATGCAGTTGAGTATAACAAAGAGCCAATCATAGACCTATAAAGTGTGTCATCAAAAGGTTTACCATTTTCATCCTTATCAAGTTTGGTACTTACACTCATAGGGGTAGTTGTAGGTTTCAACTCTTCAAATCCAAACTTCTTAATCATATCATTGATATACTTAAGTTGGCTAATGTGAATTCCTTGAGGGGTTTGTTTGATTTGAAGTCCTAAGAAATAATTCAACTCTCCTACCATTGACATTTCAAACTCTGACTTCATACATTCTTCGAAGTCTTTTACTAAGGTAGGGTTAGTTGAACCAAAGATAATATCGTCTACATATATTTGAACTATTAACAAATCATTACCTTTTCTTCTTAGGAATAATGTGTTGTCTATGGTTCCCCTTTGATAATTATTTGCAATAAGAAAGTTTGCAAATCTATCATATCAAGCTCTTGGAGCTTGTTTCAAACCATATAAAGCTTTCTTAAGCTTGTAAACATGGTTAGGATTCTTTGGATCTTCGAATCCAGGGGGTTGTTTGACAAACACCTCTTGTTGGATGTATCCATTCAAGAATGCACTCTTGACATCCATTTGGAAGAGTTTAATGTTACTTAGACTTGCAATCGCAAGTAACAATCTAATTGCTTCTAGTCGTGCAACGGGTGCAAAGGTTTCCTCATAATCTATTCCTTCTTGTTGATTATATCCTTGTGCGACTAGTCTAGCTTTATTTCTTGTAATGTTTCCTTGTTCGTCCATCTTATTCCTAAACACCCATTTCGTTCCTATTATTGACTTGTTTTTGGGTTTAGGTACTAAGTCCCACACGTTGTTCCTTGTGAATTGATTTAATTCCTCATGCATAGCATCTATCCAAGAGATATCACCTAAGGCTTCCTTTACGTTCTTAGGTTTTAATTGTGAGATTAAGCTATGTCCTTCAAGTTGACTTATATTTCTACGTGTTCTAACCCCAACACTTGGATCCCCAATGATTAATTCTCTAGGGTGCCACCAATTCCTAGATTGACTAGGTTCACCCTCATCTTGTTCAAATGTTTCATTAGTGTGAATGTTATCATATGTAATTGGATCATTAGTTGTATCATCTAAGGGTTCATGCATGTCTTGTTCAGGGGGAGTTGGTTCTAGATGATCAAGTACAGGCTCAAGTAATACATCATCATCAAACATATTTTCAACATTTGTTTCTTGTTTATGTTGATGTTTATCACTAACTTCAAAGCATGCATTTTCATTGAATTTCACATGTATGGATTCAATTATTTTTCTAGATGCAGGATTATAACACCTATATGCTCTTGAGTTAGTTGAATATCCAACAAATATACATTCAATAGACTTTTGTTCAAATTTATCTAGATTATCCTTAGTGTTTAGCACAAAACATTTACATCCAAATACTTTAAGATAATCTATTTTAGGTTGTCTATTGTTTAGCAATTCATAAGGCGTTTTATTTAATTTCTTTTTATTAGTGAGCCTATTTATAATATAACATGCACAGTTAACAGCTTCAGCCCATAAATACTTAGGTAATTTATTTTCACACAGCATTGTCCTTGCAACTTCTTGAATCGTTCTATTTTTACGTTCAACAACTCCATTGAGTTGTGGTGTTCTAGGTGGTGAGAATTCATGTTTTATTCCATAAAGTTCACAAAATTTGATTACGTCTTTATTTTTAAATTCTCCACCTCTATCACTTCTAATTCTTTTGACATTTTCTTCGTAAATGTTTTCAAGTTGCTTGATAAGGGTTTCGATTGCTAATGGAGCATCGTCTTTGTGTGTTAAGAACAATGTCCATGTGTAGCGTGAGTAATCGTCTACTATGACACACACATAGTAGTGTCCACCTAGACTTCTTGTCCTACTTGGACCAAATAAGTCTAAGTGAAGCAATTCTAGTACATGACTAGTACTCACTTCATGTTTCGGTTTTAAGGTTTCTTTAATGTGTTTTCCCTTAATACATGTTTCACACATTTGAAAATTATCTAAGTCTAACTTAGGCATACCTCTAATTAAATTCTTTTTAGATAATTTCCTAATGGTTGAAATTCCTATATGGCCTAATCTTCTATGCCATAAATTCACATCTAAGTCATGTGATATTAGACACTTAACCTTAGCATTTAACATGTTATCTAAGGTAAGGGTATAAATATTTCCATCTCTATTTCCTTTTAAAACCGTTTCTCCTTTTTCATTTATTATATCACAAGAATTGGGAAGAAAGGAGACATTATAACCACAATCTATAAGTTGAGAAATACTAAGTAAATTATAAGAGAGATTGCTTACTAGCAACACATTTCGTATTTGAAATGTGTTAGGGTCCCCGATTGTTCCTTTTCCAACAACTTTTCCTTTGTTGTTGTCACCGAATGTTACCTTTCCACCATCAATATGTTCAAGTTCGGTGAATAGATTGGGGTTGCCCGTCATATGCCTCGAACATCCACTATCTAAAAACCATTTGGTTTTTAGATTCTTTGACTTTGCCTCTTTCTTGCATTCCTTGCATTTTTCCTACAATGGAGACAAAGTTTTAGGTACCCTTTATTTGGGTCCTTGAATGTTAGGGGCATTATTCTTGTTTAGATAACCCTTAGGTATCCAAACTTGAATATACTTTCTAGGCACATTTTTAGCATGGTTAAAGTAAGAAGGATAAGCATATAGATGATTATTCCACATAAGTGAGGATGCATTGTTATACATGTTGCGCCATGGTTGATAATCATTATAGGATGACCGAATCTTATAATGTGTATAAGGCATGCGATTTTGTTTCTTATATGGTGCTCTATATGTATATTCATGTGTATTTCTATAAGACTTGTATGAGAGTTGCTTATGCTTAGGTTCATAAAAAGTTGGATGCATTTTATTTGGTCTAGTTGCATTTGTATACATGTAGGCATGATTTCTAGGTTGTCTAGATGCAAAATTTGGCCTAGATGTATGTTTATGCGTGTGCATATTGGTGGGTTTGTGTTGTATTTTTGCCTTGATATGAGTAGAAGAAGGTGTAGAAGAAGATGTAGCAGGCAAAGTTGATTTTGTATTATATGGCAACTTTTTACTAGATGAAACAAACTTAGTCTTTTCATTTACTTTTTCGTTTTCTTCTTTATAGCCTAGGCCGGTTTTATCATTGCCATACTTTTGTGATGAGATAAGTGTATCTAACATATTTGCACCCGATTTAAATTGTTCTATCATTTTTTCTAAGGTAAATTTAGAAGACTTAAGTTGCACTATTTCATTTTCACAACTTTCTAACTTGGATTTCAACATTTTATTTTCCATTTGTAACTTTTGTTCATCTTTCCTATATGATTCAATTTTGTTCTCTAAAGAATCAAGAGTATTAGTAGACTCTTGTTTAAGAGATTCTAGTTGATCGGAAAATTCCAAGTTGGACGTCTTCAACTTGTCATTTTCTTCAACTAGTTTCTTCTTTTCTTTAGAGAGCCTCTTACAGTGAGCATGCATTCGTAGGAATTCTTCATACATTTCATCAAATGTCATGTCACTATCAGAATCACTATCAGAAGAAGAACATACCTCGTTGGATACGAAGCACACTTGAGCTTCCTCAGTTTCGGATTCTGAGTCGGATGAGTCGCTCCATGTGCTCACCTTCATTGCTCGTTTCCCTTTTCTTGCCTTAGACTCCTTTGTCTTTGACGTTTGAGCTTCCTTGTCCTTGGCTTGTTTATTATTGTTGTTTTTATTATTATTTTTCTTTGTTGGACAATCGTATGAAATATGTCCTTTTTGACCGCATTCATAACACTTTAATTCTTTATTATACCATTTGTTTGTGTTATTTTTCTTAGATTGAGAAAAAGAAGAAGAAGAAGAATTATGTTGTCTATTCCTATTTGGGCGTTTGAAAAACTTTCTAAGTTTTCTAGCAATCAATATCAAGTCATCGTCTAATTCAGTATCACTATTACTATCATCGTTATTAGCATGTGTTTCAGTTGTTTTGAAGGCTATTGACTTACTGGATGACTTAGACGATTCAGACTTTCGTTGGTTCAGTTTTACCTCATAGACTTTAAGAGACCCGATCAATTCATCCATCTTGGTGATTGACTTTGTCTCCTCGATTGCAGTCACCTTTGGATCCCATTCAGCAGGGAGACTTCGTAGCACCTTTTGAACCTTTTCATTGTTCGAAAATGACTTCCCTAAAGCTTCAAGGGCATTGAAAATATTAGTAATCCTCAAATCCATAGATGTTATGGATTCGTTTGGCAACATTTTGAAAGTCTCTAATTCAGTCATAAGCATGTTTATTTTTGACTCTTTAACACCACTAGTACCTTCATGCTTTAATACAAGTGATTTCCACATGTCGTGTGCACTTGTGCAATTTGACACATATCCTGCTTCAGAAGTTGTAAGTCCATTCAAAAGTAATTGCATAGCTTTAGCATTCATGGACATTTTCTTTTTATCATCTGATGACCATTCACTTTTATATTTTTCAACCTCTTGAGTTACTCCACTAACTTGTACAACTTTCATTAGAATGTACGGCCCATCTTCAACTATAGACCATAAATCGATGTCTATAGCCATTAAGAATAGCCTCATTCTTAGTTTCCAATGAACAAAATTATTGTCATCAAAAAGAGGAGGGCGTTGTGTGGACATACCTTCCAACTCACCTTTGTGAGAAACAATAGCCATAGTATGTACCTTTGATTTGAGACAAGCACTATATTATGAATTGTTGTTTCTTGGCCTTGTATTGTTCGTACGGTGTTGAATCTTGCTTCTTTTGAGTGGTGTTGGTCTGGCTCTGATACCAAATGTTGGACCGTGCACCTGCAATGAACACCACTAGAGGGGGGGTGAATAGTGGTTAGCGGAAATTACACTACAACCCTTTGTTAAAATCCCCTTGAAAACAGAATCTGAGACCAACTCAGATTCAGAACCCGTTTTTCAAAAATTCACAAATAATTGTACACAACTCCAAAAATTATGAAACTTTCCAGAATCAAACTTCAATGAGTTAACAAGACTCTGTCCAAAAATCAGACAAAAATAAGATCGTTTGACCCTTCAAACAAATTAAAAGATTTAGATGGTCAATCTGGACAGAATTGGACAGAATGTTGCTGATTTTGAAAATAGTGTTTCTCTTTGAATACTCAACCAAAAAGGTTGATATTTATATCAAAACACTCCTTAGGATGTGTAGATGAAGTTTCCAAAAGGCCCTGACCTCAAACAATTCTTGAAAAATACAGAATTTAACTTTTCTCAAAACTGGTCAGATTGCAGCCAGATTGGAGCAGTTATCTTGCAAAGACTGAAAGACTAACTTTTACTTGCTCAAATCAAGTGATTCTTGTTGCAAATGAAAGCTAACAGTCTGAAGTATAACTCCACCAAAAATCACGAATTTTGAAAATGTTTAGCTATTTGTTCAAATTGTGTAAAGTTGGGTGAAAACTGCAGTCAAAAACGGGCAGAAAACAGAAATAAAGAAACAAGAGAAGAACACCGAGGATTTATCCTGGTTCGGTCAATGTGACCTACTCCAGTCCCAAGGAACACCTTTCCTTGGATTTCACTATGATATGAACACCTTACAACAAGAGCCAAGCTTGATCCTTGGGTTATACACCAACCCTACTCAAGACTTGGATAATCACCTTCTAAGCAACACTTAGTTGCAATACCTCCAACACCTATTGATGTAGCCTTATAAAGATGGCTAATCAATCTTACAAATGAAGCTCAAGAGGCTTGTAGCTCACCAAAATATTAAGAACAACTTTGCTACAACAAAATACAACAACAAGAACAAGAAGATGAATATGAAAGCTATAGAATGCTTGTGAGCTTCAAGTGTGTTTCATCTTCTTCACCAATGCCTCTATTTATAGTGTGATTTGAGCCTTGAAGATAAGAATGCCAATGTGTCATCATCTTCATCATCAACTCCAAATGTCTTCTCATCATTGGTTGGCTTTGTACACTTGGCAAAATAAAACACAATGATTGGTCCACATTGACATCACCTTGTTGCCGAAAATTCCACCTAAAAAGTGACTTGGAATTATCTTGAAAATGTGAAGATAATAGCACCACAACAACTCCATCATCTTCCCAACTTTTTGGCACAAGAATAGGCATGTGACCAATTACCATTTCAAAGTCAAAATTCAGCTCCATTTACAAGTAGTAGCCGTTGGCTACTTTGTATTTTCAAAAAAAACTTTGATTTTTTTCTTAATAAAATAAGAAAGGATAATACCACCAAATTATCCCCAACTTCAATCACCATAATAGGACATGTGAGAGCTCCATTTGACTTCTAAAAATCTGCTAAAAATACTCCAAGAAGCCATATAGCCGTTGGCTATATTTTTGAAAATTTCCAAGTTGGCAATTTTGCCAACTAGCTCCTTTTTGGTTGGTCCACTTGTGTCCAACTAATAAAATGAATAATGTATCATTCTCAACTGCAAACTCACGTTTTTGACCATACATATATGTGTAGCAACTCAGATTTTTGAAGAAGAAATAAATAGATAACACTTGACAAGATTATGTCAACGTGTAACACCGAAATTCCCCAATATTTCTTCTTATATATCAAGAACATTTCCACACCTTTGACACATTTAATATCTCTGAATAATGATGATAAACATCCTCTTATAACATATACAAGAGGGTCTTCAAGAAAAAATAGAATGTGACATCTCAAATCGTCACATATCCAGCTATAGTCAATAATATCATCGGTTGAGAGAATAAGATATAAGATCACCATATTATCTTCAAAATAATAATAACACAGCTCCAGAATGAAGATAATAATATGCTCAAGAGATTCCTTGAGTGAAAATACCAAAAATACCCTTGGGGGTAAAATTACCAAAATACCCCTGGTGTAAGAAAACTCCAGAAATGACCCGGATGGTCATAAATACTCATGATATCACCTTTGTCATGATAAATAGGATAAGAATAAATCCTTGAAATATTTTCATCATATCATGTTCCTACAAAACTCAAAATACCAATTTTGCCCTTTTTGGTAAGTTGTAGAAACTTCCAAGGCACGTTAGTCACAAGACATTTAAAATCACCAAAAGCACATAATATTCACATAATGAACCTGTATAAATCATATGCAAATGAAAACAACCAATTCATCACATTTTAGAAAATTATTTCAAAAAAAAACTAAACATCAATATCATTTTTCTTCACTTATTCATCTTTTTTCATTTATAACACCATATGTGATATGTAACACTTAAAATCATGACTTTGAAAATTATCCAAACATATTTCTCAACAAGTTCAACATGAATTCATTCTATGCACCTAGAGGGATAGTTCACCAGACAAGCTGCGTATACACACCGCAGCAGAATGGCCTGGTGGAGAGGAAGCACCAGCATTTGCTGAATGTTGCGAGAGCCTTGAGGTTTCAGTCATATTTACCTATTTCACACTGGGGTTTTTGCATCCAATACGCGGCCTACCTTATCAACATAACTCCTACACCCCTCCTAAATCACAAGTCACCCTATGAGCTTCTATATCATAGAGTCCCCAGTTATGAACATTTGAGAGTTTTTGGCTGCCTTTCCTTTGCTTCAGACAACCACCCACACAAAGAAAAGTTTGCATCCAGAGCAATTCGAAGCATTTTCCTTGGCATATCATCACATAGTAAGGGGTACATTTTGCAAAACCTCAATTTAAAGGAGGTGTTTGTCTCTAGAGATGTTGTCTTCTGTGAACACATATTTCCTTTTCAGCCATTTGCAAGTTCTTATAATATGTCCAATCCTTCTGCTCAGAACCATTCATCTGAAAAGCCCAGTACACAGCCTCAATCCTGGTATGTTGATGAGATTCCTAATCTCAACACAGTTGATCCTTCAAAAGCTTGCCAACCTGCAACTCAAGTCTCACTGTCTCCCAATGATTATTCTGCAGCATTTCACAACCATCCAGTGTCACCACTACCTGATGTCCCTCATATTTCTAATGAGACTGAGTTTCAATCATCCATTCCTACTCCACATGAGTCTCCAATTGAACATCTATATATTGACTTACCACCTATACACACCAATGAATCACAGGCCCCATCTTCGCCAAGCAAGCACCTTGATCCACCTACTCCTCACCACAGATCCACCAGACTTAAAAAGGCTCCATCATATCTGCAGGATTATTACTGTAACATTGCATCTACTTCTGATTCATCTGCATCTCATTCTAATCCTCATCCAATTCATAAATACATAACATTTGCATCTTTAGCTCCTCAGTATAAATCATATGCACTGAATATAAGCAAGCATGTAGAGCCAACATCTTATGCAGAAGCAGCAGGGATTCCAGCTTGGCAGGATGCCATGGATGCTGAGATTAAAGCCTTGGAGGACAATGACACATGGAGATTGGTTCCTCTGCCGCCTGGCAAACATCCAATTAGCTGCAAATGGGTATACAAAGTGAAATATAAGGCTGATGGTAGCGTGGAGAGATACAAGGCACGATTAGTTGCGAGAGGCTACACCCAGCAATACGGTATTGACTACCAAGACACGTTTTCTCCTGTGGCTAAGATGACCACAGTTTGCATGCTATTGGCTTTGGCAGCCAGGAGGGGATGGCATCTTCAACAGCTTGACATTAACAACGCGTTTCTTCATGGTGATCTCCATGAAGAGATCTACATGACACCACCACCAGGAACCCAGACATCTCCCAGAATGGTGTGCAAACTGCAAAAGTCACTTTATGGCCTTAAACAAGCAAGCCGGGAATGGAATGCAAAACTCACAAAGTTTCTGGTTGATCAAGGATTCACACAATCCCGAAGTGACTACACCATGTTCATCAAGACAGTTGGAGCGTCTATGTTAGTGTTGCTTGTGTATGTGGACGATATAATCGTGTGTTGTGATAGTATGAGTGCTATACAGGAGCTCAAAGGTATGCTGCATCAGAAATTTAAGATAAAAGATCTTGGTGAGTTGAGGTATTTTTTGGGGATTGAGGTAGCAAGGTCCAAGGATGGCCTGGTCATAAACCAGAGGAAGTATGCACTTGAATTATTGGAAGCAAGTGGTTTTTTAGGAAGCAAACCAGCTAGGACACCCATGGAGACACATCTAGCATTAACTCATGGTGACTCAGAACCTTATGAGAATGTGTCTCAGTATAGGAGTCTTGTGGGGAAGCTCATATACCTTAACCTGACCAGACCAGATCTTTCGTTTGCAGTGCAACAATTGAGCCAATTCCTTGATTGTCCCACAGTCAATCATGTAAGGGAAGCTCATAGAGTCTTGAGATATTTAAAGGGGACAGCAGGGCAGGGGTTGTTTTTTCCTAGCTCAGGTGAATTAAAGTTGAAGGGCTTTGTAGATTCTGATTGGGCAGGCTGTAATGAAAGCAGAAGGTCAATAACGGGGTACTGCGTGTTTCTGGGTAGCTCTTTAGTTTCTTGGAAGGCAGAGAAACAAACTACCGTGTCAAGATCTTCAGCTGAGGCTGAATATAGAGCAATGGCAGCCGTAAGTTGTGAATTGCAATGGCTCCTGTACATGGCTGATGAATTGAAGTTACCTGAGCAGAAGCCGATAGAGTTGTTCTGCGATAGTAAGAGTGCCATATACATCGCTGAGAATCCAGTTTTTCATGAGAGAACCAAGCACATCGAAATAGATTGTCATCTTGTCAGGGAAAAGGTACAAAATGGGATCCTGAAATTGATGTCTATAAGGACAGATCTTCAGTTGGCTGACATGTTTACAAAGGCTTTGGACGGGAAAAGGCTGATGGAGATATTGCATACGATTGGGGTGCTTAATCTCTATGACAAGCACAGCTTGAGGAGGAGTGTGAAGAATGATGGGGGTGATGTGCAGAATTGATGATTGGCTGATGGTGCAAGGAGATTGCAATGGTTTGGAATCGAGAGTGATAGCAGTTGGAAGGAAGCAGAGGAGAAAGGAGGAAAAGGAGTTGTGGCGGTAAAATTTGTAATTGGGGTGAAATGACAAGAATGCCCCTGCATTAGTAAAGAAGGGCCGTGTTAGTTAAAGGGGTAGCTTAGTAATTTTGCAGTTCTTCTTCTTCCTTTAACCATGTTGCACCAACTGTTTCGGATAGCGGTTATCATTTTTGGTTCCTCTCTTTCAGAGATTCATATATCCATATTCTCTCTGGAATTTTCGTTCTTATAATGTTCCATTGATTGATTTCAAGAATTTCATCCTTCTACTTGTATGTTCTTCTTCTCTTTGTGTTTGATTACATACTCGATACACAAAATTCACACCATCAGCAAATATGAACGACTTATCAATGATAATCTAAGATACTAGGTGAACTGGCGCCAGAATTTCTGTTTGCTGGGGCTGTTCTACAACTACCTATATATATATATATATATATATATAACCCTAATCAAACCAAAAACCCTACACCACCTTAAACAAGAGATTGACAGCCTCATACCCCTCAAACCCATTCGGTCGCCAGCTCTTAGGAAAAGTAAAAGGCCATTTTGTTCCAATAAACCCTACTCCATTTACGGTATTGTATAAACGGATCCACGTAAGCATCCTACTTGTGTTTACTATGATTTTACAAATATATGGTTATATTTCCGGCAACAACTTTGGATCATACATGTATAGTTTTGTCTTCATAGTTGGATGCACGTTTATATATATGTATGCCCCATTGTAAACATTTATATATCATAAAGTTGTAAGTTTTGCATTGGAAATGATATGGGCCGAAAAATATATGATGTATACTATGGGGGGATCGGCCGAATGCGGTCAAAGTAATATATACACACACATATATATACCCGTTATGTATGTGGTTTTGCAATATTTATATATAGGTAATATTTCAAATTGGGTTGCGTATATTGTTATGGCCGAAAGTGATAGGTATGCCAATGGGGTTGACAACGGCCAGTGGGATATTTTTGGCATGTGTTTGGTTATAGTTTTAATGGGAATATGGCTTACATGTTACGAAATAGGTGTATTTTTATTAAATGAATTTGGAATTTTGATTGGGTTTTGGCAAATTTGAATTTTTGATAAATTGCGATCTAGCATAACTTGAGGGTGGAATAGGGTTGAAAATGAGAAAAGATGAATTATGGTGGTCGGAGGCGGCGACCAGCGGCGACGCGTGAGGCACACGCGCCGGCCAAGTGGCAGCGAATGCGCGGGTGATGAGTGTTAGTCGTGAACTATGCTTGCTGCCTGATGTGCTAGATGTGAGAAAATATGAGTGGTGTAATTTTTTGAAGGTGGCTGAGGGTTAAGGAGAGGGTTGAGTTAAATTAGGGTTTTGGAGACTTGGGAGGGGCACGAGCGAGGGAACTGGGGTAGGGGATGGGCTCTGGTGGCTACGGCCAGTAGGTTGCCGAGGGTGATTGGGGTGGGGTGGGGGGAATGTGGTAGTGGGTTGAAGGAGATACGTGTAAGTATATACGTGTATACGCACTTGTATAGACGTGGATATATATACATATATAGATACACGAGATGTGATAAGTCGTTTTGATATATTGGAATTATTTGATTATTTGGCATATTTTGTATTTGGTTTATTTGATATTTGGACTTTGGAAATATTTGGACTTTGAAAATCGTTTTGGAAATTGCATTGCATATTTCGAAATTCATCTTTACAAGATGAAATATATCGTTAAGCTGGATTGATTCAAAACAAACGGAGCGTCCGAGCAAATTGCCTATTTTGATATAGAATGCATGTACATATTGGCCGTCATTAGGGTGCCCAGGCATATTGGCATTTCGATAAAGCACTGGGCATATTGACTATTAAAAGATCAATTTGTATGTCTTGCAGTATAAGTCACTTGTAGAGAAAGTGATGTAGTCATCGCATTGTAATTTGGATTTGGACTTTGGATTTGGCACCGAGTTAGATTCGGATTTGGTCAATTGGCTTTGGATCGAAGTTGGAATCGAACTTTGGCTTGAAACTACGGAATTTTGATTTTGACTTGGCATTGCATCGGATTTTGGAAAATTGCATCATTGGTTTTGACTTGGAATAACCTTTGATTGGACGTTGACCTGTTTGACTTTGATGACTGTACTTGTTGACTTTGTCTTTTGGATGTTAAGGGTAATTTAGTAATTTTATTTACGAATAGAAAGCACGCTAGTTTATGTATAGTTATTTATTTTAGGGTTAATTCCCTTTTACCCCCTTCAAGTATTGCGTAATCTCCATTTCCCCCCTAATGTATTAAAATGCACCCTTAGCTACCTTAAAGTTTGGGTGAAAGTGGGAAAAGCCATAAGGGATTGACACCTAGAAATGAATACATAAACAACGGTCACATTATCCTTCTCTCCATAATTATACACAAAATGGACTAATTTACCCTCCCCTTCAATGATAAAACATAGTTACATTCATCACATTCAACACAACAGTCTATTCTTCTTCTCTTCTTCTCTGATGCTCAACCATGCGATTCTCTGCACCGTTTCTTTGATTCATCCCTGGGAAGTGAGTTCGTCCAAAGCAAACAACTAGATTCATGTCATTCTCTTCTACAAGGTGCGGCTGTCAGCATCAAGAGACAAGTCAGTGCACATACCTCATTCAAGTCACCCATGGACAGATCTTCATCATCTTCATCAAACAGACATTGGGGATGCCTGGATAGTGGAGCTCAGGACCTGAGATTTGAGTACAAATTATGCAAATATGGTAAGGATGCTGATTTGAAGATTGTGAAGCATGCAAGACCTTCCAAAGGCATGCTCTATTTCAAGTGTGAGAGTAGCAAGTGTGATTTCTGGGCTTGCTGTAATCCAATCAGTAGGGAAGGCTCTGTAAGGGATCCAAATGTAATCTGCAAAAGCAAAAGCAGCAGAGAGAAGACCAAGTTATATGGATTTGATGGTGACATGAGAATGATGCAGCAAAACATGAAGTATATGTGGATAATGTTGTGTGTGTGCACAGCTGTAGCTTTATCTTCTGTTTATGTGGCAATATGGCGTAATTGTAATAGTGATCCGATGTAATTGTGCTACTTTTAATGATGAAATAAAATGAAGTTTTTTTGGCATGTTATGTGTTTTTGGTGACTGGACTGAAGTGTTGAAATGGGCACCCCAGATGTGCAACCACGATGATACAGTGCAGATGTGCAATGTCATTGTTGCAGTGCCAATGTGCAATGTCATTGTTGCAGTGCAGATGTGCAATGTCATTGATGTAGTGCCAATGTGCATAGTCATTAGCATTAACAGTGAGAATGTCAACTGTGGCAAGGACAATGATAATTTAAAAGCAAATGCCAATGGCACAACAAATACCAATGAATCAACAAAACCCAATGTCAAAGTGTCAATGCTACTGTAAACCCAATGTCACATCAAAAGGTTGCACTTCAAGCCATTGCCAAGGCCACTACAAACATGGCACAATGCAAATGACAATGTCATCGTGCCAATGACAATGTCAACGTGTCAATGACAATGTTAACCTGCCAATGGCAATGTCACATGCCAATGTCAAAGTGTCAATGCTATTGTAAACCAAATGTCACATCAAAAGGTTGCACTTCAGGCTATTGCCAAGGCCACTGCAAACATGGCACAATGCAAATGGCAATGTCAACGTGCCAATGGCAATGTCACTCTGCAAATGACAATGTCAACGTGCCAGTGGCAATGCCATCGAGCCAATGGCAATGTCATCCTGCCTCTATCATTGTCAACGTATCAATGACACTAATGTTACCAATGCCACTCCAAACATGCCAATGAATCAATAAACTCCAATGTCAACGTTGCAATGCCAATGCAAACATGCCAATGCAAATGACAATATGAACTTACCAATGCCACTATAAACATGAAAATGGCCATTGTCAATGTAAGTACCTGCAATACAATAAAACACCATCTTCCAAAATTTGACATAACCATCCAGGAAGCCAAAATAATACATAATCATCTATGCTTCCCAAAAATTACATATTTAGCCTTCCTGCCAAAATATAACATAGCAATTCTAGAAATAAGGGCTATGACCTAAAACTTGTTAGGAAATCCAACGAGATCACTGCAAAACACGTAGCAGAAAAACAAAACTTGATCTCTGATTTCCTATCAAGGATCCATGTTGTTTGTTTAATTCGATGGAAAAAACCAAAAACCATACCTCTATAGATTCGAAATCTGCAGACGTAGAACGTGCGAACGTAGGAGGTACGATTGTACGATCACCCTCTGTCGGTATCCACACAAATGCTTCCGCCAAGAGTGCTAGCTCCTGAAACAGCGCGGCTGAAGAATTCGGCTTTTCTCAAAAGCGATTCTAGGGTTTTGTTTTTCTGTTCTCTGTTGTGTACGAGACACAACAGGCTATATACATATATAGATATCAAAATCCGATTCCAAATCAGATTGCTTAATGCCAATCATAATCCGTACCAAATACGGATTCTGCTAGGATTAGATAAAACCAATCAAAATCCATATCAGATATAGATCCTATTGTTATTATCTGATTATATAAATATATATATATAAACGAAAATAATAATAATAATAATAATAATAATAATAATAATAAATATCTAATATTAATATTATTAATATTATTAATATCAACACATACGCATTCTTGTGTGTGGCCCGATAGGCCCATATTAATTGGCAGTCAGTTAAATCTCTATTAAACCAACAAGTCGTAATTGGTCTCTAGCAAGACATTACGACTACCCAATTAATATGAGTAAAGTCCAACTAGCCTAATAATAGTACATGCATTAATCCCTTTGTCACACGATATCTAGTTTGAACATAAGTCATGGTCAGCGTCATACTTATACTGTTCAAACGTATGATTACTCGATCTCTAAGTAGACTGATAAAACAAATGATATTGATCACATTATCAATTCATTTGAGCACGGCCATGCATTTCACAGTCTCACTAATCGAGGGGCCCAAAGATATCTCTCTCAAAAGAGAGGGACAAATCCTATCTTGATTGTTCAATATCCTCTACATAATTTCTATCACATTCAATCATGACCTTTATTATTATCCAGTTACGGATAACGTTTGATCATGTCAAAATATAATAGTCCTTATGTTGGAAACTATGACAATCTCAAGTCAAAGGATTAAAACATGACTATCATGAGATTTACTTATGACGCTAATCCATGTAGTAATCTCATAATGGGTCTATCCAATACACTGTTCTCTAACAAGTATCTATGAAATTGATTTGTATCACCATACACATAATCATCTCATGATTATCAAATCAATACTCATACTGATTATAAATTATTTTATCTCTATAACAATAATGAATCAGGGACATATATCAAAATTGTGTAACATACTAACCAACAATAATGATAATAAAACCTCTTTTATTAATAATAAATGTATAACATAAATATCCAAATCATGGCTTAGGGCACATACACTAACAATCTCCCACTTGCACTAGGCCTACAAATATCTGAGACCCATAGATCTAGTGTGCTAATCATGCTTGATCGTGAGAGAGGCTTAGTCAATGGATCCGCTATGTTATCGTTTGTGTCAACTTTGCATATCTTGACATCTCCTCTATCGATGATGTCTCGAATGAGATGGTAGCGTTTGAGTATATGTTTAGATCTCTGATGAGACCTAGGCTCTTTTGCTTGTGCTATGGCACCATTGTTGTCACAATAAATGTCCACAGGATTTGCAATGCTTGGTACCACTCCTAGCTCAGTGATGAAATTCTTCAACCAAACTGCTTCTTTAGCTGCATCTGATGCTGTTATATACTCAGCCTCTATTGTAGAATCAGCCACAGTGCTTTGTTTTGAACTCTTCCAACTAATAGCTCCACCATTCAATGTGAATACAAAACTGGATTGCGATCTGAAATCATCTATGTCGGTTTGGAAACTAGCATCTGTGTAACCATTTACAACTAACTCGTCATCCAAACCTCCATAAACCAAGAATACATCTTTAGTCCTTCTAAGGTACTTAAGAATATCCTTGACAGCTGTCCAGTGACCTTCACCGGGGTCAGCTTGATATCTACTTGTTGTGCTCAATGGATATGAGACATCTGATCTAGTACATAACATGGCATACTTGATTGATCCTATAGCAGAAGCATAAGGAATTTTATTCATTCGATCTCGCTCATCAGATGTCCGAGGGCATTGATTCTTGCTAAGATGAATGCTATGAGACATAGGCAGGAATCCTTTCTTGGACTCATGCATGTTGAACCTCTTCAACATTTTATCTATGTATGTACTTTGACTCAAGCCTATTATCCTTTTAGATCTATCTCTATAGATCTAGATACCAAGGATATAGGTAGCCTCACCCCAAGTCTTTCATTGATAATGAATTCCCTAACCAAGCCTTAACCTTTTGCAAGGTAGGGATATCATTCCCAATAAGCAATATGTCATCCACATATAAGACCAGAAACACTACTGCACTCCCACTAACCATCTTGTAAACACAAGGTTCGTCTTCATTCTTGTTGAAACCAAAGTTCTTAACTGTTGCATCAAAACAAAGATTCCAGCTTCGAGATGCTTGCTTCAATCCATAGATGGACCTTTGAAGCTTGCAAACCTTCTTTGAATTCTCAGGATTTACAAAACCCTCAGGTTGTGTCATGTACACATCCTCGAGTAAATTTCCATTAAGGAAAGCAGTTTTGACATCCATTTGCCATATCTCATAATCATAGTATGCTGCAATGGCAAGGAGAATTCGAATAGACTTAAGCATAGCAACTGGTGAAAAGGTTTCATCATAGTCTATACCATGAGTTTGCTTGAAATCTTTAGCCACAAGCCTTGCTTTGTAGGTTTGCACATTTCCATCCATGTCAGTTTTCTTCTTGAAAACCCATTTGCAAGCAATAATCTTAATACCCTCTGGAAGATCAATTAAAGACCAAACTTGGTTATCAAACATGGATTGCATCTCAGAATTCATGGTTCCAAGCCATTTGTCTGAATCTGGACCTGACACAGCTTCCTGATAGGTAGTATGCTCATCATGATCTATGAGCATAACTTCACTATCATCAGTCACAAGAAATCCATATCTCTCTGGCTGACGATGTATCCTATCAGATCTGCGTTGGACTTGTGTTACATTTTCAGGCTCCACAACTGTTTGTTCTCTGAGGGAATATAGAAATAGTACCCTTTAGTTTCCTTAGGATAACCCACAAAAATACATTTGATAGACTTTGGAGCTAGCTTATCTGACACTAATCTTTTCACATAAGCTTCACAGCCCCAAATCTTAAGAAAATACAAACTGGGTCTCTTACCTGTCCATATCTCATATGGTGTCTTTTAACCGCTTTAGATGGTACATGGTTCAAAATGAATGCAGCTGTCTCCAAAGCATAACCCCAAAATGATAAAAGAAGATCTACTTGACCCATCACAGATCGGACCATATCTAATAAAGTTCGATTTCTCCTTTCAGAAACACCATTCCATTGTGGAGCTCCTGGAGGAGTCAACTGTGAAACGATTCCACAATTTCTTAGATGTTGGTCAAATTCTTGGCTCAAATATTCACCACCTCGATCTGATCGAAGCGTTTTAATTGTCTTACAAATTTGATTTTGTACTTCATTTTGAAAACTTCTAAACATTTCAAAAGACTCATGCTTATGTTTCAACCTGCTAATTGCAATGTCACCATGCCAATGTCAAAGTGTCAATGCTATTGTAAACCTAATGTCACATCAAAAGGTTGCACTTCAGGCCACTGCCAAGGCCACTGCAAACATGGCACAATGCAAATGACAATGCCATCGTGCCAATGGCAATGTCACCATGCCAATGACAATGTCAACGTGCCAATGACAATGTCAACCAGTCAATGGCAATGTCAATCTGCAAATGACAATGTCAACGTGCCAATGGTAATGTCATCGAGCCAATGGCAATGTCATCCTGCCTCTGTCATTGTCAACGTACCAATGACACTGTGATGTTACCAATTGCCACTGCAAACATGCCAATGAATCAACAAACTCCAATGTCAACGTTGTAATGCCAATGCAAACATGACAATGCAAATGACAATGTGAACTTACCAATGCCACTGTAAACATGAAAATGGCCATTGTCAATGTAAGTACCTGCAATACAATAAAGCACCATCTTCCGAAATTTGACATAACCATCCAGGAAGCCAAAATAATACATAATCATCTATGCTTCCCAAAAATTACATATTTAGCCTTCTTGCCAAAATATAACATAGAAATTCTAGAAATAAGGGCTATGACCTAAAACTTGTTAGGAAATCCAACAAGATCACTGTAAAAACACGCAGCGGAAAAACAAAACTTGATCTCTGATTTCCTACCAAGGATCCATGTTGTTCGTTTAATTCGATGAAAGAAACCAAAAACCATAGCTCTATAGATTCAAAATCTGCAGACGGAGAATGTGCGAACGTAGGAGGTGCGATTGTACGATCACCCTCTATCGGTATCCACACGAATACTTCCGCTCGGAGTGCTAGCTCTTAAAACGGCACGGCTGAAGAATTCGTCTTTTCTCAAAAGCGATTCTAGGGTTTCGTTTTTCTGTTCTCTGTTGTGTACGAGACACAGCAGGCTATATACATATATATAGATATCAAAATCCGATTCCAGATCGGATTGGTTAATGCCAATCATAATCCGTACCAAATACGGATTCTGATAGGATTAGATAAAACCAATAAAAATCCATATCAGATTTTTGAAGAAGAAATAAATAGATAACACTTGACAAGATTATGTCAACGTGTAACACCGAAATTCCCCAATATTTCTTCTTATATATCAAGAACATTTCCACACCTTTGACACATTTAATATCTCTGAATAATGATGATAAACATCCTCTTATAACATATACAAGAGGGTCTTCAAGAAAAAATAGAATGTGACATCTCAAATCGTCACATATCCAGCTATAGTCAATAATATCATCGGTTGAGAGAATAAGATATAAGATCACCATATTATCTTCAAAATAATAATAACACAGCTCCAGAATGAAGATAATAATATGCTCAAGAGATTCCTTGAGTGAAAATACCAAAAATACCCTTGGGGGTAAAATTACCAAAATACCCCTGGTGTAAGAAAACTCCAGAAATGACCCGGATGGTCATAAATACTCATGATATCACCTTTGTCATAATAAATAGGATAAGAATAAATCCTTGAAATATTTTCATCATATCATGTTCCTACAAAACTCAAAATACCAATTTTGCCCTTTTTGGTAAGTTGTAGAAACTTCCAAGGCACGTTAGTCACAAGACATTTAAAATCACCAAAAGCACATAATATTCACATAATGAACCTGTATAAATCATATGCAAATGAAAACAACCAATTCATCACATTTTAGAAAATTATTTCAAAAAAAAAACTAAACATCAATATCATTTTTCTTCACTTATTCATCTTTTTTCATTTATAACACCATATGTGATATGTAACACTTAAAATCATGACTTTGAAAATTATCCAAACATATTTCTCAACAAGTTCAACATGAATTCATTCTATGCACCTAGAGGGATAGTTCACCAGACAAGCTGCGTATACACACCGCAGCAGAATGGCCTGGTGGAGAGGAAGCACCAGCATTTGCTGAATGTTGCGAGAGCCTTGAGGTTTCAGTCATATTTACCTATTTCACACTGGGGTTTTTGCATCCAATACGCGGCCTACCTTATCAACATAACTCCTACACCCCTCCTAAATCACAAGTCACCCTATGAGCTTCTATATCATAGAGTCCCCAGTTATGAACATTTGAGAGTTTTTGGCTGCCTTTCCTTTGCTTCAGACAACCACCCACACAAAGAAAAGTTTGCATCCAGAGCAATTCGAAGCATTTTCCTTGGCATATCATCACATAGTAAGGGGTACATTTTGCAAAACCTCAATTCAAAGGAGGTGTTTGTCTCTAGAGATGTTGTCTTCTGTGAACACATATTTCCTTTTCAGCCATTTACAAGTTCTTATAATATGTCCAATCCTTCTGCTCAGAACCATTCATCTGAAAAGCCCAGTACACAGCCTCAATCCTGGTATGTTGATGAGATTCCTAATCTCAACACAGTTGATCCTTCAAAAGCTTGCCAACCTGCAACTCAAGTCTCACTGTCTCCCAATGATTATTCTGCAGCATTTCACAACCATCCAGTGTCACCACTACCTGATGTCCCTCATATTTCTAATGAGACTGAGTTTCAATCATCCATTCCTACTCCACATGAGTCTCCAATTGAACATCTATATATTGACTTACCACCTATACACACCAATGAATCACAGGCCCCATCTTCGCCAAGAAAGCACCTTGATCCACCTACTCCTCACCACAGATCCACCAGACTTAAAAAGGCTCCATCATATCTGCAGGATTATTACTGTAACATTGCATCTACTTCTGATTCATCTGCATCTCATTCTAATCCTCATCCAATTCATAAATACATGACATTTGCATCTTTAGCTCCTCAGTATAAATCATATGCACTGAATATAAGCAAGCATGTAGAGCCAACATCTTATGCAGAAGCAGCAGGGATTCCAGCTTGGCAGGATGCCATGGATGCTGAGATTAAAGCCTTGGAGGACAATGACACATGGAGATTGGTTCCTCTGCCGCCTGGCAAACATCCAATTAGCTGCAAATGGGTATACAAAGTGAAATATAAGGCTGATGGTAGCGTGGAGAGATACAAGGCACGATTAGTTGCGAGAGGCTACACCCAGCAATACGGTATTGACTACCAAGACACGTTTTCTCCTGTGGCTAAGATGACCACAGTTTGCATGCTATTGGCTTTGGCAGCCAGGAGGGGATGGCATCTTCAACAGCTTGACATTAACAACGCGTTTCTTCATGGTGATCTCCATAAAGAGATCTACATGACACCACCACCAGGAACCCAGACATCTCCCAGAATGGTGTGCAAACTGCAAAAGTCACTTTATGGCCTTAAACAGGCAAGCCGGGAATGGAATGCAAAACTCACAAAGTTTCTGGTTGATCAAGGATTCACACAATCCCGAAGTGACTACACCATGTTCATCAAGACAGTTGGAGCGTCTATGTTAGTGTTGCTTGTGTATGTGGACGATATAATCGTGTGTTGTGATAGTATGAGTGCTATACAGGAGCTCAAAGGTGTGCTGCATCAGATATTTAAGATAAAAGATCTTGGTGAGTTGAGATATTTTTTGGGGATTGAGGTAGCAAGGTCCAAGGATGGCCTGGTCATAAACCAGAGGAAGTATGCACTTGAATTATTGGAAGCAAGTGGTTTTTTAGGAAGCAAACCAGCTAGGACACCCATGGAGACACATCTAGCATTAACTCATGGTGACTCAGAACCTTATGAGAATGTGTCTCAGTATAGGAGTCTTGTGGGGAAGCTCATATACCTTAACCTGACCAGACCAGATCTTTCGTTTGCAGTGCAACAATTGAGCCAATTCCTTGATTGTCCCACAGTCAATCATGTAAGGGCAGCTCATAGAGTCTTGAGATATTTAAAGGGGACAGCAGGGCAGGGGTTGTTTTTTCCTAGCTCAGGTGAATTAAAGTTGAAGGGCTTTGTAGATTCTGATTGGGCAGGCTGTAATGAAAGCAGAAGGTCAATAACGGGGTACTGCGTGTTTCTGGGTAGCTCTTTAGTTTCTTGGAAGGCAGAGAAACAAACTACCGTGTCAAGATCTTTAGCTGAGGCTGAATATAGAGCAATGGCAGCCGTAAGTTGTGAATTGCAATGGCTCCTGTACATGGCTGATGAATTGAAGTTACCTGAGCAGAAGCCGATAGAGTTGTTCTGCGATAGTAAGAGTGCCATATACATCGCTGAGAATCCAGTTTTTCATGAGAGAACCAAGCACATCGAAATAGATTGTCATCTTGTCAGGGAAAAGGTACAAAATGGGATCCTAAAATTGATGTCTATAAGGACAGATCTTCAGTTGGCTGACATGTTTACAAAGGCTTTGGACGGGAAAAGGCTGATGGAGATATTGCATACGATTGGGGTGCTTAATCTCTATGACAAGCACAGCTTGAGGAGGGGTGTGAAGAATGATGGGGGTGATGTGCAGAATTGATGATTGGCTGATGGTGCAAGGAGATTGCAATGGTTTGGAATCGAGAGTGATAGCAGTTGGAAGGAAGCAGAGGAGAAAGGAGGAAAAGGAGTTGTGGCGGTAAAATTTGTAATTGGGGTGAAATGACAAGAATGCCCCTGCATTAGTAAAGAAGGGCCGTGTTAGTTAAAGGGGTAGCTTAGTAATTTTGCAGTTCTTCTTCTTCCTTTAACCATGTTGCACCAACTGTTTCGGATAGCGGTTATCATTTTTGGTTCCTCTCTTTCAGAGATTCATATATCCATATTCTCTTTGGAATTTTCGTTCTTATAATGTTCCATTGATTGATTTCAAGAATTTCATCCTTCTACTTGTATGTTCTTCTTCTCTTTGTGTTTGATTACATACTCGATACACAAAATTCACACCATCAGCAAATATGAACGACTTATCAATGATAATCTAAGATACTAGGTGAACTGGCGCCGGAATTTCTGTTTGCTGGGGCTGTTCTACAACTACCTATATATATATATATATATATATATATATATATATATATATATATATATATATATATATATATAACCCTAATCAAACCAAAAACCCTACACCACCTTAAACAAGAGATTGACAGCCTCATACCCCTCAAACCCATTCGGTCGCCAGCTCTTAGGAAAAGTAAAAGGCCATTTTGTTCCAATAAACCCTACTCCATTTACGGTATTGTATAAACGGATCCACGTAAGCATCCTACTTGTGTTTACTATGATTTTACAAATATATGGTTATATTTCCGGCAACAACTTTGGATCATACATGTATAGTTTTGTCTTCATAGTTGGATGCACGTTTATATATATGTATGCCCCATTGTAAACATTTATATATCATAAAGTTGTAAGTTTTGCATTGGAAATGATATGGGCCGAAAAATATATGATGTATACTATGGGGGGATCGGCCGAATGCGGTCAAAGTAATATATACACACACATATATATACCCGTTATGTATGTGGTTTTGCAATATTTATATATAGGTAATATTTCAAATTGGGTTGCGTATATTGTTATGGCCGAAAGTGATAGGTATGCCAATGGGGTTGACAACGGCCAGTGGGATATTTTTGGCATGTGTTTGGTTATAGTTTTAATGGGAATATGGCTTATATGTTACGAAATAGGTGTATTTTTATTAAATGAATTTGGAATTTTGATTGGGTTTTGGCAAATTTGAATTTTTGATAAATTGCGATCTAGCATAACTTGAGGGTGGAATAGGGTTGAAAATGAGAAAAGATGAATTATGGTGGTCGGAGGCGGCGACCAGCGGCGACGCGTGAGGCACACGCGCCGGCCAAGTGGCAGCGAATGCGCGGGTGATGAGTGTTAGTCGTGAACTATGCTTGCTGCCTGATGTGCTAGATGTGAGAAAATATGGGTGGTGTAATTTTTTGAAGGAGGCTGAGGGTTAAGGAGAGGGTTGAGTTAAATTAGGGTTTTGGAGACTTGGGAGGGGCACGAGCGAGGGAACTGGGGTAGGGGATGGGCTCTGGTGGCTACGGCCAGTAGGTTGCCGAGGGTGATTGGGGTGGGGTGGGGGGAATGTGGTAGTGGGTTGAAGGAGATACGTGTAAGTATATACGTGTATACGCACTTGTATAGACGTGGATATATACATATATAGATACACGAGATGTGATAAGTCGTTTTGATATATTGGAATTATTTGATTATTTGGCATATTTTGTATTTGGTTTATTTGATATTTGGACTTTGGAAATATTTGGACTTTGAAAATCGTTTTGGAAATTGCATTGCATATTTCGAAATTCATCTTTACAAGATGAAATATATCGTTAAGCTGGATTGATTCAAAACAAACGGAGCGTCCGAGCAAATTGCCTATTTTGATATAGAATGCATGTACATATTGGCCGTCATTAGGGTGCCCAGGCATATTGGCATTTCGATAAAGCACTGGGCATATTGACTATTAAAAGATCAATTTGTATGTCTTGCAGTATAAGTCACTTGTAGAGAAAGTGATGTAGTCATCGCATTGTAATTTGGATTTGGACTTTGGATTTGGCACCGAGTTAGATTCGGATTTGGTCAATTGGCTTTGGATCGAAGTTGGAATCGAACTTTGGCTTGAAACTACGGAATTTTGATTTTGACTTGGCATTGCATCGGATTTTGGAAAATTGCATCATTGGTTTTGACTTGGAATAACCTTTGATTGGACGTTGACCTGTTTGACTTTGATGACTGTACTTGTTGACTTTGTCTTTGGATGTTAAGGGTAATTTAGTAATTTTATTTACGAATAGAAAGCACGCTAGTTTATGTCTAGTTATTTATTTTAGGGTTAATTCCCTTTTACCCCCTTCAAGTATTGCGTAATCTCCATTTCCCCCCTAATGTATTAAAATGCACCCTTAGCTACCTTAAAGTTTGGGTGAAAGTGGGAAAAGCCATAAGGGATTGACACCTAGAAATGAATACATAAACAACGGTCACATTATCCTTCTCTCCATAATTATACACAAAATGGACTAATTTACCCTCCCCTTCAATGATAAAACATAGTTACATTCATCACATTCAACACAACAGTCTATTCTTCTTCTCTTCTTCTCTGATGCTCAACCATGCGATTCTCTGCACCGTTTCTTTGATTCATCCCTGGGAAGTGAGTTCGTCCAAAGCAACTAGATTCATGTCATTCTCTTCTACAAGGTGCGGCTGTCAGCATCAAGAGACAAGTCAGTGCACATACATCATTCAAGTCACCCATGGACAGATCTTCATCATCTTCATCAAACAGACATTGGGGATGCCTGGATAGTGGAGCTCAGGACCTGAGATTTGAGTACAAATTATGCAAATATGGTAAGGATGCTGATTTGAAGATTGTGAAGCATGCAAGACCTTCCAAAGGCATGCTCTATTTCAAGTGTGAGAGTAGCAAGTGTGATTTCTGGGCTTGCTGTAATCCAATCAGTAGGGAAGGCTCTGTAAGGGATCCAAATGTAATCTGCAAAAGCAAAAGCAGCAGAGAGAAGACCAAGTTATATGGATTTGATGGTGACATGAGAATGATGCAGCAAAACATGAAGTATATGTGGATAATGTTGTGTGTGTGCACAGCTGTAGCTTTATCTTCTGTTTATGTGGCAATATGGCGTAATTGTAATAGTGATCCGATGTAATTGTGCTACTTTTAATGATGAAATAAAATGAAGTTTTTTTTGGCATGTTATGTGTTTTTGGTGACTGGACTGAAGTGTTGAAATGGGCACCCCAAATGTGCAACCACGATGATACAGTGCAGATGTGCAATGTCATTGTTGCAGTGCCAATGTGCAATGTCATTGTTGCAGTGCAGATGTGCAATGTCATTGATGTAGTGCCAATGTGCATAGTCATTAGCATTAACAGTGAGAATGTCAACTGTGGCAAGGACAATGATAATTTAAAAGCAAATGCCAATGGCACAACAAATACCAATGAATCAACAAAACCCAATGTCAAAGTGTCAATGCTACTGTAAACCCAATGTCACATCAAAAGGTTGCACTTCAAGCCATTGCCAAGGCCACTACAAACATGGCACAATGCAAATGACAATGTCATCGTGCCAATGACAATGTCAACGTGTCAATGACAATGTTAACCTGCCAATGGCAATGTCACATGCTAATGTCAAAGTGTCAATGCTATTGTAAACCAAATGTCACATCAAAAGGTTGCACTTCAGGCTATTGCCAAGGCCACTGCAAACATGGCACAATGCAAATGACAATGCCATCGAGCCAATGACAATGTCACCGTGCCAATGGCAATGTCAACGTGCCAATGGTAATGTCACTCTGCAAATGACAATGTCAACGTGCCAGTGGCAATGCCATCGAGCCAATGGCAATGTCATCCTGCCTCTATCATTGTCAACGTATCAATGACACTAATGTTACCAATGCCACTGCAAACATGCCAATGAATCAATAAACTCCAATGTCAACGTTGCAATGCCAATGCAAACATGCCAATGCAAATGACAATGTGAACTTACCAATGCCACTATAAACATGAAAATGGCCATTGTCAATGTAAGTACCTGGAATACAATAAAACACCATCTTCCAAAATTTGACATAACCATCCAGGAAGCCAAAATAATACATAATCATCTATGCTTCCCAAAAATTACATATTTAGCCTTCCTACCAAAATATAACATAGCAATTCTAGAAATAAGGGCTATGACCTAAAACTTGTTAGGAAATCCAACGAGATCACTGCAAAACACGTAGCAGAAAAACAAAACTTGATCTCTGATTTCCTACCAAGGATCCATGTTGTTTGTTTAATTCGATGGAAAAAAACCAAAAACCATACCTCTATAGATTCGAAATCTGCAGACGTAGAACGTGCGAACGTAGGAGGTACGATTGTACGATCACCCTCTGTCGGTATCCACACAAATGCTTCCGCCAAGAGTGCTAGCTCCTGAAACAGCGCGGCTGAAGAATTCGGCTTTTCTCAAAAGCGATTCTAGGGTTTTGTTTTTCTGTTCTCTGTTGTGTACGAGACACAACAGGCTATATACATATATATAGATATCAAAATCCGATTCCAAATCAGATTGCTTAATGCCAATCATAATCCGTACCAAATACGGATTCTGCTAGGATTAGATAAAACCAATCAAAATCCATATCAGATATAGATCCTATTGTTATTATCTGATTATATAAATATATATATATATAAACGAAAATAATAATAATAATAATAATAATAATAATAATAATAATAATAATAATAATAAATATCTAATATTAATATTATTAATATTATTAATATCAACACATACGCATTCTTGTGTGTGGCCCGATAGGCCCATATTAATTGGCAGTCAGTTAAATCTCTATTAAACCAACAAGTCGTAATTGGCATTAACCAGATCGGATTGGTTAATGCCAATCATAATCCGTACCAAATACGGATTCTGTTAGGATTAGATAAAACCAATAAAAATCCATATCAGATATGGATCCTATTGTTATTATCTGATGATATATATATATATAAACAATAATAATAATAATAATAATAATAATAATAATAATAATAATAATAATAATAATAATAATTAATATTATTAATATTATTAATATCAACCCATATGCATTCTTGTGTGTGACCATATAGGCCTATATTAATTGGAAGTCAGTTAAATCTCCATTAAACCAACAAGTCGTAATTGGTATCTAGCAAGACATTACGACTACCCAATTAATACGAGTAAAGTCCAACTAGCCTAATAATAGTACATGCAGTAATCCCTTTGTCACACGATATCTAGTTTGAACATAAGTCATGGTCAGCGTTATACTTATATTGTTCAAACATATGATTACTCGATCTCTAAGTAGACTGATAAAACAAATGATATTGATCACACTATCAATTCATTTGAGCACGGTCATGCATTTCACAGTCTCACTAATCGAGGGGCCCAAAGATATCTCTCTCAAAAGAGAGGGACAAATCCAATCTTGATTGTTCAATATCCTCTACATAATTTCTATCACATTCAATCATGACCTTTATTATTATCCAGTTACGGATAACGTTTGATCATGTCAAAATATAATAGTCCTTATGTTGGAAACTATGACAATCTCAAGTCAAAGGATTAAAACATGACTATCATGAGATTTACTTATGACGCTAATCCATGTAGTAATCTCATAATGGGTCTATCCAATACACTGTTCTCTAACAAGTATCTATGAAATTGATTTGTATCACCATACACATAATCATCTCATGATTATCAAATCAATACTCATACTGATTATAAATTATTTTATCTCTATAACAATAATGAATCAGGGACATATATCAAAATTGTGTAACATACTAACCAACAATAATGATAATAAAACCTCTTTTATTAATAATAAATGTATAACATAAATATCCAAATCATGGCTTAGGGCACATACACTAACAATCTCCCACTTGCACTAGGCCTACAAATATCTGAGACCCATAGATCTAGTGTGCTAATCATGCTTGACCGTGAGAGAGGCTTAGTCAATGGATCCGCTATGTTATCGTTTGTGTCAACTTTGCATATCTTGACATCTCCTCTATCGATGATGTCTCGAATGAGATGGTAGCGTCTGAGTATATGTTTAGATCTCTGATGAGACCTAGGCTCTTTTGCTTGTGCTATGGCACCATTGTTGTCACAATAAATGTCCACAGGATTTGCAATGCTTGGTACCACTCCTAGCTCAGTGATGAAATTCTTCAACCAAACTGCTTCTTTAGCTGCATCTGATGCTGTTATATACTCAGCCTCTATTGTAGAATCAGCCACAGTGCTTTGTTTTGAACTCTTCCAACTAACAGCTCCACCATTCAATGTGAATACAAAACTGGATTGCGATCTGAAATCATCTATGTCGGTTTGGAAACTAGCATCTGTGTAACCATTTACAACTAACTCGTCATCCAAACCTCCATAAACCAAGAATACATCTTTAGTCCTTCTAAGGTACTTAAGAATATCCTTGACAGCTGTCCAGTGACCTTCACCGGGGTCAGCTTGATATCTACTTGTGTGCTCAATGGATATGAGACATCTGATCTAGTACATAACATGGCATACTTGATTGATCCTATAGCAGAAGCATAAGGAATTTTATTCATTCGATCTCGCTCATCAGATGTCCGAGGGCATTGATTCTTGCTAAGATGAATGCTATGAGACATAGGCAGGAATCCTTTCTTGGACTCATGCATGTTGAACCTCTTCAACATTTTATCTATGTATGTACTTTGACTCAAGCCTATTATCCTTTAGATCTATCTCTATAGATCTAGATACCAAGGATATAGGTAGCCTCACCCCAAGTCTTTCATTGATAATGAATTCCCTAACCAAGCCTTAACCTTTTGCAAGGTAGGGATATCATTCCCAATAAGCAATATGTCATCCACATATAAGACCAGAAACACTACTGCACTCCCACTAACCATCTTTGTAAACACAAGGTTCGTCTTCATTCTTGATGAAACCAAGTTCTTAACTGTTGCATCAAAACAAAGATTCCAGCTTCGAGATGCTTGCTTCAATCCATAGATGGGACCTTTGAAGCTTGCAACCTTCTTTGAATTCTCAGGATTTACAAAACCTCAGGTTGTGTCATGTACAAATCCTCGAGTAAATTTCCATTAAGGAAAGCAGTTTTGACATCCATTTGCCATATCTCATAATCATAGTATGCTGCAATGGCAAGGAGAATTCGAATAGACTTAAGCATAGCAACTGGTGAAAAGGTTTCATCATAGTCTATACCATGAGTTTGCTTGAAATCTTTAGCCACAAGCCTTGCTTTGTAGGTTTGCACATTTCCATCCATGTCAGTTTCTTCTTGAAAACCCATTTGCAAGCAATAGTCTTAATACCTCTGGAAGATCAATTAAAGACCAAACTTGGTTATCAAACATGGATTGCATCTCAGAATTCATGGTTCCAAGCCATTTGTCTGAATCTGGACCTGACACAGCTTCCTGATAGGTAGTATGCTCAATCATGATCTATGAGCATAACTTCACTATCATCAGTCACAAGAAATCCATATCTCTCTGGCTGACGATGTATCCTATCAGATCTGCGTTGGACCTTGTTTTACATTTTCAGGCTCCACAACTGTTTGTGGTTCTGAAATTGTCTCTAAGGCGGTTCAATGATATCTTGTGTAACTTGAGTTTCCTCAAGTTGTACTATACTCCCCACTAGTTTCTCTTAGAGAGATACTCCTTTTCTAAAAGACTCCATTTTGAGCAACAAACACTTTGTTCTCTGAGGGAATATAGAAATAAGTACCCTTTAGTTTCCTTAGGATAACCCACAAAAATACATTTGATAGACTTTGGAGCTAGCTTATCTGACACTAATCTTTTCACATAAGCTTCACAGCCCCAAATCTAAGAAAATACAAACTGGGTCTCTTACCTGTCCATATCTCATATGGTGTCTTTTAAACCGCTTTAGATGGTACATGGTTCAAAATGAATGCAGCTGTCTCCAAAGCATAACCCCAAAAGATAAAAGAAGATCTACTTGACCCATCACAGATCGGACCATATCTAATAAAGTTCGATTTCTCCTTCAGAAACACCATTCCATTGTGGAGCTCCTGGAGGAGTCAACTGTTGAAACGATTCCACAATTTCTTAGATGTTGGTCAAATTCTTGGCTCAATATTCACACCCTCGATCTGATTCGAAGCGTTTTTAATTGTCTTACAAATTTGATTTGTACTTCATTTTGAAACTTCCTAAACATTCAAAAGACTCATGCTTATGTTTCAACCTGCTAATTGCAATGTCACCATGCCAATGTCAAAGTGTCAATGCTATTGTAAACCTAATGTCACATCAAAAGGTTTGCACTTCAGGCCACTGCCAAGGCCCACTGCAAACATGGCACAATGCAAATGACAATGCCATCGTGCCAATGCAATGTCACCATGCCAATGACAATGTCAACGTGCCAATGACAATGTCAACCAGCCCAATGGCAATGTCAATCTGCAAATGACAATGTCAACGTGCCAATGGCAATGTCATCGAGCCATGGCAATGTCATTCCTGCCTCTATCATTGTCAACGTACCAATGACACTGTGATGTTACCAATTGCCACTGCAAACATGCCAATGAATCAACAAACTCCAATGTCAACGTTGTAATGCCATGCAAACATGACAATGCAAATGACAATGTGAACTTACCAATGCCACTGTAAACATGAAAATGCCGTGGTCAATGTAAGTACCTGCAATACAATATAAGCACCATCTTCCGAAATTTGACATAACCATCCAGGAAGCCAAAAATAATAACATAATCATCTATAGCTTCCCAAAAATTACATATTTAGCCTTCTTGCCAAAATATACATAGAAAATTCTAGAAATAAGGGCTATGACCTAAAACTGTTAGGAAATCCACAAGATCACTGTAAAACACGCAGGCGAAAAAACAAAAACTTGATCTCTGATTTCCTACCAAGGATCCATGTTGTTCGTTAATATTCGATGAAAGAAAACCAAAAACCATAGCTCTATAGATTCGAAATCTGCAGAACGGAGAATGTGCGAACGTAGGAGGTGCGATTGTACGATCAACCCTCTATCGGTATCCACACGAATACTTCCGCTCGGAGTGCTAGCTCTTAAAACGGCACGGCTGAAGAATTCGTCTGTTCTTCAAACAAGCGAATTCTAGGGTTTTCGTTTTTACTGTTCTCTTGTGGTGTACGAGACACAGCAGGACTAGAATACGATAAGATTAGATATCAAAATCCGATTCCAGCATCGGATTGGTTAATGCCAATAATAAGCCGTACCAAATACCGGATTACTGTTGAGGATTACGATAAAACCAATAAAAATCCATATCAGAATATGGATCCTATTGTTATTATCTGATGATAAATATATATATAATTAAACAATAATAATAATAAATAAAAGAATATAGATAATAATAATATAATATAATCTAATTAATATTATTAATCATTATTAATATAACCCATAATGCATTCTTTGTGTGTGACCATAATAAGGCCGATATTAATTGGAAAGTCCGATTACAATCTCCATTAAACCAACAAGTCGTAATTGGTATCTAGCAAGACATTACGACTACCCAATTAATACGAGTAAAGTCCAACTAGCCTAATAATAGTACATGCAGTAATCCCTTGTCACACGATATCTAGTTTGAACATAAGTCATGGTCAGCGTTATACTTATATTGTTCAAACATATGATTACTCGATCTCTAAGTAGACTGATAAAACAAATGATATTGATCACACTATCAATTCATTTGAGCACGGTCATGCATTTCACAGTCTCACTAATCGAGGGGCCCAAAGATATCTCTCTCAAAAGAGAGGGACAAATCCATCTTGATTGTTCAATATCCTCTACATAATTTCTATCACATTCAATCATGACCTTTATTATTATCCAGTTACGGATAACGTTTGATTATGTCAAAATATAATAGTCCTTATGTTAGAAACTATGACAATCTCAAGTCAAAGGATTAAAACACGACTATCATAGATTTACTTATGACGCTAATCCATGTAGTGATCTCATGATGGGTCTACTCCATACACTGTTCTCTAACAAGTACCTATGAAATTGATTTGTACACCATACACATAATCATCTCATGATTATCAAATCAATACTCATACTGATTATAAATATTTTATCTATAACAATAATGAATCAGGGACATATATCAAAATTATGTAACATACTAACCCACCATAATGATAATAAAACTCTTTATTAATAATAAATGTATAACATAAATATACAAATCATGGGTCTAGGGCACATACACTAACAAACTACCATAACTACTGCAACTCATAAACTACATGGCATCTAGCTGGCCTGAAGGTGGAGTTGATGCTTGTTTTGACACTTGAGATGAAGTAGGCCTTGGAGATGAGTGGGTTTTAAACAAACTGGTTTTCCCTTGGTCTATACATAAAAATGGCTTGATAAAAAATTCCAGGGGGAAATGAACAAGTTGTCCATAAAAAACATTTATTGGTTACCTTTTTTGTTTTGGATTGATGTATTGAAGAGGACTTTACATGACCTGATGTTGTGACGTCTCTGATTGCAGCCAGTGCAGTGGTTGGCCAGCCCTTTCTTTGTAACCTTTTCATGACTCTTAAGCTCCTCTTGAGTCCTCTTCCTTTGTTTCTTTGGTCTGCCACTTTGTTTCCTGACTGTAGGTGGTTGAATTGGGGCTAGGTGAGTTTGATCCCAGTAGGTGCTTGATGGTATTGGATACAGAACTGGTGAATAGGTGTGGACATACATTGCTCTTAATAAAACTCATGAACATATCATACATCATCCCTTTCAACCTATATTGTAGCAATGGCATGTCTGCATGGGTAACCAACCAGCTGAAACATCCTGCAGTACACTCTTTGGTATCAAGATTAACTACATAACTACCATACCCATGTCAACTTCAAAGAGTTTCCAATCTGACATCAAGGCAATACAGCTTCTACTACTTGCCTTTACCTTCTCCAACTTTGCCACCAGGTTTGGACAATGATCCATCATATCCTCTCATTCCTGTCCTCTAGCATTGCATTCTGGCCATTGTTTGTTTTCTAATGTACTCCATCATGCTAATGATTGGCATCTCTCTTGCTGGTAAAATGCTGGCATTGAATGACTCAGACAAATTGTTTACCAACACATCACACTTACTTGTAAAAGAAAAAAAAGCTTTTGACCAAATATTTGATGGGATATTCTTCAACCAGTTGGCAGCTTCTTCATTAAGCCTGATAAGATTTCCATGTGCATATTGAAATCTCAGGATGTGAGGAGTTGCACAAGCCCACAATGCATCACCAATCCTTACCACCACTGTACTTAACCTTGAAATTCTGAAACATGTGCCCACACAAAATCTTTGTTCACATGTGGGAAAAAGTGTTAACATGTACTAACCCTTTTGCCTGTCTGAAATTATGGTGTATTGTAGTCATCAGGCCTCTGACCTATGCATTCATGAAGGTGTTCCAAGAACCACTTCCAGCACTACTAAAGTTCTCAGCCTCTGCCACGACACAGCAATAGGGAACATGTTATCATTACCATCTCTTCCAACTGCACTCAACAACTGACCTTTCAGGGTGCCTTTCAAGAAACACCATCCAACCCAATATAGGCCTACATCCATTAATAAAACCAAGTCTACATGCATTAAAACACACAAACAACCTTTCAAATATTGGTTGAGGTCTCATCAAGCACTGTGTTTTTATCCTCACCTCACTCCCAGGGTTTGTCTTCCTAATCATTTCAGCATAATCCCATAGCTGTTTGTACTGCACCCCTGACATACTCTCAATTTCCTCCTTTGCCTTTTTTTTGCTTTATACAACTGTTCTTACTCACATCCACCATTAACTCTCTCCTAACTTGATGTGTAAGACCTTGATGTTGAAATCAGGATTGTCCTTGAACTGATCTTATATCTTTTGCTAAGATACCTAGAAGTACAATGCTTGTTTCTGTAATTCCTACCACAACTATGTTCCCCTATCAATGTCTTTATCATGAATGTAGAGTCATGGCCCATAACTGAAGCATGGATCCTCCAATTACACCCCTATTACATGAGGCTGTGACCCTGGTTGCCTCATTCTTATGATACCTTACCTCATATCCTCTTTAACATTCCACTCAATTAGAGCCTCTCTAAATTTTGCAGAATGCAAATATTGACCTACTCTCAAATCAAATTCAGTTTTACTAAACTCATATTTAAAATCAAAGGCACAGTAATCATTTACCTTTTCTGGATCACTGTGGAAGAATACTAGCTCATCCTCCACTACTTCATTCAATCACCAATGTTTATGCCTTCAATCTCAGACTGACCAACCTCTTCATGCCTTTCTACTGCAGATGCAAGCAAATGTTCTTGCCTTTCTAATTCAGTTTCAGCTGGATCTGGTTCCCTGTCACTGAAACCAAGTATACACCTTGTTCATCTTGGTTGTGTCTCCCTGGAAAATCATGGAAGAAGTCATCATCAAGTATCCAATCAAGTCCCTCATACGTACCACCATGCTCCACTTTTTGAGATGGACCAACAATTGACAGATTGTGAGAACCAACAGCATCACAAGGTGAAACTTCTGTTGACTGCCTTGGATTGTCTCAACTATATCAGAAACGACATCTGATGGCCTTGGAGCTGAATGAGACACATTTGTAGAGGTTTGCTTGAGCCTTATCAGGTCTAATAGGTGCAAATTTACTGATATGTCCTTGATCAGAATTGTCTTTTTCCTTGGTGGGGTTCTCTGCCAACTCTTCCTTATCAACGTGCCACTTAACTTACTTGCGGTAACTTTTTTATCACTTTCACTTGCTGGTAATATGCCAACTACACTCAATTCTTCACGTATGTCCATATTTACTGTGCATGTACACAGCAGTTCTCAGTCCCTTTGTTGCACCATCATCGCCACATCAATTCACTTAAAAATAACCATACACACAATGTAAATTACATTGTGCAGAAGATATTGTACCCATTAAATATCAATTTTGCATTCGCAGTTCAAACAATTTCACACTCAACCGCACATGCAAACAAACAAAACAGCATCAGATTCATGGTTAAACATCACCTTATACACCAGATGATTGATTTACTTTGCTCACGCTCTTGCTTGCTATTAACTAACAAATTTGCATGTCAAGTCAAACACTTTCACACCCAACCACACATGCAAACAAACATAACATCATCAGCTACATGATCACAACCTTTCTACACAGAACCACACATGCAACCTACATATACCATACTCACCACAAAATAAACCATCAAAACATCTGAAACAACATACAAAAAGTTTCTTTATTAACATGTTGATTCTTACATTATCAGTCGATAAATATGAGAATGAAATCCCTTTGATTGCAAAAAAAATTGTCTTCCGTTTGCTTAATGCTGAACTGCTTCACTTCATTGCTTCATCAGCATCAAACATCAACTGATATAGTAAGAATCCAAGTGTATTTTCCAATCTTTTCTTTGTTGGAGCTAAAATCGTCTTTGTTTGATGGTGAACAGGAAGAATGCACGTGGGATTTCGTGTTTACAGAATCCTAGGTTTGTTAATGTAAGCCAAGGGAGTAAAAATGCGTTTATCCAGTTAATTTTACGTTGTTTCAGCAGGGGTAATTTTGCCATTTCAGCCACATGTCTATTTCATTGCGATGTGGCAATCCCTTATGGCTTTTTCCACTTTCACCCAAACATTAAGGTAGCTAAGGGTGCATTTTAATACATTAGGGGGGCAAATGGAGATCACGCAATATTTGAAGCGGGTAAAAGGGAATTATGCCTTTATTTTAAACACTTGTTTCTCCGTGTATGATCTCATAGTAAGTACAGTGAGGCTACTTGCTGGGCAAAGTGTCACTTATACTATACTTTATTGTGGTTTTGCAGATAAACCGGATTACTATTTAGTGTACGTAAAGGATGATTCGGAGTTGGGATTCTGATAAGCAAGGACTTTCTCAGGATGATTAGTTGAGACGATTTTATGGTCGATTTTCATCTATTTTTGTAGATTTAGCATTTATCATTTATCTACATTATGACAATGGTATTGTTTTAGTTTTGCCTAAACTCGTACATTTATTATTAGGTTTTTTCTATTCTATGACTTCTGCTGACATCATTTTATGTCACTTTGCTGACGTGTAATTGATTTGTATCGACGCATTATTTTCCTTAACGAAATATGGCGGATGAGTCGTTTCGAGTGTTAGGTCGGGACGGGTCGTTACACTTTACATATACTGTGGATCATTCTCAAGCATTCAATATTACTAATTCGAACACTTCTGATTTATTTCACACAAGGATGGGACATTCCTCCCCAAAGATAATTGCTTTAGTTTTCGATTTCGAAACTCGAAGGAATAGTAGCTTGCATAATAAATTGTGTTATGTTTGTGTTCGTGCAAAACAAACTCAAGATGTGTTTTCTTCCAGTAATAATAAATCTCCTGCGATTTTTGGCTTAGTACATTGTGATTTGTAAAGTCTATATCACATCCCATCTTGATATGGTGCAAGCATTTTTTTGACTGTGGTTGATGATCATTCAAGATAAGTTTGGGTATTTCTTTTGCTTGATAAAATTGCCGAGTACTCTACATTTCGTTCCTTCTTTGCTGGATCGGCATATAAATTACCAAGTTAAAGTCGTTCGTAGCAATAACGGTATACATTTTAAGCGATTAGTTTCGTATTTATTTTCTGTTGCTGGTATTTTTATTTTGACTTCATGTACTTCTACGCTTCAATAAAATAGACGTGTTGGAAAAAAAGGAAAATTATAGTTTCTCCCCTGTGGTTTTGAATAATTACAATTACCTCCCGTAGATTGTTTTTACCCAAAAACCTCCCCTGTAATTTGGGTTAAAAATGCACGATGACTTTACGGCAGTAACACAGGGGCTGTGAGATGCACGCGCTGTAAATCTGCATTTTCCGGTGAGATGTTTCGCGCGTGTAAGAATGGGGCATTTTATACATTGTGAAGTGACGAATATACCCCTGTCTTCACCCGTTTAAATGCCCATTCCTCCTTTTCCTTCCTGTCTCCTTTTCTGCGTTTCCTTCCTTCTGATCAGAGACAAAACGACGGCGGAAAGAAGACTGCATCGGAAGAACTGCTACCCTCCCAGCATCATATCAGAATTTTTGGCCAATCTTGCTTAAATTTCCACCAATTTTTCAAAGGTATGCAGTCACATTTTTTGGTTATGAAGGTATCGAGTTTTAACGACAAAGGAGGTACCTTGCCCCTTTGGTTTATCAAATTAATCTTTTAGTCTAATGGATTCTTCTATCGGTAAAAATAATCCCCAGTTGATTATCTATTAATCAACGGGTAAATTTGTGTTCTTGAAGAAAGGTAATAATTTTGTTATTTTGTGCTTCGGGTTTTTGCTCCTCCTTTGTTGATTTCTTGGTTTACTGATAAGCAAATAAGTTGTTAACAATATATGCAATGGATGTTGTTTGACTTTCAGAAATGCCGAGCTCATGCAGTAAGGGTGCAGGATGTAGAGATTTACAGTTTCAAAATTAGAGATGTCACTAGGCAGAGTTAAAGTTCCACTTAAGATTGTAGAATTTGCGCAGGAAACTCGTGGAATGCTGTATTTCTCTTGTGATCTCTGTGGTTATTGGAAATGGTGTTATCAGTCCAAAGGGGTGGTGCATATGAGCATGAGATGGCTGAGCAATCAAGTTCAATAGGGCCAGATAATGTTGTTGATGCATTGGAAAGAGATCAGCTTTTGCGTACTGTTATGCAAGTAATGGAGTTGATGGATAAGAGGTCGGAGGTAACGAGGATGATAGTGTTATGCACATAGGTCATTGTATTTGTCGGAGTAATAGTTATTATGTTCAAGTAGTTTCGATTAGTTTTGAGATTGAGTAATGTGCATATAGTTGTTATGCACTTGGGTCATTGTTGTTATGTAATGTAACGTTTATGGGTTTCGGTGTACCTATCTGACACTATTACGTTGAATGTATGCATGATTGAAACAAGGTTTCTGTAATGTATTTGTTATGCCACATCATCGTATCAGAATTTGCAAATCTACTTTGTAATATATTAATCTCGTAAATACCGGATATAACAGTAAGGTTGTATATTGCATAGTAATGGCTTAAAGGGAAACAAAACTACCTATCAACTCATGATATAATAACCATCACTGTACGCGAATAACACCAGCTGTACAAAATGAGATGCTTAATGTATCATTGTGGGATTACATAGCTTATTTTCATTTCATCGCATACAAAGATGCAAATAATCCACACCAAACTACTCCAAAATAAACCCAAAATATGTCGGCATATTCTAATTCACCTAACTAGAAATGGACATAAACATTTTCCATCATACACAATTCCCAGCAAACTACATCAAAAATGTTTTTACAACCACAGTACTATTCTTCCTTGGATTAACTAGAATTGATCTGTCTAGCTCTAACCATGCTAATATTCTGCCTTGGACTTCTCCTTGACTGTTTCGGTATCAGGTCATGGACTTTCCTTCTCACCAACTTAGAGATGGAAGAAGAACATGAAATCTAGGCTGCAACAATATTCAAAAGTTGGTAAACAGTGGAAAAGAACATAAAAAAGTAGTTCTCCCTCACAATATGATGGGCCACAGTTGATGTTCTGCTTGCTCAAGTAAGTCCTCCATGCACCGGGTTTCTGGCTGGTTAGGCTAGGTAGAGCATCATCCATACACTGTGATTGCGTAGGCTTGAGGTAAAGCATCATCATCAATATTTATCACTCCTCTGAAAGGTTTCCTCCATGGATACTGTTAATTATACGACAGCACATCAATTAAGTCTACACAATTACAATGTCATACTGTGAAACATATAATGCCATATTTTTTGCAAGAATATTTGAAGTGTTACCTTGAAAGAAACCCTGGTAATTCGTTTGTTGAAGACATTTGAAATCTTGTCTGGTTTTCGGACACTCTGAAAAAAAAAAGGATGAACGGTGTAGCTACACTTACATCTAAAAGTGCACAACAAAAATTAGAATTAACAGTACACTTACAATTTTTTTTTGCCTGTCAGGTCGAACATGTTCAGTAGTAGCAGCATCCAACTGATTTGGTG
>AP025049.1:24817812-24828430 GCA_036186865.1 Eustoma russellianum | reverse complement strand
CAGTAAGAGTGTCATATACATAGTGGAGAATCCAGTTTTTCATGAAATAACCAAACACATAGAAATTGATTGTCATGTAGTGAGAGATAAATTCTTGACTGGAATAGTTAAGCCTATGCCTATAGACACACGGTTGCAGTTGGCAGACTTGTTTAAAAGACTTCGAATCACAACAGAATGGCAAACCTGACCTCAGTTATGGGACTGTGTGAATTATTTGGAAGATCAGGTTTGACGGGGTGTCTTGAAAATGAACTTGGAATGAAGAGCGGGTATCACCTGCTCAAGCTAAAAGGAAGTGCAGCAGTGAGGACGATGTGGCAGTTTCAAAGCATGGCATTGGTTGATAAGCTTATATACGGATCAATAATGAAATAACATTTGGTGGATTAAACAATTACTGGATCAAACAAGAAATACAAAGTTGCAGATGAAGTGCTGCGGATCAAGTGCCAACTCAGCAGAGAAGTTGCGTCTTAGCTTAGTATAGCTTACGTTCGTTTGAAAAACAGTTATGAGGTGGTGTAACTGATGATTAGTTATTTGAAAACTGGATATAAATTCCTTGTAAACATCATTATAGAGTTCAGTTCAATGAAATAACTGAAATTCTTCTCCTTCCAATTTTTTTCCAAAAAGTGTGTGACAATTTTCGCTCCTTTGCGCAATTTGGCGCCAACGTTCTTATTCAAATTCTATCAATCATTGGATCCATTAGTTGATTCACTTTGTTGTTTTTTGATGTTATATTGATGATATTCATGATTGAATCAAACTTGTTGTTTTTCGTTTTCTCTGCGATCACAGCAATTTTATTAGTATAATTCTACGCCTCAACAAAGGAGAACGTGTTGAAAGAGAAAACATTATCATATTGTCAATATTAATCGTGCTTCAATGTTTTCAAGCTAATTTGCCTGTAAAATTTTGGGTGGTATGAAGAAAATAATGGATCCCTCATACCATCCGAAAAGACAAAAAAAAAAATAAAAAAATAATAAAAAAATTGAATACACAACCAATAATATTCATTCAACCAGCAATAAAATTGACAAAAAAAAGGTTGAATGCACAACAATAATATTCATTCAGTCTCTGTACAAAACATATTATCATCTAATATGCAATATATCTTCCCAACAACAAAACATAAACTTATCACCGAAAGCATTTAGCTGAAACAATGAATAAAATATTGATGACAAAGCTTATTTTTTTGAAGCCTGGCTAAAAACTATTGCCTTCCAATATACTGCTTTTCTCATCTTCGTGGCTCTACTCCAACTCTGCAAAAAAAAAAAAAAAAAAATGTTTTTTTTCTCTTCTGATTAATATTGTGCAACATTATAACAACCACAACAATCATACCCAGTATATCCAAACGACAACAAAAGCTATTGTTAGGGTTTGGGGAGGGTGAGAGACAGACAAACAATACTTCCATTCAAGGAATAGAGAGTTTCGTTCAAGTAATACTCCGATTCTAAAAAAGAGAGAATGAGACCAGAACAAAAAATGCAATCAATAAGCTTAAGTTAAATCGTTTAACGAAGGGCGTTACTTACCGACACAACAACTGCAGAAGCTAACACAACCACACTCCTCTTGGACTCCACTACACTGTTCGTTGCACCACCCGCAGTTATCGCAGCAAAATTCAACATCGCTTGGTGAACTGATCTTCTCCGACGAAACAGATTGTTTTTCGTTAACACCAAAGTGCTCGGCCGATGAAAGATCCACCAGATACAACCCAAATGTCACTGAAACAACTGCTAGCATTACCATACCCCATTTCGTCATTGCCATTGGTTCGTGTCTTGTGCTAAGTTTCACTGATCTCCTAACTATTTATAGATTTAAATCTGTTCATTGAAGTAGACAATCATCTTGTCATATCAAATTGGACTTTTGTGATGTGGGATATTCTATTTAATTTCTGTCATTTGCATACATATACACACACAAATATATGCATATGATATATGTATGTATTCATGTATATATATATATATAGATACATATATGCATATATGTATCTTTTTTTTTTATGAAACAATTATTATATTAAAAATAAAACCCTCACTTATGGTGGAGGAAAACCATATTACATAAATTCAGAGTAGGCAAATAAATGAATCAAAGAAACTAAGAATTACAGATCCTCCAGTCAGATATGATATGCCGCATTAAAAACCTTGCTAGGAAAAACCACCCTTGTGGATAAAACCCTAGCGAAGGGAAAAGCGTACATATTTATATGACTATCATCGAAATGCATAGATTCGAAAACTGAGTACAAAGATAGAGATTCAGCGTGGTGATCAAAATTGTGACCCAGTAGTGCCACCTCCAGTAATCGCTTCTTGTAAAAACCAGATATGGTTTTTGCCATTCGCTATTAAAGCCGCCAACCAATGAAAGGAGACTCATCAGCCACACGGGTTGAAACCGAGACTATCGTGAATAAAGCAAGAGGGCAAATAGTCCCGTCTATGAGGACAGGAGAATAAAGAATGAAATACAATGGCCTATTAAAGAAATAGACATACCGAAACCTGCCCTGTCTTCATTAGAAAAACAGGCAGGATATGTCAGATACTCCATTCTCCGACATTGACAAGTGGGTGGTAGCCAAACAATTTGACACGACAGCAGGCAACATAGTCATGGACCTCAAGCCGTAAAACTCTATGGTGTAAAATGAATATCCAGCCAGAGTTGCAAGCTCCAGAGCCAAGCAAACATACAGATTTGAATCCACACAAAAGCACATGCAGCAGCAAAATCAATGTATGCATCACATATATCAAACCATAGCAACATCAAATAGATCGACAATTTGTAGAGCTCACCAAGGCTGCCTGCCCCTAGTTGAGCACAGGCAGCAACAATACACCCGTGCCATTCAAATTGAATTTTGAAGTTATCACTGTCCACCATATGTATCAAAATGTCTCGAGCGTCGTCAGCAGATGTAGACCATGTACATGGGAAAACAATATGTGTGTAAGCCATTCGGATGCCTATGAGAAATAAATGAATACGAAAAATCCACATACCCTGCCTGCCTGTACTCCTACGAGTACAGCAGAGAAAATGCAAGTGTGCCAATCCATGTGGAAGACAATTGTGTATCATCTACGCAGAGTTGCTGAGGTGAGGTCCAATGAGACTGCAGCATGAACCATTGATGGAAGGTTGGCAGACGTGAAGAAAGAAGTGCGCGGTGATAGCATGGCATGTTGAGCTAAATAGTGGGCTGGCATATTGGCTTCTCTGAATACATGCTGAATTTCCAGATTATGGCGAGTGATCAGCAGTTGTAGTAGTGCAAGATGGAAGTTTCCAAACACAGGTTGTTGTTGACGTAGACGTTGCAGTAGCTGCGCACAATCTGTCTCTATAATCAGGGATCTATATAATGGCAGGAAATATAGTAATCCAAACAAAGCCGTCTGAATTTCAGCTTGCAATGGTGGACAAGGAGGAAGGCGGAATGCGACAGCTCGGACACATGTGCCACAAGAGTTGCGTAAGATAATCCCCCCTGCAGCGTTTCTGCGCCCAACCGCAGCATCATTGCTTAAATCGGCCCGAAGGAGGGGTAAGCCATTTAATCACTTGTAGGCGCGGTCCGTGAATCTTTGGAAGCCATGATAGGGAAGGCGCAGTGGTGGCTGCAATTTTTGTGCCTTGTATTGTATGAACCCACATATGGATATCCGATTGAGTTGTATAATGGAGAGCAGATAGAGAATAGCATGTTTGATCACCATACACCAGATTTGCATAACAACGCCATATATTATATATGAAAATGCCAGGGACAACAATTTTTAGTACCCCCTCAATGGAGGATGTTGATGACCTGTACCACCATGCCAATAAATATTGTCGAATGGATAAATTAGTTGGGGGTATACCTTGCAATTCCGCTGCGAAGACCTCCACAATGGCTGTATGGTGGAGCAATACAAAAAGACATATCAACTGAGGAGGAATGCCACCGGCAAAACGGCATTGTGTAGGTCGCGCTGTCAAGTAGCGTCCTATATAGTCTTCAAATGGTAATGCCGCATGAAACAAACGCCAGAGTAGAAGTCGGATGGCTGGCGAATGATATTTAAACCAAATAAACTTAGCTGTGTGTAGTGTAGGTTTAGCTGAACGACATATATTGTATGCCGATTTTAAAGTAAATTCCCCTGAGGCCGAGGGATTCCACATGAGAATCGGTCCATCCCTGCTGTATGCGCGGCACAAATATGATTAATGCGGCAAATAAGCTTCCAAATTGGCGAATCCGGTAAACGCGGCCGAAAATCACCTCTGCGTCCATACTTTGCCTGCATATATCGACTCCATAATGTGTCTTGTTATGATAGAGCCACCAAATCCTGCAATGATAAGCCTGCTGTAAGCTATGAAGATCCCGCAGTCCCAAGCCACCCTCTTCAGTGGGCAATGTAATATTGGACCATGCAACCCAGTGGTGCGCTTCCCCCAATAAAAATTAGCCATTTTTCTATTTATCACCCGAATGACTGATTTTGGAAGACTCCCTGCTGCCATGATGAGAGGTAGCGCTGACATCACCGAGCGCAATAAAACTAATCTGCCCGCAGCAGATAATAGCCTAGCATGCCATCCTTGTAGTCTATCATCAAAGTGCTGTAAAAGAGTAGTACAATAGCGAGAACGATTGATACCCTTGTGAAGAAAGAACCCAAATAACGGAAAGGCAGTGATGAAAGCCTCATCCCAAGTATTTCCTGTAAAGCGCGAACGCGACTCACCGAAAGGTGATCCGATGGAATAAGACTACTCTTATGAAAATTGACCTTTTGCCCAGATGCAGTTTCATAATCCGTTAAGAACTTTTTAATCGACGAATGTTACGTTGTGCCTTGTAGAAAAACAAGAAGATTCGGCATACGCTAAATGAGATATGGAAAAGGGATCCGACCAAGACGAAATGACTGGATATGTCCCGCTGTCACTAACGAGGATAGCCACGGCTGAATCCCTCAGAAGCCAAAATAAAAAGCAATGGAGATAAAGGGTCTCCCTGCTTCACCCCTCGATGTGGGCGAAACGTTGGAGATGGTTCCCCATTAATCAAAACTGATAATGTTAGCGCTGAGATGATTGAGGATTAACCTGGTGAAGAAACCGGAAAAGCCAAATCGCAATAATAGATGTTCCAGATAATTCCAACTGACTCGGTCAAAAGCTTTCATCATATCCAATTTCAAGCATACATGTGAAGGGCCATTATCCAACATATGAACCATTTCTCTTGCTAATAAAACTTGTGTAGAGATATCGTGTCCTGGGAGAAAACCTGTTTGTTCCGGCGAAATCAACTTGGGGAGAAGTAGACCCAGTCGCGTCGCAATAATACGGGTACACACCTTACTTATGAAATTCGTCAAACAGATTGGACGGAAATCACCGAAAGAACGTGGTGAGGAGGTTTTGGGTATCAAAGTAATAACTGCACTTGCCATCATTGATGGCTGCGGAATACCCAAGAAAAATTCTTGCACCGCTTTTTCCACATCAGAATGTATAACCGACCAACATGAACGATAAAACATACCGTGAAAGCCATCTGGGCCAGCACTATGAGGATCCAGATGCCATACCGCAGCTTTAATTTCGGATGCAGTGGGCAACGCAGTTAGTCGTGTATTGTCCTCTTCGGTGACCAGTCGAGGAATGGAAGATAATATAGCTGAATGATTCTGCGTAGAAACTGGAGAAACAAGTCGTGTAGAAAGCTACCGCAGCTGCCATAATGTCTGACGACTCCGTTAACAATTGTCCATCTGGAGCCTGTATTTGTTGAATACGTAGGTGTGTCCGCTTTCCCTTGACAAGAGATGAAAATATTGTGTATTCGCATCACCTTCCTGAAGCCATTTTACTCGTGCTTTTTGTTTCCAGAAATGTAATTCCGCATTAGATGCTTGTAAATATTCGGCCTTACACTTATGATATGCGGCTCGAGTGTCCTCTGTGGCTGAGCATCCAAGGCAGCTTCTGCATGATTTAATTGAGTCTCCGCATATTTAAGATTATTAAAAATATTGCCGAAAACGTCCTTATTCCATCGCTGCAGATCTTTTTTAAATGAGCAGAGCTTGCTGTAGAATCCATACATACCACCCGTAGTTGGATAAGAAAGCCACGCCTGTGTCATGTAATTAAAAGTCGAATGATGCAGCCATGCATCTAAAAACCTGAATGTGCGGCGGCTAGACCCCTCCTGGCGACAACAAATGAACAGTAATGGCATATGATCAGAAGCCGCTCTTGGAAGATGAGACAATTGAAGCGTCGGAAAAGCATCTTGGAATGCAGAATTAATGAAGAGCCAGTCTAATCTGCGAGATATGCGACCAAGACCCCTTCCATCCGCCCAAGTGAATCTGGAACCCTGATGAGGAGGAGCCATCAAAGAACAATATTCAACACAGTCATTGAAGTCCTGTAATGCTACTAGTGATGGAACCGAACGACCACGATGATCTTCTAACGTACGAAATGTGTTAAAATCACCGCCAACTAGCCAAGGTAGCTGACACGAATCAGCAAAGTCACTCAAAGCTCGCCAAAGAGGGCGGCGCAGAACAGACGTCGTGGTAGCATAACCACCGAAAATATAAATGACAACTGCAGTGAAATGGATTGAAGAGTAAAGTGCACCACCTGACCCTGATCCTGAGTATTAAGCAATGTAAACTCAGTATCCCGCCAAAAAAACCAAATGCGATGCGAATGAGAAGCGTAAGAGTGTGTGAAACCAAGCTGTAACATGAATCGACCAATGCTTGAAGGTGTGTTTTAGGTTCTTAATAAAGCTAATAAATGCAAACGATGCTCTGTAATCAAACGTTTTAATCTAGGTAGTGAGGCACGCATGCCCCTAATATTCCACACTAAACTATTCATTGAGTAAGAGAGGTACTTCCCTGTACAACGTGAGATGCGCTCCGAGTTAAGATCGTAGAAGGTGGGAGGGGCGGCAAGTCTTTGCGGGTGCGGCGTTTACGCCGTGGAACAACCGTGATAAATTCCGATGCAGTCTCTTGATCTGTTAATCTTGATAACAAAATATCCTCATCAGGCGATGGCGGGATCGAGTGTAGCTTCCGTGCAACATCTTCTGTAACTTCTAAAATTTCCTCAGGCATGTCGTCTAAAGGTTAAATCTCTGTGTCCGAAGAATGACCCATTTCTATGTGTGCCTGGTCAACTGGCAGCTGCTGATCTGCAGCATCACAAAATTCCTCTTCATTACAAGGCTGAGTCGGGGAAGGCATCTGCGTAACATCAACCCCAGTCTTTATTATAGGGTCCACAGTCGGATGAGTCGAAGGCCTTAATGATGAATTATCATTAGCGACAGCAGGCTCCTTAGGGTCAGGTGGAGTACTCCCTGGCAAAGTCACACGTTTTTTAATCGGAGTCCAGCGCTGACGGGGACGGATCGACTTTGGAGGAGGTGGAGGCGGAGGAGGAGGCGGGGGAGCAGCAGTATCAGTGGATGTAGACGTGCATGCCGCTGTGGCATGACCTAGCCGACGGCAAGAGGCGCAAAAGAGAGGGAGGTCCTCATACACTATTGTTTGCAGGATCATTCGACCTTTCGCTTGCAAATAAATCTTCTGTGGTAAGTCTTGGGAAACATCAACCTCAACACAAACGCGAGCCACTGACGGACGCAAGCCATCCGAAGTGGCGACATCTAACTTCAACAGAGTACCAATAGGTTTAACCACCTCAAATAATGCGGAGCGATGATGGAAATATATAGGCAAAGCCGGCAGTGCTACCCAGATAGGCACAATAGGAACATCCGCGCTGGGATCAAAATCAACTGTCCACTTTGTAATTCGTATATGAGAACCAGAAATCTGCCATGATCGACGATAGAAACAACGCAAATAGTCCGCTTCATTGCGGAAATTGAGAAGAATATGAGATTTATCAAGCAATGTGATACGCAAATCTTGGTGAAAACCGATTTTTTCAAACACCTCTCGTATAACTTTCAGGGGTGGCCTACCATACCAAAAAGTGCCGACTAAAGAATACCTGTAGGGTTCGGCAAGTGCATCAATTTCCTCATCAAGAAACGAAACCATCGGAATGCCCTTGTGACGAGAAACCAGTTTCGGCGCAATGGAAATATTGGCAGATTGTGAGGCTCCGGTGACAACGGCAGCAAAGGTCGGTGCCGCCGTCATAATCAAAGAAATTTCAGTCCAATAGAAAAAAAACCAAAACCAGCAGCAATGGTAATGTGTGAGAGCAGGCATGCGTTCCTGCACCGCTGATCGACTTTGTGTTGATTTATTTCGCAAATATAGAATTCTGCATGAGCGAGGGCAATTGTTTCAGGTGGCAGCAGGCAGCGAAATTGGCAGGCTTGCAATGGACGGGGTGATCGGAGGTTGCAAGCAGTCAGCGGCTGGTGGGGCTAAAGCCGCAGGGATGATCGCCGAAGGGTTCCGCGATCGCCGGAGCTCTCCTGCACGTACAATCAGTGATCTATGCATATATGTATCTATACATATATATACACATATATATATATATATGTGTATATAACATATGTATGCAATATACAATACATATATATACATAGACATGCTATATATGTACACACATATAAACATAATTAAAAATCAATATATATATATGTATATATTTTACCGGGTCTAAGAGGGCAGGTTCCGTGGTATCGTCTGCAGTTGCAGGCAGATTCCCATCGCGTGAGACGGGACGCTATAAAGGATACCCTGCTGTTTCATTTACGCAAGATGAAATTGCCATTGTTGCAAATCGTTTCAAGTATGCCCTGGTTGGAGCCTTTTGGCGTGATCGGCCATCTATGGCAGGTTTTGCGCGCCTCGATTGACAGAATTGGGTTCAAAGGGTTCAGTTAATATTGGTCTCCTTGATGAGGGACATGTACTGCTAAACTTTGTTAATGAAGATGATTATACGCGTTCTTTTATCGTCGTCATTGGCGTTTCCAGGGATATGATATGAAGGTCACGAAATGGGACTCCGTCTTTTGATCCATGTCTGGATACCCAATTGTCCCAGTGTGGGTGGCACTTGAGGGTCTTCCAATTCATCTCCACGATTATCGTACGTTATATGAGATTGCAAAGTTGATTGGTACCCCCGTTAAAGATGGACTTCGGCTACCTTAAGTTTTCATCGTCCCTCTGTGGCGCGGTTTTGTGTTGAAGTGGATGTCACTATGGATTTACCAACTAAGATATTTATAGATTGTGGAGAGCACTCTTTCTTTCAAGTAGTGGTGTATGAAGATCTCCCTAGGTACTGCAGCAAATGCCGTCGGTTTGGCCATTCAGTGGGATCATGTGGACAAGGGAAGGTTCATGCTCCAGCGCATCCGATGAAGAATGCAGGAAAGAGTGAGGTTTGGATTCCTAAAGGACATATTCAGAAAGAGGCTGGAGAACAACCTATTGGAGATTCTAATCCTAATCAGCATCTGGTCCAGACTAGAGAATTACATGCAGATTCTGAGGAGACTCTACAGCAGGAACTGTTTGATGTTGGGGTAGGGGACGGTGATGACAGGGAAGAACTACAGGAGGCAACAACTCAACCCATTTTTGCCAAGGAATCACAGAACCTTGCGACTACTACGGAAACAACTACATTGCAGATTTTCTCTCAGTTGACTGCAGATTTAAGTCCCGTACTATTAGTGCCGCCAACATTGGATGTTCAAGAGCAGTAGGATGAGCAGCAGATGGATACATCCTACTCTGCTACACTATCTATCCATACAGATGAATCTAATATAGGAGAGGGAGCAGTATACATATCTCCTCCGCCCATGGAGATTTCAGACGTGAATGTACAGCATGTTCAAGAGGTGAACCCAACCTCTAAAGTGGCTCCAGAAATCCAAATTCAATCCGTTCAAATTGACTTGCCAGTGCCACTGGCGATACTGCCAGCTAGTGACCATCCTTCCTTCCCCGATTATGATCCTTTAATTGAACAATTCTATCAAGACCACTTTCGGGAGGAGGAAGATGATATTCATCTTGCAGTAGGTTCGGACAATGAAGTATCTCGCTCATCTAATCGGCGTAAAGGGAATGACTATGATGATATACAGGAGCGTTTGCTCATTGCGGCGGATGATATGCCCATGACATCGACTGGTGGCGGGACTCTTCTTGGCGGACTATCTCGGAAAAAGCGCAGAGCTCGGAAGAACCTTCCACCACCTCCACCGTCATCAATGGTTACTAGACGAGGAAGTCATCGTTCTTTTGAACTATAGTGTGATTAGCATGCCTCATGTTCCGCGAATGCTCATTTGATTTCGTTTCTTTTTTTTTAGTTTGTAGTAAAGGCTACCCTCGGCCATTTAACGCGGGATATTTATCGAATAAATAAAGACCGGAAGGTTTTCTTCCGTTTATATAAAAAAATATGCATATATGTATCTATACATATATATACACATATATATATCTGTGTATATACATATGTATGCATATATACATACATATATATACATATACATGCATATATGTACACACATATAAAC
>AP025049.1:24790807-24817802 GCA_036186865.1 Eustoma russellianum | reverse complement strand
GGTCTAAGAGGGCAGGTTCCGGTCAAAAGTGGTTCCGTGTTGCTTTGTCCCTTTTCAAATTTCCGTTGAAGTAATAATCATTTTGTCAATATCAAATTGGACTTTCATGATGTGGGATATTCTATTTTCTGTCATTTATATAGATATACACACACAAATATATGAGTATGATATATGTGTGTATTCATGTATATATTCATACATGCATATATGCAAATATGCATACATGTTACGACACGCTCCCTGTAACGGGTAAAATAAACCGCATAATTGTATGATAATATGTTAAGCGCATACCTTAACTAAATTGAGTCCATGGCTATTTACCACTATTAATTTGTTAACTAATAAAATAACCCACATCGTCATATGATTATATATTAAGTGCATACTTTAACTAAATTGAGTCCATAGTTATGTCACAACTATCAATCTATTAATTAATGTAACGTATATATATATACACACACATGCACACCATTATGTTACAACTTTTACTAAAAAGAAAATATATATATATATATATATATATATATATATATATATATATATATGTATTCGTGAGATTATCTAGATTCCAAGGCAAGTAATCTTTCTATACGCTTTACGCAAATTTTGATACTTTAGGCCCTATGTTCTTACAAAGAGAAAGCTTGGATCACACATTAGTAGCTTTGGTTTGCTTATGTTAAATGCTTTACTATATGTAATTGTTGTTGTTGTTGATTGAGGAAAGCTATGTTATTTGGGCCAATATTTGAAACGGTTATGTTGTGTTCTTCGTTGTTAAATATGCCCATAAGAGTGTTGTACGTAATGTGTTTATTGTCTTGATATAAGTTCGTAAGTTTGGTTATTACACCTTAGTTGTTTTGAGAGTGTTTGCAAGGGGGAAGGATGGATGTTGGCTTGGTTGTAGACTTGTTGTGTTGGAAGGTGTGAAGATATCTAGAGAAGCTTTTGGATAATAGAAGGTTTAGAGTGGACTCTAGTTTGCATGTTTAAGAATCAAATCATGATAGTTGTGTGTTAAGCATGATGAATCAAGGTGCTAAGATTGATCTTGAGGTGTTGAACATGAAAGAGGTTGAAGAAGGAAGGAGGTGGGAGGAAGTTACTGCAGAAAAACTGCAGTTCTGAACCGTCAGAACACTTCGAACACCTACATTAGGCGCTTCATGTCACATTAGGCGCCTAATGTAGGCGTTCAATGTGTCCCAAAGTATCCCCGTACAGTTTGAACACCTACATTAGGCGCTTCATGTCACATTAGGCGCTTCATGTAGGCGTTTGATGTATACGGCACATCCCCGAACATTTCGAACGCCTAGTATAGGCGCCCCATGTCCACATTAGGCGCCTCATGTGGCGTTCGAAGTATACTGGAAGTCTTTTTGACCCTTTAGGCGCCCTATGTATGTGTAGTAACTCTATACACTTCATGTGAACATAAAATGCAAGGGTATTTGAGGTGTAATTGAGGTATATATGGTAAGTTCGACTAAGTAGGAGTAAGATTGAATCCCAAGTGAATTAGTGAGACGAACGGACTTGGAAAGATACGAACGTAGAGTGTTTGAGGTCCAAGATGATTTGTATGATGTATGTGTGTATGTTACATGTTTGATACGAAGTTGCATGAGCATCTTGCATCATGACATGGGCACTTGCATTTGACTTGAGAATTGCTTTGCGAAAGAACATGTGTTTACAAGAGAAGTTTAAAGTTTTCAAAAGGCAAACTATGGCTGCAGGTTGATCGCAGGGTATAAAAGTCACGCCTACGAAAGCAGCGTATAAAAGCGTGACATGTGAATCAACAGCAGGGTATAAAATATTTTATGGGGCCGTAGACCTATCAGCACGGATATATGATATATGTAATGGGGCCGTGGACCTATCAGCACGGATATATGATGTATGTAATGGGGCCGTGGACCTTTCAGCACGGGGTATAAAGTTATATGTTATGGGGCCATGGACCTTTCAACACGGGGTATAAAGTTCTGTTTACTGTGGACTGATCACCCACAGGGTATAAAGTTCTGCTACGCGAAGAATATGATAAGAAGAGTTATGAAATGTTTTGTGAAATGACACGCATGACATGTTTATGAAAGAGGACATATGTGTTGTGTGTGGTTTTAAAGAAGCACATGCATCATGATACACGAAGCATAAGATTTGACATGCAAGAAATGTGACTAGTTTATGACTTGATTACGTGATATGTTGTTTTAGTACATGTGTGTTCTCGTATCCCTGTATCATTTATGTGTTTTATCTGCTTTGAGGAATTCTTATAAAGATGCTATTTGATAACCCGAACACCTTAGTTTGGGCAATGACTTATACACTGGTGACTCGTCGTGTGTGATCCCGTAAGGTGTATAGACGGGCTACTTGCTGGGGATATTTTCGCTAAGAACAGATACTCTATTTCCATTTCAGGTGAGCCAAAATATGAACCGATATTCGTCGAGGACGATGGCGAGCGGGCTCAATGGGATGATGGACATGGAAGTAGATAGATGCTTGGTTACTTTCTTTAAGTTGGAAAACTTGATGTTTATTATGCTGTACTGGGGGATATGTTAGACAGTTGATGGAGCACCTTTTATTTCTGTTGTATTTTGTAGTTACATTAATGATGTTGAAGTATTAAATTTTACGACGTTTCCGCTGATTTATCTTACGTCATGAATGATGTACGTTTGATCCACTTTGATGCTTCGTAGTTCTCATAGTAGACTACGACGGGTGCACTGGTTCCGATGCCAGTATCGGGCCGGGGCGCTACAGGTGGTATTAGAGCCTAGACTTCAGATCTATCTCGGAAACTTAGGTTCATGATCTTTTAGACACCTAAGATATGATTCTCCTTTAAGGTTGATCCTTAGTTATAAGTACTGATTTCTCTAGAGTTTAAGTATGATCTGGGTTGGGTGTGTGCGAGCGCGTTTATCATCTAATTTCATATTAATAGTTTTACTACATACCTCACCCATTTTTACGCGTTCAAGCTTTCAGTAACCTCTTGTATTTACTGAATGCTAATGCAACGTTAACCTTTCAGAGAAAAATGCCTCCAAGAAGAGATAACACAGGCAACTCTGGCAATGGACAATCTCATGGGCACAGTTTTGTGATGTTTTCCTAAAGTATTACGTACCGGAGACTGCAATATTGGAAAAGATAAGAGCGTTTGACAGATTGGAGCAAGGAAGGATGATGGTGTCCGAGTATGCGAATCGTTTTCATGCCTTGGGTAAGTTTGCCCCGGCGATTATGTCTGATAATCGCCTTAAGATGACGAAGTTCAAGAGGGGTTTGGACTCGAGGATACAGTCGGCAATAGTGAACGCAGGAATGAAAACTTACGAGGACATGTTGGATGCATGTTTTCGGGTTGAGAGCGATTTCCGCAGGGTAGCGGCAAGAGCAGCTAGTGCAGGAGGGTCTGATAGAGGCAAAAGGCCAAGAGATGATGTGAGGGTTGGTGGAAGACCCGGACATTGGGTCAAGATTCCGAAAAGAGGCCCAGTTGGAAATTTTCAGAGACTCCCACCCCAGAATCCAGTAGTTCAGCAGGCTATAGGGGTTTGTCCACATTGCAACAAGAACCACGTCGGAGAGGATAGAAAGGTGGCTGGAGCATGTTTCCGATGCGGTCAAGTGGGTCACATGATTAGGGACTGCCCGGAGATGAAGAAAAATATTCCTGGAGAGGCAGCTCAGCAGCCGAGAGCAAAGCCACGAGCAAATGCACGTGTACATCTCATGACGGACACTGATGTGCAGGAGGTTACCGATGTAGTAGCAGGTACCATTTAAACTAAGTTTAAATCCTTATTGAATTAAGTATTTACGTGCTTAATCTTCTGTGTAAAACTTGATATGGCTTTAGGTGCGATTTTAGTAAATAAGGTACCTGCCAACGTGCTCTTTGATAGCGGTGCAAGCCACTCCTTCGTAGCAAAGAGATTCACTAAACACCTTGGTAGTTTGCCTGAATGGTTAGAAACTCCGTATCGCGTTCAAGCGACCGGAGATCAAATTATGGTTTCGTACCAGCAGTACCGAGATTGCGAATTGGAGTTTGAAGGACAAACATTCTCCGCCATATTGATTCCTATTCAGATGTACAACTTTGACGTTATATTGGGAATGGATTGGTTGGCCAAGTACCACACCAATATTGATTGTCGATTGAAGCAAGTGACAATCAAGAAAGTTGAGATGGAAGAGGTAACGTTTCAAGGGGAATTGGAACGAAAAAAGTACCCAAGAAGGTGTATGTGTCGGTTGCACAAGCGTGCAAGGCCTTAAGGAAAGGTGCTGAGGGATTTCTAGTGTATGCCATGGATGTTACTCAGGAGGTACCGTTTATTGAGCAAATTCCAGTGGTCAATGAATTTCCTGATGTGTTTCTGGAAGATTTACCAGGAGTACCACCCCTGAGGGAAGTCGAGTTCGAGATAAACTTGATTCCAGGAACTGAACCTATTTCTAAAGCCCCTTATAGAATGGTTTCGGCAGAGTTGAGAGAGTTGAAGGAACAACTACAGGAGTTATTAGACAAGAAGTTTATCCGCCATAGTGTATCGCCTTGGGGAGCACCTATTTTGTTTGTAAAGAAGAAAGATGGTAGCATGAGACTCTGTATCGATTATAGGGAGTTGAATAAAGTTACCATCAAGAATAAGTAACCCCTATTACATGAGGCTGTGACCCTGGTTGCCTCATTCTTATGATACCTTACCTCATATCCTCTTTTAACATTCCACTCAATTAGAGCCTCTCTAAATTTTGCAGAAGATGCAAAATATTGACCTACTCTCAAATCAAATTCAGTTTTACTAAACTCATATTTAAAATCAAAGGCACATTAATCATTTACCTTTTCTGGATCACTGTGGAAGAATACTAGCTCATCCTCCACTACTTCATTCAAATCACCAATGTTTATGCCTTCAATCTCAGACTGACCAACCTCTTCATGCCTTTCTACTGCAGATGCAAGCAAATGTTCTTGCCTTTCTAATTCAGTTTCAGCTGGATCTAGTTCCCTGTCACTGAAACCAAGTATTACACCTTGTTCATCTTGGTTGTGTCTCCCTGGAAAATCATGGAAGAAGTCATCATCAAGTATCCAATCAAGTCCCTCATACGTACCACCATGCTCCACTTTTTGAGATGGACCAACAATTGACAGATTGTGAGAACCAACAACATCACAATGTGAAACTTCTGTTGACTGCCTTGGATTGTCTCAACTATATCAGAAACGACATCTGATGGCCTTGGAGCTGAATGAGACACATTTGTAGAGGTTTGAGCTTGAGCCTTATCAGGTTTAATAGGTTGCAAATTTACTGATATGTCCTTGATCAGAATTGTCTTTTTCCTTGGTGGGGTTCTCTGCCAACTCTTCCTTATCAACGTGCCACTTAACTTACTTGCGGCAACTTTTTTATCACTTTCACTTGCTGGTAATATGCCAACTACACTCAATTCTTCACGTATGTCCATATTTACTGTGCATGTACACAGCAGTTCTCAGTCCCTTTGTTGCACCATCATCGCCACATCAATTCACTTAAAAATAACCATACACACAAGATGTAAATTACATTGTGCAGAAGATATTGTACCCATTAAATATCAATTTTGCATTCACAGTTCAAACAATTTCACACTCAACCGCACATGCAAACAAGCGAAACAGCATCAGATTCATGGTTAAACATCACCTTATACACCAGATGATTGATTTACTTTGCTCACGCTCTTGCTTGCTATTAACTAACAAATTTGCATGTCAAGTCAAACACTTTCACACCCAACCACACATGCAAACAAACATAACATCATCAGCTACATGATCACAACCTTTCTACACATAACCACACATGCAACCTACATATACCATACTATCACCACAAAATAAACCATCAAAACATCTGAAACAACATACAAAAAGTTTCTTTATTAACATTTGTGATTCTTACATTATCAGTCGATAAATATGAGAATGAAATCCCTTTGATTGCAAAAAAAAATTGTCTTCCGTTTGCTTAATGCTGAACTGCTTCACTTCATTGCTTCATCAGCATCAAACATCAACTGATATAGTAAGAATCCAAGTGTATTTTCCAATCTTTTCTTTGTTGGAGCTAAAATCGTCTTTGTTTGATGGTGAACAGGAAGAATGCACGTGGGATTTCGTGTTTACAGAATCCTAGGTTTGTTAATGTAAGCCAAGGGAGTAAAAATGCGTTTATCCAGTTAATTTTACGTTGTTTCAGCAGGGGTAATTTTGCCATTTCAGCCACATGTCTATTTCATTGCGATGTGGCAATCCCTTATGGCTTTTTCCACTTTCACCCAAACATTAAGGTAGCTAAGGGTGCATTTTAATACATTAGGGGGGCAAATGGAGATCACGCAATATTTGAAGCGGGTAAAAGGGAATTATGCCTTTATTTTATAACACTTGTTTCTCCGTGTAAGATCTCATAGTAAGTACAGTGAGGCTACTTGCTGGGCAAAGTGTCACTTATACTATACTTTATTGTGGTTTTGCAGATAAACCGGATTACTATTTAGTGTACGTAAAGGATGATTCGGAGTTGGGATTCTGATAAGCAAGGACTTTCTCAGGAGACTTTCTGATGATTAGTTGAGACGATTTTATGGTCGATTTTCATCTATTTTTGTAGATTTAGCATTTATCACTTTATCTACATTATGACAATGGTATTGTTTTAGTTTTGCCTAAACTCGTACATTTATTATTAGGTTTTTTCTATTCTATGACTTCTGCTGACATCATTTTATGTCACTTTGCTGACGTGTAATTGATTTGTATCGACGTATTGTATTTTCCTTAACGAAATATGGCGGATGAGTCGTTTCGAGTGTTAGGTCGGGACGGGTCGTTACACTTTACATATACTGTGGATCATTCTCAAGCATTCAATATTACTAATTCGAACACTTACTGATTTATTTCACACAAGGATGGGACATTCCTCCCCAAAGATAATTGCTTTAGTTTTCGATTTCGAAACTCGAAGGAATAGTAGCTTGCATAATAAATTGTGTTATGTTTGTGTTCGTGCAAAACAAACTCAAGATGTGTTTTCTTCCAGTAATAATAAATCCCCTGCGATTTTTGGCTTAGTACATTGTGATTTGTAAAGTCTATATCACATCCCATCTTGATATGGTGCTAAGCATTTTTTTGACTGTGGTTGATGATCATTCAAGATAAGTTTGGGTATTTCTTTTGCTTGATAAAATTGCCGAGTACTCTACATTTCGTTCCTTCTTTGCTGGATCGGCATATAAATTACCAAGTTAAAGTCGTTCGTAGCAATAACGGTATACATTTTAAGCGATTAGTTTCGTATTTATTTTATGTTGCTGGTATTTTTTTTTTGACTTCATGTACTTCTACGCTTCAATAAAATAGACGTGTTGGAAAAAAAGGAAAATTATAGTTTCTCCCCTGTGGTTTTGAATAATTACAATTACCTCCCGCTAGATTGTTTTTACCCAAAAACCTCCCCTGTAATTTGGGTTAAAAATGCACCGATGACTTTACGGCAGTAACACAGGGGCTGTGAGATGCACGCGCTGTAAATCTGCATTTTCCAGTGAGATGTTTCGCGCGTGTAAGAATGGGGCATTTTATACGTTGTGAAGTGACGAATATACCCCTGTCTTCACCCGTTTAAATGCCCATTCCTCCTTTTCCTTCCTATGTCTCCTTTTCTGCGTTTCCTTCCTTCTGATCAGAGACAAAACGACGGCGGCAAGAAGACTGCATCGGAAGAACTGCTACCCTCCCAGCATCATATAAGAGTTTTTGGCCAATCTTGCTTAAATTTCCACCAATTTTTCAAGGTATGTCAGTGACATTTTTTGGTTATGAAGGTATCGAGTTTTAACGACAAAGGAGGTACCTTGCCCCTTTGGTTTATCAAATTAATCTTTTAGTCTAATGGATTCTTCTATCGGGTAAAAATAATCCCCAGTTGATTATCTATTAATCAACGGGTAAATTTGTGTTCTTGAAGAAAGGTAATAATTTTGTTATTTTGTGCTTCGGGTTTTTGCTCCTCCTTTGTTGATTTCTCGGTTTGCACTGATAAGCAAATAAGTTGTTAACAATATATGCAATGGATGTTGTTTGACTTTCAGAAATACCGAGCTCATGCAGTAAGGGTGCAGGATGTAGAGATTTACAGTTTCAAAATTAGAGATGTCACTAGGCAGAGTTAAAGTTCCACTTAAGATTGTAGAATTTGCGCAGGAAACTCGTGGAATGCTGTATTTCTCTTGTGATCTCTGTGGTTATTGGAAATGGTGTTATCCAGTCCAAAGGGGTGGTGCATATGAGCATGAGATGGCTGAGCAATCAAGTTCAATAGGGCCAGATAATGTTGTTGATGCAGTGGAAAGAGATCAGCTTTTGCGTACTGTTATGCAAGTAATGGAGTTGATGAATAAGAGGTCGGAGGTAACGAGGATGATAGTGTTATGCACATAGGTCATTGTATTTGTCGGAGTAATAGTTATTATGTTCAAGTAGTTTCGATTAGTTTTGAGATTGAGTAATGTGCATATAGTTGTTATGCACTTGGGTCATTGTTGTTATGTAATGTAACGTTTATGGGTTTCGGTGTACCTATCTGACACTATTACGTTGAATGTATGCATGATTGAAACCAGGAAGGTTTCTGTAATGTATTTGTTATGCCACATCATCGTATCAGAATTTGCAAATCTACTTTGTAATATATTAATCTCGTACAATACCGGATATAACAGTAAGGTTGTATATTGCATAGTAATGGCTTAAAGGGAAACAAAACTACCTATCAACTCATGATATAATAACCATCACTGTACGCGAATAACACCAGTTGTACAAAATGAGCTGCTTAATGTATCATTATGGATTACATAGCTTATTTTCATTTCATCGCATACAAAGATGCAAAATAATCCACACCAAACTACTCCAAAATAAACCCAAAATATGTCGGCATATTCTAATTCACCTAACTAGAAATGGACATAAACATTTTCCATCATACACAATTCCCAGCAAACTACATCAAAAATGTTTTTACAACCACAGTACTATTCTTCCTTGGATTAACTAGAATTGATCTGTCTAGCTCTAACCATGCTAATATTCTGCCTTGGACTTCTCCTTGACTGTTTCGGTATCAGGTCATGGACTTTCCTTCTCACCAACTTAGAGATGGAAGAAGAACATGAAATCTAGGCTGCAACAATATTCAAAAGTTGGTAAACAGTGGAAAAAGAACATAAAAAAGTAGTTCTCCCTCACAATATGATGGGCCACAGTTGATGTTCTACTTGCTCAATGTAAGTCTCCATGCACCGGGTTTCTGGCTGGTTAGGCTAAGGTAGAGCATCATCCATACACTGTGATTGCGTAGGCTGAGGTAAAGCATCATCATCAATATTTATCACTCCTCTGAAAGGTTTCCTCCATGGATACTGTTAATTATACGACAGCACATCAATTAAGTCTACACAATTACAATGTCATACTGTGAAACATATAATGCCATATTTTTTGCAAGAATATTTGAAGTGTTACCTTGAAAGAAACCCTGGTAATTCGTTTGTTGAAGACATTTGAAATCTTGTCTGGTTTTCGGACACTCTGAAAAAAAGGAAGGATAAACGGCGTAGCTACACTTACATCTAAAAGTGCACAACAAAAATTAGAATTAACAGTACACTTACAAATTTTTTTGGCCTGTCAGGTCGAACATGTTCAGTAGCAGCAGCATCCAACTGATTTGGTGCACTGCATGTTACTGGAAACTCTACGTGATTTTCATTGTATTGGGCTAACTTACTTGCACTTCTTTCCATGCAATGGATTTCATCCGCTTGAGTAGGCTGACTTTCAGCATCATCCATTCTCTGTCATGGTTAGAATATGTTGAACAATAATGAGTATATTGTGAGGCTTACCTGATGCTTAACGTGTAGGGTTGACCTATTTGCATTGCTTTCTATGTACTGGTTGTCCACTTGGTTAGGCTGAAAATAACCATCATCCATTCCTTGTGATTGTTAGAGTCAGTTTAACAAAACACATGTCAATGACAAGACGTATGTTGGTAATGAAAATTTATGCATCTATATGAGTATTTTGTGAGGCTTACCTGATTTTCATTTTGTGGGGCTGACCTGCGTGCACAGCTTCTTTTGTTATGTCTAAGTTGTTTGCATATTTTGCACCTGACTGTCAACCCCCGCCTGGCTAATGCAATACATGGTCTTGGCTCATCTTGGTTCCTCCTTCTCATTCTCTTAGGCCTTCCTAGCATTTCTCTCACAAATGGTGGCCATATATCTCCAAGACCCATCTCCTCCCAAAAATCAATAGATTGCACTTGATACACACTGAATGAGTATGCGCATACGTATGACTCCCTCTTATACACATCATCAACATAGTCATACACTTCACCTCTGTCAAAGTTTATGGCTGCCATCGCATGTTTGCTTGGGATGCCACGTAGCTCAAACTTTCTGCAAGTGCAAGTCCTTAAATGAAGGTCCACAAAATAATGTCGCAATTCGTAATCAACTCCAAACTTTTGTCCATCTGAATGCTTTTGAAACAATTTCTACTCAACTCCTTGAACTTTTTTATTTTCTTGCGAACATTAGAAAGGAATGTACCTTCATACCCGGAAATCCACTTTCTTTTGTTAGAAATTAACCTCATTATCGTCCTCCTAACCCACTCCATTATAGACATTAATGACATTGTCCTAGCGGGTATAATGGTAGCATTAAAAGACTCATCCATATTGTTGCTAATATATCACACTTGCTTCCACAACTGAAATATGCTCTACTCCACTGTTCTTTTGGAACCTTCCCAACCATCTAGCAGCATTCTCATTACCATCAACAGATGGATCTACTTGGTTAAGCATCTCCATGGCACGTCTATAATCAGCAGGGTGTGTAGCACTAGCAGCTTTCAAGAATAAATCCATCAACTTATTCCCCTTGTACTTCTTCTTAACATTTTCATACATATGCCTAAGGCAATACCTATGCTCTGAATCTGGAAAAAACTCATGCACTGCATTCACTAAACCTTTTTGCCTATCAGATATGAATGTCTAGCTCTCGCCTCCAAGATCATCTCCCAAGGGTTCAAGAAACCACTTCCACGAATCATACCTTTTTGCCTGAACAACGCAAAATGCAATAAGGAACATGTTGTCATTTCCATCCCTTCATATGGCACTCAACAGCTGCCCACCGTATGTTCCCTTAAGAAAGCACCTGTCGAACCCTAAGATACGTCTGCACCCCGTCAAAAAACCTCTAATGCATGCATCTAAACACATATACAACCTCTCAAAAATCGTCTCTTCTGTCACATTTAAGGGGGCCCCATCCCGACTCATCTCACATGGAACATCTTGTAAATTAATCTTCATAGTACTCCCAGAATTACATTTTCTCATTATTTCGTAATAATCCCATAATCTTCTGTACTCTCTTACCTCATCCACACCACTCATCAATTTTGACTTTGTCCTTGCTCTATACAGTTGAAACTTACTAACCTCAACATTCAAGTCTCTCTTTATATCTTTTTGCAACGCAACCACAAACAACTTTGGATCATCTGCTATCCTGTTACAATACTTTTTTACCATATATGTAGATGTACAATGTTTGTTCTTGTACTGTCTACCGCAACTATGTTCTCCTTTCAGGGTTTTAATCATAAAAGTTTGTTGTCCTTGGACTGGAGATGCATGAATCCTCCATGTACAACCTTCATAACAAACAGCTGTTATTCGACTTTTTTCATTCTTCGCATACGTAAATGTGAACCCCTCTCTTATAGCCCAATCTTTCAGAGCTTCTCTGAATTCTTGTGTGACTCCCAAAAGTGTGACCAACCCTAAGCTCATAATTTTTATCCTGAAGATCACATTCCATGTCAAAGGTCATTTGTGACCTATCCTTAGTGTCAAGTAAATCATACTCGTTTTCTGCATCATGGATCCATTTCTCAACATGTTCACCACTTTCTCCTACATCAACATGTTCACCATCCTCATGTACACCAAACTGTTCATGATGTTCATCCCTTTCTCCGTAACCCTCATCAGAATCATACAATTCTTCATAATCTTCATCAACATATACAGATCGTTCACCTTCTAAATCATCATGTACATCATCATCACTTATATGTGCACGGTCTATATCAACTAGACCACCTCAGATTTCCTCATCAACATCAACTCTGCTCTCAACATCAAATACTTCACTGTCATCCATGTCAAAATTATACCCCTGCAATTGAAACTAACACAAAGCCAAACAATTATACACACAAGCATATAGAATAAAATTTCTCCAAATGTGCAAACCATGTTACTATATATGGACAACTTATTAACTAAGGTAAAAGACAATTTATTCCATTTACATAGCGCTTCGGATGAATATGCTCACATCACTACAAATAAATTAACATTTTCCGTTCAAATCTCATAAACGAAATCACATCTCTAACCCATATACGAAATCGCATCCCTAAAAAGCATATGAACAATCATCTGGCGACAATTTAGAGTTCTCCAGCATTTAGCCAAAAACAAAAGAACAAATCAGGCAAAACATGACAAACATGAACAAATACCCACATGCATGATCAATTGACAACTACAATCTAACATTTACCAGTTAATCAACGCACTGTTGTTGCTGCAAGAGTAGTTCTTCACAATCACTGACTTGTTCCTTCTTCTGTGAGCCCGTCAATTGTATCTGCTAAACAATCGAATTCCTTTATTGCATGCTCCAATCGACACCCTATGTAGAAGAAAGCAGAATCAGAATGAAGGGATTGCACCGTGTAGAACTGTTTGCCTTAGATCGCACTTTCTCCTCCGCCTTTCGCTATTTTTCTAATTTTGTGAATTTCGTAATTTTTCCCAAAATACATATTAAGGCATATAAGGGTATTTCGGTCTGTTTACATTTTCCACCGTATTACTGCCGTAAAGTCATCGGTGCATTTTTAACCCAGAATACAGGAGAGATTTTTGGATAAAAACAAACTAGTGGGAAGGTAATTGTAATCAATCAAAACCACAGGAGAGGAAACTGTAATTTTTCCAAAAAAAACATCATCATATTTTCAATGTTAATCACGCTTTGATGTTTCAAGCTAATTTGTCTTTAAAATTTTTGGGCGAATGTGTGTTAACAACGACATGTTTGATTAATAAAACTCCTAGATGTTGCTCCACGGTAAATCCCCGTTTGAGATATTGCATGGGAAAGCCCCGTTTATGATTTAGAAACTCTTACATACTTGGTCTGTCGTGATTTTTTATTTTCCGAGGAATTTCCTTTTCTCCCCTTTCCTTGGTTCCTGTCCTTTCCCTCCTTCAGTTCCCATTATCCCTTCTCCTGAAAACATGTTGTTTCCCATTTCCCCACCTATTAATCTCTCAGTTTGTCCTTCTAGTACCCTTGAGACTTTGGTCGACGGAGACAGGGGTGGTGGTGGTTCTTCTAGTCACCAGGCCCCTTCCTCACTCGGTTCCAAACACTTCTTCCCTACCTTTTGAAGATACTAATGACTTGTTACCTTCTGAAGCTATTAATAACAACAACATCAACTTATTGTACAAACACTTTGTGCAACACGAGGAACAACAACTATAAGTAAGAACTACTTTTTGGTTCTTCATAACTTTAACAAAGTTCTATCAAAGAACTTTAATGAATGAGTTTTGGAGAACAAGTGAAATTAACTTTCTTAATAAGTCTAAATCACAAGCAAGAGATCAGATATGTATAGTTCCTCTCGTGTCATACTGTAAGGTCCGAAATACACTCTAGAGGGGGGGGTGAATAGAGTGTTTGGCTCTTTTGCGGAATTTTCTTGTTTTTCTCAACTCAAAAAGATATTCAAAATCAGAGCAAGAATTGGAGATGAGAGACAATGAAAGAGTACACCGGATATAGAGTGGTTCGAATCGTAAATGATTCTACTCCACTACCACTTTGTTTCCAAAGTGGATTTTCAACAACTACTCTTCTTATTATGAACAATAAGAACAACCACAGCAACACTTACACTAACACTTTAGTGTAAGCTACAACAACAGCAACTTCTTGCACAAAACACACTTGTGCAACCACAGCAACTACAGCTATTAGCAAGAACAACTTCTTGCTTCCTCACAACTTCAACAAAAGTTCCCTCAAGAACCTTTCACAGTGGGTTGAAGGAATATGGTAAGGAACACACTTTCAACATCATCTAGCTTTATTTTACATTGTTGTACATTTCTCTCATACTTGTAAATTTGTTCAAAGCTTGTCTAGCTTTCTTTGATCTTCATTGTTGTATATTGAGAGAAATAGAGTCAAGCACAAGAGGAACCATAATTATTGAATAGAGTGTTTGGCTCTGATACCAATTGTAAGGTCCGAAATACACTCTAGAGGGGGGGGTGAATAGAGTGTTTGGCTCTTTTGCGGAATTTTCTTGTTTTTCTCAACTCAAAAAGATATTCAAAATCAGAGCAAGAATTGGAGATGAGAGACAATGAAAGAGTACACCGGATATAGAGTGGTTCGAATCGTAAATGATTCTACTCCACTACCACTTTGTTTCCAAAGTGGATTTTCAACAACTACTCTTCTTATTATGAACAATAAGAACAACCACAGCAACACTTACACTAACACTTTAGTGTAAGCTACAACAACAGCAACTTCTTGCACAAAACACACTTGTGCAACCACAGCAACTACAGCTATTAGCAAGAACAACTTCTTGCTTCCTCACAACTTCAACAAAAGTTCCCTCAAGAACCTTTCACAGTGGGTTGAAGGAATATGGTAAGGATCACACTTTCCCACAAGTCTAAGCACAAGCTAGAGATCAATAATTATGGTTCCTCTTGTGCTTGACTCTATTTCTCTCAATATACAACAATGAAGATCAAAGAAAGCTAGACAAGCTTTGAACAAATTTACAAGTATGAGAGAAATGTACAACAATGTAAAATAAAGCTAGATGATGTTGAAAGTGTGTAATTGATTCATCCAAGCCTTCTACATTTATAGAGGAAGTTCACCACGTTTTTGAGGCCTTCCACCAAGTCTTCATCTTCAAAAATGTCAAAATAGTGTCCAAATAGTCTTTAGCCAACCTATGAAGTGATTTGATCTTGGATAGCCACCCTAGAGAATCTTAGACATGGTTAAAATAGTCAAGGAAGCATGTAGTATGTTGGGTTAAAGTCCACAAGAAATTTGAGCAAGATTGGAGAGAGAAAACATCATAAATCTCCCTTGGATTTTGTTCCAACGTTTGAAAAATTTTGAATTCTGGAGACGTCGATCGATCTACGTGCCAGAGCTGAGAGATCGACGTCTCTCAGTCAGACGTCGATCGATCGACGTGTGCCTGCTGAGAGATCGACGTCTCTCAGTCAGACGTCGATCGATCGACGTATGTCTGCTGAGAGATCGACGTCTCTCAGTCAGACGTCGATCGATCGACGTATGTCTGGATGAGAGATCGATGTCTCTCAGTCAGACGTCGATCGATCGACATACCTTATACTGAGAGATCTACGTCTCTCAGTTATACGTCGATCGATCCATGTCTCTTTACGTGGATCTAAGATCTCAAACGTTTTCCAAGTTTTTCATGGATCTTGTCATGTGGTACCTGAGGGGATGACGTGTTTTTCAACCGGTCTATGAGAACTTTACGTTTCGCACATGTTTAATTTATTTTGAACTTAGGGTGTGAAATCAAACATCTTTTTATATCATCAAAACATTTTATAATCTTACACATACTTCTACTTTCACAATGACAACAATGAAAATAAACAACGATAGCTTAATGAGCTATAAGCACTTTTGCACATTTGAGAGCTTTTCGAAACAATGGAGGGATGAAACTTGAAGAGGATGAAAGTCTGTAAATACCTCATTTGAGCTTTTCAATGTATAAAGGGTGTGAGCCATGTTTTTGCCGCCTCCATAAAGTCTTCAACTAAATCAAATGCCTTGAGAATGTCTAAATAGTCTTTTAGAGATCCTATAATTAGATTTAATGCTCCATAGCCATCTTAGAATATCTTAGACATGTTTGCAATAATCAAAAAAATATTATAGATGTTGGGAGAAAGTCCACAAAAGATTTGAATAAGATTGAACAGAAAAAACACTTTAAATCTTCGTTGGATTTTGTTAATGACTAGAAAAATTTGAATCATCGTTTGGCTGAGGCAACTAGTCTATTACTTTTTGATTCTGAATCTCATCGGACTAAGTTAGTCGTATGATTTACTTACTCGTCCAACTTGTCGATTCGGTTCATACTCTTGCCCTGTTTATGCAGTCTCCTCATTATGATCATTGGATCATTGCCCTTCATGTGTGTCGTTATATTATGACTCTTCTTGATCAATATATCCTTCTCCGTACTGATTTTGATTTGCAGCTTACTGCGTGGCGTGACTCGGATTAAGCCAACTGTCCTTTTACTCATTAATTGCTTATTGGTTGGTTAGTTTGTCTCGGCACGTCTTCAATCTCATGAAAGACTAAGAACAAGCTACTATTTCGCGTTCGTCTGTTGAAGCTGAGTACCGTGTTGTGGGTGTTACCACGTTTGAGTTGAAATGGCTTAAAAGTTTACTTTATAGCCTTTTTAATTTTCATTCTCGTCTTAGAAGATTTATTGTGATAGTCAAGCAGCTTTGCATATCGACGCTAATTTTCATAAGCACATTACTGTCATTTTGTGTGGGATGTTATTCATATGGTTTAGTAAAGCTGTCTTATGTCTTTACCCATATTCAACTATCTGACATCTTCATCAAACTGTTGGCCGTGATACAATTTGATTTTTTTCTTTCTGAGTTGGACAGTGGTGACACTTATACTCGCAAGTTGAGGAGGTGTTAGGACTTATCTCCTGCTTTTGAAGACATGATATCTTTTCTATATTTGTGCAGTTTTTCCAAGGGATTGGGAAATTATAGTTATCTATAAACCAAGCAAAAAAAAAAAAGCAAGATTGGAAAAAATAAAGGAAAAAAGATTCCTTCATGAGTCCAAACTCCTGAAATTAGGAATTGTTTTCAATGCTTCATTCATGAGCTATCTTACTAAATTAATTTCTATTTCAATCTTTAGATTATTAATTTGATTGTTCATTCAATCCGTCCTAACGGGTACAAGAATAGTTGAAGGCAATTTCCACTGCTGCCACCATTGGATTTTTTCATGTGTCATTGGATTAACAGCTCCTTCTAAAATCTATTCATCTGGAAGATTAACTTCACGCCATTTTATTGATCTAAATATGATAGCATTAGATCTAGACATATCTGTATGTATTACTATAGTTTCTCCTTTTTTTCAAGGAATGTATTGGATTTGGTTTTACATCTTGAAGATTAACTTCACTCCATCATATGGCCAAAATGAAAAAGCTTCCTTTCTCAATTTCTTTGTCTGTTTCTCATCATGTATTTGATCTTGTACATGTGGACATCTGGGGTCCTTATAAACGCCCAACCATATATGAACAGCATTACTTCTTGATAGTTGTTGATGATTTTAGCCGTTACACTTGGTTGTGTGTGCTTAAATCAAAGGCCCGGGTCAGACCTATTATTCAAAGCTTTTATCAATTTGTTTCAACTCATTTTGGAGCACAAATCAAAACACTTAGGACAGACCATAGAACTGAATTTTCTATGACAAAATTCTATAAATCCAAAGGTATTCTTCATCAAACTAGTTGCACATGTACTCCCTAACAAAATGGGATAGTAGAAAGAAAGCATCAACATCTCCTCAATGTAGCTAAAGCATTGAGGTTTCAAGCCCATCTTCCTTTATCCTACTGGGGATTCTGTGTTGAACATGCTACCTATTTAGTTAATATTCTTCCTACTCCAGTTTTGCAACAGCAAACACCTTTTGAACGTTTATATAATAACAAGCCTAATTACAAGTAACCTTAAGGTGTTTGGGTGTCTGGCCTATGCCTGCAATCTCAGCCCAAACAAAACCAAGTTCGAATCAAGAGCTATCCCATGTCTGTTCTTAGGTCTTTCTGTGACATTAAAGGGCTATATATTGCAGAATCTAAGCACCACGGCAGTGTTTGTTTCAAGAGAACTTCAGTTCCAAGAAGAAACTTTCCTATTTCAAAATCCTTCTATTCCTTCTGTGATGCCACCTATTGATGAAAGTCCATCTTTTCCTCATATTCCATCTTCCCATATGGAACCTCTTCCTCACAACCCATACTCTTCTCCTCATCCTTCAGAATCTCCTCCTTAAATATCTCAATCTTCTTTTCCTACATCACCATCTCATTCTGACCCACCTTTATCCCATTCCTCTCTATCCTATCATGAACCTTCCCTAGGATTATAAGACTTAGAAAACCACCGGGCTATCTTCAAGACTATTACTGCCATCAAATCACCTCCTTTAAGCAACAACATCCTCCTTCCTCACCATCTGTATCCTATCCTATTGAATCATATATATCCTATGATAATCTGACTCTTGAGCATAAGAACTACATTTTTAATATTAGCTTGCAACAAGAGCATAACTCTTTTCAGCAAGCATCCAGTATTTCAGAATGGAAGGTAGCTATGCAGGAAGAGCTCAATGCTCTTGAAGCAAACCATACTTGGACCATGACACCTCTGCCTGAAGGTAAGGTTCCAATTGGTTGTGAGTGGGTCTATAGGATAAAAAGAAAGCCTGATGGCAGTGTTGTCGTTTTAAAGCCCGTATGCTTGCCAAAGGCTAGACACATCAGCTTGGAGTGGATTATAATTATACCTTTAGTCCTGTTGTCAAGATGACTACAGTTAGGCTTGTTCTTTTTGTTGCATCAGTTAAAGGTTGGCATTTTTGCATGGTGATTTGTCTGAGGCCATTTATATGATTCCACCTGAAGGCACTTCCAATGCTCCAGGAACAGTGTATAAGCTAAACAAGCCACTTTATTGCTTGAAGCAAGCTAGTCAACAATGGAATGAGAAATTGACACAATTCTTAACCTCTCAAGGGTGCACTTAGTCCAAACATGACTATACTCTCTTTACCAGGCAAACGAGCAATTTTTTCTTGGCTTTACTAGTTTATGTTGATGATATCATTCTTGCTAGTAATTCCTTATCAGAAATCTCTCAGATCAAGGCAGCATTGCATCACCAGTTTAGCATCAAAGACATGGGTGACCTGAAATTTTTCCTAGGCCTAGAGGTAATCAGGTGACGGGGGGATCATGCTTAGCGAAAGAAAGTATATCTTGGAACTGCAGGAACATATAGGCTATTTAGGGTCCAAACCAGCTAAAACTCCAATGGAGCAAAATTTGAAGTTGGAGCATAATGATTCTCCCTTGATGGCAGAAGCATCCACATACAGAAAGATCATTGGAAAATTGCTATATCTTACTATTACAAGACCAGATGTTTCTTATGCAGTTCAACAATTAAGTCAATTTCTTGATTCACCCACAGAGAATCATCTAAAAGCCACTCATAGATTATTGAGGTACCGAAAAGGATCACCAGGCAAAGGGTTAATGTTACCTAGCACAGAAGAGCTGGAATTGAAGGGATTTAGTGATTCAGACTAGGGAGGATGTTATGAGACTAGAAGATCCATAACAGGTTATTGTGTGTTTATGGGAAATGCTATGATTTCTTGGAAGGCTAAGAAACAGTCTACTGTTTCAAGATCATCTTCAGAGGCAGAGTATAGGGCACTTGCCATGGCTACTTGTGAAGTGTAATGGTTGCTTTATCTGATGAGGGACTTGAATATTAAGCAAAAGGAGCCATGGAGCCTTTTTGTGACAATAAGAGTGTCATATACATAGTGGAGAATCCAGTTTTTCATGAAATAACCAAACACATAGAAATTGATTGTCATGTAGTGAGAGATAAATTCTTGACTGGAATAGTTAAGCCTATGCCTATAGACACACGGTTGCAGTTGGCAGACTTGTTTAAAAGACTTCGGATCACAACAGAATGGCAAACCTAACCTCAGTTATGGGACTATGTGAATTATTTGGAAGATCAAGTTTGAGGGGGTGTCTTGAAAATGAACTTGGAATGAAGAGCGGGTATCACCTGCTCAAGCTAAAAGGAAGTGCAGGAGTGAGGACGATGTGGCAGTTTCAAAGCATGGCATTGGTTGATAAGCTTATATACGGATCAATAATGAAATAACATTTGGTGGATTAAACAATTACTGGATCAAACAAGAAATACAAAGTTGCAGATGAAGTGCTGCGGATCAAGTGCCAACTCAGCAGAGAAGTTGCGTCTTAGCTTAGTATAGCTTACGTTCGTTTGAAAAACAGTTATGAGGTGGTGTAACTGATGATTAGTTATTTGAAAACTGGATATAAATTCCTTGTAAACATCATTATAGAGTTCAGTTCAATGAAATAACTGAAATTCTTCTCCTTCCAATTTTTTTCCAAAAAGTGTGTGACAATTTTCGCTCCTTTGCGCAATTTGGCGCCAACGTTCTTATTCAAATTCTATCAATCATTGGATCCATTAGTTGATTCACTTTGTTGTTTTTTGATGTTATATTGATGATATTCATGATTGAATCAAACTTGTTGTTTTTCGTTTTCTCTGCGATCACAGCAATTTTATTAGTATAATTCTACGCCTCAACAAAGGAGACGTGTTGAAAGAGAAAACATTATCATATTGTCAATATTAATCGTGCTTCAATGTTTCAAGCTAATTTGCCTGTAAAATTTTGGGTGGTATGAAGAAAATAATGGATCCCTCATACCATCCGAAAAGACAAAAAAAAATAAAAAAAAAATAAAAAAATTGAATACACAACCAATAATATTCATTCAACCAGCAATAAAATTGACAAAAAAAAGGTTGAATGCACAACCAATAATATTCATTCAGTCTCTGTACAAAACATATTATCATCTAATATGCAATATATCTTCCCAACAACAAAACATAAACTTATCACCGAAAGCATTTAGCTGAAACAATGAATAAAATATTGATGACAAAGCTTATTTTTTTGAAGCCTGGCTAAAAACTATTGCCTTCCAATATACTGCTTTTTCTCATCTTCGTGGCTCTACTCCAACTCTGCAAAAAAAAAAAAAAAATGTTTTTTTCTCTTCTGATTAATATTGTGCAACATTATAACAACCACAACAATCATACCCAGTATATCCAAACGACAACAAAAGCTATTGCTACGGTTTGGGGAGGGTGAGAGACAGACAAACAATACTTCCATTCAAGGAATAGAGAGTTTCGTTCAAGTAATACTCCGATTCTAAAAAAGAGATAATGAGACCAGAACAAAAAATGCAATCAATAAGCTTAAGTTAAATCGTTTAACGAAGGCGTTACTTACCGACACAACAACTGCAGAAGCTAACACAACCACACTCCTCTTGGACTCCACTACACTGTTCGTTGCACCACCCGCAGTTATCGCAGCAAAATTCAACATCGCTTGGTGAACTGATCTTCTCCGACGAAACAGATTGTTTTTCGTTAACACCAAAGTGCTCGGCCGATGAAAGATCCACCAGATACAACCCAAATGTCACTAAAACAACTGCTAGCATTACCATACCCCATTTCGTCATTGCCATTGGTTCGTGTCTTGTGCTAAGTTCACAAGTTTCACTGATCTCCTAACTATTTATAGATTTAAATCTGTTCATTGAAGTAGACAATCATCTTGTCAATATCAAATTGGACTTTTGTGATGTGGGATATTCTATATAATTTCTGTCATTTGCATACATATACACACACAAATATATGCATATGATATATGTATGTATTCATGTATATATATATATATATGTATAGATACATATATGCATATATGTATCTATACATATATATACACATATATATATATGTGTATATACATATGTATGCATATATACATACATATATATACATATACATGCATATATGTACACACATATAAACATAAATAAAAATCAATATATATATATGTATATATTTTACCGGGTCTAAGAGGGCAGGTTCCGGTCAAAAGTGGTTCCGTGTTTCTTTGTCCCTTTTCAAATTTCCGTTGAAGTAATAATCATTTTGTCAATATCAAATTGGACTTTCATGATGTGGGATATTCTATTTTCTGTCATTTATATAGATATACACACACAAATATATGAGTATGATATATGTGTGTATTCATGTATATATTCATACATGCATATATGCAAATATGCATACATGTTACGACACGCTCCTTGTAACGGGTAAAATAAACCGCATAATTGTATGATAATATGTTAAGCGCATACCTTAACTAAATTGAGTCCATGGCTATGTTACCACTATTAATTTGTTAACTAATAAAATAACCCACATCGTCATATGATTATATATTAAGTGCATACTTTAACTAAATTGAGTCCATAGTTATGTCCCAACTATCAATCTATTAATTAATGTAACGTATATATATATACACACACACGCACACCATTATGTTACAACTTTTACTAAAAAGAAAATATATATATATATATATATATATATATATATATATATATATATATATATATATATGTATGTATATATATTCGTGAGATTATCTAGATTCCAAGGCAAGTAATCTTTTTATACGCTTTACGCAAATTTTGATACTTTAGGCTCTATGTTCTTACAAAGAGAAAACTTGGATCACACATTAGTAGGTTTGGTTTGCTTATGTTAAATGCTTTACTATATGTAATTGTTGTTGTTGTTGATTGAGGAAAGCTATGTTATTTGGGCCAATATTTGAAACGGTTATGTTGTGTTCTTCGTTGTTAAATATGCCCATAAGAGTGTTGTACGTAATGTGTTTATTGTCTTGATATAAGTTCGTAAGTTTGGTTATTACACCTTAGTTGTTTTGAGAGTGTTTGCAAGGGGGAAGGATGGATGTTGGCTTGGTTGTAGACTTGTTGTGTTGGAAGGTGTGAAGATATCTAGAGAAGCTTGTGGATAATAGAAGGTTTAGAGTGGACTCTAGTTTGCATGTTTACGAATCAAATCATGATAGTTGTGTGTTAAGCATGATGAATCAAGGTGCTAAGATTGATCTTGAGGTGTTGAACATGAAAGGGGTTGAAGAAGGAAGGAGGTGGGAGGAAGTTACTGCAGAAAAACTGCAGTTCTGAACCGTCAGAACACTTCGAACACCTACATTAGGCGCTTCATGTCACATTAGGCACCTAATGTAGGCGTTCAATGTGTCCCAAAGTATCCCCGTACAGTTTGAACACCTACATTAGGCGCTTCATGTCACATTAGGCGCTTCATGTAGGCGTTCGATGTATACGGCACATCCCCGAACGTTTCGAACGCCTAGTATAGGCGCCCCATGTCCACATTAGGCGCCTCATGTGGCGTTCGAAGTATACTGGAAGTCTTTTTGACCCTTTAGGCGCCCTATGTATGTGTAGTAACTCTATACACTTCATGTGAACATAAAATGCAAGGGTATTTGAGGTGTAATTGAGGTATATATGGTAAGTTCGACTAAGTAGGAGTAAGATTGAATCCCAAGTGAATTAGTGAGACGAACGGACTTGGAAAGATACGAACGTGGAGTGTTTGAGGTCCAAGATGATATGTATGATGTATCTGTGTATGTTACATGTTTGATACGAAGTTGCATGAGCATCTTGCATCATGACATGGGCACTTGCATTTGACTTGAGAATTGCTTTGCGAAAGAACATATGTTTACAAGAGAAGTTTAAAGTTTTCAAAAGGCAAACTATGGCTGCAGGTTGATCGCAGGGTATAAAAATCACGCCTGCGAAAGCAGGGTATAAAAGCGTGACCTGTGAATCAACAGCAGGGTATAAAATATTTTATGGGGCCGTGGACCTATCAGCACGGATATATGATATATGTAATGGGGCCGTGGACCTATCAGCACGGATATATGATGTATGTAATGGGGCCGTGGACCTTTCAGCACGGGGTATAAAGTTATATGTTATGGGGCCGTGGACCTTTCAACACGGGGTATAAAGTTCTGTTTACTGTGGACTGATCACCCACAGGGTATAAAGTTCTGCTACGCGAAGAATATGATAAGAAGAGTTATGAAATGTTTTGTGAAATGACACGCATGACATGTTTATGAAAGAGGACATATGTGTTGTGTGTGGTTTTAAAGAAGTACATGCATCATGATACACGAAGCATAAGATTTGACATGCAAGAAATGTGACTAGTTTATGACTTGATTACGTGATATGTTGTTTTAGTACATGTGTGTTCTCGTATCCGTGTATCATTTATGTGTTTTATCTGCTTTGAGGAATTCTTATAAAGATGCTATTTGCTAACCCGAGCACCTTAGTTTGGGCAATGACTTATACACTGGTGAATCGTCGTGTGTGATCCCGTAAGGTGTATAGACGGGCTACTTGCTGGCGATATTTTCGCTAAGAACAGATACTCTATTTCCTTTTCAGGTGAGCCAGAATATGAACCGATATTCGTCGAGGACGATGGCGAGCGGGCTCAATGGGATGATGGACATGGAAGTAGATAGATGCTTGGTTACTTTCTTTAAGTTGGAAAACTTGATGTTTATTATGCTGTACTGGGGGATATGTTAGACAGTTGATGGAACACCTTTTATTTCTGTTGTATTTTGTAGTTACATTAATGATGTTGAAGTATTAAATTTTACGACGTTTCCGCTGATTTATCTTACGTCATGAATGATGTACGTTAGATCCACTTTGATGCTTCGTAGTTCTCATTGTAGACTACGGCGGGTGCACTGGTTCCGATGCCAGTATCGGGCCGGGGCGCTACAGGTGGTATTAGAGCCTAGACTTCAGATCTATCTCGGAAACTTAGGTTCATGATCTTTTAGACACCTAAGATATGATTCTCCTTTAAGGTTGATCCTTAGTTATAAGTACTGATTTCTCTAGAGTTTAAGTATGATCTGGGTTGGGTGTGTGCGAGCGCGTTTATCATCTAATTTCATATTAATAGTTTTACTACATACCTCACCCATTTTTACGCGTTCAAGCTTTCAGTAACCTCTTGTATTTACTGAATGCTAATGCAACGTTAACCTTTCAGAGAAAAATGCCTCCAAGAAGAGATAACACAGGCAACTCTGGCAATGGACAGGAGAACCAGCCACCACAAGTGGTTTTACCCCAGGTGCTCACTGATGCACTAACGGTGATCGCACAAGGGTTTGCTCAGCAGCATCAGCCACCGCCGTCTCCACCACCGCAACACAATATCCGGTTCTTCTATGGAGAGATGAGGAAGATGAGAGTTCCGGAGTTTGGAGGATGTACTGATCTAGAGGAGGCTCAACATTGGTTGGCTGAGGTGGAGAAATGTTTTCGATTAGTGCAAGTGCCAGAGGAGATAAAGGTTGATGTGGCCACACCCCTTCTAAGTGGCAAGGCTGGTGAATGGTGGGACGGAATGGTGTTGAGGATGACCCCACCAATCTCATAGGCGCAGTTTTGTGATGTTTTCCTAAAGTATTACGTACCGGAGACTGCAATATTGGAAAAGATAAGAGCGTTTGACAGATTGGAGCAAGGAAGGATGATGGTGTCGGAGTATGCGGATCGTTTTCATGCCTTGGGTAAGTTTGCCCCAGCGATTATGTCTGATAATCGCCTTAAGATGACGAAGTTCAAGAGGGGTTTGGACTCGAGGATACAGTCGGCAATAGTGAACGCAGGAATGAAAACTTACGAGGACATGTTGGATGCATGTTTTCGGGTTGAGAGCGATTTCCGCAGGGTAGCGGCAAGAGCAGCTAGTGCAGGAGGGTCTGATAGAGGCAAAAGGCCAAGAGATGATGTGAGGGTTGGTGGAAGACCCGAACATTGGGTCAAGATTCCGAAAAGAGGCCCAGTTGGAAATTTTCAGAGACTCCCACCCCAGAATTCAGTAGTTCAGCAGGCTATAGGGGTTTGTCCACATTGCAACAAGAACCACGTCGGAGAGTGTAGAAAGGTGGCTGGAGCATGTTTCCGATGCGGTCAAGTGGGTCACATGATTAGGGACTGCCCAGAGATGAAGAAAAATATTCCTGGAGAGGCAGCTCAGCAGCCGAGAGCAAAGCCACGAGCAAATTCACGTGTACATCTCATGACGGACACTGATGTGCAGGAGGTTACCGATGTAGTAGCAGGTACCATTTAAACTAAGTTTAAATCCTTATTGAATTAAGTATTTACGTGCTTAATCTTCTGTGTAAAACTTGATATGGCTTTAGGTGCGATTTTAGTAAATAAGGTACCTGCCAACGTGCTCTTTGATAGCGGCGCAAGCCACTCCTTCGTAGCAAAGAGATTCACTAAACACCTTGGTAGTTTGCCTGAATGGTTAGAAACTCCGTATCGCGTTCAAGCGACCGGAGATCAAATTATGGTTTCGTACCAGCAGTACCGAGATTGCGAATTGGAGTTTGAAGGACAAACATTCTCCGCCACATTGATTCCTATTCAGATGTACGACTTTGACGTTATATTAGGAATGGATTGGTTGGCCAAGTACCACGCCAATATTGATTGTCGATTGAAGCAAGTGACAATCAAGAAAGTTGAGATGGAAGAGGTAACAACATGCCCGCCCGGGTAGGGCCGTCTGGGGTGGGGTGAACAGGACCCCCATCTGTCTAATGTTCCGTTGCTCGCCCCTATCTCTAAAGGGCCTGCCCGGCTAGATGGACCGGAGGGAAAAGCAGCAGGTGGAATGTCCGCCGGAAATGAATGTCTAATCAAGCGTAGAGCAGACAGTTCTCCAAAAGCCTAACGTAGTCTGACAATCAACAATCCTGT
>AP025049.1:24530109-24790797 GCA_036186865.1 Eustoma russellianum | reverse complement strand
CTCGCTGCCTTATCGGCTGGGCCTAACACATTTCGTCGAAGAAAACATTCACCCGAATTTGCGACCCACTCAGAGGTCCAGTCCAACATGCCCGCCCGGGTAGGGCCGTCTGGGGTGGGGTGAACAGGACCCCCATCTGTCTAATGTTCCGTTGCTCGCCCCTATCTCTAAAGGGCCTGCCCGGCTAGATGGACCGGAGGGAAAAGCAGACAGATAACTAATACAAAGAAAGAAGGAGTTGATGCAGCTACTGACCCTTCTATTTCCGCATTCTGAAGGAAGAGGAAATACTTCTCCTTTGTTTAGCTGAAGCCTATCATGCCTTTCCCCTTGAACTTGAAGTTCGTGTTTTTCGTTTTTTTTCTTTTATAACTATGCTGCTTCGGCGGCGCCTTTTACCCAAGAAGGTGTATGTGTCGGTTGCACAAGCGTGCAAGGCCTTAAGGAAAGGTGCTGAGGGATTTCTAGTGTATGCCATGAATGTTACTCAGGAGGTACCGTCTATTGAGCAAATTCCAGTGGTCAATGAATTTCCTGATGTGTTTCCGAAAGATTTACCAGGAGTACCACCCCTGAGGGAAGTCGAGTTCGAGATAAACTTGATTCCAGGAACTGAACCTATTTCTAAAGCCCCTTATAGAATGGCTCCGGCAGAGTTGAGAGAGTTGAAGGAACAACTGCAGGAGTTATTAGACAAGAAGTTTATCCGCCATAGTGTATCGCCTTGGGGAGCACCTGTTTTGTTTGTAAAGAAGAAAGATGGTAGCATGAGACTCTGTATCGATTATAGGGAGTTGAATAAAGTTACCATCAAGAATAAGTATCCCCTTCCACGAATTGAGGATTTGTTTGACCAGCTCAAGGGTGCCAAAATCTTCTCTAAGATTGATCTCTGATCAGGGTATCATCAGTTGCGAGTGAAGGCCGAGGACATCGCAAAGACAGCCTTTCGCACAAGATATGGCCACTATGAATTTTTGGTGTTGCCGTTTGGATTAACAAATGCCCCTGCAGCTTTTATGGACCTTATGAATACCGTTTTTCGAGAATTGTTGGACAAGTTTGTAGTGGTATTCATAGATGATATTCTGGTGTATTCTCCTGACGAACAAACTCACGCTGAGCATTTGAGAACCGTACTAGGTATTTTGAGGCAGAAACAACTATACGCTAAGTTTAGCAAGTGTGAGTTTTGGTTAAGAAGTGTAGCTTTTCTGGGTCACGTGATATTGGAGGAGGGGATTGCTGTTGACCCGAAGAAGGTGGAAGCTATAACTGAATGGCCTAGACCTACCAATGTCACCGAAGTGCGCAGTTTCTTGGGTCTAGCGGGTTATTACAGAAAGTTTGTTGAGGGATTCTCAAGGATAGCCGTACCTCTCAGTCGCCTTACTCAAAAGAAGTCCAAGTTTGAGTGGACGGCAGAATGCGAGCAAAGCTTCACAGAGCTTAAGAAGAGGTTAACGACGGCTCTAGTATTGGCTCAACCCTCCGGAACTGATGGGTTTATGATTTATAGTGATGCATCGAAGAACGGTTTAGGTACGTAAACTGTAGTATAAGGTTATGATCTTGCATACCAATTAAGTTTAGACTAATACCTTGTTTGTAGGTTGCGTTTTGATGCAAAACAAACGAGTCATTGCATATGCCTCAAGACAGCTAAAGCCTTATGAGCAAAACTACCCAACACACGATCTTGAACTCGCCACAGTTGTATTCGCCTTAAAGATTTGGCGGCACTATCTATATGGAGAAAAGTGCACGGTATTCACGGACCACAAGAGTTTAAAGTATTTATTCTCTCAGAAAGAATTAAACATGAGGCAGCGGAGATGGTTGGAGTTGCTAAAAGACTATGATTTGACAATCCATTACCATCCGGGAAAGGCTAATAAAGTGACAGATGTGTTAAGTAGGAAGTCCAGCCATGCGCGACAATCACCATTGGAAAGAGAGATAGAGGAATTCGGTTTAGATTTGGTTGACTCCACAGTGGACGCTTTGACAATATTGACTATCACACCAAGTTTGGTTGATCGGATAAAGGAGGCTCAGAAGAATGATAAGACCCTCAGTGAGATAATGGAAAGGGTGAAACATAGTCAAGCTGAAGGATTTCGGACCAAAGAGGATGGGAGCTTATGGTTTAGAGAAAGATTATGCGTACCTGATGTTGACGAACTTAGAAAGGAAATTTTGCAAGAAGCTCATAGTTCGAGGTTATCAATACACCCTGGTAGCACCAAGATGTATAGAGATCTCAAGCAATATTATTGGTGGTCCGGAATGAAACGACATGTTGCTGAATTTATAGAAAGGTGCTTAGTTTGTCAACAAGTCAAGGCGGAACACCAACGGCTTGGTGGATTGTTGATGCCATTAGAAATTCCAGAATGGAAATGGGAACATGTCATGATGGATTTCATAGCTGGTTTACCAAAGACAAGAAATGGATATGACATGATTTGGGTCATCGTGGATCGTTTAACAAAGTCTGCCTATTTCCTACCCGTTTCAAGTGAAGCACCTCTTGACAAGTTAGTGAATTTATATATGGAGAATATTGTTAGCTTTCATGGTGTTCCAGTAAGTATAGTGTCTGACCGAGATTCACGGTTTACATCCAAGTTTTGGACAGCATTCCAGAAAGCCATGGGTACAAAATTAAAGTTGAGTACGGCGTATCATCCCCAAACCGATGGGCAGTCCGAGCGGACTATTCAGACCTTGGAAGATATGCTAAGGGCTTGCGTTTTGGATTTTAAAAGGAGTTGGGATGGAATGGTAAAGCTAATGGAGTTTTCATATAACAACAGTTACCACAGCGCAATTGATATGGCTCCTTTTGAAGCTTTGTATGGAAGGAAATGTAGGTCCCCGGTTTATTGGGACGAAGTAGGTGTGAGGACCGTCACTGGACCTGAACTATTGGAGAAAACGCTAGAAAAGGTGAGAATCATCCGGGAAAGACTCAAGGCGGCTCTGGATCGCAATAAGAGTTGGGCAGATTCCAAACGACGACCATTGGAATTTAATATGGGTGAAAAAGTCTATTTAAGGGTATCACCTACGAAGGGCGTCATGAGGTTTGGAGTAAAAGGCAAGTTAAGCCCTCGTTTTATTGGTCCTTACGAAATACTTGAGAAGGTGGGAGCCTTGGCATATAAGTTAGCATTACCTCCGGTGTTGGCACAAGTTCACAACGTATCCCACGTGTCATAATTAAGGAAGTACGTGGTGGATCCAAGTCATGTACTTGAAGCCCAACCTTTGGAACTCAAGGATGATGTTACATACGAAGAGATACCCGTGAAAATTGTCGACCGGAAGGATCAAGTGTTGAGGAAGCGGGTGATCCCTTATGTGAAGGTTCAGTGGAGCAATCACACGAAACGTGAGGCCACTTGGGAACTCGAAGAACAGATGTGGGAGAAGTATCCGCAACTTTCAACTAAGGTACGTAAGTTTCGAGGACGAAACTTATTGTAAGGGGGGTGGAATGTCATACCCCGTAATTTTTAAGTCCGGCTTTAATAATTAGAAAACAATTTAAAATGTGAATTCATTAAATGTATAGGGTATGAAGTGTAATTAAAACAAAATATAGGGAGGAAAATAGAAAAAAATGGAAATTGAGGGAATTTGGCCAAAATACCAAACTTTGCCAAACTACATGAGGGGGGGAAGTTACACAACATTTGTATAACTTCCCACCCATCAGCCGCGGGTTAGGAGACCAAAAAGGAGAGGAAAAAATCGTCTAAGGGAAGAAAGGAGAAGAAGAAGAGGAGGAGAAGAAGAAGAGGGCTAACCTAGGTGCAATCTTTACCGAAATTCTGCAGTATATTCGTGAGATTATCTAGATTCCAAGACAAGTAATCTTTCTATATGCTTTACGCAAATTTTGATACTTTAGGCCCTATGTTCTTACAAAGAGAATACTTGGATCACACATTAGTAGCTTTGGTTTGCTTATGTTAAATGCTTTACTATATGTAATTGTTGTTGTTGTTGATTGAGGAAAGCTATGTTATTTGGGCCAATATTTGAAACAGTTATGTTGTGTTCTTCGTTGTTAAATATGCCCATAAGAGTGTTGTATGTAATGTGTTTATTGTCTTGATATAAGTTTGTAAGTTTGGTTATTACACCTTAGTTGTTTTGAGAGTGTTTGCAAGGGGAAGGATGGATGTTGGCTTGGTTGTAGACTTGTTGTGTTGGAAGGTGTGAAGATATCTATAGAAGCTTGTGGATGATAGAAGGTTTAGAGTGGACTCTAGTTTGCATGTTTAAGAATAAAATCATGACAGTTGTGTGTTAAGCATGATGAATCAAGGTGCTAAGATTGATCTTGAGGTGTTGAACATGAAAGGGGTTGAAGAAGGAAGGAGATGGGAGGAAGTTACTGCAGAAAAACTGCAATTCTGAACCGTCAGAACACTTCGAACACCTACATTAGGCGCTTCATGTCACATTAGGCGCCTAATGTAGGCGTTCAATGTGTCTCAAAGTATCCCCGTACACTTCATACACCTACATTAGGCGCTTCATGTAGGCGTTCGATGTATACGGCATATCCCTGAACATTTCGAACGCCTAGTATAGGCGCCCCATGTCCACATTAGGCGTCTCATGTGGCCTTCGAAGTATACTGGAAGTCTTTTTGACCCTTTAGGCGCCCTATGTATGTGTAGTAACTCTATACACTTCATGTGAACATAAAATGCAAGGGTATTTGAGGTGTAATTGAGGTATAGATGGTAAGTTCGACTAAGTAGGAGTAAGATTGAATCCCAAGTGAATTAGTGAGACGAACGGACTTGGAAAGATACGAACGTGGAGTGTTTGAGGTCCAAGATGATATGTATGATGTATGTGTGTACGTTACATGTTTGATACGAAGTTGCACGAGCATCTTGCATCATGACATGGGCACTTGCATTTGACTTGAGAATTGCTTTGCGAAAGAACATGTGTTTACAAGAGAAGTTTAAAGTTTTCGAAAGGCAAACTATGGCTACAGGTTGATCGTAGGGTATAAAAGTCACGCCTGCGAAAGCAGGGTATAAAAGCGTGACCTGTGAATCAACAGCAGGGTATAAAATATTTTATGGGGCCGTGGACCTATCAGCACGGATATATGATATATGTAATGGGGCCGTGGACCTATCAGCACGGATATATGATGTATGTAATGGGGCCGTGGACCTTTCAGCACGGGGTATAAAGTTATATGTTATGGGGCCGTGGACCTTTCAGCACGGGGTATAAAGTTCTGTTTGCTGTGGACTGATCACCCACAGGGTATAAAGTTCTGCTACGCGAAGAATATGATAAGAAGAGTTATGAAATGTTTTGAGAAATGACACGCATGACATGTTTATGAAAGAGGACATATGTGTTGTGTGTGGTTTTAAAGAAGTACATGCATTATGATACACGAAGCATAAGATTTGACATGCAAGAAATGTGACTAGTTTATGACTTGCTTACGTGATATGTTGTTTTAGTACATGTGTGTTCTCATATCCGTGTATCATTTATGTGTTTTATCTGCTTTGAGGAATTCTTATAAAGATTCTATTTGCTAACTCGAGCACCTTAGTTTGGGCAATGACTTATACACTGGTGACTCGTCGTGTGTGATCCCCGTAAGGTGTATAGACGGGTTACTTGCTGGCGATATTTTCGCTGAGAACAGATACTATATTTCCTTTTCAGGTGAACCAGAATATGAACTGATATTCGTCGAGGATGATGGCGAGTGGGTTCAATGGGATGATGGACATGGAAGTAGATAGATGCTTGGTTACTTTCTTTAAGTTGTCAAACTTGATGTTTATTATGCTGCACTGGGGGATATGTTAGACAGTTGATGGAACGCCTTTTATTTCTGTTGTATTTTCTAGTTACATCAATGATGTTGAAGTATTAAATTTTACGACGTTTCTGCTGATTTATCTTACGTCATGAATGATGCACATTTGATCCGCTTTGACGCTTCGTAGTTCTCATAGTAGACTACGGCGGGTGCATTGGTTCTGATACCAGTATCGGGCCGGGGCGCTACACCATCTCTCAATTTGTGCTAGCCGATTTTTAAGAAGTGGAGAGGGGAAAGAATCCATTTTGCAACTACAAGCCCTTTTACCATATTTCTTTCAAAAGGCACTCAAGTTTCCCTCTTTCTTCTAGTTTCATCCCCAGCCAACTCCATTCTCCCCTTTTGAAGCATCAAAACCATACCTTAGGAGAGGAGGAAGAGAATTTATTCAAGTTCAAGTGAAGCAAGTAGCTCAATCTCTCTTCAAACATCCAAGGTAAGATTTAGTAGATGTTCTTCAAGCAAATTCCTTTCCAATAAGCTCAACTCACCCTCTTTTCCTAACAACAAAAGCGTACCCTACGGGGACCAAGGAGAGGTGAAGAAAACTCATCAAGGTTGGAGAAAAATAGATAGCCTTTCTAAGCACATAGTCTAAATCAAGTAAAAGGTATGTTTCTTATGGAACCTTCTTAGAATCCTTATATCTCATTCTTTCTAAGCTTGAATTTCTCACTCACCTACCCATGCCAAAACCGTACCCCCTTAGGTGAAGGAGGGAGATTGACATCTTCAAGTTTAGTCCAAGGACAAGCTTATTTCAAGGAACTTTAATTGCTTATGTTTACAATCAAGGCTCATACGACAAGTCCTTCACTTAGATCAATCATGTTATATTTGAAAGCTCTGAAATTATGTTCATATAAAATAGGATCATTCAAGACTAGTTTCAAGTCATTTTCTTATCATAATGCTATATAGATTATGTTTCGATGTGTAGTTGAATGTTAAATCTTGTGGCTTATGATAAGAGTTATGATTAGAGACTTGAACCTTAATCAATATGGTTATGCATGAGAAAGTTTTCTTGAATTCAAGTCTCATGTGTACTTGCATGTGCACTACTTGAACATAGTGTGATTTTGTTTTAGCAAAAAGTGTGTTGCATGCTATTTAAAGTAGACTTTTTTTGCTATATTTTGAACATATTTGCTATGAGATGATTATCTTATTTTCTTGACATGTTTATTTACCATTTCTTATGAATTTGACCCCTTTGAAATAAAACATCGTGTTAAAGTTTAGCTCTTGAGCACCATTTTTAAGTGTATGATTATCATCTCTTTTCTTTAAGTTATATATGTGCAACCTATATAAAGTGGGGCTGTTTTTAGCCACTCATTTAAGCATGGTCTTTGACCTATTAAAAAGTGTTTAATCTTGCAAATGAAGGCCAAAGAAGGTATGTTAACATGTGTAGTTTTGGCATATAAGAGAGCATGCTTAGAATAAGTGTTTACGACAAGATTGTGACACTTACTTTATGTTTGATCATATAAACATCATCATTTTCATGACAAAGTGAGCTTAAAAACTATAAGACAAGTAATGAAGGAAATATTTAAAAACTGAAGCCTTTTGATGGGCGTAGAACACTCCCTAGCCCGCGGCTTTAGGGATGGGGGTGTGACACACCTCACTTGTTCCATTTCACTTCATTTCTATGGTATATAAATAAACCGCATAATTGTATGATAATATGTTAAGCGCACACCTTAACTAAATTATGTACATGGCTATGTTATCACTATTAATTTGTTAACTAATAAAATAACCCACATCATCATATGATTATATATTAAGTGCATACTTTAACTAAATTGTGTCCATAGTTGTGTCACAACTATCAATCTATTAATTAATGTAATGTATATATATGTGCACACACACGCACACCATTATGTTACAACTTTTACTAAAAAGAAAATAAATAAAAATAGGGCTTATATATGAAAATTCTAGAACTTGGTTAAATTCCTCATCTACCCCTCTAAACTCCTCCCCAAAACCGTCCCCTTCCCCCTTGAGACACCCTCCAAGATATTTTTTTTCCAAGCATGCAAAACATGTAAGACAATCTGTTGTACCCAACGAAAAAATGACATTGTACTTGAGACTTGTATAAATGAATTAATGAAAAGTTGCATCTCCAAGTACATTTTATCTAGCTTCGTAATTACTTCCTTAATTAGATTTTTGTTAAGGAAAATATGGTATAATTAGTCAAGCATAAATTATGCACCATGTGAAGGGGCCAATTCACCCAAGGGCCTAAGAGATTTCGGCCACATGGCTTAAAAAGGGCATTAGGAGGTTTTTCTTAAATCATAAGAAGGCTAATCTTAAGGGCCTTCTTAAGACAAGCCCAAATAACAATTAAGGACTTTTAAGTAGTGGGGCAAATTTTCCCCTAACCCTCACTAAAATTCGGGCTCTTTAGTCCAAGAGGATTCATGATTTTCCTAATTATAGTTTAAATCAAGAAAAAGGAATTAATTAAGAAAAAGGGGCAACTACCAAATAGCTTTCCATTAAACACACTTGGAAAAGTAACTCAAGCATGGTAAAGGCTACTAAATGCCTTCACCCGCCGGATCCCTCTATGGAGTAACCAAGATGCATTTCAAATCTTACCATGGTTACTTTATGTTAACCACAATGCTAAAGTAACCCAAGTTAGCATTAAAGTAACCCTAGTTGGATAAAGTAACTCAAGTTAGCAATAAAGTAACCTTGGTTGGATAAAGTAGTTCAAGTTAATTAACTCTAATTAGACTAACCATGCAAAGGTAACCTCCTTTTTCTCTCTTGCTCCCCAACGGCTAAAACACTTAGCCTATTAAAGAAAGTTTCTCTCCAAGAACTCTAGAATACTCTTAATATCAACCCTCAAGAATTCACAAGGAGCAAGAGACTTCCCTCTTTTTTTTCCTTAAGGTACACGGCTAACTTGAGCCAAGAAGTCCAAGATCCTTTTCATCTTCAAGCCTCAAGAACCCTCTAGGTAAGTGGAATGTCTAGCTTCTTAGTTAAATTACATAATTCATAGAGTGAAGCTCATATTGCTACTTTTCTTGCTTAAAAACCGTGACCCCCATGGTCACTAGGTTCAAGCTTTTCAAGCTCTTAAGTGGTACTAGCTTCTTAGGGGTTTGAACACCATTCAAGCCTCATCTTGGTAAGTCAATCTAACCTCCATTTATCTCTATCTTTCACTTAAGATAATAACTAATGTTTGTTCTTTTCCTCCTTCAAACCGTGGGGTATATGTTGAAGAGGAGGGAGACTTCACTTTATTTTATCTAAGTTCCAAGCTAAGGAAAGGTTTGAGCTTGAAGAGGCAAGTACACTATAAATATTCTTGACTTGTGTGTGAAAGTATATGCTTGAATGTCTAGCTATTACTCATATTCAATCTTAGATTGAAAATATTAAGCTTGAAGCATGAAGATTTCGGATTCCTTAAGAAAAGTGATTTGCATGTATGAGATTTCTTTAAAGATGGATTCTTTGCCCTTTTGAGTATGAATATGATGCATGAATATGGTAAAGCTCTCTCCTTTAATATGTAAGGGGGACGGTTGGATGAAAAGGGTGGGGAGAATAATATTCTTGTGAAGGAATGTGACTTGTGGGGTAAAAGATGTATATAAGTTGAATGCTTGGATGTCATATGACTTAGGTGTGTTGGACCGTTCACCTGCAATAAACACCACTAGAGGGGGGGTGAATAGTGGTTAGCGGAAATTACACTGCAACCCTTTGTTAAAATCCCCTTTGAAAACAGAATCTGAAACCACCTCAGATTCAGAACCCGTTTTTCAAAAATTCACAAATAATTGTACACAACTCCAAAAATTATGAAACTTTCCAGAATTTAACTTTAATGAGTTAAAAAGACTCTATCCAAAAATCATACAAACATAAGATCGTTTGACCCTTCAAATAAATAACAATATTCAGATGGTTAATTTGGACAGAATTGGACAGAATGTTGCTGATTTTGCAAAACGTGTTTCTCTTTGAATACTCAACCAAAAAGGTTGATCTTTATATAAAAACACTCCTTAGGATGTGTAGATGAAGTTTTCAAAAGGCCCTGACCTTAACCAACTCTTGAAAAATACAGAATTTAAGTTTTCTCAAAACTGGTCAGATTGCAGCCAGATTGGAGTAGTTATCTTGCAAAGACTAAAAGACTAACTTTCCCTTGCTCAAATCAAGTGATTCTTGTTGCAAATGAAAGCTAACAGTCTGAAGTATAACTCCACCAAAAATCACAAATTTTGAAAGTTTTTACCTATTTTTTCAAAACGTGAAAAGTTGTGTGAAATCTGTAGTGAAAAACGGGCAGAAAACATAAAAATGTAAAGAAGATAATAACACCAAGAATTTATCCTGGTTCGGTCAATGTGACCTACTCCAGTCCCAAGGAACACCTTTCCTTGGATTTCACTATGGTATGAACCAAATTACAGCAAGAACCAAGCTTGATCCTTGGGTTAAACACCAACCCTATTCAAGACTTGGATGAACACCTTTATGCAACTCTTGGTTGCAACACCTCTATCACCTATTGATGTAGCCTTATAGATTTGGCTAATCAATCTTACAAATAAGACACAAGAAGGTGTGTATAGTGTAGCTGGACAACAACTAGAAATGGAACACCTTAGCTACACAAAGTATGAACGAAAATATGAGAAGAGAATAGCAAGACAACAATCTTCAATTTTTGCTTTCAAGTGTGTGTCTTCTCTTCTTCACCTTGCCTTCTATTTATAGAGTGAATTGATGGCATATTCCCACCAACTTTTAGACCATGTGATGGCTGAGAATTTTGAATTAAAACACCTCCATAATCATCTCCAACAACCTTGTCTCCATTAACTTCAAATTTGAAATTTCAAGTTGACAACTTTTGCCAATTAGCTTGCTTTTGGTTTGTCTTCTTGTCTCCAACTCATAAAATGAGAAAAACATCATCTCCACCTGTATAATCACGTTTTGGAGGCTGTGTATATGTATACCAACTCAGATTTTTGAGGAGAAATCAACAAATAATAGTTGACAAGGTTATGTCAACATATAATATCAAAATTCCCATTTCTCCTTGACATATTGTGATGAATCTTGCACCAAGGACACCTTGTAATCTCTGAAAGATGATGATTAAGAACCTCCAATAACATATATATAAGAGTCTTCAAGAGAAAATAGAACGTGACATCGAATACCGGCACATATCCCGCCACCGTCGATAAAATCATCAAATGAGAGAATAAAATAGAAAACCACCAAATAATCTTCAAGAATATATTAAATGAACTCCAGAATGAATATAATAAGATACTCAAGTGATTCCTTGAGTAAAATTACCGAAACTGTCTTCGGGGATAAAATGACCAAAATGCCCCTAGTGAGATAAAACTCCAGAAATGACCCCGATGGTCAGAATTAAACATAATAACACCTTCTTGATAATAAATAAGATGATAATATCTTCTTGAATCATATTCACCATGTCGAGTACCTACAAAACTCAAAATACCACTTTTTCCCTTTTTTTTGGTAAGTTGTAGAAACTTCGAGGGCATATTAGTCACAAGATATTATCATCATAAAAATCACATAATCACAACATGATAAACATATATAAATCATGTAAAAATAAAAACAACTATTTTATCACATTTTAGAAAAATATTTCTAACAACCCTAGACATCGTGTTATTTTTCTTCACTTATTCAACTCTTTCATTTATAACACCATATGTGACATTTTTAAGTATTCATCACTTAAAATCATGACTTTGAAAATTATCCAAACATATTTCTCAACATTCTCCCCCTTTTGGATGATTTTCAAAATAACCTAACATGATTTTAATGTCACAACTTATAACCAAAAGTTTAACCAAATGTTTTCAACTATGTTCTCAACGTTTAAATAGTATGCTGCTCCCCCTCAACTCATACTCTCCCCCTTAACCTATGCTCAAAAATAGAAACTTAGCATATGATTTATCATGACTTACCAACTAAAACATGACTTACCAACTAAAATCATGTTCTTATTCTATCTCCCCCTTTATTTTGCAAATCATGCAAAAGATAGAACTATACAATGGTATCGTAAGTCATCAGTCTTAATTTGGCTCGTAAGTTTTCAAAAGTGGCTTGATTAAGGGGTTTGGTGAAGATGTCAGCGATTTGATGATCAGTTCTTATGTGGTTTATCACTATATCCTCATTTTGAACATGATCACGAAGAAAGTGGTATCGCACCTCAATGTGTTTGGCCTTAGGATGAAGTGCCGGATTCCGGGAAAGATTGATTGCACTTGTGCTATCGCAGAAAATTGGAATCTTATTCATTTTAATGCCAAAATCACTAAGTTGCTGTTTAAGCCAAAGTATTTGGGTAGTACATAAACTCAAAGCAATATACTCGGCTTCAGTGGTAGAAAGAGCTACACTAGCTTGCTTTTTAGAAAACCAAGAGATCAAATTGGTTCCTATAAATTGACATGTACCGTTAGTGGATTTTCTATCTAACCTGCAACCACCATAATCAGCATCACTATATGCGTGTAATTCCAACTTAGCGTTTCTATCATACCACAATCCTAAGTGAGGTGTATGCTTAAGATATCTAAAAATCTTTTTCACTACATTGTAATGTGATACCTTAGGACAAGATTGAAACCTAGCACACATACACACACTAAACATAATATCAGGTCTTGATGCAGTTAAGTATAACAATGAGCCAATCATAGACCTATAAAGTGTGTCATCAAAAGGTTTACCATTTTCATCCTTATCAAGTTTGGTACTAACACTCATAGGCGTGGTTGTAGGTTTCAACTCTTCAAAGCCAAACTTCTTAATCATATCATTGACATACTTAAGTTGGCTAATGTGAATTCCTTGACGGGTTTGTTTGATTTGAAGTCCTAAGAAGTAATTCAACTCTCCTACCATTGACATTTCAAACTCTGACTTCATACATTCTTCGAAGTCTTTTACTAAAGTAGGGTTGGTTGAACCAAAGATTATATCATCTACGTAGATTTGAACTATTAACAAATCATTATCTTTTCGTCTTAGAAATAATGTGTTGTCTATTGTTCCCCTTTGATAATTATTTGCAATAAGAAAGTTCGCAAATCTATCATACCAAGCTCTTGGAGCTTGTTTCAAACCATATAGAGCTTTCTTAAGCTTGTAAACATGGTTAGGATTCTTTGGATCTTCGAATCCAGGAGGTTGTTTGACAAACACCTCTTCTTGAATGTATCCATTCAAGAATGCACTCTTGACATCCATTTGGAAGAGCTTAATTTTGCTTAGACTTGCAATCGCAAGTAACAATCTAATTGCTTCTATTCGTGCAACGGGTTCAAAGGTTTCTTCATAATCTATTCCTTCTTGTTGATTATAACCTTGTGCAGTCTAGCCTTATTCCTTGTAATATTTCCTTGTTCATCCATTTTATTCCTAAAGACCCATTTAGTTCCTATGATAGACTTGTCTGCAAGTTTAGGTACTAAATCCCACACGTTGTTCCTTGTGAATTGATTTAATTCCTCATGCATAGCATCTATCCATGATAAATCGCCTAAGGCTTCCTTAATATTTTGAGGTTCTAAGTGTGATATTAAGATATGCCCTTCAGCTTGACTTATGTTTCTACGTGTTCTAACCCCAACACTTGGATCACCAATGATTAGCTCTTTAGGGTGTTTATGTTTATCTTCTATAAGCCACCAATTCCTAAGTTGACTAGGTTCACCTTCTTCTAGTTCAAATGTTTCATTCGTGTGAACATTTTCATATACAATTGGAACATCCTGTAAGTTAGATAGATTATCTTCCAATTGTAAAATTTCTTGATTTATTTCACCTAAATGTTCATGCACATCTTGTTCAGGGGAAGTTGGTTCTAGATGATCATGAACAGGCTCAAGTAATATATCATCATCATCAAAGATATTTTCAACATTATTCTCTTGTTTCTTTTTATCACTTACATCAAAATATGCATTCTCATTGAATTTCACATGTATAGATTCAATTATTTTTCTAGATGCATGATTATAACACCTATATGCCTTTGAGTTAGTTGAATATCCAACAAATATGCATTCAATAGACTTTTGTTCAAATTTATCTAAATTATCTTTGGTATTAAGTACAAAACATTTACATCCAAATACTCTAAGATAATCTACCTTAGGTTGTCTATTATTCAATAACTCATATGGTGTTTTATTTAATTTCTTTCTAATAGAAAGTCTATTTATTATATAACATGCACAACTAACAGCTTCAGCCCACAAATATCTAGGTACTTTGTTTTCGCACAACATAGTTCTAGCTATTTCTTGTAGTGTTCTATTTTTACGTTCAACAACTCCATTGAGTTGTGGTGTTCTTGGTGGTGAGAATTCATGTTTTATTCCATGTAATTCACAAAACTTAATTATATCTTTGTTTTTAAATTCTCCACCTCTATCACTTCTAATTCTTTTAACATTTTCTTCATAAAGATTTTCAAGTTGCTTAATAAGAGTTTCGATTGCTAATGGAGCATCGTCTTTGTGTGTTAAGAACAATGTCCATGTGTAGCGTGAGTAATCATCTACTATGACACACACATAGTAGTGTCCACCTAGACTTCTTGTCCTACTTGGACCAAATAAGTCTAAGTGAAGCAATTCTAGTACATGACTAGTACTCACTTCATGTTTCGGTTTTAAGGTTTCTTTAATGTGTTTTCCCTTAATACATGTTTCACACATTTGAAAATTATCTAAGTCTAACTTAGGCATTCCTCTAACTAAATTCTTCTTAGACAATTTCTTAATAGTTGAAATTCCTATATGGCCTAATCTTCTATGCCATAAATTTACATCTAAGTCATGTGATATTAGACACTTAACCTTATCATCTAACATGTTATCTAAGGTAAGAGTATAAATATTTTCATCTCTATTTCCTTTTAAAACTGTTTCTCCTTTTTCATTTATTATATCACAAGAATTGGGAAGAAAGGAGACATTATAACCACAATCTATAAGTTGAGAAATACTAAGTAAATTATAAGATAGATTACTTACTAATAACACATTTCGTATTTGAAATGTGTTAGGGTCCCCAATTGTTCATTTTCCAACAACTTGTCCTTTGTTGTTGTCACCGAATGTTACTTTTCCTCCATTCTTGATATGTTCCAATTCGATGAATAGTTTGGGGTTCCCCGTCATATGTCTCGAACATCCACTATCTAAAAACCATTTGGTTTTCAGATTCTTTGACTTTGCCTCCTTCTTGCATTCCTTGCGTTTATCCTACAATGGAGACAAAGTTTTAGGTACCCTTTATTTGGGTCCTTGAATGTTAGGGGCATTATTCTTGTTTAGATAACCCTTAGGTATCCAAACTTGAACATACCTTTTAGGCACATTTTTAGCATGGTTAAAATAAGAAGGATAAGCATATAGATGATTATTCCTCATAAGTGAAGATGCATTGTTATACATGTTGCGCCGTGGTTGATAATCGTTATAGAATGGCCAAGATTTATGATGTATATAAGGCATGTGAATTTGTTTCTTATATGGCACAGTATAAGTGTGTTCATAGGCATTTCTATAAGACTTATAAGAGTGTTGCCTATACTTAGGTTCATAATAAGTTGTATGCATTTTATTCGGTCTAGATGCATTTGTATACATGTAGGCATAGTTTCTAGGTTGTCTAGATGCAAAGTTTGGCCTAGATGTATGTTTATTCGTATGTTCTTTTATGGGTGTATGTTGCATTTTTGACTTGATATTAGTAGAAGAAGGTGTAGAAGAAGATGTAGCAGGCAAAGTTGATTTTATTGTATTATATGGCAACTTTGTACTAGATGAAACAAACTTAGTCTTTTTATTTACTTTTTCATTTTCTTCTTTATAGCCTAAGCCGGTTTTATCATTACCATACTTTTGTGATGAGATAAGTGTATCTAACATATTTGCACCCGATTTAAATTGTTCTAACATTTTTTCTAAGTTAAGTTTAGACGACTTAAGTTGTGTTATTTCATGTTCACAACTTTCTATCTTAGATTTTAACATCTTATTTTCCATTTTTATCTTATGTTCATCTTTCCTATATGATTCAATTTTATTCTCTAAAGAATCAAGAGTATTAGTGGACTCTTGTTTAAGAGATTCTAGTTGATCGGAAAATTCCAAGTTGGACGTCTTCAACTTGTCATTTTCTTCAACTAGTTTCTTCTTTTCTTTAGAGAGCCTCTTACAGTGAGCATGCATTCTTAGGAATTCTTCATACATTTCATCAAATGTCATGTCACTATCAGAATTACTATCAGAAGAAGAACATACCTCGTTAGATACAAAGCAGACTTGAGCTTCCTCAGTTTCGGATTCTGAGTCGGATGAGTCGCTCCATGTGCTCACCTTCATTGCTCGTTTCCCTTTTCTTGTCTTAGACTCCTTTGTCTTTGTCGTTTGAGTCTCCTTGTCCTTGACTTGTTTATTATTGTTGTTATTATTATTTTTCTTCGTAGGACAGTCGTATGAAATATGTCCTTTTTGACCGCATTCATAGCATTTTAATTCTCTATTATTCCACTTGTTATTATTAAAATTATTTTTCTTTGGTTGAGAAGAGGATGAAGAAGACTGTTGTCTATTTCGATTAGGCCGTTTGAAAAACTTTCTAAGTTTTCTAGCTATTAATATTAAATCATCATCTAATTCACTATCACTATTACTTCCATCATTGTTTCTATGAGATGACTCAGATGATTTGAAAGCAACAGACTTACTTGACATCTTTGATAATTCAGATTTTCGTTGATTCAATTTTACCTCGTATACTTTGAGTGATCCTATTAATTCATCCATCTTAGTAATTGACTTTGTTTCTTCGATTGCCGTCACCTTTAGATCCCATTCAGCAGGAAGACTTCGCAACACCTTTTAAACCTTCTCATTGTTTGTAAAAGATTTACCTAAAGCTTCAAGTGCATTGAAGATGTTAGTAATTCTCAAATCCATAGATGTTATGGATTCGTTTGGCAACATTTTGAAAGATTCAAGTTCAGTCATAAGCATATTTATCTTTGACTCTTTTACACCACTTGTTCCTTCATGTTTTAACACTAAAGACTTCCACATATCATGAGCACTAGTACAATTCGATACATAACCTGCTTCAGAAACACTAAGTCCATTCAAAAGTAATTGCATTGCTTTGGCATTCATAGACATTTTCTTTTTATCTTCAGTTGACCATTCACTTTTATATTTCTCTACTTCTTGTGTAACTTCATCAACTTTTTCAATTTTCGTTGGAATGTACGGCCCATCTTCAACTATAGACCATAAATCAATGTCTATAGCCATTAAGAATAGCCTCATCCTAAGTTTCCAATGAACAAAATTATTACCGTCAAAAAGAGGAGGGCGTTGTGTAGAAATACCTTCCAACTCACCTTTGTGAGAAACAATAGCCATAGTATGTACCTTGGATTTGAGACAAGCAGTATATAATGAATTGTTGTTTCTTGGCCTTGTATTGTTCGTATGGTGTTGAATCTTGCTTCTTTTGAGTGGTGTTAGTCTGGATCTGATACCAAATGTTGGACCGTTCACCTGCAATAAACACCACTAGAGGGGGGGGTGAATAGTGGTTAGCGGAAATTACACTACAACCCTTTGTTAAAATCCCCTTTGAAAACAGAATCTGAAACCACCTCAGATTCAGAACCCGTTTTTCAAAAATTCACAAATAATTGTACACAACTCCAAAAATTATGAAACTTTCCAGAATTTAACTTTAATGCGTTAACAAGACTCTATCCAAAAATCATACAAAAATAAGATCGTTTGACCCTTAAAATAAATAAAAATATTCAGATGGTTAATTTGGACAGAATTGGACAGAATGTTGCTGATTTTGCAAAACGTGTTTCTCTTTGAATAATCAACCAAAAAGGTTGATCTTTATATCAAAACACTCCTTAGGATGTGTAGATGAATTTTCCAAAAGGCCCTGACCTTAACCAACTCTTGAAAAATACAGAATTTAAGTTTTCTCAAAACTGGTCAGATTGCAGCCAGATTGGAGCAGTTATCTTGCAAAGACTAAAAGACTAACTTTCCCTTGCTCAAATCAAGTGATTCTTGTTGCAAATGAAAGCTAACAGTCTGAAGTATAACTCCACCAAAAATCACGAATTTTGAAAGTTTTTACCTATTTTTTCAAAACGTGAAAAGTTGTGTGAAATCTGTAGTGAAAAACGGGCAGAAAACATAAAAATGTAAAGAAGATAATAACACCAAGAATTTATCCTGGTTCGGTCAATGTGACCTACTCCAGTCCCAAGGAACACCTTTCCTTGGATTTCACTATGGTATGAACCAAATTACAGCAAGAACCAAGCTTGATCCTTGGGTTAAACACCAACCCTATTCAAGACTTGGATGAACACCTTTATGCAACTCTTGGTTGCAACACCTCTATCACCTATTGATGTAGCCTTATAGATTTGGCTAATCAATCTTACAAATAAGACACAAGAAGGTGTGTATAGTGTAGCTGGACAACAACTAGAAATGGAACACCTTAGCTACACAAAGTATGAACGAAAATATGAGAAAAGAATAGCAAGACAACAATCTTCAATTTTTGCTTTCAAGTGTGTGTCTTCTCTTCTTCACCTTGCCTTCTATTTATAGAGTGAATTGATGGCATATTCCCTCCAACTTTTAGACCATGTGATGGCTGAGAATTTTGAATTAAAACACCTCCATAATCATCTCCAACAACCTTGTCTCCATTAACTTCAAATTTGAAATTTCAAGTTGACAACTTTTGCCAATTAGCTTGCTTTTGGTTTGTCTTCTTGTCTCCAACTCATAAAATGAGAAAAACATCATCTCCACCTGTATAATCACGTTTTGGAGGCTGTGTGTATACCAACTCAGATTTTTGAGGAGAAATCAACAAATAATAGTTGACAAGGTTATGTCAACATATAATATCAAAATTCCCATTTCTCCTTGACATATTGTGATGAATCTTGCACCAAGGACACCTTGTAATCTCTGAAAGATGATGATTAAGAACCTCCAATAACATATATATAAGAGTCTTCAAGAGAAAATAGAACGTGACATCGAATACCGTCACATATCCCGCTACCGTCGATAAAATCATCAAATGAGAGAATAAAATAGAAAACCACCAAATAATCTTCAAGAATATACTAAATGAACTCCAGAATGAATATAATAAGATACTCAAGAGATTCCTTGAGTAAAAATACCAAAACTGTCTTCGGGGATAAAATGACCAAAATGCCCCTAGTGAGATAAAACTCCAGAAATGACCCCGATGGTCAGAATTAAACATAATAACACCTTCTTGATAATAAATAAGATGATAATATCTTCTTGAATCATATTCACCATGTCGAGTACCTACAAAACTCAAAATACCACTTTTTCCCTTTTTTTTTGTAAGTTGTAGAAACTTCGAGGGCATATTAGTCACAAGATATTATCATCATAAAAATCACATAATCACAACATGATAAACATATATAAATCATGTAAAAATAAAAACAACTATTTTATCACATTTTAGAAAAATATTTCTAACAACCCTAGACATCGTGTTATTTTTCTTCACTTATTCAACTCTTTCATTTATAACACCATATGTGACATTTTTAAGTATTCATCACTTAAAATCGTGACTTTGAAAATTATCCAAACATATTTCTCAACAAGGTGTAATATGTTCACTATGAAAATGGAATTTAAGCCCTTGCATGTGTATGAAACGGGCTGTTTTGGGGGTATGGGGCATACAAACTAGATGTGCCAAGAATAGACTTTATTATGTACAAAATATGCCAAATCAAGGTGTACTATGTGTAACCCTCAAAACCGTTTTGAAGTAATTTGTAGGTGACTTTGGAATGTATTAGAACCTGTAAAGTTTATTCTAAAAGTGTATTTGATGATTAATAAGCCATGTTTGAAGAGTAACTTAAGTTGGAACACTTGTAGTAAGTAAAGTGACAAAAGAGAAAAATCACTGGAACAGGACTACAGATTCATGTGACGTTTTGTATGACCTGAAAAGGGATCTTAGAAGTATTAAATTAAGCTAATTTTTGGCATGACATTAGCCCTATGTATATAATAAATATGAGAGTTGTAATTTTGGTAAAAGAAGTTATGGTTTGTCCTTAATGGAATTTTTAGTAAAACTGGTCAAGCTAAAATTACTGGACTGGACAGAATTTAAGTGATGTATTGATTGACCGGAAAATGGACCTTAGAAATATGCAAATGGGCTGATTTTTGGTAGGATGCTAGCGTTATGTGTTTACTAAGTCTGTGAAGTGGAATTTTCAAGAAAGGACTAACGGTTTGGTCACAATAAAATTTGTAGTAAAACTGGCCACTCCAGAATCAGCACGTACCCGTTTTCGGAAAAGTGAGTAAATGACCCCTTAAAAGTTATTATATTACTCCGGAAATTTTATGACAATTACTTAGGACATAGATGAGCATGTCTATGTTAATAATCATCTTGAAATTATTATTTTAACGGGTAACAACTGAAATCAAATGAACACTACGAAACTGGAAAACTGGGCCGAATTACGAAACTAGTTGGGAGACTTTGTTTTTGCGGTGTAGACCTGTTTAACAGCTTGGGCTTATGAACATTAATTCTCGGAATGTTTGCAGTATTTTCCAGGTTTTGGCCTAAGTTAAATAAGACTTATTGGGCTTGAAAGAAAGATAAAAGAGGAGTGCTGCACTGCTGAATTCAGCAGTATCCTGTTTAGTAATTTAATAGCTTAAGGGTCCTACATGTCTCGAAATGTTATGAAGCTTTTATGGCGAGTAGAAAAGACACCCTTATGCATGTGTATGTTAAGAAATCATGATAATTGGCCTAAAATATGAGGTTTCTAGGCCGAGCAAACGGAACAATAATTCTGGAAATTTTTCCAGCCTAAAGAATATGATCATACATGTATGTATGCGATGCTTTTTGTCACGAATTGCATAGTGCACGTCATACATTGCATCATCGTCACTTACATGATTCATGAAACTGATTTTATGATAATGAATGATGAAAAAGCGTTTTTTAAAAGCAAAGATTTGGTTTTGAAAAGAACGCTTTCCATGGGTACCATTTATTTTTGGCCAGCTTAACCCGTTCTAGATCTGGGGTTAACTGATCTGATGATTATGACCGTACAGGTCCGGAGAGAATAGACCTAACTATGATGATTATGACCGTACAGGCCCGGAAAGAATAGACCTGATTATGATGAATATGACCGTACAGGCCCGAAAAGAATAGACCTGATGACTATGATTGATGATATGACCGTTTTCGGATCCGGAAATAATAGATTCGAAGGGAAGAATATGATCGCCTCAGATCCGGATAGAATAGATCTGAACACTCTCTTGCTTTTATTGACGATGATGTTTTGAAAAGAGGAAAGAAAGAAAGAAAGAATTTATCCTCATATTTATCACGATGCATCACATGTGCATACTCATGCATGTTGCATTTAATGGTTAGTCGAATATTTGGTACACTGTTACTTAGGCTAAGATGTTATGACTTGATATCTCCTAAGTTATGATTTTTTAATAAGTTATGAGCTTGTCACTTACGAATATTGGATGGAAGGTCAGGTATGTTACTAAACCAAAATCTTTTTTGGGGTTTGGTTCTTGTATGTACTTTCCATTTAATTCATGATTATTTATGGTTTACTTGCTGGTGACGTTGTCACTCACCCCTTATTTTTCCTCCCAGAACCCGCAGGAAATAGGGTCGAATGGATCGAGGATGAGCCTAGAGTTCCTTATCCGTAGAAGAGCGAAAGGAGAATGACTTAAGGGTTTTTTTGTCTTGATGGTCATGATTGATGAACTTTTATGAACTTATGTTGGAAACATTGACTTTTAGATTTCCGCATTTGTGAACATGTTTGTAAAACTTATGATGGATGTTTAGACGCTTTTATTTTAAAAGTTTTTATTCTGCCTCGGTTTCGCTTACTTGTATCCACATATTTTGTTATGGACTAAGACATGTTATGGATTGACATCTAGTACTCTCCGTAGTGAAGTACGGCGGACGCACCGTATCCGGCTGGGCTGGAGTGCGGGGCGCTACACAATCACCCATATTCATTGGCCAATAGTCTTACAAAAGCTTCATCTTCACGTCTTTCTCTTATGCTTGTAAGAAGCCTACCCTTAGCCACCATCATGTCTTCATTTTTTGTCATGTCAAGGTAACTCCCTCAAGCAAGACACATGCACTATCTCTCAATTTGTGCTAGGCGATTTTTAAGAAGTGGAGAGGGGAAAGAATCCATTTTGCAACTACAAGCCCTTTTACATATTTCTTTCAAAAGGCACTCAAGTTTCCCTCTTTCTTCTAGTTTCATCCCCAGCCAACTCCATTATCCCCTTTTGAAGCATCAAAACCATACCTTAGGAGATGAGGAAGAGAATTTATTCAAGTTCAAGTGAAGCAAGTATCTCAATCTCTCTTCAAACATCCAAGGTAAGATTTAGTAGATGTTCTTCAAGCAAATTCCTTTCCAATAAGCTCAACTCGCCCTCTTTTCCTAACACTAAAAGCGTACCCTAGGGGGACCAAGGAGAGGTGAAGAAAACTCATCAAGGTTGGAGCAAAATAGATAGCTTTTCTAAGCACATAGTCTAAATCAAGTAAAAGGCATGTTTCTTATGGAACCTTCTTAGAATCCATATATCTCATCCTTTCTAAGCTTGAATTTCTCACTCACCTACCCATGCCAAAACCGTACCCCCTTAGGTGAAGGAGGGAGGTTGACATCTTCAAGTTTAGTCCAAGGACAAGCTTATTTCAAGGAACTTTAATTGCTTAAGTTTACAACCAAGGCTCATAAGACAAGTCCTTCACTTGGATCAATCATGTTATTTTTGAAAGCTAGGAAATTATGTTCATATAAAATAGGATCATTCAAGACTAGTTTCAAGTCATTTTCTTATCATAATACTATATAGATTATGTTTGGATGTGTAGTTGAATGTTAAATCTTGTGGCTTATGATAAGAGTTATGATTAGAGACTTGAACCTTAATCAATATGGTTATGCATGAGAAAGTTTTCTTGAATTCAAGTCTCATGTGTACTTGCATGTGCACTACTTGAACATAGTGTGATTTTGTTTTAGCAAAAAGTGTGTTGCATGCTATTTAAAGTAGACTTTTTTGCTATATTTTGAACATATTTGCTATGAGATGATTATCTTGTTTTCTTGACATGTTTATTTACCATTTCTTATGAATTTGATCACCTTTGAAATAAAACATCGTGTTAAAGTTTAGCTCTTGAGCACCATTTTTAAGTGTATGATTATCATCTCTTTTCTTTAAGTTATATATGTGCAACCTATATAAAGTGGGGCTGTTTTTAGCCACTCATTTAAGCACGGCCTTTGACCTATTAAAAGTGTTTAATCTTGCAAATGAAGGCCAAAGAAGGTATGTTAACATGTGTAGTTTCGGCATATAAGAGAGCATGCTTAGAATAAGTGTTTACTACAAGATTATGGCACTTACTTTCTGTTTGATCATATAAACATCATCATTTTCATGACATAAAGTGAGCTTAAATATTATAAGACAAGTAATGAAGGAAACAATTAAAAAGTGAAGCCTTTTTAGGGGCGTAGAGCACTCCCTGCCCCACTGCTTTAGGGATGGGGTGTGACACACCTCACTTGCTCTATTTCACTTCATTTCTATGGTAAATAAATTATGTGTGCTATGTTGAAATTTTGGTTATGTTATATATATTATTGGTTATGTGCTTAAGTTATGTTTTTATGTTAAGCTTGGATACTATGATATTGTTAATGATTTTGCTGTGGTTTTAGGATGAAGATGCAAGATAAATTTCAAGAATCGGATAAATGCGAAATTGGTCCAAAGAGGGGCTGTTTTGGGTGTATTAGCCGAAAGCCCAAAGAAAATGGAAAAATGGGGATTTTATGACTTACACGATATATTCGAGGCAATAAATTATGGGATTTGTAAAGCATAAGTTTAATATGTCGAACAAAACTTAGCGGACACTTAACGAACAAATAAAACCATGATTAAAGTATTTTGCATCAAATTCCATGTTTTCAAAGAAAAGCCAATGTTTTCAAGTTTTCACATTTGAGTCAAGTATGATATTTTGAAATAAAGACTATGTTTTTGATATAATGTTATGAAAGTCATGTTTTTAAAAGAAAGTTAAGGCCACGTAACGAACCTATCAACGAAACAAATGATTCCAAGACATGCTATGTCATCTATGTTATGATCACGTCGTGTACGACATGTTGGCGTCTGGCATGACACCGGACCGGGGTGGTTGGTGCCATGGGCATATGTTACATTTTAATATGTTACAATCATGTTTATAAGTCGAGTGTAACACCTGGGTTAGGCCTAAGGGATCTCAGGCATTACGGTCACTGTTAGTGATATGTATACATGGCGTAATACCTTGGTTGGACCAACGGAAGTCATATTTGTACATATGACTATATGGAGAATTATTTCGTACGTCGTTTGATATTGCTCTTATGTTTTTATATGACTATGTGAGCATTTGTATTTGAATGTGATTGAAATCGATTGGAATTTATCGTTTGGAAAATATTTGGGAAACATCAACATTTGAAATCGTATTTGAAAAAATATTTGAAAATCGTTTCGAAACCGCACATTGCATATTTCGAAAATCATCATTACAAGGAAAATATATCGTTAAGCTGGATTGGTTCTGAACAAACGGGCTGTCCGAACGCATATGACTACATCGATAGGCCGCTCGGCCACATATGACCGTCAATTGGGCTGTCCAGGCACATATGACTGTATCGATAGGCCGCCTAGATACATCAAACATTTGGGGACCAATTCATAAGTCCTGCAATATAAGTCACTTGTAAGAAAAGTGACATGGCCATCGCATCAAAAGCGTATTTGAAACCGTTATCGAAAATCATATCGCATTATCGAATCACATTGTTTCAGAATATCTAATCGTTTTGTATCGAACATTACATCACATCAAAAATTGATATTTGAGAAATCGAATTTCATTATCGAAAATTGATTTGATTAGCATCACATTGATTTAGAAATTGCATCATCGATCTTGATTATACTAACACTTGATAGGTTATCGATTAGTTGATTTAGTGATTGGATCGTTGACTTTGTTGTTTGATTGTATAAGGGTATAATCATAATTTTGTTTACGAAAGGAAACATGCTACTTTATATATATTGTTATTTATTTTATAACATTTGTTTACATGTGTATGGTCCCATGGTAGGTACAGTGAGGCTACTAACTGGGCGATGTATGTCGCTCATACTATACATTGTTGTTGTTTTGCAAGGGCTCAGGGGTAAGATTTAGCATACATAGAGGATGAGACCGAAGGAGAATTTTGAGGTTCAACGATATTCTGATGAGACTTGTTGATGACTTAGTTGAGATATATATTTTTGATATTCGAGGTTTATGTCTTTTGAAGACTTAGTATTTATTATCTACGTTTGGCATCTGTATCGAATTAAATTTGCCTAGACATTTATAACAAGGATAATGACTAATTTCGAGGATTTTATTTTATGACTTCCGCTCACATCAATTTGCATCAATTTTCTGACGTGTAATTGAATTGTATCAACGCCTTGTATTTTCCTTAGTGAAATATGACGGGTGAGTCGTTCTGAGTACTAGGACTGGGGACGGGTCGCTACAGGAAAGATGGGCCATATGGCTAGGGATTGCACAACAAAGAGAAATGTGTGTCTGAGAGCTGGCCCACGGCAGGCACAAAACGGTCCACCATAGACCAATGCTAGGACGCAAGAGACGACCAGTACAGACGGTCTGATGTCTGAATGACATGGTCACGGGTACCTTTAATTTTGAATTTTAACTGGTTAAGTCTTACCTCTGTAACTCTGAATTGAACCCTTAAACTTGATAGGTGTCGTACTAGTAAGCAAATAGTCAGGATAATTCTAGTATTTGTAGAAGGTTTAGATGGTGGTTGAGGTGTGAATCCTATGCCTCCATTAAGGGTCCGCTTTGAGCATATTTCTTTTTGTAGTTGTCCTATACGATTTGTCAAAGCTGATCCAAGAGACAGTCCCATGGTGTATGCTTTTTGCTGACGATATTGTATTATTCGCAGAAAGTAGACATAACTTGAATATGAGACTAGAGGAGTGGCGAGGTACTTTAGAGAGAAAAAACCTAAGGGTTAGTCGTTCTAAGACTGAACATTTGCACTGTGACTTCAGTGGCACATCCAACGATGAGAAGTCAACTCATCATCGAGGGTCAAGTGGTCCCAAAGGTAAGTAAGTTCAAGTTCATAGAATCATTTATACAGCAAGATGGGGACATAGAGGGTGACGTAGCACATCGAGTTCAGGAAGGTTGGTGTAGGTGGAGGGCGGCCTCAGGGTGCTGTGTGACAAGAACTTTACAACTAAATTAAAGGGAAAATTTTATAGGGTGGCAGTGCGGCTGGCAATGTTATGTGGAACAGAATATTGGGCCATCAAGAGGACACAGTCGCAGAAGATGGAAGTGACAGAGAAGAGAATGCTGAGGTGGATATGTGTGTATACAAGGCTAGACAGGATAAGGAATGAGATATACACAGAAAAGTTAGGGGTAGCTAGTGTAGCAGATTAGATAAGAGAAGGAAGACTGAGATGACTTGGGCATGTTAAGAGGAGAAAGACAATAGCGTCTGTCAGAGCAATTGAAAGCCTCACTGTAGAAGGGAAGAGGAGTAATGGAAGGCGCAAACTGACGTGGGATGAGAAGATTAGGCACGACTTACTAGAATTACACCTCTCTGAGGACATAGTCCAGGATAGGAGTTCATGGAGGCAGAGGATTAAGATTAAGGAGGGGTAGGCATGATATAGGGGCACCTTAGAGCATACTTGGAGGATTAGATAGTCTCCACACTTTAGGATGACTTTGTATTTTTTTGTTTTTGTCTTTGTCTTTCAACTATTTGTGAATAGCCACTGTTATGACTATTTTAATATCGGAAGCTTTCTATTTATGTTTAATAAAATCCCTTCACTAGTACATATATCTACTATTGTGCTACCTATGCAGGTACAAATAGAGTCGGGGGTCTCGCTGGAAGCAAACTCTCTATCCCTCGGGATAGAGGTATTGTTTGCCTGCCTCTCATCCTCCCCAAATCCTAGCGATAGCTTTTGCTGTCGTTGGAATATATTGGGTATGATGATGATGATGATGATGAAGCTGAAGATACGAGTGTCAAAAAGAAAATTAGGGCAAACAAAGGAACACGTAAGTATTGGTGAATCTAGTAGGCTCGAATTAGAAGAGCTTAAGCATGAACAAGTGGTGGTTGCTATTTATGTGAGATTTAACTGGGTTAAAATTAGTAGTTGAAATAACCAAATAAAGAAATACGATAGATCAGAGTGGCGCTCAGAAGCATGGGGGATTAGGATGCCTCAAGATGGCTAAGTTAATGACTGTTTAAGTTAAATCATGGAATATCGAGCAAATTGAGAGAGGTTATGACTGAGCAGTAAATCGATAAGTTGTGATATCATTATTAAGAATAACGATCTATAGAGACAAGTAACTTAGAATACATATGATGGTTTAGGGAAATTTTCTAAGTTGCAACTACGGAGAATTAAGGCAAGGATTGAACCCTGTGGGATGAGATCATCTTGTTGGATGCTATTGATAACTAAGTTAAATTGTACTAGAATAAAATTTGTTCTTAAAATACATACGGTTTAAGGGGTTACTTTCTGAATAAGATGTTAAGTTAAGATTGTAGTACACGTAAACACTGATTATAGAGATAACGCATAAGTATACAAGAATCGATTTTGAGGTCTTAGTTCTATGTTGAGGAAGAGTGTGGTTAGTATATTGGAGGACTTAAAGGTATTTTGGATTAGTTATCTACGTAGGTAATGGACCGTATATGTCTAGTTTTAAGAATTTAGAATTGTAGATTACAAGTATATAAGTTGAATGATACACGTTAAGTAGTGCAAGTGGTGTTGAAGGTTTAGCAACCTAAAAGTGAGGTTGATATAATGATATTTGTGACATATAATAGGTGAATGGATTAATTATATCTACACTAAGTTATTGACTACATAATATGCAAGTTTCGACGATGAAACTTTTTTTAAAAGGGAAAGAATGTTATGACCTGGAACCTAGGAAAAGGAAATACCAATCTTAGGATAGGACTTATCCTATATAAAGTGGATTGAAATAGGAAATAGGTAAGAGAGGGTTGAAATTAAAGGATTTATTATATGTATAATATCCTGAAGCTATTAGGAAAACACTTAATTTCTATCTGCACCGACCAATATATATATATATATATATATATATATATATATATATATATATATATATATAATACCCTAATCAAACCGAAAACCCTGCACCACCTTAGACAAGAAATTGGCAGCCTCGTACCCCCTCAAACGCATTTGGCCGCCAGCTCTTAGGAGAAGAAAAAGGCCATTTTGTTCCCAACAAACCCTACTCTATTTATGGTATAATATAAACGGATCAATGTAAGTATCCTACCTGTGTTTGCTATGATTTTACAAATATATGATTATATTTTCTGTAACAACTTTAGATTATGCATGTATACTTTTGTCTTCATAGTTGGATGCACATTTTTTGATAAAAGAGACCAGGCCTCTATGTTTTATTAGGAATGTAACACTCACTTATGGCAGAGGAATACCGTTATTACATAAAAAGTCATTGCATAACTGAATAAAATAGCTCAAAGGCCGAAAGTAACAGTGCATGGGGCGGGGGGTATATTCAAAAGTGATATGATATGCCTCATTAAAACCTTGGCAAGCAAAACCACCCTTGTGGATAAAATCTTGCACGAAGGAAAAAGAGTACATATTTATCACTTTTGAAACAAAGATAATGTAAATTTGCAGCCTTGGTGATAAAACCATAGCATAGTATGCCCGAAGATAACTAGCAGGGAAGATCCGAATGACAGCAGCGTTGCTCGATGCAATCCATGCAATCCATGCAAATACAAAGAGAGATCCATAAGCGTACGAAAAATAGGGATACTGCAAAAACATGCAAATCATAGGGAGCAAGATCATACCGAGTCTGCCTGCATCCATCTGGATACAGGCAGAAGACATCAAAGATAGCAAATCCATGTGGAAGACATTGTAAGCAACTTAATCGTAAACAGTATGTTAAGACATGCGAAGCTGCGCAGTGGTGACATCCAAGCGTATGGTACCACGCACCAAAGATGTGAGCGTATATGGAGAGTAAATGGTCGTTTGAGGATTGATCATGCCATGTTACGCTAAGTAATGAGCTGCCATATTGGATTCTCTGTACGTATGCTGAAAAACTAGTCCATACTGGTATTTCAACGAGTGTAGAAGGCGCAAATGATAACTCCCAGCAACCAGTCCTGCGCGCTCTAGTGATGTAGATATCTGTGAACAATCAAACTCTAGTATAATATTCCGATACAAGGGCAGAAAGTACAGTAAACCAAAAACAGCTGCCTGGATTTCCGTCATAAGAGGTGTATTAGGAGGCAGTCGAAAGGATAGAGCTTGCACGCATGCACTAGTATGATCCCTTAAAATTGCTCCACCCGCGGCATAATGCTTACCAACTGCCGCATCCACATTAAGTTTTAGTCAACCGGATGGTGGTGACAACCATTTTAAAACATGGGCACGTGGAAGCCGAATGCGCGGTAGCCAACAAATGTGCTGTAATGAGTGAATTCCAACAGCTAGCCTGGAGCCATCCATAGTTTTACCCCACATAAAAATATCCGATTGTATCCGTGCTCTAAGTGATGTTATTGTAACATCCGTCGAATCCTCATAGACCAGTGAAGCATAGGTATGCCAATATTGTACACAATAATAGAAGGAACAACAATTTTTAACACCCCAAACAACAAAGAAGATGTGGACCGATACCACCAAGACAAGAGATACTGCCATAGTCTGAGGGATGTAGGAATGGGACAATGAAGATCCGTTGCATAGAACTCCCATATATGCTGAATACACGTAGAATATAGGAAGACAAGATCCACTGTAGTATATGCATGTTTGTAAAAAGTGCATTGTGTAGGCCTACCCATGTGTTATATATATATATATATATATGTGTGTGTATATATATATATGTATATGTATATATATGTATATGTATATGTATATATATGGCCCATTGTAAACATTTATATATCATGAAGTTGTAAGTTTTGCATTGTAAATGATGTAGGCCGAAAAATATATGATGTATATTTTTATGTTAAACGAATTTGGAATTTTGATTGGTTTTGGCAAATTTGAATTTCTCATAAATTGGGATTTAGCTTAGCTTGAGGGTAGAATAAAGTTGGAAATGAGAAACGATGAAATCTAGTGGTCGAAGGCGGCGACCAACAGCGGCGCCTTGACATTTCCGTAACGAAATACGGCGGATGACTCATTTCAAGTATTAGCGCTCAGGACGGGTTGCTACACTTCACATATATTGTGGATCATTCTCAAGCATTCAATATTACTGGTTCGAACACTTATGATTTATTTCACAAGGATGGGACATTCCTAATCCTCTCCTTGGACCAATATTGTATCAAGCTTTCGTTCTCTCTCTCTCTCAATTCCAATCATTCATTTTCTGATTGATGTCTATTGCAAATACTGTTTGATTGTTTTTCGTTTTAATCAAACGAATTGATTAGGACTCAAGCTGTAGTAGCTTGAATTTTCATATGGTATCAGAGACAATTTCATGAATTTTGGTACATTCATGGCGTCGAATAATAATCCTGGTTCGTCCTCATCTACTTCTCCTTTTATTCACTTTGATCCTTCTGATGATCCGTTTTATATTCATCCTAGTGATAATCCGTCCATGGTACTAGTGTAACCAATATTGGATGGAAACAATTATCATGGATGGAGTAGGTCCGTAAGAAGGGCGTTGGAGTCCAAGAATAAGATAGGTTTTATTGATGGTTCTATTGAGAAGCCTGCGGAGACAGCGGCGATACAATTCTTGGATGAAGGCCAACAATATGGTTGCTTCTTGGCTGGTTAACTCCATGATTCCTAGCATTGGCCAAAGTGTCATCTGCTGGATTCTGCAGCCGATATTTGGAGTGATCTGAAGTCCAGGTTTGGGAATGCTGACTCTTTTAGGTTATCTGATCTTCAAGTAGAATTTTACTCTATCAGACAAGAAAGTAGTAATGTGACTGAATATTATACCAAGTTAAAGAGTGTATGGGAGGAATTGATGGTGTTAAGATCTGTCCCCACATGTACATGTCGTAGATGTACATATAATCTAACAACTGAGATCAATAAATTTGTGGAAAATGATTGTGTGATAAAGTTTCTGAAAGGATTAAATGATGAGTTTGAGGCTGTGAAATCTCAAGTGCTATTGTCTACTCCATTGCCAGACTTGAAAACTGCCTTTGCTATGGCAGTAAAATTGGAGAGGAAGATGAATTGTACAGGAGGACAAGGACAGTTCAATAATAATCTATCAGCAGTGATGAATGTTAACAGTGCGGGGACAGGGAGTACATCCTGGCAGAAGCAGCGTGGCAGGGGATTTAGGCGAGACATGCCAAGATCCCAGCAATGTGGTTCCAAAATACCAGTTTGTAGTTATTGTAGTATGACTGGTCATACAGTTGTGAAATGCTATAAGAAGCATGGGTACCCCCAGGTTATAAGCCTAGGAGTCAGATTAATATGGTGAGCAATGATGGAAATAATGCAGTCCTTGAGGATAGTTTGAACCATGATGAAATGGAAGGATACGGTGCATATGAAGTTCTGAACACAGTAGTGAGTAACTCTCAGAATTATATGCCTCAGATGGCACCTAGCTTGACACAAGAGCAGTATGCTCAGCTGATGAATTTGTTGCAAGAGCATCAAGATGGAGGAAGAAAGGGAGTTACTGATTCTGCAGGTGTTGTAAACGCACACCATGTTGCTATGTCAGCACAGCAGGTCACATCTCCTGGTAAGTTCTTAGACTATGCATTACTTCAAAACCTGAATATATGGATTTTAGACTCTGGAGCTAGTGATCATATATGGTCTAGCATTCATCTGTTTGCCTCTGACACCATATCAGTAAAGATGCCTGATCAATCTATGGCTAAAGTAATCCACATTGGGATAGTTCATATAAACCCCAACCTTACTCTCACCTATGTATTCTATGTACCATCTTTTGCCTTCAATTTGTATCACTCAGTAAACTTACCGAGTCAGATATGTTTGCCATTGCATTTTGCTCTAATGTTTGCCTGATCAGGACCTCAGAACCAAGAGGATGATTGGTTCAGCTGAGGTAGATCAAGGCTTGTATTATCTCCATGGCACGTCAAAATTTCCTTCCTGTCTACCAAACCTCTCGCATATGCTGTTAACTCATCAGATACATTACTATGGCACTCAAGACTTGGGCATCTGTCTACACCAAGACTAAAAGAAATTCAGAAGGTTGAACCACTTGTGACCATTCCTGAATCTTTACACACATGTGCAATATGCCCTTTAGCCAAACAAAGAATAACACCCTTTTCTACTTCTAGTTCTGTTTTCTATAGCCCTTTTTCCCTTGTACACATGGATATTTGGGGTCCATATAAGTACCCAACATTGTACAAACACTACTATTTTCTTACTGTGATTGATGACTACAGTAGATATTGCTGGGTGTATTTGATGAAAAATAAAGGAGAAACCAGGTCCATTGTTAAGAGCTTTTATCAGTTTGCTTCTGTTCACTCGATGCTAAAATGAAAACCATCCGGCCTGATAATGGACCAGAGTTTAGAATGACTGAGTTCTTTGCTACTCATGGCATCTTGCATCAAACTAGTTGCATTAATACACCACAACAAAATGGAATTGTTGAGAGAAAACACCAACACATTCTCAATATGGCAAGGGCCCTCAAATTTCAGTCTCACTTACCTTACCCGTACTGGGGCTTCTGTATACAACACTCAGTGTATTTCATTAATATCACTCCACCCATCCTTCAACCGAAAACACCTCATGAGCTGCTATATAAATCATTAACTTTCTACTCTAATCTTAAAGTCTTCGGATGTCTGGCATTTGGTAGCAATACTCGAAATCACAAGGAAAAAGTTGCTGCCAGGGCATATAGAAGTGTGTTCTTGGGACTCTCATATACCACGAAGGGATATATATTACAGAACCTATCCACTAAGGAAATATATATCTCAAGAGACGTCTCATTTTTTGAATCAATCTTTCCCTTTTATCTTGATGAACAGACTAATTCTCCCACACATGCTCAATCACTGCACAATGATCCTTGCCATTATTCATTCCATCACACTGACATACAACCTACTCTCCCGCCATTCTGCTATATAGAGTCTCCTAACCTGCCTATAAACCATCCAAATCCAGATGACTCTTCCTTGGATCAATCTCAGTCACATCCTCCTTCTCATGAGCCAAATGCATACTCTCCCAATGCCTCAGATGAGCCCATTACCAATCAAGTGCCACCATCTCCTTCTTTGCAACCTAGAAACATTGTTATTGAGTTGCCCATTGCCCAAGGGGATCTACCTAACAAAAGGTCCCAACGTGCCCGACAACCTCCACCATACCTTCAAGACTATCACTGTAATTACTTGACCTCCTCTCAAGATATCATAAATCCAGTTCATACTTCACCTCACTCTATTCATAAATACATGTCTTATGCATCATTGGATCCTAAGTATAAAGCATATATATCAAGTTTAAATGTACATACAGAGCCTAATAGCTATGCAGAAGCTGTTGGTTCTGCTGTCTGGCAAGCAGCCATGGCAACTGAGTTGGCAGCACTGGAGGCCAATCATACATGGAGCCTGGTGCCTTTGCCTGAGGGGAAGCACCCTATAGGCTGCAAGTGGGTGTATAGAGTGAAGTTGAAGTCTGATGGCACGGTAGAGAGACATAAGGCAAGGCTTGTGGCAAAGGGCTACACCTAACAGTATGGCATTGATTACCAAGATACATTCTCACATGTGGCCAAAATGACCACAATAAGGGTAATCTTAGCCATGGCACAAAGTTTCAATGGCCAATTCATCAACTCGATGTTAACAACGCATTCCTTCATGGAGATCTCCATGAAGACATCTATATGTTCCCTCCTCCAGGGCTAACTACGGTGGGTTCCAACATGGTGTGCAAGCTGCATAAGTCATTATATGGACTCAAACAAGCAAGTAGAGAATGGAATGCTACTTTGACTAAATTTCTGATTTCTCATGGATTTCAGCAGTCCAAATGCGATTACACTATGTTCACCAAGGTCATTGGTCAGTCCTTACTAGTCCTTTTAGTTTATGTAGACGATATAATTGTCACTTGTGACAATGAGGGGGCCATCACATATATTAATCAAGCACTGCACAACGAATTCAAAATCAAGGACCTAGGACAGTTGAATTTTTCTTACACCTAGAGGTAGCACAAGCAAGGAGAGGCATTCATATCAACCAAAGGAAGTACACTCTAGAGTTGTTGGATCAGGCTAGTTTCATTGATGCAAAGCCTGCTAAGAGGCCAATGGAAAGCCACATGAGTCTTACGCATCAAGACTCATCACCACTGAAGGACACTACTCAGTACAGAAGGCTGGTGGGCAAATTGATTTATCTTACAATCACCAGACCTGATATTGCATTCTCAGTGCAGCAGCTTAGTCAGTTTATAGATTGTCCTACTGAGAATCACTTAATAGAAGCACACAGAGTGCTTAGATATTTGAAGGGAACAGTTGGACAGGGGCTACTATTTTCTAGGACTGGTGAAATGAAGCTGAAGGCATTTGTTGATGGTGACTGGGGAGGATGTCATCAGACTAGGAGGTCAATCACTGGCTACTGTATTTTTCTTGGAGGGGCACTGATTTCTTAGAAAGCCAAGAAACAAACCACAGTGTCCAGGTCTTCTGCAGAGGCTGAGTACAGGGTCATGTCAATGGTGGCTTGCGAAATACAATGGCTCTTGTACTTGATGAAGGACTAAAGTCTAGGAGATTAGAGACCCGTAGAGGTTTTCTGTGACTGCAAGAGTGCAATCTACATTGCAGAGAATCCAGTTTTTCATGAAAGGACGAAACACATAGAGATAGATTGTCATGTAGTAAGAGATAAGGTACAAGATGGCACGCTAAAGCTTATGCACATGCGGACTGAAATGCAGCTTGCGGATATATTCACCAAGGCTTTGGATTGTAGAAGGTCAATGCAGTTAATTAATGCCCTTGGAGTCATAATGTATACATTAGTCCAAGCTCAGCAGCCTAAGCTTGAGGGGGGTGTTAAAGCATGCGTTGATGCACAACGTAATGATCAGGAGCAGAGCAAGCATAATTTGCTGAGAATGCAGAACCAATCAGAGATTAAAAGGTCTAGGTGTCACGTGGGTGAGTTGGTGCTGTGCAGGAGTGACGGTTACTGGGTGGACCCGCAAGAATTGAAGGGAGTAACGTCGCAGCGGGGAGGAAGCCTGGGAAGAAGAAGAAAGAAATGCGCGTGTAACTGTTTAAATGAGGAAAATGACTATTTTAGCCTTATGAACATTGTTTTAGGGTGATGTAATTGAGGGGCTTTTTAGTCATTACAATGTTCTGTTTTCTTCTTCATAAGCAGCGATGCAACCGCTGCTAAGCTCAGTTTTTTGATTCCTCTTTTGGGACCAATATTGTATAAAGATTTCGTTCTCCCTCTATCTCTCAATTCCAATCATTCATTTTCTGATTGATGTCTATTGCGAATACTATTTGATTGTTTTTTTTTTTAATCAAACGAATTGATTAGGACTCAAGCTGTAGTAGCTTGAATTTTCACATGAGGTATTTCCTTTTCTTCCCATTCCTTGGTTCCTTGTCCTTCCCCTCCTTCAGTTCCCATTATCCCTTCTCCTTTGGAAACACGCTTGTTCTCATTATCCCACCTATTAATCTCTCAGATTGTCCTTCTAGTACCCTTGAGTATTTGGTCGATGGAGGTGGGGGGGTCCTTCCACTCACCAGGCCCCCTCCTCACTCGGTTCTCCACACTTCTTCCCTACCTTTTGAAGATACTAATGACGTGTTACATTCTAAGCTATTAATAACAACAACATCAATTTATTGTACAAACATTTTGTGCAACATCAAGAACAACAGCTACAAGTAAAAACTACTTCTTGGTTCTTCACAACTTTAACAAAGTTCTATCAAAGAACTTTACTGAATAGATTTTGGAGAAGTGAAATTGTATTTTTTTAATAAGTCTAAATCACAAGGAAGAGATCAAATACGTACGGTTCCTCTCGTATTAGACTTCTACTTTCACAATGACAACAATGAAAATGAACAACAATCGCTTAATGAGCTTTAAACACTTTTGTACATTTGAGAGCTTTTCACAATAATGGGCGATGAAACTTGATGAGGATTAAAGTATGTAGATCCCTCATTTGAGCTTCTTCAATATGTAGAGGGTGTGAGCCATGTTTTTTCCGCCTCCATAAAGTCTTCAACTCAATCAAATGCCTCGAAGATGTCTAAATAGTCTTTGGACACCCTATAATTAGATTTGATGCTCCATAGCCATCCTAGAATATCTTAGACATGTTTGCAACAATCAAAAAAGCATTGTAGATTTTGGGAGAAAGTCCACAAGAGATTTGAGTAAGATTGAAGAGAAAAAACACTTTAATTTTTCCTTTGATTTTGTTAACGACTATAAAAATTTATATCATCGTTTGGCTGAGGCAACTAGTCAATTACTTTCTGATCTCGAATCTCATCGGCACTAAGTCATACAATACGTAACTTTTCTATATTTCTGCAGTTTTTCCAAGGGATTGGGAAATTATAGTTATCTATGAACCAAGCGAAAAAAGCAAGATGGGAAAAAAAATAAAGGAAAAAATGTAGCACCCCTCTCCCGAACCCTAGCATCGGGAATGGTGCACCCGCCGTATCTCACTAAGGAGAATACAAGGCTTCGAATTAACTTTCTACATGTCCGAAAATACGTAAAAAAAATTTTCTCGCGGAAACGAATTACCATAACATTAAATTACCCGAATAAAGAAATCATCAATAAAACACTAAATCCATAATGACAATAAAGTCACAGTGTCAACCTCTAACTGCTATCAGCCTAAACAGGGTAGTGTCTGATGAAACCCCAATAAAATAACGATAGATAGCCGCAAGGTCTCCTCATACCCTAGGTGCAACCGTCAGTATGCCCATACTACCGTGTCAGCCCCGTCCTCAGCAAAGATATAGTCGTACGCTTCCTCGTGCTCACCTGGTGGGGGAGGAGTAGGGGTGAGTGACGGAAAATCACCCAGTAGGCACTTGCCTCCAAGTAGTACAAGTCGAGCATCCAATAATGATATAACACATAGCACGTAAAACATGATATCACATAAACATATACAAGAATGCGGAAAAGTAAATCACTCCAGGTAAAGAATGCGCAACATCGTGATGCATGTCCTACTATGCATGTCACACGTAACAAAGTCATGTCACACAGAATGCCGATATTTCCGCCATGCAATGCATAATCCCGAGACCTACAGAGTGGCTGTGGGTCGTACCCACCCACGGTCATCATCCTGAGTGTACTTGGCCCTGCCACCGTACACCATCCTAAGCACCGGTGACCCGTACGTCACGACCCACCATCATGCAATGCACGTGCCATGAATGCAAACAACACAATCGTCTGAGGCCTCTGGCCCATACTTACCATCCTCCGGCACTCAAACCTAGGTTCAATCGTTATCTGAGTAATGAATTAATGTTGTTTGACGTTAACACTATTTTTACATGGCTTGTATACATTTATCGTGCATTTTCTATATTTTTTCTCATTTTTTCCTAATTTATTTCTATTTATTACCTAATTATCCAAATTAAATAAATTATCACAATTACTGAGATTTAGTAAAAATAATTTGTTTTCAGCATTTTATAATTTCTGGAATTTATTTATAATTTTCTGATATTTATTTATATTTTTATTATAATTATTTCTACTTTTATTTAATTAAATAACAATTATGAAATTTCCAGCTTTCAGAAATTAAAAGGATTTTACATAAATTGGGCTGGCCTCGTTCGCCAGTCCTGGTCCACTCGTCCTGTCGGCCCGGCCTGCCAGGGTCCGGCCTGCTGCATCCTTTTCCCTTTTTTTATTTTCGGAGGTTACTGAGCCGGCTGGCAGCTGGCCAGGTCCGCTAGCCGCCTCCCCCCCCCCTTTTTTTATATACTTCAGCAAATTGGGCCAAGCCTGGGCAAATGCAGCTGACCCGTTAAAGGGCTGGCCTATCCAGAGAGTCCGGGCTTCGGCCCTTTTAACTTAACCTTATTTTTTTTAAAATCCTGATCCCTGCGCACAGACGCCAGAGGCGCATCCAGACTCTGCACGCGCGTGACAGCCACGCGCAGCCTCTGCCGGCGGCACGTGCGGCGCACCGGTGGTCTCCGGCGATCGTTTTTTGACCCCGATCTACATTTTCGCCTATTTCCAGTCTATGAGAACATATTCTAAGGTCAAATCAAAGGCTACAAACCCTAAACATAACAACTATGGAATTTCCACCATTCAGAAATTAAAAGGATTTTACAGAAATTGGACTGGCCTCGTTCGCCAGCCCTGGTCCACTCGTCATGTCGGCCCGGCCTGCCAGGGTCCGGCCTGCTGCATCCTTTTCCCTATTTTTTATTTTTGGAGGTTATTGGACCGGCTGGCACCTGGCCCGGTCCGTTGGCCATTCGGCCTGGTCCGCTAGCCGCCGCCCCTTTTTTTTTAATACTTCAGCAAATTAGGCCAAGCCTGGGCACATGCAGCCGGCCCGTTAAAGGGCTGGCCTGTCTAGAGAGTCCGGGCTTCGGCCCTTTTAACTTAACCTTATTATTTTTTTAAAAAAAATCCTGATGCCTGCGCACAGACGCTAGAGGCGCGTCCAGACTCTATGTGCGCGTGGCGGCCACGCGCGGCCGCTTCTGGCGGCGCGTGCGGCGCACCGGCGGTCTCCGGCGATCGTTTTTCGACCCCGATCTACATTTTCGCCTATCTCCAGTCTATTGGAACCTATTATAAGGTCAAATCAAAGGCTACAGACCCTAAACATACTGAAGTTGTGATATTTTGATTATCAAATTTTTTTGCCGAAAATCAAATCAAAGTCACGCAATACAGTTCAGGCATTCCACAGACTCCAAATTTCATGCTTTTCACAGATTGAACAACATACTATCAAATTAAACAATTAAAACATCAAAAACACATAGAATACCACCAAAGCATGCTTGAATTTGTACCATTTGGAAGGGGAAAAGGGAACCTACCTTGACTGTAGACTATTTACGGAAGTATACGGACTAGCGCGTAGTTTGAGATACTCGGCTTCTTCTTTTCCTTCTCTTCTCTTCCTCTCTTTCTCTTTTCTTCCTTCCCCTTTCACTGTCGCTGTGCTCCCCCTGCGCTCCCCTTTTTCCTTTTCCTTTTTTTTTGATTTATCTTTTTTTTTCCATTCTCATCTGAAACGCCCCCCCACCCCTTTAAACCTTTGGAATTAGCGATAATTTGGGGGGACGTTACTCCCCCCCCAACGCACGTTCTTTTCCTATTTTTTTATTTTTTGATTTTTTTTAAAGAAACATTTATCCAATCGACACCCCTTTTTTTGTTTACATATTTTTATATTTATTATTCATTTTTTTATTATCATTATTATTATTATTTTTTTCTCCAATTACTTATCCTATATCGCTATTTTATATTCAAATACAAATATATATCTATATGTATGATTACGAAATTACTTGCACGTAACAATAAATTTAATTACGAAATGTCGTTACACCGAACGGCTACGTTAGCTTCAAATTAAAGCGTAACAGCTAGTTCAAAGTTCTCGGGTGTAACATCCTACCCACCTTACAAAAAGTTTCATCCTCGAAACTTGTCGTACCTTATACGAAGAGGTAGGGGTACCGCTCCCGCACCTGATTTTCCAGCTCCTACGTCGCTTCATTTCCTTATGATTTCTCCATGCACCTTGACATACGGAATGATTTTCCTTCTCAGCTCTTGGTCTATGTGGCTATGATCCGAACAGGAGTCTCCTCGTATGACGTATACTGTCAGATCTTCAAGGGCTGTGCGTCCAGTAGTGACTCAGATCCGGAACATACCTTCGCTGCTGAGAGACATGGAATACATTGTGTACTTGAGGTAGTGTCGAAGGTAACGCCAAGCGGTAAGCTTATGAACCAATCCCTTCAAGCACCTCGTATGGGCTAATCTACGAGGCCCTAGCTTACCCTTCAGACCAAAATGTGTAACTCCCTTTGTAGGCGATACCTTCACGTGAACCTCCTCTCTGACAGTAAAACCTAGGGGTTGCCTCTTCGAATCCGTCCAACTGTTGCTTCTGTCTTGAGCAACCTTGAGCCTATCACGGATCAACTTCACTTTTTCTTTGGTCTGCTCAATCAACCCTGGTCCGGTACTAGCATGCTCACCTGCTTCATCCCAATAGACATGGGACCTACTCTCGCACCCATAGAGCGCCTCAAATGGTATCATGCCGATAATGTTATAATAGATGTTGTCGTAGGCATACTTGATCAACTTGATCATACCATCCTAGTTTCCTTTGAAGTCAAGTGCGCAGACCCTCAACATGTCCTTGAGAGCCTGAATCGTCATCTCCGAGTGCCCATCGGGTTGGAGATGAAATGCAGTGCTCGAACGTAGCTCTGCCCATTATTTAAACGTACACATGGTTAATGTGTGTTGTCATTTTAATGATTAAGTTGTAGAACATGTTTGGTATAGACATATTGTATGTTGTGTGTCCTTATTTAACGCATGCATAACTTAGGTATCATACGTAGCTCGTGAATTCACCACCGTTACCTGCAGTTTGTCACATGTATCATGTTTATATTGTTTGTTATTTGAGTTTTAAGCGATATGCACACTATGCGTGCTCATTTAGTCTTTGTTTTTCGTGATCTTTATATTGTACTTATGTTTGTGGTTAATAAGTTTTTTTTGTTGTCGGTACTCCATATTTTTCGTATTAGCTTGTCTTATTGCTGTATAAATGTCTTTATACATATATCATTCTGAAGAAGGAAATGCATAATTGCATAGTCTTACTGTAATGTAGATATATAAAGAATTTATTTGGGTGTTCATGTACGATAATTTTTTTATATTAAATTATCTACATTTAAATCCATTACTATGTTGTCATGAAATACCACATCGTACCTAACTCGTAATTAGCAGGTTTTACTTCAATTGTGAATTATTAATAATTTGTTTTAAAAATCGATAAGTGTAGGTCTATTTCGTATACATGTCCTATATGAAATGTATTTGTGCTATTGTATTGGGTTGTTCGTTGTCGTTATATAATGTGATATTTATTATTGTTTAGTTGAATTAGTTATGTTGCGGTGTCATTGAAATGGTTGTGCGTATACTTGTGCATATTTACTCAACATCGTGCAGTTATTATCATTATTTTTTTTTGCTTCGTGTATCTATTTGTAGGTTTGCTACTTCTATGTCAGTATCATTATATTCTATATATATTGTGAGCTTTACCTATTACTTCGTATTTTCATTTTGGTCGCTTTGTAAGCATAGGTATAGGTGTTTATAAACATCTATTAATTGTCTTTCGCACTTATGGTGTTTGTGTTTTGTATGTTGATAACATTGTATGGTTTTATAAATTGGTTGGTTCATTACAGTTCATAAAGTCATACTGTCGTAAGGGTGCCCATACTTTTAGTAGTTAGTATCTTGTGCATATTATTTATTTATTACCTTTTTTTAAGCATGTTACAACATTGGTTAATTTTCTTCTCTCCCTTTTTTTAATATACATATGATGTTTAATAATAATAATATTTAATATATATATATATATATATATATATATATATATATATATTGCACTTTTGTGATGTTTATTGTCCATGTTGTACATGACTTAGTAAATTTTATGGAGTGGTGGGCAAACCATTAATTTTGCAGCAGTGGCTGCAATTTGGCTGTTAACCACTAACGTTATTTGGTTTATATGATATGATGGGTTATGTATTTGTTTGTATCGTGCATGAGTATGGTGTGCATTAGGTTGTGTTTGTGCGCCTGATTTTCCTGTGGTAAATATATATATACATATATATATATATAATTTGTTGAATTATGCTACTGTATCTCCATATTTCATTGTGTTATGTGATAGTTTTTTTGTGCTCGGCGAAGCTTTGTTGATATCAACTGCCCACTCGATATTAGCATTCTTATGCTTCCGTCTACTCAGAGGCACCAGTTTCGACGAAAATCTTAAGTGAATTCCATGTAGCAGCAGGCCAAACCAAGAAAACTCCTTAGTTCAGACACCTTGGTCGGTCAGTACTGCTTAGCGATACCCTTAATCTTCTTTGGATCCACTGCAGTTCACTCTTCTGAGCTTACGTGACTTATGGGAGCCACGCTTCCGCTGCGCAACTCTGATCATTTATCTCTAACTAACGTTCTCTATACTGATGATGAGTCATTTATACCTGGTCGCCGGCGGTTGAATTCTATTATGGCATCGTCAGCCTTATCGATGTCCGCGTCAGTCATCACGTGGATATGGACACTGATCCTTACTTCCTTTTATGTTGTTCTTGTTTTTGTTGTGATGGTGGTGCCGGCCTCTGCTCAGTGCCCATACTCGTAAAACGTCCTTGTTGATTGCACTCATGCTTGCATAATCCTCCCACACTAACCTAAACATGGCATCAACAATGAGCACATGGTGGCCGCAGTGGCCATGCACTCCTCTACGACTGTAATTTCAACGCGAGCGGTCTTGTATTTATTAGCGGCCATGTCGCGTATTTATGTCTCCTCGGTGAAGGGTCCTTCTAAACATTAGATTTCGGAAGTCCTGCATTTCTATGTAGTAGAACCTCAGATCTGGTGGTTCAACTGCTACTGCCGCTATTGCGCCAAAATAGTGGCCACGGTGTCAGCCAATACCGAGAGAATGGACCTCTGGTTCCGGTGGTCATTACCACAACCACCGTTGCTTCCCTTGCCTGATTATTCACGACACAACCGTATTTTTCTGGGTCTCGAGCGAATCTTGTCGAGAATTCAGACGGGAGTGATTGATGGGTTTGAGCCTTTATAAAGCTCATGCGGAGGTTTGGGGGTTCAACAATAATTAAATAGAGAAAGCTCACCAACGGCACACACCTCCCATAACCCGATCATAACTTAGGTCTACTTCATTTATTAGGGGTATGTTTGTTATTTCTAAGAGAATATCGTAGCTTATGTCTAGGTGACCTAGTTAATCCTGTGTTCCCGAGGCGGATCTGAAGCCTCGGCTCTCATACCACCTGTAGCGTCCCGCTCCCGAACCCTAGCATCGGGAATGGTGCACCCGCCGTATCTCACTAAGGAGAATACAAGGCGTCGAATCAACTTTCTACATGTCCAAAAATATGTAGAAATTTTTTTCTCGCGGAAACAAATTACCATAACATTAAATTACCCGAATAAAGAAATCATCAATAAAACACTAAATCCATAATGACAATAAAGTCACTGTGTCAACCTCTAACTGCTATCAGCCTAAACAGGGTAGTGTCTGATGAAACCTCAATAAAATAACGACAGGCAGCCGCAAGGTCTCCTCGTACCCTAGGTGCGACCGTCAGTATGCCCATACTACCGTGTCAGCCCTGTCCTCAGCAAAGATATAGTCGTACGCTTCCTCGTGCTCACCTGGTGGGGGGAGTAGGGGTGAGTGACGGGAAATCACCCAATAGGCACCTGCCTCCAAATAGTACAAGTCGAGCATCCAATAATGATATAACACATAGCACGTAAAACATGATATCACATAAACATATACAAGAATGCGGAAAAGTAAATCACTCCAGGTAAAGAATGCACAACATCGTGATGCATGTCCTACTATGCATGTCACACGCAACAAAGTCATGTCACACAGAATGCCGATATCTCTGCCATGCAATGCATGATCCCGGGACCTACTGAGTGGCTGTGGGTGGTACCCACCCACAGTCACCATCCTGAGTGTACTTGGCCCCGCCACCATACACCATCCTGAGCGCCCGTGACCTGTACGTCACGATCTACCATCATGCAATGCACGTGCCATGAATGCAAACAACACAATCGCCTGAGACCTCTGGCCCATCCTTACCATCCTCCGGCACTCAAACCTAGGTTCATTCGTTATCTCATTAATGACTTAATGTTGTTTGACATTTAAACTATTTTTCCATGGCTTGTATACATTTATCGTGCATTTTCTATATTTTTTCTCATTTTTCCCTAATTTATTTCTATTTATTACTTAATTATCCAAATTAAATAAATTATCACAATTACTGAGATTTAGTAAAAATAATTTAATTTCAGCATTTTATAATTTCTAGAATTTATTTATAATTTTTTGATATTTATTTATATTTTTATTGTAATTATTTCTACTTTTATTTAATTAAATAACAATTATGAAATTTCCAGCATTCAGAAATTAAAAGGATTTTACAGATGGTCCACTCGTCCTGTCGGCCCGGCCCGCCAGGGTCCGGCCTGCTGCATCCTTTTCCCTTTTTTTATTTTTGGAGGTTATTGGGCCGGCTGGCAGCTGGCCCGGTCCGTTGGCCATTCGGCCCCGCTAGCCGCCCCCCCTTTTTTTTAATACTTCAGCAAATTGGGCCAAGCCTAGGCACATGCAGCCGGCCCGTTAAAGGGCTGGCCTGTCCAGAGAGTCCGGGCTTCGGCCCTTTTAACTTAACCTTATTATTTTTTTTAAAAATCCTGATCCCTGCGCACAGACGCCAGAGGCGCGTCCAGACTCTGCGCGCGCGTGGAGGCCACGTGCGCCCGCTTCCGGCGGCGCGTGCGGCGCACCGGTATTCTCCGGCGACTATTTTTCGATCCCGATCTATATTTTCGCCTATTTCCAGTCTATTGGAACCTATTCTAAGGTCAAATCAAAGGCTACAGACCCTAAATATACTGAAGTTGTGATATTTTGATTATCAAATGTTTTTCGCTAAAATCAAATCAAAGTCACGCAATACAGTTCAGGCATTCCACAGACTCCAAATTTCATGCTTTTCACAGACTGAACAACATACTATCAAATTAAACAATTAAAACATCAAAAACACATAGAATACCACCAAATCATGCTTGAATTTGTACCATTTAGAGGGGAAAAGGGAACCTACCTTGACTGTAGGCTATTTACAGAAGTATACGGACTAGCGTGTAGTTTGAGACACCCGGCTTCTTCTTTTCTTTCTCTTCTCTTCCTCTCTTTCTCTTTTCTTCCTTCCCCTTTCACTTTCGTTGTGCTCCCCCTGCGCTCCCCTTTTCCTTTTCCCTTTTTTTTTGATTTATCTTTTTTTTTCCATTCTCATCTGAACCCCCCCCCCCCACCCCTTTTAACCTTTGGAATTAGCGATAATCTGGGGGGACGTTACTCCCCCACCAACGCACGTTCTTTTCCTCTTTTTTTATTTTTTTTATATTTTTTTAAAAAAACATTTATGCAAACGACACCCCTTTTTTTGTTTACATTTTTTTATATTTATTATTCATTTTTTATTATCATTATTATTATTAATATTATTATTATTATTTATTTGTCCAATTACTTATCCTATATCGCTATTTTATATTCAAATACAAATATATATCTATATGTATAATTACGAAATTACTTGCACGTAACAATAAATTTAATTACGAAATGTCGTTACACCGATTGGCTACGTTAGCTTCAAATTAAAACGTAACAGCTAGTTCAAAAATTCTCGGGTGTAACAAAAAAGCTTCATTCATGAGTCCAAACTCCTGAAATTAGGAATTGTTTTGAAAGCTTCATTCATGAGCTATCGTACTAAATTAACTTATTGTTTCAATATTTAGATTATTAATTTGATGGTTCATTCAATCCGTCCTAACGGGTAGAAGAATAGCTGAAGGCAATTTCCACTGCTGCCACCGCTGGATTTTTTCAGGTGTAGGTGGATTAACAGCTCCTTCTTAAATCCATTCATCTAAAAGATTAACTTCACGCCATTTTGTTGATCTAGATATGATAGCATTAGATCTGTTTGTAATACTGTAGTTTCTCTTTTTTTCCCAAGTAATTTTACAGATGTATGAAGAAAAAGCTTCATACATATTGCACGTATAACTTCAAGAAACGCAACAAAGTCATGTCACACAAAACATATTATCATTTAATATGCCATATATCTTCCCAACGTCAAAAGCATAAACTTATCACTGAAAGCATTTATCTGAAACAAAGAATAAAAGATTGATTACAAAGCTTATTTTTTGAAGCCTGCATAATAGCTATAGCCTTCCAATATACTGCTTTTTTCCATCTTCGTGGCTCTACTCCAACTCTGCAAAAAAAAAAAAAATGTTTTTCCTCTTCTGCTTAATATTGTGCAACATTACAACAATAACAACAATCATATTCAGTATATCCCAACAACAGTAAAAGCTATTGTTAAAGTCTGGAAAGGGTGAGAGACAGACAAACAATACCTCTATGAAACGAATAGAGAGTTTGCTTTCAGTAAAACTCCCGACTCTAATATTATGCACCATTAATAAACGACATAATCCACCACAAAACCTCTCTCTCATCATTTTCAATGAAAAGTTTGCATTTTAACTTATGTTTCATATAAATTAAAAAAAATTGAATCGCAATCTATCAAAATTTTGAGCCTGCTTCTCGATCGAAATATAGTTAATCCAAATTGATCTTACACACATAAACCAAAACTTCAATATCAATCCATTCCTTTTTTTTTTCCTTCTCTTAAAACAGGATGGATAATACAAAATTAAATTCCTAATGAGAACTGCCAAGAGAAGATCTAAAAAAAATCAAACGACAATCTATTGCTGAATGGGAAAACACTCACACAGAGTCCTTTGATCTCTTGGAGGTAGTCACTCCATGAAAACCACACGACTTTAATCATACACAATCAAGACAAAAAGTTCTTACACGTCAAAAAGTTGTTTGCTTAGTTCGTTTAGCTAACCGAACTTTAAAATTTGTTCGAGTTCAGCTCAATAACCCTTTAATTGTTTAAACGAGCCGAACAATTCACGAATACTTCGGCTTGTTTTAGTAAACGAACCCAAACGGCTGTTTGAATTTAACTCGTTTACCGACCATTAACAAACGAACACGAAATAAACTCGAACGGTTCACGAAATGTTCGGTTCGTTGAACAGAAAAGAAAAAAAAGGAGAGTGATTAAAACCTGAGATGAGACCAAAACAAAAAGTGCAATCATCTTCATCAATAAGCTTAAGTTAAATCCTTTAGCGAAGGCGTTGCTTACCAGCACAACAACTGCAGAAGCTGGCACAACCACACTCCTGTCGGCCTCCAGTACACTGTTCGCTGCACCACCCGCAATTATCGCAGCAAAATTCAACATCGCTTGGTGAACTTATCTTCTCCGACCAAACAGATTGTTTTTCGGGAACGCCGAAGTGCTCGGCCGATGAAAGATCCACCAGGTACAACCCAAATGTCACTGAAACAACTGCTAGCATTACCATACCCCATTTCGTCATTGCCATTGGTTCTTTTCTTGTGCTAAGTTTCACTGATCTCCTAACTATTTATAGATTTAAACCTTTTCATTGAAGTAGACAATCATGTTGACAATTTCAAAAGGATATTATATTTTCTGTCGCTTTTCCTGTCAAACGTTGTTCCTTTTTGCTTTGTCCCTTTTTAAATCTTTCCATTGAAGTATCCAATCATCTTGACAATTTCAAATTGGTGTATGGGGATGGAGATATTATATTTTCTCTCTTTCATATATATATACACACACATATATAAAGACGGGCGGTACCGTCCAGAATTTCATTAATAATAATCTCTCACTTGTGTCAGAGGAATACCATAGTTACATATGGCGTGGAAGACTCTTCCACAATAAAGCATGAAATAATTACAGGAATCGACACCAAATTATTGTTGTTAAAAAACAAAAGACAATGCAAAGCCCTATACTATACTTATAATTGCAGAAAACGAATTTTATATAACTAATCCCATTGACTACAATCTGCAACTCCATCCTCCAAGTGTCCAGTAGAACGCCACTCGCCAGCCGTTTGTGTCACACAAAGGAAATGGTCAATAGAGCATAAGTAAGATATGACAAAAAGAATTAAGAAATAGGCCATGTACATACCGACGTTACCCACATACAACAGTAACAATATCCAGCCATAGATCGTAGCCACCATTGTAGATGAAAGACGCATTATCCCAGAAACATTCGGTAATATTCCGCAGCAAGATCAGAGAAGAAAACATAGTTATCCATTGTTTGACCATCGATTGCCACCCATATATGCCACACAAAAGCCATGGTTAAAAGAGAATAAAATAGAATCTGAAAAATCTAAAAAATGTAGGCCGTGAACATACCGACGTTGCCTGTATTCAGACAGAAGACATGCAACTGTAATAATATACCGCCATAGGTGCACAAATTCCAATATGGGAGGAGCAAAAGATCACAAGATAAATTACTGATGAACGCAGGCAATGTAGAAAGAAAGATAACATACCAACGTTTCCTGCACTCTTCAACGGTGCAGGCAAACGCTAGATGATTAAGCCAGCCCATTGGGAGACGTAGAACCTCACAATCGAAGATTAGGAATAGTAACATCCAACTCAAGTTCTCCACGAACTTCGCATGGCAGTGCAGACAAAGATGTGTAGAGTGATACACCTGTCGAAGAATAACCATGTTGTGACAATGTGTGGGCCGCATTATTTGCTTCGCGAGGACAATATTGTAGCAACAAATCATTGATACACAAAAAGGATGTAGCACGTTGAAGGTCCCTATGTAAAGAGCCGGTATATTGATCCGGTTAGGCCAGATATCGAAGCAGTAGCCTACAGTCCGTCTCAAGTATGATACGATCATACTCCCTAGCATAATATAGTAAGGCATATGTCAAAGCTATCAATTCTACCCACAAAAGGGGTCACAGCAAGTAAGGCGAAACAGATTGCCGAAATAAATCTCCCTTGCGCATCCCACGAAATAGCTCCGGTTGCAGCCTTAAAGCGTCCTGCTGCAGCATCCATATTCAACTTAAACCTACCCGTTGGTGGAAGCTCCCACCGTATCAGCCGAAGCCGCCGCCTCTGCAATAGTGGAGAGAAATGTCGATATATTAGATGGGGTATTGACTGCGAGAATTCGGCCTTCAGTCGTAGCACATCAAGTGTATATGTTTGAACGAATCCTCTCAAACAAGCGTCTACATAAAAAAATTCATTGCCAAATCTAATGGATGTATATTCCTTCCAAACAGCCCAGATAACCATTGAAGGAACAATAACTTGTAATTGACCCCGCATATATAAGGCCGAAGAAGGTCACTACCAATGAAACAAATGTGCATAAATAGTCGATTGTCTGTGCATGGGTCCAGGAAATATTACAGACGTCTCCTGCCAAAGGGATCTTATAGGCGGACAGTTGAGAAACATATGATACTATTGTTGGGAAATTGTAGCAAACAAGCAAGAAAGATGATCAAACAAAGCCGAGACGAGTCTCAAGATGACTCTGTCCTTAAAGCAATTTAGTCTCTACCAACGAGCAAGGTAGACAACAAGACTAATGCTTCCCAAGATATAACGGCTGTCTTCTTTTCCTTTGCTCTAGGAGAAGAAGAATGAACTTGATTTAGAAGAGAAAGATAAAGGAGAAAGATAGAAGAAGAATGCTGAAATTCTATAGATTTTTCCAAAAATGTTGTATATGTTGAAGATAGCAAGATCTCATATATATAGACCTTGGATTGTGTTAAAAACCATGTTTGAAAGTCATTTCAGCAGTTTTTCTATCAGTTATGGCAGTTGTTTACCGTTCATAGGTGGAGGGAGATGATCCTTGGATCAAAAGTTGCAACCCAAAATGAAAGGTTCTGTCCGCTGGCACGTCGATCTCTCACGTCGATCGATCGACGTACGTCGATCTCTCACGTCGATCTCTCGTTGAGAGATCGACGTGCCTCAGATCCACGTCGAACCCTGACGTCGATCGATCGACGTACGTCGATCTCTCACGTTGATCGATCGACGTACGTCGATCTCTCACGTCGAACCCTCATTGAGAGATCGACGTCCTCAGATCAACGTAGATCTCTCACGTCAGTCTCTCAATGAGAGATTGACGTCCTCAGATCAACATAGAACCCTCATTTCAATCTCCCAAACAACCTCATATACATTCTATATAAGTTTGGAGCACACGGAAAGGTACTTTAACGTACTTTTTCCAACAATCCCCCACATGATCCAAACTTATATAAAGACAACTTCCGAACGTTAAACAACTAACCTCTCCATTATCAATCGAAGATAATGACACATAACGGATACGATGACTTGTGGTCTTGAATCGCCGGTAGTACAACTTGAGTTATATAAACGGAAGTAAGATGAACTTCGTCTTGAATCTTACTCCACTATTGTTTATATGAACAACAAGAAGACATATCATTATCTACTTCTCCAAGTTCGCGGTTTTGGTGCGATATCGGCCATGCACCTATCTCAGGATTCATAAGCTCTCTAGAGAGTTTTCCAGGCTCTCACAGGAAGCGGCACCACTTCCAAGCTTACATAGGTGAAATTCATCAAGTGTGCACTGTTCACACCACCAAACATTATGGCTATGAATTTTTCATTAAGAGATTCTTAAAATCTCACCCTCAAGTCATTACAGTGAGCACTATCAACAACAACACCATAGGGAGAGACACTTAGATAGTGCAACATAGAATTCTTTCATGACTTGTTCTTACCACATTGAACCCCGTTCGTATGATCTCTACTAATAGTGGGTTGGGTTTCCATCATGAAGAATTCTCTACAGATGGAATAAGTCCCATCCCCCTCGATGTTTCGTAGACTAACTTCTTGTTTAGTCCTTTAGTTAAGGGGTCTGCAAGGTTAAACTTGGTTCTTACAAACTCCAAGTTAACCACCCCAGAACTAATCAAATCACGCACAATGTTGTGCCTTAAACGGATGTGCCGGCTCTTCCCATTGTATATCTTGTTCCTTGCACGTGCAATCGCAGCCTGAGAATCACAATGAATAGATACAGAAGGCATAGGTTTAGACCATAAAGGAATATCAACAAGTAAATTCCTTAACCACTCGGCTTCTGTACTAGCAAGTTCTAAGGCAATAAATTCAGACTCCATTGTAGATTTTGCACTACAAGTTTGTTTACATGATTTCCAACAAATAGCTCCACCACCCAATGTGAAAACATATCCACTTGTGGAGTTTATTTTATCATTATCAGTCACCCAATTAGCATCACAATAGCCTTCTAAAACAGCAGGTGATCCTGTAAACATGAGTCTTAAATTCATTGTCCCTCTAAGATACTTTAATAAACGTCTTAACGCACACCAATGACTCTCATTTGGGTTATGAGTGTATCGTGCAAGCCTATTCACAGAATATGCAATGTCAGGCCTAGTGCAATTCATCAAATACATTACACTACCAATTATCCTAGCATATTCACATTGAGACACACTATCACATTTGTTTTTGGTTAAAGTAACATGCGAGTCATAAGGCGTACTTACAGGCTTTACATCGTAGTGATTAAACTTTCTCAACATTTTCTCCACATAATGTTCTTGAGAAAGTAAATAACCCCCACATTTCTCTATTAACTTAAGACCAAGAATTAAGTCCGCCTTCCCCATGTCTTTCATATCAAACAAAGTAGACAGCAATGATTTTGTATCATTAACAACATTTATGTTGGTTTCAAATATCAACATATCATCAACATAAAGGCAAATAATGACACCATCACAATCATTAAACTTACTATACACACAACGGTCACTTTCATTTACTATATAACCATTAGACACTAATGCGTTATCAAACTTCTCGTGCCATTGTTTAGGTGCTTGCTTAAGACCATACAAAGACTTCTTAAGCCTACACACTTTGTGCTCCTGACCTTTGACTATCATACCCTCCGGTTGCTTCATATAGATCTCTTCTTCTAAGTCTCCATTTAAGAAAGCTCTTTTCACATCCATTTGGTGAATAACAAGCTTGTGAATGGAGGCAAGCGCTACTAGGACTCTAATCGTAGTGATCCTAGCAACCGGTGAGTAAGTGTCAAAGAAGTCAATTCCTTCTTGTTGTGTGAACCCTTTTGCGACAAGCCTAGCCTTAAACTTATCAATTGTTCCATCCGCCTTTAGTTTCTTCCTAAAGACCCACTTACAACTGATAGGTTTACACCCTCTAGGCAAGTCCACTAACTCCCAAGTATTATTACTTAGTATAGATTCAAGTTCACTATCTATGGCTTCCTTCCAAAACTTAGAATCTATCGATCTAACCGCTTCTCCGTAAGTTTTGGGATCATCCTCTAAAATGAAGGCTGTTATGAAGTCACTTCCAAATGACTTCTCAGTTCTTTGTCTCTTACTCCTCCTAGGTTCATCAACTTCTTGATTAACTATGGATTTACTCGACTCACCTGTCTCAAATTTAGACACATCAATAGATTGTTTGTTCATAGGAAATATATGCTCAAAAAATTCAGCATCTTTAGACTCCAAAATAGAACTATTGTCTAAAGTCATGAATCTATATGCTGCACTATTTTGAGCATATCCAATGAACACACAATCTCTTGTCTTAGACCCGATCTTACTTTTCTTAAAATCAGGAATCCCAACTTTGGCTAGACACCCCCACACTTTCAAGTAACTTAAGTTGGGAGCATAGCCTTTCCACAACTCATAAGGAGTTTTATCTAACTTCTTATGAGGTAATCTGTTTAAAATATGACAAGCTGTCAAAATTGCCTCCCCCCACAAATTGTCCGGCAATCCTGAACTAACCAACATGGCATTCATCATATTTTTCAACATTCTATTTTTCCTTTCGGCTACTCCATTTGACTGAGGTGTGTACGGGGGTGTGACTTCATGAATAATGCCATTCTCTTCACAAAACTTTTGTAAAGAGTCTGTGCTATATTCACCACCTCTGTCTGTTCTAAGCCTTTTGATTTTTAAGTCTAGTTGATTCTCAACCTCGTTCTTATAACTTATGAACTTAGACTCGGCCTCATCCTTATGACTTAACAAATACACTTTTGTGTATCTAGAGTAATCGTCGATAAAAGTAACATAATACCTTTTACCACCTTTACTCATGTGATTCTTGAAATCACCTAAGTCACTATGGATTAGACCAAGTTTTTGTGAAACTCTATCAAATTTCTTAAAAGGTTTCTTATGATGTTTCGCTTCAACACAATGTTCACATTTGTTGAAGTTATCATCATCATAAGATATCACATTCATATTCTTAAGTTTCTTTAATGCTCCTATATTTGCATGTCCTAATCTAGCATGCCACATATCAAGAGACTCAGCAAAATAAACAGAACTAGATGCATTTTTATAATCACAACAAACAGCATCAAGAACAAGCAGACCTCCATTACAAAAACCTTTACCGATAAACTCCCCGTTCATAGACAAGACAAGTTTATCAGACTCTAAAACAAGTTTAATATTAGCCTTGTTCAGTAGCACTCTGGAGATCAAGTTCCTACGCATGGCAGGAACATGCAACACATTGCTTAACTCCAGTTTCTTCCCAGATGTCAACTTGAGAAGCACTTTACCCTTTCCGAGGACTTGGGTACTATGTGCATCTCCCAAGAAGACTAGTTCGACATTGCCTATTTCTTTGTATTCAGAAAATAGGTCTTTACTGGTAGCAATGTGTCTGGTAGCACCCGTGTCTACCACCCATTCCGTAGTGCCACTAACAAGGTTTACCTCTGTTAAGACGACTGCTGCTCCATTGTTGTTGTTGTTGTGGAATCTGGGCTTCTTTGCTGCATGCTCCAAGAAGAACATCACTTTTGCTGCCCATCTCTTGTAAAATCTGCCGTCAAACGGCTCCATCTTAGACATATCCGGCAAAGCTTGCTTGGATGCCATTGTAAATTGCTTTAAGATTGTTGGGAAATTGTAGCAAACAAGCAAGAAAGATGATCAAACAAAGCCGAGACGAGTCTCAAGATGACTCTGTCCTTAAAGCAATTTAGTCTCTACCAACGAGCAAGGTAGACAACAAGACTAATGCTTCCCAAGATATAACGGCTGTCTTCTTTTCCTTTGCTCTAGGAGAAGAAGAATGAACTTGATTTAGAAGAGAAAGATAAAGGAGAAAGATAGAAGAAGAATGCTGAAATTCTATAGATTTTTCCAAAAATGTTGTATATGTTGAAGATAGCAAGATCTCATATATATAGACCTTGGATTGTGTTAAAAACCATGTTTGAAAGTCATTTCAGCAGTTTTTCTATCAGTTATGGCAGTTGTTTACCGTTCATAGGTGGAGGGAGATGATCCTTGGATCAAAAGTTGCAACCCAAAATGAAAGGTTCTGTCCGCTGGCACGTCGATCTCTCACGTCGATCGATCGACGTACGTCGATCTCTCACGTCGATCTCTCGTTGAGAGATCGACGTGCCTCAGATCCACGTCGAACCCTGACGTCGATCGATCGACGTACGTCGATCTCTCACGTCGAACCCTCATTGAGAGATCGACGTCCTCAGATCAACGTAGATCTCTCACGTCAGTCTCTCAATGAGAGATTGACGTCCTCAGATCAACATAGAACCCTCATTTCAATCTCCCAAACAACCTCATATACATTCTATATAAGTTTGGAGCACACGGAAAGGTACTTTAACGTACTTTTTCCAACAACTGTGAATCAGAGTATATCCTGGTGAAAGCACAATGGGACGAAAACACCAAAAGCCAAGAGCGTAGATTATCCACCACCGGAAGCGATTGTGTCCATAGTTTCCAAAGAAATATCCTGCAGCTTGGAGGTGAACCCGGCCACCAAACATAGCGGTACCATGGAAGCGAAGATGATGTCGTGGTGAGCAAGACATAGACAGATTTTATCGTAAATTGCTCTGAAGAATCTACTGTCCAATTAATGCCATCTGGGCTGCGTTCAACATGCAGTGACATATAATCATGAATGCTGCAGATACGCTTCCAAATCACTGAATCATAAATATGTGCATATACCTCACTTCGTTTGGCCATACTTTGCCCGACTATAAACTGCCCATAGAGATTTTGATTGATTATATTTCCACCAAAGTAGCCAGTCATAAGCCTGTTGCACTGTCGATAGATTACGAATGTCTAATCCCTCTGCCTCTATTGGCTGACAGATGTGTTCCCAAGAAGTCCAATGGTGTCAACCATTCCACAAAAATTTTGACATCTTTCTATGTAATGAATTTATAACACTCTTCGGGAGACATGAGCTAGCTATGATATGAGAGGGCATAGAACACAAAACGTGTCGAATAAGGATAAGGCGTCCAACCATAGAAACTAGTAGGACTGAGGTCCCAGACTGCTTGTCTAACCTCCTGTAAAGTTGAAACGGCGATAAGTTGGGTATTATCCTCCGGCAGAAGTAACTGCGGAATATACTGCAGAATAGAGTCATGCTGAGAAGAAGTGCCTGCTGCAAATAAATTCTGATGATACCGTATCGCCTCCTCTGCAATGTCAGTTGAATCTGTACATTCCACTTCATCCTCTCGAATAATACGGCAGATACTCTGACGATGGTGATGATCTTTTACGGTCTAATGATAAAATTTAGTGTTAGCAACACCTTCTTTTAACCATTTAACATTGGCCTTCTGCTTTCAAAAAAGTAGGGCTTGGTTTTGTGCACTGTGTAATAATGCCATACTGCGGGAGTACTCGGTCCGTATAGCCTCTGAAGACGATGCATCGAAATTCCGCTCACATCGCGTCGCCTCAGTCTCCGCTGCAATTACCGCATCAAATATGTTACCGAATACATCCTTATTCCATCTCCTAAGATGATTCTTAAGTTGGCGAAGTTTATCATACAGCCCCCACATTCCTCCCACTATCGAAAAAGAATTCCAACAATGATGCACAAAACTGTCAAAGTCAGGATGTATGGTCCAGACATCCAAATACCTGAATGACGCAACTATTGTCGAAACCTCATAGATACATTCAAGATAGAGAGGCAAGTGATCCAAGGTGGTACGATTCAGGTGTTGATGTTGAATCGAAGATAATAAATCCAAGAAATATTGTAAACAGACAAAACGATCCAATCTGTGCTAAACTCTCCCCAATCTACGACCATCACACCAAGAAAATGGAGAACCCTCATAAGTAATCGACTGTAGTGAGCAATTAGAGACACAATCGTTGAAGTCATATAAAGATCGGATGGAAGGTGTAGACCGACCCTTATGTTCATCAAGCGACAAAAATGTATTGAAATATCCTCCAACGAGCCAAGGATAATCCTACAAAGACGACAAGCCACCACCGAATATAGACCATAAACAAAAGTACACCAAATTTTATCCGCAGTGGGCAGCCATTGAAAGTGAAAGGAGCGATTCTGGACGCATCTACGCTCATCCTGCAGCTGAAATATAAAATCTTTCCAAGATACCCAAATATGACCATCACATACCGAAAGAGCACGAGAGAAGCCAAATTTAAGACGATGTGGCACCAAGGAAGTCTGACGCACCTTGGGCTCAATAACAACAAGAATGTGATAATGATAACGACGAAGCAAAGATAAAATACGATCAGCAGAAGTGCGAATACCTCTAACGTTCCACAATATAATCTTCATTGGGATAATATATCAAAAGAGTTAGAGAGATAGGATGCCTTTGAGCAACTAAACTGCGGAGAATTAGGTGGGGTTGCTTATGCTGTCGTCGCAATAATTTTGGTGGAATCCGAAAGCTATTTCCGTCTGTATGTTCAGGCGAAACTTCCTGTTGTGCATGGTCAAGGTAGCAGCATGTACTTGTTCATGTATGTAATTATAAATTAGGTCATCAGAAGTCTCTACTGCTAACTTACTTTGGCGATGAGATAATTCCACTTCACCATTAGAAAAAGTTGAAATAAAGTTGAGTCATCTGTTGGACATAGATCGATCACATCGATTGATCGATGTATACATCGACCATCAATGTGGTATGGATGTAAAGTTGGAGCTCTATGTCCAACATAGATTGATCACATGGATCGATCGATGTGAGATCGATTAATACATCGATCAATCAATGTAGTCAGGATGAAAAGTTGGAGCTATCTGTCCAACATCGGTCGATGACATCGATCATTGATGTTCCAAAAGTCAGGACTTTTCACTTTGAATTATATCTTTTGATCCAAGAATCATCTCCCTTCATACATGAACGTTATGCAACTCACATGGAGGTTAATTAAACTGTTGAAATTTGTTTTCTAAGTGGTTTTTACACAACCCAAGGCCTATAAATAATAGGCCTTGTTATCTTAAAGAATAGAAGAACATCTTTGAAACATCTGAAAATTTCAGCAAGTATTCTTCCTCCAATACTCTCTCTTTTCTTCTACTATCAAACACTTTTATCTGCAAGTTCAATCTCTTTCTCGTAGAGCAAACGAACGAGGGAAGCCGTTAATCCTAGGAAGCATTCGCTTGTAGTTCATCTTGCTCAATTGGTGGATGCGAAATTGCTTTTAAGGACAATGATTTTCATCACGTCTCGGCATTTTTGTTTTGTTGGTCTTGTTTGTTTGGTTCATATCTCACTTATATTTTTCAACATGTATTGGTTGTATCTGGTAGAGGATTTAATAGAAAGAATGATTTCTTTATAAACTATCCCAACATTGACGATTTATCTAACATCATGTGGTTAATTTTTTTATTACTTGAAAATGTTGTTCTAATTTAAAAAGCAAATAATATTAGCGCATATAATAACAATGACCTTGTCAATAAGGTTTGACCTAGTAATAAAACCTAAGGCACCAAATACTTAAGTCTTGGGTCTAATTTCATGAGCATGCATTTACTCTACTTGAATATTTCTGGTTTATTATTAACAATATCATGGCACGACTTGAATATCCTACTCAGAAAAGAATACCCACTCGAATCATATACTTCATATTATATTATTATAGAGAAATTTAATTTTGATTATTGTAGATTTGAAAAATATGGTAATTTTAATGCTTAGTTGTGAGTTAGGATAGTGCTATTTCAATTGAAGATGCTGATTAATTAATATAGTTATTAATTTAAATTTCGTATGATTTTGGTTGTTAATTATCTAATTAGTTTAAGATTCAAATTAAAATAAACTCCCTGTAAGTAGGAGTGTTAAGCGAACTGAACAATGTGCGAACAGTTCGAATTTGATTCGTATTTGATTCGAGTTTGTTCGTTAATTTTACTTAACGAGCCAAGTTCGAACACCTAATTAGATTCTTTTACTCAAATGAGCTGGACTGTTCGAGAACAATTTGGTTCGTTTACAGAGTTATAGTATTTCCGAGTCGAATTTGAACAAATTTTGAAGCTCATTACAGCAAGCGAGCTGAACCGAACAGTTTTGTTTATCTAAACGAATCCAAATTCAAAAACATAGTATTTGGCTTGGCTCGGTTCATTAACGCCCCTACCTGTAAGGCATTTCAGTACCACGTTTTGCAGGGCTTGCGAGGGTCTGCAAGCCACCTTTCCGAAAGATGCACTGACTAGGGCGTTCACAGTGCAATAGACTCCTACGTTTGTACAAGGTCCGAAGAGGGCTCGAATCGCTTCGCAATCTGATGTACGCAGTCTTACCTTACACTTTTTTGTGGAAGAGGCTGTTTCTACGGCTCGAACCTGTAACCTCAAGATCACAAATTAGCAACCTTACCAGTTGGTTCAAAGCCCGCCCTCAGAGAGATGCACTGACTACTTTTGAAAATTAAGTAAAATAAAAATTGTATAAGTGTGTAAGTTCTATATTAACATTAGAAACTGCTCGAAACTATAACCTCAAGATCACAAATTAGCAACCTTACCAGTTGCTTCAAGGCCCGCCCTCAGAGAGATGCACTGACTACTTTTGAAAATTAAGTAAAATAAAAATTGTATGTGTGTAATTTCTATATTAACATTGATTACTTTTTGTCTTTTTTTCCCTATTTATGAGCATAATACAGGATAGTTTTTATATCTACTCATTTATACATACATATATTAGATACAATGATACACACACCTACATACATACATATACATAAACATGCTTATGTGTATATATTATACACACACACATAGGTGTGTATGCGTACGTGTGTGTAAAATTGAATGGTCTTGCATTAATCGCCCAACGGAAACGATAAAAACTAAAATATTTCTAGTTACTAAAATTTGATTCCAATCTCAGTCGATGATGTCAAACAGATAGTTCATGTAATCTTCCGGTCAATCCTTTAGCTAATGTAGTCTTATGACATCATTAATCTCGGTCAAATTAAATTTTTTAGTATCGACTTTTATTCGTTTAGTTGTCTTTAGCCACAATCCAAATCTACTTGGGCCAGAACCCAATATTTTTCTGAGTTTACTATGCAAACTTTAAAGTTTACCCATTATTTACTCATAAAAAGAAGATTAATTATTATTTTTTTTCTAATTCCAAATCCCATCACATCAGGATATACTAATAATTCGCCTCTTTTTTTTTTTTTTTTTTTTTTTTTTTTTTGCATTTTTGAAATCTCATCTTACCTTATCGAATTTGCAACAGGGCAATTGACCCTGGCCCAAATATACTTGTTCCATTATATATCGTATTATTTCCCTTCCTTATTAATATATAAAACTTAACAGGTTGGCTCAATGACCTACCAGTTGAACCACTAAACTACGGGTTAGGAACCTCTCACCTATTTCTCCTCATCACACTCCTCACCGTACGACACGTGGCAGCATGGGGGTGATGATGCTAGATGAGGGTGATCCGCATCTAGTCTCACCACCTTCCCCTGTTGCCACGAGTCGTACGGTGTAGAGTGGGATGAGAGGATCCTGTCTCCTAAACTACTAAGCTTTGTTCAATAACTATGGTTGGAAAAAATGAATGAGATGATCCTCGATTATTTTTTCCCCTTGGTTTTTTATGCCTATTCAATGGTCTGTATTGTTGTCTGATATATATTTTCTGATTGATGGTAAGCCTGGTCATAAAGAAAAATATAAAACCTATTAATAAAAGTCGTTCTTGTTGTATTAGGCTCTTGTATTTATGCAGAGTCCGTGGAAAGGTCGGATCGCTTCGCGATCTGATGTACGCAACATTACCTTACACTTTATGGAAGAGGCTGTTTCAGCGTCTCGAACCTGTGACCTTAAAGTTACAAAGCAAAAACCTATTAATCAATCAATCAATCATACCCAGTATATGCTAACGGCAGCAAAAGGTATCGTTAGGTCTCCAAAGGGCGAGCGGCAGTCAAACAATATCACTATCCCAAAGGATATAGAGTTTGCTTCCAGTGAGACCCCCATCTCTATATAACAATAATAGGGTTATAATGTGCTAGTGTGTTAGTAAGGGAATTCATTAAATATAAATAGGAACCTTATAATATGAAAATAGTCATAAATGTGTATATGCACATATAATGCAAGCCAAAGACAACAACAAAAACAAAAAAGTGCAAAGTGAACATAAAACGTAGATAGTATCTAAGTCTCTAAATATACTTTAAAGTGTCCCTATATCCTGCCTAAACTTCGTTAATCTTAATCCTCAAAGTAGATAGTATCTAAGTCCCTAAATAAGAGAATCAAATGCCATCCATTAAAACTAACCTTGTATAAGCTTAAGGGATGATATTTTTCTTTCAGATTTTAATGGATTTACTCTGAAAAATAATTGTGTCATTTTCAGAGCATAGATTTAACTCCAAAGAAAGAGTCAAACACAACATTATTACCTGAAAATATTTTGTGGTCATTTTAAATTTTCTGCAGTCAGGCCTATGATTATGACAATCTTTATAGCTGACGATTTATACAATGTAAAATTACTTCATTTTTTCCGATGGTAAGCGGTGGGACTGTAAACGAGCTGAACGAGCCGAGCATTGCGTTGTTTAAGCTCAGTTCATTTAACTTAGCGAATGATCCGAGCTTGTTCGTTTATTTAAACGAACATATTTAATTGTTGAAGCTCGGTTCGTTTAACTCACGAACAACATTAACGAGCCGAACACCTTAACGAATGATGTCACTTACCGAGTTTAAACAGAAAAAAGATGTTCAAGCTCTGTTCATTAACCTTTTATCCGAGCCAAGCTCGAGCTCTAGCCAAACGAACCAAATAACCGAACGACTTTGTTCATTTACAGTCCTAGTAAGCGGTAACACTTATGTGAAGGCCTGAAAAAAGGCATCTCAAATTTTTACGCATGATACGAAGATTGGAATCTTTAGATGGAGCCTACTATTTTTTTGTTGACCCAGATGGAGCCTAAAATTAAGACTAGAATTCCAATACGAGTAGTAAAAATATTTAAAAACTGATATTTAGGCCGAAAAATAAGAACATTAAAATTTAGTCATTCGATGTGCGTTATGTTGGTTATAGTTATAATTTTGTGACCATAATCATAATATTTTGTGTAATCCAAGGAAATAAAAATTAAACAGAGAGGTAGAAGGTTAATTTTGCCCTCTTTGATTAATTTATTTTCAATTATTATCTTTATTGGAGGAAATAAAAGAAAAAGGAAACAAACCTTGGCTTCATTTCCCCTAAAACATATAAGTCAGACGGCAAGAAGTGGAAAGATAATGATATCCTCTTCGGATCGACCGTTCGTGTTAAGAAAAGTTTTGATGATTTGTACAATTGACATTTAGAACGCCTAGATAAAGCGTCTTATGTGAAGTGTCTGTGAAACGGAACACTTTGAACGCCTACATTATAAGGCGCTTCATGTGAAGTGTCTGCAAAACAAAACACTTTGAACGCCTAGATAAGGCGCTTCATGTATCATGTAAAGTGTCTATGAAACAGAACACTTCGAATGCCTAGATAAGACGCTTCATGTGTCTCACAAAAGTAAAAAGTGACTTTTTCCTTCCCAAATTGGGCACGAATATCAAACTAGTCATTAGTTGACTTTTGAATAACAAAATCTCACTTGGAACAAGAGTGAATGCCTAGTACAAGCGCTTCATCTCACTTCGAACGAGTGTATTGCCCATATTAGGTGCTTCATGCCACATTGAATGGGAGTTCACTAACCACATTAGGCACTTCAAGTGACTGAACGCCTCAAATATTTTATGCTGCTCTTTCTTATGATATCTTAACAATTGTGGCTTCCTTCTAAGTGAAAATCACTAGTAATATTCTTCCTGTGCACTGCTATTTTTCCTCTTTGAGCTTACAAGAAGAAGCTTCTTCAAAAAGCTTGACTCTATCCAAGAGAAGATCTTCACGGAAGGGGACATATCATTTAAAGAGGCAAAACTCATCTTTCTCTTCTGTAGCATGGAAAAACGGCTAATAGCAAATAAAACAGTCAGCTTCATCATTTTTTCAAAAACAATTTTCTATCATACAAGCTCCCAAGTTCTCTCAAGCATTTTCCTCTCAAAATGCTTGTGTCTTTGTTTCATGTACATTATTTATGAGAGTGTGTGATTTGTAAAAGAAGAAGAGTCTTCTTCAGGAGTGAGCAATGTGTGGAGCAAGGTGTAGATTGTTGGTCAAAAAGCAAGAGGTGCTTCTTGTTTGAAGAAATCCAAGCCTTCAAGTGTTAGTTGATGGTGTAGAGGTGCACTATACTCCCAACAAGTATTCTGGGGAAACAAGGAAGTTCTTTGGAGGCTAAACTTCTGTTAGGTCCCTTAGAACACACTAGAAGGGGGGGTTGAATAGTGTGTTTACCAAGTACAGATATTTTTCGTTTTTAAGGTGCAACCAATACTTGAGTGTGTTCTTTAGAAAGAATAAAAGCTTGCAAGAAAGTAAAGAACACATGTATAGAGGTTCAAGTCAAATGACTCTACTCCTCTACCTTCTTGATTTTTCACTAGAAGGATTTTGAAAGGGGATTGTTATTTCTTTGGGGGGAAACAACAATCAAAGAACAAAATCCAAACACTGAAAAACTAGGCACTTTGCCTAGACCACAACCAAGAGATCTAACCCTTTGAAGTCTAGCCTCCAAAGATCTTCTTTGCCCTCATAGAAATCTTGTAGGGAGAATAGTGCACCACACACTATCAACTAACCCTTCAAAGTCTAGAAATCTCAAACAAGAAGCACCCTTGCTCCTTGACCAACAATCTACCCAATCTCTCACAATAATAACTCACCGAGAAGAAGACTCTTCTTCCTCTTACAATAGTCACTCTCAACAATAAAGTAAAATGTACAATGTTTACAAGTATTTTGAGAGCTTGCGCTTGAGAGAAAATTTGAGAGCTTGCAATGTAGAAAGTTGGAGAAGAATGAGAAGAAACCCTTCTTTTATCACTCTTCAAGTTTCTTCCCCTTGCAACCCTCTGCACAAACAATAATGGGTTTTGGCATCTTGTGTTGGAGAGTCCTCATCATTGGAGATCTCCCTTTGGCATGTAGCAACATTCTTGGAGAGATTTCAAAAAGAATGCTAAGAAAGGAAACCTGAAATCTTCAGTAGAGAAGGACCTGTGAAAAAGACACTAAAAGAGGAGGGTACAAAGAGTCAACTGATGTTAAAAAGTAAAGTATAAGACCTTTGTAACGTTTGTCACATGAAGCGCCTAATGTGCTTAAAGCACAGGCGTTCGAAGTGACATAGAGCGCTTAATGTGAAAATGAACTGTCGTTCGAAGTCACATCAAGCGCCTAATGTGGGCTGCTTAAGGCGTTCGAAGTCACACGAAGCGCCTAATGTAGCCCTTCATGCTTGTTCGAACTAACTCTGACATTTTCTCAGCGAAAGTACTTAAGAGTACGTGCCCATTCAGGGGAAATGTACTTTTGACTTGATGGAATACTTAAAGCGCCTAATCAGGCGTTCGAAGTGTTCGCATTTTTCCACAGGGCACATGAAGCACCTAATCAGGCGTTCGAAGTGTCCTGACTTTCAAACACTTCACATGAAGCGCCTAATCTAGGCGTTCGAAGTGTACGCACATCCAGACACTTCACATAAAGCGCCTAATGCAGACGTCCGAAGTGGACTTCACCAAGGTACATTAAGCGCCTAATGTAAGCGTTCGAAGTATACTGACTTCCAACAACACACATGAAGCGCCTAATCACTTGTTCGAAGTATCCATTGTGGAAATCATCAAAACTCAACATATTCTAACATTCTCCCTCTTTTTGATGATTTCACAACATGCATAACTTATCAAAGCTCCCCCTCAACTTATACTCCCCCTCACTAGATGCAAAAAAAATAACTTGAAAAGAACAATGTGATGAAACAATTTACTGAACATCAACAAGGAAATATCAAGTTAAAGATTCTTGCAATAATAAATAACATGAAATTTTCACATGCCAACAAAAGAAAGAAAATTACATAGCACCACCACTTGGTGGTGTAAAACCACTAAAGCCAAAACCTACGCTAGCAGCAAAATCAGTGAATCCACCCATGGATCCTCCAACATCTCCAGAGCCACCAGCATCACCGCCACCGCCAGCACTGCCACCAGCACCACCACCATCAGCACCACCACTTTCTCCCCCTAAATCATCAAAATTAGGAGGAAGAGCCCACGGACAAACCTGCATGAATGCATTTCTAAATGCAGTCATGCGCAGTTTATTGCGCACATGCCGAGCTTCATTTCGTACATGCCGAGCTTCATGCTCAGCATCACGAAGATGCAACTGTAATGCGAGATAGCAACTCAGATGAATTGCTACCACCAGCAGCTTCTTGAGGTCCCTCCTCGACCTCTTCATCATCAGGAATGGTAGTGGCTTTCGTTTTTTCGAGTCAATGGCTTGGGTGATATTGTAGTGATCATAGACGTCAGATTTAGCAACTAGGGTCAAATCATCATCAGTAATTTCAATACCTTTTGACCTTAACAATATTGTGATAATATTGGCAAAAGGTAAAGCTTTAGACCCTTTTCGGAGAGCTGCAAACATGACTTCTATGAAAATTCAGGCGAGATTCAGCTGGGTCAGATGTTTGAGACGGTAAGATACATAGAAATCTATGTTGCTAGGATTTCTAGTAGCCTTACCATTGATGCTGTAGGTGACCACTACTAGCAAAATGCGATCCACCAATGGCATGTTCTGAGTCTTTTTGGAGGGGAAATACCCCAGATCGAATTTTACGTCCTGCTCACGGAAACCGTATTTGCTACTCCATTCAAATACAGAGAAATCACTCAATCCCTCATTCCGGATTCTCAAGACTTCACAGATTTCAGGGACAGTGAAGCTGAGAGGAGTACCGTCAATAACAATGTTAAGGGAAAAAGGGTGAGACTCAGATTGTGGCGTGATCCACAGGTTTGCATAGAACAGCCGAGGGTGCTCGCGGGAAAATTTCTACATGTCAAGTCTGGACCAAAGAGAGATCCAGCCTTGATGTTCCAACAGGGAAACGATTTCAAAAGCACTGCTCGTCTCAGGAAGATTCCTGAGGTCGAGCAGTTTCAGAGGGATGATGAGACGATTATTTGCTACCCATTCTTGGAATAGCATATTGGAGTAGTAAGACACATAAGCACCTTTGTCAATGGAGCGTGGAGGTTTCTTTATTTCGGGCTCAAACTTCTTTAACCAAGGAAAATTATCCTGGGTGAGCCCTTCACGAATGGCCTTTATTTCAGCCGGCTCAAGAATCCCTTGTCCAGCCGTTTGTTTTCGCTTTTGGGAGTGGGGCGTTTGGAAGGACCAGCAGAAGCCATTTGAAGAAACTGTAAATAGGGTTTTTGAAAGGAAGTAGCTTTTTGGAATAGTGGAGGAACGATTTGGAGATAGGAAGAAAAGGAGAAAAGAGTTGGTTTTTAAAGGTGAAGAAGGAAGATGAAGAGATGGTGAAGTAATGGTGGGAGGAAGATTAATGGGAGAGTGGAGGAGTAGGAGAGAGGTTTGAGAAAGAAGATGAAAAGATAAATTGAATGGGGAAGAGGGAAGGTCAGACGTGGGAAAGAGGGAGGGAAGAAAGAGGTGGCAGGAAATTGATGGTCCTTGAATGGCGCGAAAACTGAAGAGACGGCAGAAAGGACAGTGACGAAACAGGGTTGAAGCGCCTAATGTGACATCGAACGACATCACAAAATATGATGAGGCGCTTAAAGTGACATTGAACGGCTATGGAGATGCAGATTGAGCGCTTAATGTCACTTTGAACGAGTGAATTCATTAGGATAAAGCGCTTAATCCTACATCGAACGCATTTGTAAAGGAACATAAAGCGCCTGATGTCACTTCGAATGAGTGACATCCTTAACATCAGGCGCCTGATGTTACATCGAACGTCTGAAGCAAGTGTGATGAAGCGCTTTATGTGCACTGATCTTGAAAATTTTAAAATTTTCGTGCTCAAAACTCAAGATGGGTTTTATCAACCCATGTTGAGCAACCCCAACCTACTTCTTATAGATACAAAAACATCACTAGGTAAGGGTTTCATGAAAATGTCTGCTAATTGGTCTCGCGTAGGAACGAATTCCACACTTACCAAGTTCTTTTGTACACAATCACGGATGAAATGATACCTCACTTCAATGTGCTTAGTCCGACTATGTTGGACGGGATTTTGTGCAATATTAATAGCGGATGTGTTATCACACAAAATTGGCACCTTTGAGAAGTGAATATTATAATCATTTAACATGTTAGTCATCCATATAACTGTGCACAACAAGAGGCGGCCGACACATATTCGGATTCTGACGTAGAAAGAGACACACTGTTTTGTTTCTTGGAAAACCAAGAAACGAGACAATCTCCGAGAAACTGACAAGTTCCGGAGGTGCTCTTCCTATCAACTAGACTCCCTGCATAATCGAAGTCACAATATCCTCTTAAATCAAAACATGCATTCTTAGGATAAAACAAACCAAATTTCAAAGTACTTCTAAGGTATCTAAGGATGCGTTTCACCGCAATAAAATGCATCTCCCTAGGATCACTTTGAAATCTAACACATAAACATACTGCATGTAAAATATCGGGTCTACTACCCGTCAAATAAAGTAGACTACCTATAATGCCACGATACAAGGTTACCTCGATATGCTTCCCTTTTTCATCCTTGTCAAGATTGACACTTGTGCTCATAGGAGTGTTTACCTCTCTTCCTTCACCAAAATTGTACTTTTTGAGCAAATCTCTTGTGTATTTGGTTTGGGAAATGTACACGCCTTCTTCGGTTTGCTTGATTTGTAATCCAAGGAAATAGTTAAGTTCGCCCAACATGCTCATCTCGAACTCACCTTGCATAAGACTAGCAAATTGCTCACAAAGACAATTGTTAGTAGCACCAAAAATAATATCATCAACATATACTTGAACAATTAAATGATTTCTTCCTTGTTCTTTTATGAACAAAGTAGTGTCAACTTTACCTCTTGAAAAACCATTATTAAGAAGAAAAGTACTTAACCTCTCGTACCAAGCTCTTGTAGCTTGTTTGTGACCATAAAGAGCCTTTTTAATTTTGAATACATGATGTGGTGAATCATGACATTCAAACCCGGGAGGTTGTGCAACATACACTTCCTCTTGAATAATACCATTCAAGAAGGCGGATTTAACATCCATTTGATAAAGCTTAAAGTCCCTATAACAAGCATATGCTAACAACATCCTAATAGCTTCAAGCCGTGCTACGGGTGCAAATGTCTCATCAAAATCAATACCTTCTTCTTGACGGTATTCTTGAGCAACTAACCTAGCCTTATTTCTAGTGACATTACCTTGATCATCCATCTTGTTACGAAAAACCCATTTCGTACCAATAATAGGATGATCTTGTGGTTTGGGAACTAACTCTCAAACATCACTTCTTTCAAATTGGTTTAACTCTTCTTGCATAGCCAAGATCCAATTTTCATCAAGAAGTGCATCTTTAATATTCTTGGGCTCTATAAGAGAGACAAATGCATTCTCTCTATATTGCTTTCGTGTGGTGATACCCCTATATAGATCACCTATGACCAACTCTTGAGGGTGAGAACTTTTGTGCTTAAATGATCTAGGAAGATTGGAGACATCTCCTCCAACTTCCTCATGATCATGTTCCGGAAGAGATGAACCTTCATCATTCACTTGACTTCCATGTTCCGGAATGTGTGATGCATTATCTACATTTTGTGTATCAACATGAGTATGAGAAATATTTCTATTTGACTCACTAAGTTCATGCACACAAGGTGGAGGAGTACCTTCAATAGGTTCAACTCTCAAGTCAATGAAGAAGTTTCCATTTGGAGGATCATCAACAATCTCTTGTTGAGGAACAACCATAGGAATATCCTCAAGAATTTCTTCTTGAGGAGTCACATCTTCATCTTCTTCACAATCCTCATTAAGTTTAGGTTCGTCACTAAGTGACTCATTAAACTTAACATGGATTGATTCTTCCACCTTTTGACTCCTTTTGTTGAAAACACGAAATGCCTTACTATTTGAGGCATAACCTAAAAAGATACCTTCATTCGCTTTGAGGTCAAGTTTGTCCAAAGTATTTAGATCCTCTTGTTCGATTTTCTTGCCAACCGCTTTGAGAAGGTTGACAAGCTTGGTGAATCTTTGAATAGACTCTTCGATCTTTTCACCTTTGGGGACAGTGAAGTTGTAGAACTGTTTGATTAACTGTCTCCTCTTGGCCTTTCTTACTTGAGATGTTCCTTCGTGGATCATCTCAAGCTTTGTCCAAGCCTCATGAGCGGATTGGACTCCTTGAATCTGAGCTCTCTTATTTGAAGAAAGAGAGCTATTTAAAATAGCAAGAGCCTTGCTATTTATGGCCAACTGAAAGTCCTCTTCAGGAGTAGGATCACCAATATCAACGGGAATCATAGAGCCTCTTGAAACTTCAACCCAAATTCTGTGCCCACAAGAACGTTGATATGTTTCCATGTTGGACTTCTATAGTGGGTAGTTTAGAGGATCAAACATAGGGACTTTGACATGAACATTTGAAATAGAAAGGAATAGGGTTTCTTGCCTCCTTCTTCTTGAGGCATCACCACTAGGGGAACTCACATCATCAAAAACAAAGGGATCCATACTCTAATGATCAAATCTTGTATTTGAACTCAAATAAGCAAGATGTGGCTCTGATACCAATTGTTAGGTCCCTTAGAACACACTAGAAGGGGGGTTGAATAGTGTGTTCACCAAGTATGGATACTTTATGGATATTTTTCGTTTTTAAGGTGCAACCAATACTTGGGTGTGTTCTTTAGAAAGAATAAAAGCTTGCAAGAAAGTAAAGAACACAAGTATGTATAGAGGTTCAAGTCAAATGACTCTACTCCTCTACCTTCTTGATTTTTCACAAGAAGGATTTTGAAAGGGGATTGTTAGTTCTTTGGGGGGAAACAACAATCAAAGAACAAAATCCAAACACTGAAAAACTAGGCACTTTGCCTAGACCACAACCGAGAGATCTAACCCTTTGAAGTCTAGCCTCCAAAGATCTTCTTTGCCCTCAAAGAAATCTTGTAGGGAGAATAGTGCACCACACACTATCAACTAACCCTTCAAAGTCTAGAAATCTCAAACAAGAAGCACCCTTGCTCCTTGACCAACAATCTACCCAATCTCTCACAATAATAACTCACCGAGAAGAAGACTCTTCTTCCTCTTACAATAGTCACTCTCAACAATAAAGTAAAATGTACAATGTTTACAAGTATTTTGAGAGCTTGAGCTTGAGAGAAAATTTGAGAGCTTGCAATGTAGAAAGTTGGAGAAGAATGAGAAGAAACCCTTCTTTTATCACTCTTCGTTTCTTCCCGTTTGAAACCCTCTGCACAAACAATAATGGTTTTTGGCTTCTTGTGTTGTTGAGTCCTCATCATTGGAGATCTCCCTTTGGCATGTAGCAACATTCTTGGAGAGATTTCAAAAAGAATGCCAAGAAAGGAAACCTGAAATCTTCAGTAGAGAAGGACCTGTGAAAAAGACACTAAAAGAGGAGGGTACAAAGAGTCAACTGATGTTAAAAAGTGAAGTATAAGACCTTTGTAACGTTGGTCACATGAAGCGCCTAATGTGCTTAAAGCACAGGCGTTCGAAGTAACATAGAGCGCTTAATGTGAAAATGAACTGTCGTTCGAAGTCACATCAAGCGCCTAATGTGGGCTGCTTAAGGCATTCGAAGTCATAAGAAGTGCCTAATGTAGCCCTTCATGCTTGTTCGAACTAACTCTGACATTTTCTCAGCGAAAGTACTTAAGAGTACGTGCCCATTCAGGGAAAATGTACTTTTGACTTGATGGAATACTTAAAGCGCCTAATCAGGCGTTCGAAGTGTTCGCATTTTTCCACAGGGCACATGAAGCACCTAATCAGGCGTTCGAAGTGTCCTGACTTTCAAACACTTCACATGAAGCGCCTAATCTAGGCGTTCGAAGTGTACGCACATCCAGACACTTCACATAAAGCGCCTAATGCAGACGTCCGAAGTGGACTTCACCAAGGTACATTAAGCGCCTAATGTAAGCGTTCGAAGTATACTGACTTCCAACAACACACATGAAGCGCCTAATCACTTGTTCGAAGTATCCATTGTGCAAATCATCAAAACTCAACATATTCTAACAACTTCAAGGTAGCTGGATTCTCTTGTTTCAAAGTCTAGGTGTATTACATAGTTCACTTACTTGTATTTTTATCTTTGATTGTTATTTCCACCTAAGTGAAATAACAATCCCTTTATTCAAAAATCCTTCTTGTGAAGAGCAAGAAGGTAGAGGAGTAGAGTCATAGACTTGAACCTCTATAAATTTGGTGTTCTTTACATTCTTGCAAGTTTATCTATTTTAAAGAACGCACCCAAGTATCGGTTTGACCTCATCATTGAAAAAGATCCGAAAAAAATTGTCATAATTGGTGAACACACTATTCAACCTCCCTTCTAGTATGTTCTAAAGGACCTAACAGTTTGCAATCCAACAGTATGTTTTCAAATTCAAGACTTGATTTAGTATCAGTGCATCAAGGAAGTGACCTTAATGTGACAAAATCAATGCTTTCACGGTTGGATAGAGAGATAGCCGTTTGTGTGAACTTGAGTATTTTCACTACACAGGTTGTACGTGACGAGGGATCCTCCATTGTTGAACGCTCTAAACTGAAGAACTCATTTACGAAGGATCCTCAATTGTTAAAAGCTCTATAGTGGAGAATACATTGTTTAAGGTAAGAAAATTTCATTCTTTCACTTAATTTTATTTATTTTACCTTGGTGAAATATTGGGTGATGGGATTTGCTATGAAATTATGACATGCCTATAATGAGGTCAGTGTTTGTGATGATTTTGGATGTATATTGATGTTAGATGTTAAGGATTTGGGAATCTAAGGTGATTGTATCATGTGTGGTATTGAATGGGTCTAATTTGCAGTTTTAGGTTTGTTTGCATTAAGGTTTAAAGGGTTTTCAGATGAAAATGTGATCGGGTGGTGCTGACGGAGTATATCGATCGATTGATATATAGAAGTAAGGTAGACATAAGAACCTTCAAATGTGAGATTTTTATCAAGATTGATGTTAGGAATTTTTAAGTATTCATCCTTCAAATAACCCATTTTTTTCTCCTATTTTGGCTTTCAGGCCGTGTGTACCAAGACTAGGGGAGAAGAAGAAATCTTATTCCATTTAAGATCTAAGTCCAAGAATGATGCAAGTATTCTTCTTGGTTTCTTCATGCATGTTGAAAAAATTATACATATATGTTCATCTGCAAACTTGGATCATACATGGGCAAGATCAAATTATTTTGCTACTATGAATATGTAAAAAGTAAGCTTGCATGCCAATTATGTGAAGACTTATATCTAATTCTTGAATATTTGTAGTCATATGATCATTATGAAATGGAAAAGTCTCTTGCGTGTGAAGTTTAAGCCAAGAAATGGTCTCATATGTATTTGCATGTCACATGTAGGGAAAGTGTAAGCATGCATATTCCATTCCATGAAAAATGTAGGATGCATGTCACACTTTCTTGAAAAAATGTACTAAGAATAATTATTTGAAGCATATTTTTATGTGTTTTCATGTTGATAATCACTTATGTGTTTCTTGATGATTTTTGGTGTTCATGCATGTTGATGGTATTGATTTAGCATGATCGTGATGCATCATAATTTTGCTATAATGCTTGACCATAAAAGATTGCTTCTCGATGATCATCATGCCATTTTTATGCATCTATATACATAGATGGGGCTGTTTTGGCCGCCACCCTTAGCCTTGATTCATCACATTCATTATGAAGTGTAATCTTGATGATCATAGTTCAAGAATATGTGTTTTTATGGTTTCTGTCATCCTATGTGTTTACATGTAATTTTCATCATGATCATTATCATTTTAATGGCCCTTAAAATCATAATTACAATGGAAACTCACATGCAAGTGTTCAAATGATAGGAAATCATAAGTTTAATATATGTTCTTAAAGTAAGATGCATAAGTGAAAAGAGGTTGCATGTCATATGCCATTACATCAAGTATCTTGTTTATGATCATGATATGTTGAAATGCTAAGTGACATAATCTCTATACATGCATAGAATGATGGATAAAGTGAAGAATCATGTGTTGTATGGCCGATTAAAATTCGGCCAAAGGTATATATGTATGTGCCAGTGAAAATGTTTTGATATTTACTTAGTTATACGTATACACAAATATGTGTATCATACATTATTTAAATTGCTTAATGAATGATGGGTCAAATAGGTAGAATAAGAAATGATAATATTTGACAAAGTCATAAAGTGGGTTATTTTAAGGTCCTAAAACCGAGAGCCACATGGAGAGGGTAAAAATGGAATTTTACGAGATTGCGACATACGTTATGGGTATAAGTAAGGAAATTATGAAGATGGAAATTTAGAATGGCTTTTGATTAAGTTTATGCATGTATTAATAGCTAAGTGTTGGATAAAGGTTGCTGATTTAGATGATCAAATGAGCTAAAGCCTGGCCTACATTCATGCATAAATGAATCTAAGTTTTCGAAACAAAATGATTTTATCACACGATATGTTTTAAAAATATTTTACACATAACAAACCGTATCACGAGATGGATGATTCCAACGACTTATATATGATATGTTTTATGATGTTACAATATGTTATTGGTGCGCCGGCCTGACATCGGGATCAGAGTGATAGGTGTGATGGACATATGTTTTACGTTATGGCTACGTGTAGCAATTTGTCCGAGACACGGGATCTCCGGCATAAAGTGTCACCATTAGATCCATGTATATATGATGTAACACCGTGTTTGATACTTTAGATTCATATTTGTACATGCGACTATATGAGGAGCCATTCAGTATGTCGTGTGCACCATTGTTATGTTATGAAAAGTGATATAGCCAACTCATGAAAATGCCGTGTTTATAAAAGTTATAGAAATGATACGAACGTTATGAAAATGTTGTGTTTTGAAATATTTTATGAAAAATGAATCATGTTATGAACTTTCACGATCATATGATATGAACCCCCGAGCCACCATCCTTGACACACTCATAAACCTACGGTATGATTAAGTTTTTTTTGAGAACAATGTAAATGGTATACCCAATGTACCAAGGCGAACCTTGGTCAAACAAAATCGCATTGTAATGGTGGTGCAACCCGTACAATGGACGAAAGATGACGAAGCAACAGGCTGCATGCCATTAAAGCCAAAGAAAAATAATCAAAAAACACCATGGCAACAGGTTGCCAGGCTCGGTTTACAATGAAATGCGAAACATGAACTACAAACATACAATAGTGTGTAAACCGATTAAGCCAAAATCAAAACACCTATAACAGTCTAGAATTATAGGACTACTGAATCAAGTGAGGAAATGTTTTGTGCATTGCTCTATACATATGTGTACAAATGAGCTGCGTGATATCTGACGGAATAAATGCAACATCTTGAAATATTTTTTTGTTTCTACCTTGCCAAATGAAGTACACTGTTGCCGCGATTGAGACCTTCACAGCCTTAAAACTAGGAGATTTAGATCGTAATTTTGATTTAGCCCAGGCTAATGTTCTGGTGAGGTTGGATAGGGTCGTAGGCATACCAGACCAAGTAAGGATGGATTTCCATATTTGGTTAGTAAGCGGACATTGAAAGAAAAAATGATTTAATGTTTCAAGACCCGAGCAACATAGAACACAACCTTTATTTTGAACAAAAGGCAAGGAGTCTTTAGTTTACAACTTTCCCAAGGCTGCACGCCAAAAGCAAAATGAATGCTTTGGGGTGAGAGTGGAGTCCCATATAATGCCAGACCAAGGCACCTTAACACCTTTAGGACGAAAAAATTGATAGGCCCTATTGGTAAGAAAAATATCATTGATGACCCATTTTTCCAGCGTTGTAACAGCATCTTGGATGCTATTTTTTGAATGAACTAGGATATCCCTAATTTGTAACAGTTTTTTTAGAAGAGGGGAGTCTGATTTTGAGACTGACCTAGTCCAAAGTGTGGCATAGAGTTTGTATCTGTGATTAATCCATTGTACCCATAAGGTGTCTTTTTTCCTATGAAGGTCCTAGAAGTGTTTCGCTAATAGAGCCAAATTCCAAGACTTAAGATTTAAAACGCCTAATCCACCCTCATTCCGTGGCATACAGACTTTTTTCCAGGCAACAAGAGCTTTACGGTTCCCATGATCAGTACATCCCCAAAGAAAATGCAAGCAAATCCTATTAACTTGATCCAAAACTGAACTTGGAATTGGTAGAGCACTGAGCCAAAAACAATGAACTCCCTGAAGGACTGATTTGATTAACTGAAGCCTACCAGCATAGGACAAAGATGTGGACTTCCACAAATTTATTTTTAGCAGAAGTTTGGAGATGTATGGGGAATAATGCCTGGCTTGCAATTTATAACCAGCAATTGGAACACCTAAATACCTGAAAGGCATAGTGCCAAGCGAAAACCCAGATAAGTTTTGAAGTGAAGTAATGTTATGCACCCCAGCAGCGAAAAAACTTGATTTTGATTTGTTTGGTAAAAGTTCAGAGCAGAGGCCAAAGAGGTTTAACCGATCCAAAATCTTTGAAATTGAAATTGCACCCGCTTTAGAAAAAACGACCAGGTCATCGGCAAAGCAAAGATGAGTGATTAGATTTTCCTTGCATTTCGGATGGAAGGAAAAATCAGGGTCCCAATGAAGCTGCCGGAATAACCTAGATAGGTATTACATGGCAATAACAAAAAGGAAAGGGGACAGAGGATCACCTTGACAGAGACCCTTTTTTCCTTTGAAAAAGCCATGAATGCTTCCGTTAATTGAAATGGAGTATGAAGCAGTAGTGATACATTCCATAATCTATGAAACAAAAATTGGTGGAAAATCAAGGCCAATCAAAACAGATTTCAAAAAATCCCAGCTCAGGGAATCAAAAGCTTTTGAATGTCAACCTTATACATGCATTTTAGTGCAGTTCTTTTTCTGTCATATTCTCTAATGAGTTCCTGGACAAGAAAGACATTCTCCATCATAGAGCGGTTCTTTAAGAACCTAGATTGTGCCTTGTCAATGAAGAGAGACATGACAGGAATAAGTCTGTTGGCGATAATTTTGGAGATAGTTTTATAAACAACATTACAACACGATATAGGCCGAAAATCAGACACCCTAGACTCGTTGGCAGCATTCGGGATAAGGGAAATAATCGCATGATTTAGTTATTTAAGAAGTTTTCCAGAATGGAAAAATTCATGTATGACGGCCAAGACATCCTTTCCCACCACATCCCAAGACCTAATGAAAAATTCGGATGTAAATCCATCAGGCCCAGGAGCTTTATCGCAACCAATGGAAAAAATGGCATTTTTTATTTCCGCATCCGAAATTTCAGAGATGAGGCCTTCCGCAGCAGAAGAAGGAAGTTTGGGCCTAAGATTTAAAACAGACTTAGAAATGTTTATTGTACTCTGGTGTGAACCAAGCAAATTTTGAAAATAGTTCACAAACTGAGAGCCAACATCTTGCAAGGAAAAGGTACGTTGACCATCAGATTTTTCAATAGAGGGAATAAAGTTTCTTGCTTTGTTACGACGCAAAATTGAGTGGAAGAATTTTGAATTTCTATCACTAAGATGAATATATGAGCTCTTTGCAAGCTAAGAAAAATATTTCTTTTCACAAACCATGAGAGATAAAGTGAATTTCTTTTGAGTGAGAAGTTGGGATTTCCATTCATGAGTGCCCCATGATTGAGTCGCAGAGCTTTGTAAGGCTTCAAAATCAGCAGTAGCCCTATCCACTCTTGAGGAAATATGCATGAAATCCTTCCTATTTAAGGAAAGAAGAGGATTTTTGAGGTGTTTGAGTTTTTTGACAAGGAAAAATAATATTGAACAAGTGATTGGTCGATTTTCCATGGAATTTAGATAAATGTAGGTTGTCACTTTATTTCACACATTTTATATGATTGTGTTATGTTTTAGTTACTTACATTACCTGTTACTTTATTTGCAATCGGAGACGCAATACGTTTCATTATTTGTACTTGTATTTATTTTATCATCTGTCTCGATCTCACATATGATCCACATGACAAACCCGGACAAATCACTTGCTAAGCGATTCATTATCGCTCATAACTTATTTTTATCATGCAGAATCTCGAGAGCAGAACTTGGACTTTATAGACGATGAGCCGAGGGTAGGATACATGTGAGGAGCTTATTGGGCCTAGCTGTTATATTTTGTACTTATGTTATTTCTGCGATGTGCTATTTCCTCTTTTGCACTGATGATACTTATGATGTACTCGGATTTAGTTATGATGTATGTTGCATGTCGATTATACTTTGTCTATTTTACGATGCTTCTGCTATTTCGATATATGTTTATGTCGGTATGCATATAAGTGGTATCAGTGTCTTGCACTTCTCTAGCAGATTACGGCAGGGATACCTTTTCAATACCTTAGTCTGGGGCAGGGAGAAACATACGATGGCGAACTGAATACGACATGATAGTATAAGTGGAAACAACTAAAATGGGGTTGTTTATTTAGTCAAGTGTTTTAATTAAAAAAATTACTACTTTGCAAACTTGTTTCCCACTAAATTCATATTTTAGAATAGTTTAACGCGAAAGAATTCGTGATACTTGATTTACATATGGATGGAATTTCGTAGATGTTTGAATTAGAGAATCCAATAGAGGAATTGGTATAGAGAATAAGAATTTTGCTAAATTGATATGGGTTTGCATTGATCTGGAGTTCAATAATGGATTTCTAAAATGACATGTTCTAACAATTTTGCTTTATACGTAGAAAATAATCATACTTGGTGAACACACTATTCAACTCCCCTTTTAGTGTGTTCTAAGGGACCTAACATTAAGATCAACCTTTACACATGTCTAATCAATGTTAAAGGCCGAGTACTTGCCAAGTTAACGCGTTTTTAGCTATGCTTTTAACTTATGGGAAAATTTCTGCAAATAAAGATGAAACTGTAATGCTAATTTCACCAATAACTTCTAAACCATTCTGTCAGAGTACGTACATATGTACAAAACAAATTATCTTAAAGCATCCATTAGAACATTTTATAGCAAAGATCAGAAGACGCATTAAATAAATAAATAAATTAATTAATTAATTTATTTATTAATTAGAAGACATAATAATTCTTTATATGTTACCTGTCGTAAAATATATCGTACCAATTCATGTTCAGCTAAATAACCACAAAATAAAAGAAACACAATGTTGGAAGTGTCACCAAATTTAACGCACTACAATATTGTCATTATTTTTATTAACTTGGAATATCCGTATGTAATTTTGTTGGACTAATTGAATCTTGGATACAGATGTGCCACTTGTACCTCACTAGATAAAGAGAGAAGAAGAAAATGATAAAAGCTAAGTAGTACAGATATGGATGCAAAAGGAAAAACAAGAAGTATGGGCTTGCATTTATCTGGGGTTAAATAAAAAATTATTTCATAATATTATTATTCAGTTATTTATGATTTTTGTCCAGTCACTTTGACACATACAGATAGAAGAAACTAAACATTAGAAGATAATAGAGAGAGCGGCAAAACACTTGCCTTTCAGCTGATTGGATCATTTAACAAAGGAGTTATGCATAAAGTTATCAGATTTACTAGTTGAGTAAGGTTTTTTCCATCTTTGAAGACATTGTCCAGGATAGGAGCTCATGGAGATGGAGGATTAAAGTTAACCAGGTTTATGTGGGATATAGAGATAGCTTATAGAGTATATAAAGAGATTTAGATACTCTCTCAACGTTAGATTGACTTTGCATTTTTCGTGTTTGTGTTTGTCTTTCATTATTTGTTCGTTCATTATGTGTATATGCAGGTACATATAGAGGCAGAGGTCTCGCTGGAAGCAATTTCTCTATTCTTTGTGGTGGAGGTATTGTTCGCATGCCTTTCATCCTCCCAATACTCTAGCGATAGCTTTTGCTGTTGTTGAGATATGTTGGATATACGTTGTTGTTATTGTTGTTGAATAGTTTTTTTTCTATTTTTATGATTCAAGTTCGAGCTTTTAATTGAATTAAAAATATAATAAAATAAAAAAGCATAAGGGTTCTTCAACGTTCTCTGTGTTTCAAAAATTCTCTTCAACTCTAATTTGAGGATAAGTTAAGGCAGTCAACTATTCTGGTCACTATTTGTAATTTATTATTAGTTGGCTAATGATATAAACTAAAGAAGTTGTGTAAATGTTAATTGAAAAAATAGTATAGATACTTTGACTACTAATATATCCTTATTTTTAAAAATAGATAATATTTTTGAAATAAATAAGAATATAAACTAGAACGTCACTTTTGGAACGAAATAAGTACATTCCATCATTTTTTAGTTACACTTTTATTTTTAACAAATTAAACTAATAACAGCAATATTGATCGTCTGGATTAATTTTCACCATCTCACGCGATGACACATCCTCTAGGTGCTTCTCCTTTATACAATTTTCTAAACGTAATTAAAAGTCTCCATAATGCTACAACAACAATAACATTATCTCATTGATTTAGAGGCTCTCGTTTATAACGGATATAGAAGTTCACATGTACGCAACCATTGGTCTCAATAATGAAACTATCTAAATTGGTGGAACAATTAAAAACAAAACTAATAAAAGCGTAACCTTTTTCTAACTTAAAGATTGTACCATTTTAAACATTGGTTTAGCAATGGTACCATATGTCTAAAAGTCCCTACATTTACTACCAAGGATTGCTATTCACTTGTTTCAAATTAGACATTGCAAGTGGACCTTAAATGCATGTGACCATTTTTGCTTTTCATCTTGACAATTTACTACTCCCTTTCCCTGGAGTTCAGATGAAGAGCGTTAGAAAGTGAGGCAAAATATGAAGCCTTCAGTCACCAGCTACTACGTATACAAGTAACTGTTTTTTAGAAACAAAAAAATTTTAAAACTCTTCTCTTTTTGTACACGTGGCAGTGCGTGACTGAAGGCCTCATATTTTGCCTCACTTTCTGACTCTCCTGATCTGAGGTGCTTTCCTTCCTCCTAGTTTCTTAACTTGAAAACTCTAAATAAATTTGAAAATATATTATTCAATGCAATAACTTATACGGTTATTAAAACCCCTCTCTAATTTATGCTATAAAACTTCACTCCAAATCTTTATTATTAATGCTCCATCTTTATTGGTTTCTTTATAAGATAGTCTTAAAATTAAACATAATAGGTTTATTAAAGATATATAGTCGACGATATTGTGTAACATAATTAAAAAAACAGTAGACTAAACTGGGATAGGGATACTATTTTATCTGGATGTGATATTACAAAAAGGACCCTTGTGATGCTTATTGGCCCGTCTCGATCTGGTGACCAGAATTTGTTAATTTGTCTGTTGATCGTCAATCACGGATGTTACATCGATATTTTCGTTAAAACATAATTTTTATTTTTCATGTTGACGATATAACACCACGTGATTGATGATCAACGGATCGGTCAACAACAGTTGGATTCTCAATCTATTGTTGGCCCTCCTCCAGCAGTTGAAAGAGTATTTGCTTTAGCAGACAAAAAGAGATTGTGTTAGAGAATAAAGAAGCTTTTGCATTAAAGGAGCTAGTGGCTTCTTCTTCACCTTCTCTATATCAAAACCCCACTTTTGTTATCCCTTCTTTTTTGGGTATTCTTTCTTTCCCCTATTAATACATTTTCTCCTTATCTTATTCTCTCTTACTTTCAATATCCTCTAGAAAACAAGAATGGAAGCTGACGTGGGCACATCTAGTTCCGAAAATAAGAAAATATTCACAAGAATTTGTGTGTACTGTGGTAGTAGAGCTGGGTACAGGCCTTCATTCAATGATGCAGCTCTTCAGCTTGGGAAAGAACTTGTAAGTAACATTATATCATTCAACATACCTCTTTCTCTTTCCTTTTTTTTGGTTAAAATGCTTAACGAGAGAAATCAAGGCATCAAGGGAATACGATTTATTCAATAGCCATACTTTTAGGTATACATACCGACCTACATGTTCTATTAGTAATGTATAGCTATCTTAAAACATATAAGTAGCATATTCTTTCTCTTTTTCTTTCTGATACAGTAGGAAGAAAACTATTCAGGATGAAGAAAACTACTTTTTCTTTTTTTTTTCTTGTTCTTTGTGAGACTCGAACACGAGTGTTCAGAGTGGAAAAATACTACTCAACCGCTAAAACTAAAAAAAATTTTGCCCTTAAAGTATAGCTCTATAGATATAACATAATTTATGATGTATTTTTTGGCATATTTTTTCCATGTTCTGTGTTTTAGGTTGAGAGAAACATTGATCTTGTTTATGGAGGAGGGAGTATAGGGTTGATGGGGTTGGTTGCAAGCACTGTTTTTGAAGGAGGCCGGCATGTTCTTGGGTATATTTCTTCAATTTATATTTCCTTAATACTTTAGTTTCTGAGTTTTCTATGTTGAAATGTAGATGTCACCTTTTATTGATACCCCTTTTATGTGTTTTGTTCCCAGAATAATTCCTAGAGCTCTGATGCCCCAAGAGGTAGGTAATCTTTTCATCTTTCCCCTAATGACATCCAACTTATTGGGAATATGCTTTACTACCACTTGTTTATCATGGTCAACTTTTATGATACAAAAGTGCATTGTTTTCGGTGTACTAAGACCCTGAGTTTGCGTAGGGTTCGGAGAGGGGCGATGTACGCAGCCTCACCCTACACTTTGTGCACGAGGCTGTTTCCGTGGGTCGAACTTGTAACCTTAAGGTCACAAAACAGCAACCTTATCAGTTGCTCTAAGGCCTGCCTGTAAAGAGAAGTTCCTAGTGTACTAGGCTCCCACGACGACAAGACTTGATATACATATCGCTCTATCGAGGATATTGTATAGGCTTGTAGGATAAAGATAATAATAAAATATTGTAATTGTTACTCTATACAAATACAACTCTGTGGAGGCGTGCACATATTCACTAGACCTCTTAAAGGTATGCAACTAGAACCGTTTAAACACAGAGATAATGCTTTAGTAATGGGAAAATCTTTACAATAATCAGATACATAAAACACAGAGATAATGTTGAAGTGTCTTAGGTGGGATATCGTGATCTGTAAAACCATGTTAGCACTTGTACACGTACGTCCTGTTTGGCATGCTGGCTGTAGAATAAAAGTGATTTCTTTCTTGAAATAAAATCATGAATTTGGAGCCCAACTGAAGCTTTTAGTTAACTGTGCCAATGAGAACTGGCAGATATCAGGAAACACTTATGGAGAACTAAAAATAGTGGCAGACATGCATGAAAGAAAAGCACAAATGGCGAAACATGCCGATGCATTCGTCGTACTTCCAGGTACCATTTTCTTGAATCGACATTCTTCTTTATCTTTTCTAATTTCTTGAAACAAATTAAACATGAATACCAACTGAGCTATGTACTGGGAGCTATCTTTTTTATTTTCTTAGATAGCAAAGATTAATGCATCTTGTTCTTTAATATTTTGGTTTTAGAAAATTTATTGATTTTTGTATTTATTCAGGTGGTTATGGAACCATGGAGGAAATGCTAGAGATGATTGCCTGGTCTCAATTGGGAATCCATGAAAAGCCAGTCAGTTCATTATGCATCCTATAATTTTTCTTCTTCTCAATCTTGACACTTTATTTGTTCATAGGCTTGCTTTCATGCAAATATATACATACATACATATGCATATATTTTTTTATATAAAGAGCGATTTTATTAGCATAAGGCCTCACTTCTGGCGGAGGAAAACCTTATTACATCGAATGACAGTATGACGCACAAAGAAACCGATGGTTATCAATATCCAAGCCATATATGATATGCCGCATTAAAACCTTGCCAAGTAAAACCACCCTTGTGGAAAAAACCTTGGCGAAGGAAAAGCGTACATATTTATATGTTTGGAGTGTTGATAGACGTTACAGTAAACCCATTTAATAAAAACATAAATAGAACTTACAGAGTCGGGGTACATATAGAGTCGACGGCAAATTCTCTATTCTTTGTGATGGAGGTAATGTTTCCATGTCTCTCACCTTCTCAGACTCTAGTGATAACTTTTGTTGTCCTTGAGATATACTGGATACATGTGGTGTTGTGTTGTTTTACAAATAGAACTTTTAGTTTCATTCTTAAGTTGTGTAAGGTGAAAATTAGTGGCGTCAAAGTTAAAAATATTGCGACATAATAAAAACAATTTAGAAAACATGTGGGTCCAGTAAGCCCACGATTTATATTAGGTGTCTCAGAATGTCCGTCGAAGTCTTATAATGGGAGACGTCATAAGTTTTTATTGCTTTATTATCAATTAAAAAACATATCCTTCATTAATATTTTTATAATTATTTTTGAATTTTTGTGGACAGGTGGGGTTGTTGAATGTGGATGGCTACTACGATGGGCTGCTTTCACTGATTGATACAGCTGTGGAGGAAGGTTTCATAGAGGATTCAGCAAGAAACATAATGGTCGTAGCTGACACAGCAAAGGATTTGATCAACAAAATGGAGGTAGAAAAGTGCCTGGAGAAAGAACAACCACCTATAAACAAAACAAATCACACACATGCATCTTTTGTGTGTATGTGTGTCTATATATATATATATATATATATATATATATATATATATAACAACAACGCATACTCAGCATATCTCAACAACAGCAAAAGCTATCGTTAGGGTCTGGAGAGGGTGAAAGGCAGGCAAACAATATCTCATCCCAAAGGATAGAGAGATCGCTTCCAGCGAGACCCTCGCCTCTATATGTACCTGCATAGACACATAATGAACGACAAATAATGGAAGATAAAGACAAGCACAAAAAAATGCAAAGTCAACCCAACGTTAGAGAATATCTAAGTTCCTATATATACTCTAAGGTGCCCTTATATCATGCTTAAACCTCGCTAACCTTAATCATCCGTCTCCATGAGCTCCTGTCATGGACCATGCCATGAGAGAGGTGCAAACCTAGTAGGTCATGTCTAATCCGCTCCTCCCAAGTCAGTTTAGGTCTGCTTTTACTTCTTTTCCCATCTACAATGATGCTTTCAGCTGTTCTGAGGGTGATGTTGTCTGTCTCCGTTTGACATGTCCAAACCATCTCAGTCTCTCCTCTCTTATCTTATCCTCTATACTAGTCACCCTAGCCTTTTCATAAATACCTTATTTTTGAGCCAGTCTAGCCTTATATATTATATATGTACATATATAATATACATATATATACACATACAGATATACATATATAAGTATATGTATTACGATATATCTATATATATATATATATATATATATATATATATATATATATATATATATATATATATGCGTGTGTATCTTTCATGTATATATGTGTGTCTGTGTGTATATGTGCGTGTGTATGTATTTCTATATGTGTGTTTGTTTTTGTGTGTACTTATGAATTTTTCTATTATCTATTGACTAGATTTTAAAGGTGGCCACCAAGTTTGAAAAGAAAAAAGTTCCAATAAGATATAGTTTTTTAAATTCATTGAATCTCTGATTTGGCTAATATTTTTGCAGGCATATGTACCTATCCATGACAGAGTTGCCCCCCAAGAACGCTGGGAAGTGGACCAATTATTAGAGTCTTCTAGTGGAGCAAGTGGGGGAGCCCAAACTTCTTAGATATTTTTCAAGTCATGTCTATATGTTCCTACTAATTTATAGCATGATTTATATGTTAATTTTGTTCTATTTATAATCATTAAAACATGTGAGACAGATTTATTTAACGACACTTTTAACTTTTTGGTCTTTGTCATTCCTATCTCATCCTTTACTTGTGGGGTAATCAAAGATCTTATGTCTTGATTACTCTTTTTTGTTTTTTGAATAATCTTGAAAAGTGTCATGTGTCTAGTTCCAAATCTTTGAAAAAGTGTAATCCTATAATTTATTATACCTGTCTTTCATTTGATCAGTGTGTTTGTGTTTTTATGACTTTAAAATATGGTAGAATAAAGTAAAATGACTCACTGAATTGGCTGCGCTTATTATATTGTGAAGTAGCAATTAATCGACATAGCTTGACACAATTTTCATTACGGGTTATCGAGAAACAACCTTTGTACGTTTCTAACGCACGGGTATGGTTGCGTACATCCGACTCTCTTATACTTTGTCATAGGCGGGGTTTGTTTGTTGTTGTTGTTGTTTTCGTGTTGGCATATGGCATGAGTCAAATTGCAAATTTTAAAATGTTTATAGAACAAGTATTAGCTTTTCTTGATAGGATAACGAGTACTACTAGTTGTTTTAGTCAGTCACTAGTTGTTTTACTGAGTAATAAATCGTAAAACATATGTATGTATATCTTCTATAATGATGATTCAGCATTTCATTGTTTGTCTTTCTTCTGATTAAGTGTTTGTAACATATTGAGTTAATAGTTACTCTAAACAACTTATCAGAATAAGATGAATTGTTGATAAAGAGAAGCTCATCATGTCCAAGGATAACAAAAATGAAACTCAAAATGACCCTCAATCATAAGGTTATGGAAAAACCAAAGGCCAGTTGTTATTAAGGTAGCGCAAATTTTAAAATCGTCATATAGCAAGAATGGTTAGTTGCTAAAGGACCAATCAAATATATAAAATACGTGTGAGTTACTGTTTTGTCCAATCACTTCGTATTTTATAGGTAAGTAAAATTACATGGCATCATATAATTATGCTATTAGTTAATCTATGATCAGCATAAAATTTGTGTTAAGGTAGTCCTTTTTCAACTTTATTCGAGGGTTCTACATTAACCAAGCAGCTCTTTAGTTTAGTTGCTTGTATTTAGTTCGTGAAATGGTTCGCAATAAATAGAAATAAGCTAGCCCGAAAAAACTTGAGTAATTTATATAAAGAAATGAGTCATACTTAAATATTCTTTGGCTAGACTGAAATTCTTATCGAATACTAAAAATATAATATAAATACAACATATTAGCTTTATATTCATTATCTATTGCAATTACGTAGTTACTTACACATTTGAACTTAAATTAAGAAGATTTGATGAACATGCCTTGAATTCGAAACTGTATATTTACTTCGATCAATCGTGTAGTTTGACAAAAAAAATCAAGCTTGAGCGTGTTTGAAACTCTTCAAATATTAATGAACTAAACTCAAGCAATTTTAGAACTTATTTTGAGCTAAGTTTAAACATTTTATTTGATTTGATGTTTGAACTCAAGTGTTTGAATGAGTTCAAGAATGTCTTGTTGAGATTGTTGTCCCACATTGGCCACTTTGAGAAAAATATATGTGTTATATGAGGATGATATATCACCACCTATAGCCTTAATGTTTTGAGTAGATATACGGCTCACCTTATATAAGCACAAGTTTCAAGATGATATTATAGCAGATTTAAAATATGGATTCACGCCTTGCCTGACCCATGGTTGGCCATTTATGTCCATGAATGACTTGTGGTTTGTGATTGAGAGCGGGTTGTAAGGTGCATGTGTGTCAAGACACGTTGTCACGTGAGGGCGAGTATTGAGATTAATGTCTCACATTGGTCACTTTAAGAAAAACATATAGGTTATATGAAGATGATATATAATCATCTATAGCTTTAAAGTTTTGAGTAGATATAGGACTACCTGATGCAAGCTTAATTTCAACACTAGTTTAGGTATATACTCATATGGATTACGGTTTGATTCCACATATCATGTACACCCCGTCTTGAGTCTAAAATCGAAAAGAAAAAAGTTATAAAAATATTGAGTGAATCCATTTTTAAGATTATGTTCCCTAAAACTTTATTTTCACATCCGGTCACTTCTTTAGCGTTATGGAACATTAGATCAGGGTGAAAAAATGCAGATACCAGATAAAATAAAAATATTGTTTCAATAACATTAAAGGAAAAGGCCATGAAAAATTGAAAAGTCAAAAACATAATTTTTTTAAAAGGAAAAAAGGAAAAGCGATATAGGCCAATAACAATGGACCAAAATAGTGTTGTCTATTTTCTTTATGGGAGTTGGGTGTTTAAGAGGGGTTCAGATCTGGAGAGGCCAACAGTGAGGTAAAATATGAGGCCTCCAATCACGTGCCGCCACGTGTATAAACTGTTCTTTTTAAAAAAGTTAAACCGTTGACCAGTTTGTACACGTGGCGGTGTGTGATTGGAGGCCTCATATTTTACCTCATCGTTGGCTTCTCAGATCTGAATGGGGTCAGATCACAAGAGGTAAATTTGTAGGTAAAATATGAGGTCTCCAATCACACGCTGCCACGTGTACAAAAAGGACAAATGTTTAAAGTTCTTTTTTTTTTAAATAATAGATTGTACACATGGCAGCGTGTGATTGGAGACCTCATATTTTACCTACAAATCTACCTCCTGTGATCTGACCCGGATCTGAATCCGTTTAGAAGATGGTGCTGAGAGAGGGGGGGAGGAAGGTAGGGGCACTGCGTCACACTGTTTTGTGTGTGATCCTATGTGTTTGGAGTCTTGGATTTGTATTGTTTCACTTGATTCTTATAAAGGCCGGACCCCTCAATCTAATTAAGTAATTACCATATTCTTTATTTTGTCCCTCAGTTTGGCTTTTTCTCCTAATTGACAGCCTTTCCTCTTCTTGTCCTTTTTTCTTTTTAATAAGTAATATGTAGATTCCTTTTTTCCTATTTTAATAAACCCTGTATTCATTTTATCATTTAATGTCAAACAATATATACAATCCACAACTGAACACAAAGAACAAACTCTGGAGGACAGTTGATGAGACGCGTAAGAAACAATCTTTTTCTTGGTCTAATTTTTGTTTTACAAGTTACCGTGTTTTGTTTATAATGACGCACTCCTCCAACCATGGTCGTATGCAGTTTTTTTTTTTTTTTTTTTTTTTTGTGTAAAGGCGAGTGTAATTGTCTTGTCTTCAATTTGGAGGTGTTGGAAACTGATCTGTCTGATGGTGAAGGACAGTGAAGGACTGTAGTTTATCTGGTTTGTGTTGGAAATGTTGCTGGGTTAGGGTTTTATAAGGGTATGTTAGGTCCCCTAGAATACACTAGAAGGAGGGTTGAATAGTGTGTTCACCAAGTATGGATATTTCTTGGATGTTTTTTGTTTTTGAGTGCAAGCCAATACTTGGGTGTGTTCTCGAAATGAATAAAACTTGCGGAAGCAAAAATAACACAATATGTATAGAGGTTCAAGTCAAAATGACTCTACTCCTCTACCTTCTTGATTTTCCACAAGAAGGATTTTTAAAGGGGGATTGTTATTTCTTTTTGAGGAAACAATAATCACAAATAAAATCCAAATACAAAGAAACTAGGCCACTTGCCTAGACCACAACCACGAAAACCACCCCTTGAAGTCTAGCCTCCAAAGAACTTTCTTGATCCTTAAAGAATTCTTGTAGGGAGTATGGTACACCACAACACCATCAACTAACCCTCCAAGGTTTGGATTTCTTCAAACAAGAAGCACCCTTGTTTCTTGACCAACAATCTACACAGTCTCTCACAATCTTCACTCAACAAGAAGAAGACTCTTCTTCTTCTTTACAACACAAATCTCAACAATAAAGTAAAATATACAATGGTACAATTATTTTGAGAGCTTAAACTTCGAGAGAAACTTGAGAGTTTTGACAGTAGAAAATTAAGAAAGAAGGAGATAAAACCTTTGTTTTATCTTTCTTCCTTCTAGCCGTTCTTCACCCTTTGCAGGAGCCAATAATGGGCTTTGTCTTCATGTGATGACATGTCTTCATCTTTAGAGATCTTCTCTTGGATGACTACAAGCTTCTTGAGGAAGCTTCTTCTTGAAAGCTTAAAGAGGAAGGATGACATTCTCCAAAAGAGAAGAGAACCTGTGAAGTTGCACTAAAAAAAGGAGGGTACAAATGTTAAGTAAACGTTGGAAAGTGATGCATAAAACATTTGTAACATAAGTCATATGAAGCGCCTAATGTGTTTTATGAAGAGGCGTTCAATGTGACATGGAGTGCCTAATGTGTTTTTAAACTGGCGTTCAATGTGAAATGAAGCGCCTTAAGTGAATAAGAAGCACTTGTTCAATGTCACATGAAGCGCCTGTTGTTGGCAGCAGAACTCATTTGAAGTCACATGAAGCGCATAATCTCAGCCTTCATACTTGTTCGAAGAAATTCTGACTTTTACTAAAAGTAACTTGATATTCGTGCCCATTTTGGAGAAAGTTCATTTGACTTTGTACTACACATGAAGCGCCTGTTCAGGCGTTCAAAGTGTACTGTTTTGCAACTTGACACATGAAGTGCCTGATGTAGGCATTCGAAGTGTACTGTACTACAAACACTCCACATGAAGTGCCTTATGTAGGCGTTCGGAGTATACTGGTCTCCAGACACTTTATATTAGGCGCCTTATGTAGGTATTCAAAGTGTACTGACTTTCAGACACTTCACATTTGGCGCATTATGCAGGTGTTCCAAGTGTCAATTGTGCAAATCATCAAAACTCAACATATTCTAACATTCTCCCTCTTTTTGATGATTTTACAATGTGCATAAACTTTTAAAGTTAGCTCCTCCTTAACCTATGCTCCCCCTCACATCATGCCTAAGCTTTTCTTAAGTAGAACTTGATGAATCAAATGTAATGGTACAGATGTTAACCAAAAATCATCATCATCAATTTTAAGAGAAAAGCAAAGTAAATTCATTTTATTTCTAATTTAAATGGCAGACTTGCACAGGTCATTAAGAAAAAGACAATGTTTAAAGCAGAATTATGCATCTCCGGCTCCGCTAGCACCGGCACCTCCGCTTCCAGTTTTAAATCCTCCAAGCCGAAACCTCCACTAATTGCAAAACTCAGCAAACCCACTCATTGAGCATTCGGCACCGCCACCAGAACCACCAACACCTCCAGCACCACTGCTGCCACCAACACCACCAACATCACTTCCTTCCCCTAAATCATCAAAATCAGAGGGAAGTTGCATCCACGGATTCATTTGCAAGAGGGCATTCTTGATAGCTAGCAATATGGTATTCGTTTCGAGCATGCCGAGCTTCATGCTCTGCATCGCGAAGCTCCAACCATTGAATAGTTTGCTGCATTTGCTGAATTGTTGATAGCAGCACAGGATCAGTGGTTCCTCCTTCGCCATCTTGAGGTCCTTCATCGACCTCATCCGCAATGTCTGTAATAGTAGTGGCCTTCCTTCGTTCTGAGATAATGGCTTGGGCAATGTTGAAGTTGTCGTAGTAGTTTGTCTTTGCCACTTTTGTCAGTTCACCATCAGGTATCTCAAGACCTTTGGACTTCATCAGAATAGTAACAACATTGGCAAAGGGTAGAGCCTTTGAGCCCTTCCGGAGGGCAGCCATCATGACTTCACTATGATCCATCCATGATTTAACTGTGTCTCATGTTTGAGACGATAAGTAACATAGAAATCCATATTGCTTGGATTTCTAGTTACCTTACCGTTGACACAGTAAGTGACCACAACCAGCAGTATCAAGTTCACCAGAGACATATTCTGAGTCTTCTTTGTGAGAAGATATCCCATATCAAATTTGACATCTTGCTCACGGACTCCGTGTTTGCTACTCCAGTCAAATACGGAGAAATCACTTAGTCCCTCATTTCTTACTCCTAGAGCATCACAAATTTCTTGTATGGAGATGCTGAGGGGTGTGCCAGCGACAATTGTGTACAGAGAGAATTGCTGGGACTCAGATTGTGGAGTAATCCACATGTTGGCATAGAACAGCCTGGTGTAGTCTCTGGAGAATTTCTGCATGTCACGTCTGGACCAAAGAGAGGTCCAGCCCTGATGATCCAATAGGGTGATGACTTGATTTGGGTTTTGAGCCTCAGTGAAGTCACTGAGGCGAATCAGTTTGAGGGGCACCACGGATCTGTTGTTGCTACTCCATTCTTCATAAAGCATGTGTGAATGAAGTGATATATGGACACCTTTGACCACGTGAGGAGGTGGTTTTGTAACATCAGAGTCAAATTTCTTTATTCAAGGAAAGTTATCCTTAGAGAGTACTTCACAAAGAGATGTGAGTTTTTGTGGTTCCACAACGCCAGCAGTTTGCTTGCATTTGTGTCCCTTTTGAATGCGTCTTGAAGGACCAGCTGAAGCCATCTTAGAGTGAAAAGATGAAGTTTTGGGAGTTGTAGCAGGGAGACTTTTCAGAGAATTTGTGAGAAGAGTGGAAGGAGGAAACTGGAATTTAAATTGAAGAGGAGGAAGAGGAAGAGGTAAGGCATTTGGAATGAGAAAGGAGTGGGAGTACTGGTGCGTGATTGAAGGAGAAGAAGAGGTTGGAGAAGATGAAGAGGTGAGAGATTTAGGTGAAAATGGGAAGGTGTGATTGAATGGAGAGATGAAGTGGTTATGGGAAGAGGGATTGAATGTGGAGACGTGGGAAAGAGGAGTGTCGTCGTGGGAAGAGGGAACGCAGGGTCAAATACTTCAATTCGCACGAAAAGATGAAGAGACACTGTGTTGGGCAGTGACTAATTAGGGTTTAGGCACCTTATGTCACTTCGAACGACTTCATAAACTAAGATGATGTGCTTAAAGTGACTTGGAACGATTGTGGGTGAGTGGATTAAGCGCTTAATGACACTTCGAACGAGTGACACAGTTTGTATAAAGCGCTTAATGCTACTTCGAACAATTGTTTCTAGAGACATAGAGCACTTGGTGTCACTTCGAACGAGTGACATCTTTAGCATCAGGCGCTTGATGTTACATTGAACGCCTGAACCAATTCAGGTAAAACGCCTTATGTGCACTGATCTTGAGAATTTGAGAATTTTCTTGCTCCAATTTAAGATAGGTTAATATCAACTGATGTTAAGCAACCCTAACCTGCTTCTTATAGATGCAAATACATCACTAGATAAGGGTTTCATGAAGATGTCTACTAATTGGTCACGTGTCAGAACAAATTCCATACTAACCAAGTCCTTTTATACACAATCACGGATAAAATGATATCTCACTTCAATGTTCTTAGTCCGACTGTGGTGGACCAGATTTTGTGCAATATTGATAGCAGACATGTTATCACACAAAATAGGCACTTTAGAAAAGTGAATGTTATAATCATTTAACGTGTGTGTCATCTATAACAATTGTGCACAACAAGATGCGGCCGACACATATTTGGATTCCGCCGTAGAAAGAGAAACACTGTTTTGTTTCTTGGAAAACCAAGAAACAAGATAATCACAGAGGAATTGACAAGTCCCAGATGTGCTCTTTCTATCAACAAGACTCCCCCCCATAATCAGAGTCACAATATCCTCTTAAATCAAAACATGCATTTTTAGGATAAAATAACCCAAATTTCAAGGTACACTGAAGGTATCTAATAATACATTTTACCGCAACTAGATACATTTCCCTAGGATCACTTTGAAATCTAGTACATAAGCACACTGCATGTAATATATCCGGTCTACTTTCAGTCAAATAAAGTAGATTCCTTATAATGCCACGATACAAGGTTCTCGATATGCTTTCCTTTCTCATCTTTGTCAAGCTTTGCACTTGTACTCATTTGAGTGTTTACTTCTCTTCCTTCATCAAAATTGTATTTTTTGAGCAAGTCCTTTGTGTACTTGGTTTGAGAAATATACACACCTTCTTGAATTTGCATGATTTGAAGTCCGAGAAAGTAGTAAAGCTCTCCCATCATGCTCACCTCGAATTCACCTTACTTTAAGCTAGCAAATTACTCACAAAGACATCTATTAGTAGGACCAAAATTAATATCATTAATATATACTTGTACAATTAATTGATTTTTACTTTGTTCTTTAACAAACAAAGTGGTGTCAACTTTACTCTTTGAGAATACATTATTAAGAAGAAAAGTATTTAATCTCTCGTACCAAGCTCTTGGAGCTTGTTTAAGGCCGTAAAGAGCCTTTTTAAGTTTGAATACATGATGTGGTAATTCATGACATTCAAACCTGGGAGGTTGTGAAACATACACTTTTTCTTGAATAACACCATTCAAGAAGGTGGATTTAACATCCATTTGGTAAAGTCTAAAATCTTTATAGCATGCATATGCCAATAACATTCTAATGGCTTCAAGCCGTGCTGCGAGTGCAAATGTCTCATCAAAATCAATACATTCTTCTTGACGGTATCCTTGAGCAACTAGTCTAGCTTTGTTTCTAATGAAATTTTCCTTGATCATCCATCTTGTTACGAAATACCCATTTCGTACCAATAATGGGATGATCAAGTGGTTTAAGAATTAACTCCCAAACATCACTTCTTTCAATTGGTTTAATTCTTCTTGCATAGCCGAGATCTAATTTTCATCAAGAAGTGCATCCTTAACATCTTTAGGCTCTATAAGAGATACAAATGCATTCTCTCTATATTGCCTTCGTGTAGTGATACCCCTATTTAGATCACCTATGACCAACTCATGTGGGTAAGAACTTTTATGCTTGAATGATCTAGGAAGATTGGAGACATCTCCTCCAACTTCCTCGTGATCACTTTCCGGAAGAGACGTGTCATCACCATTTGGATGATTATCATTTTCCAGAATATGAGATGCATTTTCAACATTTTGTGTATCAACAAGATGAGTATGAGAAATATTTGTATTTGACTCACTAAGTTCACGTACATTTGGTGGAGGAGTACCTTCAATAGGTTCTACTCTTAAGTCAATGAAGATGTTTCTATTTGGAGACTTATCAACAATTTCTTGTTGATGAGCTGTAGGACTTCAGGCGCTACCATCTCTCCCAAAACCAATTGGTGACAGGAGATGCGCATACCCTAGCCTTATAGTGCATTCAGCACACAAGCGCCCACGGCATTCGACTGTGACTTGGCCCACACGGCCTGCGCCCACCGGCCTACGCCACGGGACAATTGCTGCACCTAACGATCTCCCCCTCAGCAATTGCTCCTGCTGGAAATCGAACCCGTGACCTCGCTCTGATACCACTTGTAGGACCTCAGGCGCTACCATCTCTCCCAAAACCAATTGGTGACAGGAGATGCGCATACCCTAGCCTTATAGTGCATTCAGCACACAAGCGCCCACGGCATTCGACTGTGACTTGGCCCACACGGCCTGCGCCCACCGGCCTACGCCACGGGACAATTGCTGCACCTAACAATTGGTATCAAAATGTTGAGAAATATGTTTGGATAATTTTCAAAGTCATGATTTTAAGTGATGGATACTTAAAAATGTCACATATGGTGTTATAAATGAAAGAGTTGAATAAGTGAAGAAAAATGACACGATGTCTAGGGTTGTTAGAAATATTTTTCTAAAATGTGATAAAATAGTTGTTTTTATTTTTACATGATTTATATATGTTTATCATGTTGTGATTATGTGATTTTTATGATGATAATATCTTGTGACTAATATGCCCTCGAAGTTTCTACAACTTACCAAAAAGGGCAAAAGTGGTATTTTGAGTTTTGTAGGTACTCGACATGGTGAATATGATTCAAGAAGATATTATCATCTTATTTATTATCAAGAAGGTGTTATTATATTTAATTCTGACCATCGGGGTCATTTCTGGAGTTTTATCTCACTAGGGGCATTTTGGTCATTTTACCCCCGAAGACAGTTTCGGTATTTTTACTCAAGGAATCTCTTGAGTATCTTATTATATTTATTCTGGAGTTCATTTAGTATATTCTTGAAGACTATTTGGTGGTTTTCTATTTTATTCTCTCATTTGATGATTTTATCGACGGTAGCGGGATATGTGACGGTATTCGATGTCACGTTCTATTTTCTCTTGAAGACTCTTATATATATGTTATTGGAGGTTCTTAATCATCATCTTTCAGAGATTACAAGGTGTCCTTGGTGCAAGATTCATCACAATATGTCAAGGAGAAATGGGAATTTTGATATTATATGTTGACATAACCTTGTCAACTATTATTTGTTGATTTCTCCTAAAAAATCTGAGTTGGTATACATATACACAGCCTCCAAAACGTGATTATACAGGAAGAGATAATGTTTTTCTCATTTTATGAGTTGGAGACAAGAAGACAAACCAAAAGCAAGCTAGTTGGCAAAAGTTGCCAACTTGAAATTTCAAATTTGAATGTAATGGAGACAAGATTGTTGGAGATGATTATGGAGGTGTTTTAATTCAAAATTCTCAGCCATCACATGGTCTAAAATTTGGAGGGAATATGCCATCAATTCACTCTATAAATAGAAGGCAAGGTGAAGAAGAGAAGACACACGCTTGAAAGCAAAAATTGAAGATTGTTGTCTTGCTATTCTCTTCTCATATTTTCGTTCATACTTTGTGTAGCTAAGGTGTTCAAATTTTCTTTGTTGTCCAGCTACACTATACACACCTTCTTGAGTTGGATTTGTATGATTGATTAGCCAAATTTATAAGGCTACATCAATAGGTGGTAGAGGTGTTGTAACCAAGAGTTGCATAGAAGTGATTATCCAAGTCTTGAATAGGGTTGGTGTATAACCCAAGGATCAAGCTTGGCTCTTGTTGTAAGGTGTTCATTTGATAGTGAAATCCAAGAAAAGGTGTTCCTTGGGACTGGAGTAGGTCACATTGACCGAACCAGGATAAATTCTCGGTGTTCTTCTCTTGTTTCTTTATTTCTATTTTTCTGCCCGTTTTTGACTGCAGTTTTCACACAACTTCTCACAATTTGACAAAATAGCTAAACATTTTAAAAATTCGTGATTTTTGGTGGAGTTATACTTCAGACTGTTAGCTTTCATTTGCAACAAGAATCACTTGATTTGAGCAAGGAAAAGTTAGTCTTTCAGTCTTTGCAAGATAACTGCTCCAATCTGGACGCAATCTGACCAGTTTTGAGAAAACTTAAAAATTCTGTATTTTTCAAGAGTTGGTTAAGGTCAGGGCCTTTTAGAAACTTCATCTACACATCCTAAGGAGTGTTTTGATATAAAGATCAACCTTTTTGGTTGAGTATTCAAAGAGAAACACGTTTTGCAAAATCAGCAACATTCTGTCCAATTCTGTCCAGATTGACCATCTGAATCTTTTATTTATTTGAAGGGCCAAATGATCTTATTTTTGTCTGGTTTTTGGAAAGAGTCTTGTTAACTCATTGAGGTTAAACTCTGGAAAGTTTTATAATTTTTAGAGTTGTGTACAATTATTTGTGAATTTTTGAAAAACGGGTTCTGAATCTGAGGTGGTTTCAGATTCTGTTTTCAAAGGGGATTTTAACAAAGGGTTGTAGTGTAATTTCTGCTAACCACTATTCACCCCCCTCTAGTGGTGTTTATTGCAGGTGCACGGTCCAACATTTGGTATCGGAGCCAGACCAACACCACTCAAAAGAAGCAAGATTCAACACCGTACAAACAAGACAAGGCTAAGAAGCAAGAAATCATAGTTGCCTGCTAATCCCAAATCAAGAAGGTTTGGAGCATTTGAACACTTCAAGAAGGTTTGGAGCATTTGTATTTACTTGATTAAAGATTCAAGGTATTCATCTAAAATCATACATCATGTCATCTATCTCTCATAAAGGAGCGTTCTCAAAGTCTACGAAAGAGGTAACATCTACTCCTGATTTTGATTCTGATAATGAGATGACTTTCGATGAAATGTATGATGAATTCATGAAAATGCATGCTCATTGTAAAAGGTTGTCAAAAGAGAAAAAGAAACTAATTGAAGAAAATGACAAGTTGAAGACAACCAACTTGGAACTTTCTAATCAATTAGAGTCTTTCAAACAAGAGTCATCAAATGCTCTTGATTCATTAAAGACTAAAATTGAGTCATCTAGAAATAATGAACAAACCTTAAGAACCGAAAATAGTGCGTTGAAAACCAAGATGCATGATTATGAAAATGAAGTGTCTACACTTAAATCATGCAAACTAGGCTTAGAGAAAACCTTAGAATAGTTTAAATCCGGTACAAACATGTTAGACACACTCATCTCATCACAAAAGTATGGCAATGATAAAACCGGCTTAGGCTATAAAGAAGAAAATGAAAAAGTAAATAAAAAGACTAAGTTTGTTTCATCTAGTAAAAAGTTGCCATATAATACAATAAAATCAACTTTGCCTGCAACATCTTCTTCTACACCTTCTTCTACTAATATCAAGGCAAAAATGCAACATACACCCATAAAAGCACACACGCATAAACATACATCTAGGCCAAACTTTGCATCTAGACAACCTAGAAATTATGCCTACATGTATACAAATGCAACTAGACCAAATAAAATGCATACAACTTATTATGAACCTAAGTATAGGCAACACTCTTATAAGTCTTATAGAAATGCCTACAAACACACTTATATAGCGCCATATAAGAAACAAATTCACATGCCTTATACACATCATAAATCTCAGTTATCCTATAATGATTATCAACCATGGCACAACATGTATAACAATGCATCTTCACTTATGTGGAATAATCATGTATGTGCTAATTCTTCTTATTTTCCAAATTATAACAATGCTAAAAATGTGCCTAGAAGGTATATTCAAGTTTGGATACCTAAGGGATATTTAAACAAGAATAGTGCCCCTAACATTCAAGGACCCAAATAAAGGGTACCTAAAACTTTGTCTCCATTGTAGGATAAACGCAAGGAATGCAAGAAGGAGGCAAAGTCAAAGAATCTAAAAACCAAGATAGTGGATGTTCGAGGCATATGACGGGGAACCCCAAACTATTCATCGAATTGGAACATATCAAGAATGGAGGAAAAGTAACATTCGGTGACAACAACAAAGGACAAGTTGTTGGAAAAGGAACAATTGGGGACCCTAACACATTTCAAATACGAAATGTGTTATTAGTAAGCAATCTATCTTATAATTTATTTAGTATTTCTCAACTCATAGATTGTGGTTATAATGTCTCCTTCCTTTCCAATTCTTGTGATATAATAAATGAAAAAGGAGAAATGGTTTTAAAAGGAAATAGAGATGGAAATATTTATACTCTTACCTTAGATAACATGTTAGATGCTAAGGTTAAGTGTCTAATATCACATGACTTAGATGTAAATTTATGGCATAGAAGATTAGGCCATATAGGAATTTCAACTATTAAGAAATTGTCTAAAAAGAATTTAATTAGAGGAATGTCTAAGTTAGACTTAGATAATTTTCAAATGTGTGAAACATGTATTAAGGGAAAACACATTAAAGAAACCTTAAAACCGAAACATGAAGTGAGTACTAGTCATGTACTAGAATTGCTTCACTTAGACTTATTTGGTCCAAGTAGGACAAGAAGTCTAGGTGGACACTACTATGTGTGTGTCATAGTAGATGATTACTCATGGACATTGTTCTTAACACACAAAGACAATGCTAACACACAAAGACAATGCTCCATTAGCAATCGAAACCCTTATTAAGCAACTTGAAAACATTTATGAAGAAAGTGTTAAAAGAATTAGAAGCGATAGAGGTGGAGAATTTAAAAACAAAGACATAATCAAATTTTGCGAACTATATGGAATCAAACATGAATTCTCACCACCTAGAATACCACAACTCAATGGAGTTCTTGAACGTAAAAATAGAACGATTCAAGAAGTTGCTAGGACAATACTGTGTGAAAATAAATTACCTAAATATTTATGGGCTGAAGCTCTTAGTTGTGCATGCTATATTATAAATAGGCTCACTATTAGAAAGAAATTAAATAAAACGCCTTATGAATTGCTAAACAATAGACAACCTAAGATAGATTGTCTTAAAGTATTTGGATGTAAATGTTTTATGCTGAACACTAAGGATAATCTAGATAAATTTGAACAAAAGTCTATTGAATGCATATTTGTTGGGTATTCAACTAACTCAAGAGCATATAGGTGTTATAATCCTGCATCTAGAAAAATAATTGAATCCATACATGTGAAATTCAATGAAAATGCATGCTTTGAAGTTAGTGATAAACATCAACATAAACAAGAAACAAATGTTGAAAATATGTTTGATGATGATGTATTACTTGAGCCTGTACTTGATCATCTAGAACCAACTCCCCCTGAACAAGACAAACATGAACCCTTAGATGAAATAAATCAAGAGACTCTGCAATTAGAAGATACAACTAATGATCCAATTACATATGATAACGTTCACACTAATGAAATATTTGAACAAGATGAGGGTGAACTTAATCAATCTAGGAATTGGTGGCACCCTAGAGAACTAATCATTGGGGATCCAAGTGTTGGGGTTAAAACACGTAGAAATATAAGTCAACTTGAAGGACATAGCTTAATCTCACAATTAGAACCTAAGAACGTAAAGGAAGCCTTAGGTGACATATCATGGATAGATGCTATGCATGAGGAATTAAATCAATTCACAAGGAACAACGTGTGGGACTTAGTACCTAAACCTGAAGACAAGTCTATCATAGGAACTAAATGGGTTTTTAGGAATAAAATGGATGAACAAGGAAATATTACAAGGAATAAGGCTAGACTAGTCGCACAAGGTTATAATCAACAAGAAGGAATAGATTATGAAGAAACCTTTGCACCCGTTGCACGACTAGAAGCAATTAGATTGTTACTTGTGATTGCAAGTATAAGCAAAATTAAGCTCTTCCAAATGGATGTCAAGAGTGCTTTCTTGAATGGATACATCCAAGAAGAAGTGTTTGTCAAACAACCTCATGGATTCGAAGATCCGAAGAATCTGAACCATGTTTATAAGCTTAAGAAAGCTCTATATGGTTTAAAACAAGCTCCAAGAGCTTGGTATGATAGATTTGCAAACTTTCTTATTGCAAATAATTATCAAAGGGGGACCATCGACAACACATTATTCCTATGAAGAAAAGGTAATGATTTGTTAATAGTTCAAATATACGTAGATGATATAATCTTTGGTTCAACCAACCCTACTTTAGTAAAAGACTTCGAAGAATGTATGAAGTCAGAGTTTGAAATGTCAATGGTAGGAGAGTTGAATTATTTCTTAGGACTTCAAATCAAACAAACCCCTCAAGGAATTCACATTAGTCAACTTAAGTATGTCAATGATATGATTAAGAAGTTAGGCTTTGAAGAGTTGAAACCTACAACTACGCCTATGAGTGTTAGTACCAAACTTGATAAGGATGAAAATGTTAAACCTTTTGATGACACACTTTATAGGTCTATGATTGGCTCATTGTTATACTTAACTGCATCAAGACCTGATATTATGTTTAGTGTGTGTATCTGTGCTAGGTTTCAATCTTGTCCTAAGGTATCACATTACAATACAGTGAAAAAGATCTTTAGATATCTTAAGCATACACCTCACTTAGGATTGTGGTATGATAGAAACGCTAAGTTGGAATTACACGCATATAGTGATGCTGATTATGGTGGTTGCAGGTTAGATAGAAAATCCACTAGCGGTACATGTCAATTTATAAGAACCAATTTGATCTCTTGGTTTTCTAAAAAGCAAGCTAGTGTAGCTCTTTCTACCACTGAAGCCGAGTATATTGCTTTGAGTTTATGTACTACCCAAATACTTTGGCTTAAACAGTAACTTAGTGATTTTGGCATTAAAATGAATAAGATTCCAATTTTCTGCGATAGCACAAGTGCAATGAATCTTTCCCGGAATCCAGTACTTCATTCTAAGGCCGAACACATTGAGGTGCGATACCACTTTCTTCGCGATCATGTTCAAAATGAGGACATAGCGATAAACCATGTAAGAACTGATCACCAAATCGCTGACATCTTCACCAAACCCCTTAATCAAGCCACTTTTGAAAACTTACGAGCCAAATTAGGAATGATGACTTACGATACCATTGTATAGTTCTATCTTTTGCATGATTTGCAAAATAAAGGGGGAGATAGAATAAGAACATGATTTTAGTTGGTAAGTCATGTTTTAGTTGGTAAGTCATGATAAATCATATGCTAAGTTTTTATTGGTATAAATTTTGGAGCATAGGTTAAGGGGGAGAGTATGAGTTGCGGGGGAGCGGCATACTATTTAAAAGTTGAAAACATAGTTGAAAACATTTGGTTAAACTTTTGGTTATAAGTTGTGACATTAAAATCATGTTAGGTTATTTTGAAAATCATCCAAAAGGGGGAGAATGTTGAGAAATATGTTTGGATAATTTTCAAAGTCATGATTTTAAGTGATGGATACTTAAAAATGTCACATATGGTGTTATAAATGAAAGAGTTAAATAAGTGAAGAAAAATGACACGATGTCTAGGGTTGTTAGAAATATTTTTCTAAAATGTGATAAAATAGTTGTTTTTATTTTTACATGATTTATATATGTTTATCATGTTGTGATTATGTGATTTTTATGATGATAATATCTTGTGACTAATATGCCCTCGAAGTTTCTACAACTTACCAAAAAGGGCAAAAGTGGTATTTTGAGTTTTGTAGGTACTCGACATGGTGAATATGATTCAAGAAGATATTATCATCTTATTTATTATCAAGAAGGTGTTATTATATTTAATTCTGACCATCGGGGTCATTTCAGGAGTTTTATCTCACTAGGGGCATTTTGGTCATTTTACCCCCGAAGACAGTTTCGGTATTTTTACTCAAGGAATCTCTTGAGTATCTTATTATATTTATTCTGGAGTTCATTTAGTATATTCTTGAAGACTATTTGGTGGTTTTCTATTTTATTCTCTCATTTGATGATTTTATCGACGGTAGCGGGATATGTGACGGTATTCGATGTCACGTTCTATTTTCTCTTGAAGACTCTTATATATATGTTATTGGAGGTTCTTAATCATCATCTTTCAGAGATTACAAGGTGTCCTTGGTGCAAGATTCATCACAATATGTCAAGGAGAAATAGGAATTTTGATATTATATGTTGACATAACCTTGTCAACTATTATTTGTTGATTTCTCCTAAAAAATCTGAGTTGGTATACATATACACAGCCTCCAAAACGTGATTATACAGGAAGAGATAATGTTTTTCTCATTTTATGAGTTGGAGACAAGAAGACAAACCAAAAGCAAGCTAGTTGGCAAAAGTTGCCAACTTGAAATTTCAAATTTGAATGTAATGGAGACAAGATTGTTGGAGATGATTATGGAGGTGTTTTAATTCAAAATTCTCAGCCATCACATGGTCTAAAAGTTGGAGGGAATATGCCATCAATTCACTCTATAAATAGAAGGCAAGGTGAAGAAGAGAAGACACACGCTTGAAAGCAAAAATTGAAGATTGTTGTCTTGCTATTCTCTTCTCATATTTTCGTTCATACTTTGTGTAGCTAAGGTGTTCAAATTTTCTTTGTTGTCCAGCTACACTATACACACCTTCTTGAGTTGGATTTGTATGATTGATTAGCCAAATTTATAAGGCTACATCAATAGGTGGTAGAGGTGTTGTAACCAAGAGTTGCATAGAAGTGATTATCCAAGTCTTGAATAGGGTTGGTGTATAACCCAAGGATCAAGCTTGGCTCTTGTTGTAAGATGTTCATTTGATAGTGAAATCCAAGAAGGTGTTCCTTGGGACTGGAGTAGGTCACATTGACCGAACCAGGATAAATTCTCGGTGTTCTTCTCTTGTTTCTTTATTTCTATTTTTCTGCCCGTTTTTGACTGCAGTTTTCACACAACTTCTCACAATTTGACAAAATAGCTAAACATTTTAAAAATTCGTGATTTTTGGTGGAGTTATACTTCAGACTGTTATCTTTCATTTGCAACAAGAATCACTTGATTTGAGCAAGGAAAAGTTAGTCTTTCAGTCTTTGCAAGATAACTGCTCCAATCTGGACGCAATCTGACCAGTTTTGAGAAAACTTAAATTCTGTATTTTTCAAGAGTTGGTTAAGGTCAGGGCCTTTTAGAAACTTCATCTACACATCCTAAGGAGTGTTTTGATATAAAGATCAACCTTTTTGGTTGAGTATTCAAAGAGAAACACGTTTTGCAAAATCAGCAACATTCTGTCCAATTCTGTCCAGATTGACCATCTGAATCTTTTTATTTATTTGAAGGGCCAAACGATCTTATTTTTGTCTGGTTTTTGGACAGAGTCTTGTTAACTCATTGCGGTTAAACTCTGAAAAGTTTTATAATTTTTGGAGTTGTGTACAATTATTTGTGAATTTTTGAAAAACGGGTTCTGAATCTGAGGTGGTTTCAGATTCTGTTTTCAAAGGGGATTTTAACAAAGGGTTGTAGTGTAATTTCTGCTAACCACTATTCACCCCCCCTCTAGTGGTGTTTATTGCAGGTGCACGGTCCAACATGAGCAACCATTGGTATGTCTTCAAGAATTTTTCTTGAGGAGCAACATCTTCATTTTCTTCACAATCCTCGTTAAGTTTAGGTTCATTATTAGGTGACTCATTAAACTTAACATGGATTGATTCTTCCACCTTTTGACTCCTTTTTTTGAAAACACGAAATGCTTTACTATTTGAGGCATAACCCAAAAAGATACCTTCATTCAAGTTTGAGGTCAAGTTTGTCCAAAGTGTCTTTAGTGTTAAGTATGAAACACTTACACTCAAACACTTTAAAATAACCAATGTTGGGAACTTTACCGTTCCAAAGCTCATAAGATGTCACATTTAGGTAAGGTCTCAAATATACACGATTGATCACATGGCAAACGGCATTTACCGCTTCGGCCCAAAAATACTTGGGCAAACCTAACTCATTTAACATTGATCTACACATTTCTTGTAGAGTTCTATTCTTTCATTCGACTACATCATTTTGTTGTGGAGTTCTAGGAGCCGAAAGGTCATGTGTGTATCCTTTGGATTCACAAAACCTTTCAAACTCTCCATCAAACTCACCACCATGATCACTTCGTATGGTTTTAATGGTGTCACCAATGTGATTTTTCAATCGTCTACTTAAATTCATGAACTCACTACATGCATCATTTTTCTTTGCAAGAAACATAACCCATGTATAACGAGTATAGTCATCTACTGCCACGAAGGTGTAATGTTTACCACCCAAACTTTTTGTTCCAACATCTCCATACAAATCCATATGTAGTAATTGTAGGAGTTAAGAGGTGGATATGTTTGTTTTTGGTTTAAACTTTGTTTTCACAAGCTTTGTCTTTTGACAAGTGTCGCATAAGTCTTGGTTTTCAAAACTCATTTTTGGAAGGCCTCGGACCTTATTGTTTTCGCAAATAAATTTAAATATTTTGAAACATACGTGTCCGAGACGTCTATGCCATAGTTGCGTCAAATCATTTTTTGCAACTAGGTAAGAAACATTTTGTGAAACCAAATCATTGATGCTAAGTTTGTAAATGTTTTTGAATCTCAAAGCCTCAAATAAAATAGTATTATCCTTTTTCATAACACAATTTGGTTTCAAAAATGTAACTTCATAATTAGCATCACATAGTTGACTGACACTTATCAAGTTAAACTTCAATCCTGAAATATATAAGACATCACTAAGAGAGAAGGAATTGTTACACACAATACTATGTCCTTTGATTTGGCCTTTGCCACCTTCAAAGTGGACAACTTCTCCATCTTGCATAGTGAGTCTATGGCAGAGACTCTTGTCTCCCGTCATATGGTTGGAACACCCACTTCCACGACCCATTTGACCTTCTTGTCTTTGCTTTCTCCATTTAAAACTAGGGCCTATAAATGAACCATATGAAATTGGTACCCTTTTTATTTTGGGTCCTTGAATGTTAGTTACCTTCACTTTGTCTTTTGGCACCCACACTAGATTCTTATTATTCTTAGCTCTACACACTATTTCTACATGACCCTTTTTATTACAATAGAAGCATGTAGGAATGTGTTTTTGTGAGTGATGATGGTTATCATGCTTGTGCATTGGCACATTCCGTGATTCCCGTTTAGGAACAACTTTCCTTGGAATCAAAGAAGATTTATGTTTCACAGATTCAACAAAAGGCTTTGACACCTTTGTGGAGTTTGCCTTTACCTTAGGCATGTGCCTTTGCTTCTTCAAGGTAGTCTTAGACTTCTTGACAAATGATGCTTGTTCATTTGGCTTTCCTTTCTTAGATGCATACATTACACTAGGTTTGATTTTATTATTATGCGGTGTATTTGCATCTTTAATTTTTCCATCCTTTTTAGCACTATATTTTTGAAGAATTTTCTTCTTCAAAAGTCATTGAGAAGATGAGCTTGATCTCATCAAGTCATGCTTCTCATTTGGTGCAATCACATGCATGGTTAGTAAAATGTCATGTTCTAGTTGCAATACAATGTGATTCTCTAATGTGTTATTGTACTCATTTAAGCATGCTCTAAAATCCTTTTTGACACGTTTGTACTTCATATCTAAAAAATCATTGTCTTGCACTAAGTCATCTTTTTCATCTTGCAATCTATAATGAAATCATTGGTGCATATCTCCATGTCGTCATCAATGGCCATGAAAGCATAGAACTCCTTGTCGAGATCGTCGTTGATGACCCCGTGAGAGCTAGATTTTCATTATCGTCGTTGTCGCTCTCGGACCCAGATAGGATGTTCTGCCAATAGGCTACCTCTGCTTGTAAAGTCTTCTTCCTTTCTTAGATGGCTTTCTCATCTTTAAGTTGCGACTCTTTCACCCGACAATCTTTCATGAAGTGACCAAATTTTCCGTATTTGTAGAACTTGTTCTCTTGGTCCTTCACTTTGTCCTTGGAGCACTTTTCCTTGATGAACCTCTTAGCTTCATCTTCGTTCTTCCTTGCGAATCGTCTAAACCTTCGGACAAGAAGTCTGACTTCATCATCTGATTCTTCCGATTCACATGAGAGAGCCTTCGACGAACTTCATATAGGATCATTTTTCTCTTGAGTTTCAAGGTGAATCTCATAAGTGATAAGATTACCGTAAAGCTCATCCAAAGTAATTGTCTCAAGATCCTTTGACTCCTCAATGGCCATGACTTTTGCGTTCCATTCTCTTCCTAAACTATTTAGGAAGCAATGGTTGAGATCCTCTTGCTCTATTTTCTTACCAACCGCCCTGAGTAGGTTGACAAGCTTGGTGAATCGTTGAATGGACTATTCGATCTTTTCACCTTTGGGGACATTGAAGTTGTAGAACTGCATTATTAGTTGTCTCCTCTTTGCCTTCCTCACTTGAGATGTTCCTTCATGGATCATCTCCAACTTAGTCCAAGCTTCATGGACGGATTGAACTCCATGTATTTGTGCTCTCTCATTTGGTGATAGAGAGATATTCAAAATAGCAAGAGCTTTGGTATTTATGGCAAATTGTAACTCCTCCTCCAGAGTAGGATCATCAACATCAAAAGGAATGGTGGAACCTTTTTACACCTCTCTCCGTATGCGATACCCACAAGAACGTAGGTCTGTCTCCATGTTTGATTTCCATAGTGGGTAGTTAAGCGGAACATAGGGATTTTGACATGGACACTAGAAATGGAAGAGAGTAGTGATTCTTGCCTTCCTCTTCTAGAAGCATCACCATTAGGAGAACTAGCATCTTCAAAACTAAAAGTATCTGTACTTTAAAGATCAAATCTTGCTATTTGAACTCAAATATTCAAGATTAGGCTCTGATACCAATTGTTAGGTTCTTTATAACACACTAAAAGGGGGTTGAATAGTGTGTTCACCAATTATGGATATTTTCTTGGATGTTTTTCGTTTTTGAGTGCAAGCCAATACTTGGGTGTGTTCTTGAAATGAATAAAACTTGCGGAAGCAAAAGGAACACAATATATATAAAGGTTCAAGTCAAAATGACTCTACTCCTCTACCTTCTTGATTTTTCACAAGAAGGATTTTGAAAGTGGGATTTTTTTTTTGGGAAACAACAATCACAAAGAAACTAGGCCACTTGCCTAGACCACAACCAAGAAAACCAACCCTTTGAAGTCTAGCTTCCAAAGAACTTCCTTACTCCTGAAAGAATTCTTGTAGGGAGTATGATGCACCACAACACTATCAACTAACCCTCTAATGTCTGGATTTCTTCAAACAAGAAGCACCCTTGCTTCTTGATCAACAATCTACACAGCCTCTCTCAATCTTCACTCAACAAGAAGAAGACTCTTCTTCTTCTTTACAACACAACTCTCAACAATAAAGTAAAATATACAATGATACAACTATTTTGAGAAACTTGAGAGCTTCAATAGTAGAAAGTTACGAAAGAAGGAGATGAAACCCTTGTTTTATCTTTCTTCCTTCTAGCCGTTCTTCACCCTTTGCAGGAGCCAATAATGGGTTTTTTCTTCATGTCATGACATGTCTTCATCTTTGGAGATCTTTTCTTGGATGACTACAAGCTTCTTGAGGAAGCTTCTTCTTGAAAGCTCAAAGAGGAAGGATGACATTCTCCAAAAGAGAAAGAGAATCTGTGAAGTTACACTAAAAAAAGGAGGGTACAAATGTTAAGTAAACGTTGGAAAGTGTTGCATAAAACATTTGTAACATAAGTCATATGGAGCGCCTAATGTGTTTTATGAACAGGCGTTCAATGTGACATGGAGCACCTAATGTATTTTTAAACTGACGTTCAATGTGACCTGAAGTGCCTTAAGTTAATAAGACGCACTTGTTCAATGTCACATGAAGCGCCTGTTGTTGGCAGCATAACTCGCTTGAAGTCACATGAAGCGCCTAATCTCAACCATCATACTTGTTCGAAGATATTCTGACTTTTACCAAAAGTAACTTGATATTCATGCCCATTTTGGGGAGGAGTTCATGGAGCGCCCCGATCCCGAGCCTTAGTATCAGGAACAGTGCACCCGCCATATCTCGCTAAGGAGAATACAAGGCGCCGAGTCAACTTTCTACATGTCCGAAAATACGTAGAAATTTTTCTCGCGGAAACGAAATATAATAACATTAAGTTTCATGATAAACGAATTCCTCATTACGATAATATACCGACTTATTGTAATAGTACTGGCATCTACAAACTATCATTTAATACAAGGTAGTGTCTGATGTAACCCCAATAAAATAACGACGGACAGCCGCAAGGTCTCTTCGTATCCTAGGTATAGCCGTCAGTCTGCCCATAATATCGTGTCAGCCCCGTCCTCAGCAAAGACATAGTCGTACGCTTCCTCGTGCTCACCTGGTGAGGGGGAGTAGGGGTGAGTGATGGGGAAATCACCCAGTATGCACCTGCCTCAAACTAGTACAAGACGAGCATAAAAAAATGATATAACACATAACACATAGCACATAGCATGATATCACATAAGCAAATGAAAGAATACGGAAAGGTAATTCACTCCAGATAAAGAATACGCAACATCGTGATACATGTCCTACTATGCATGTCACACATTTGACATGCAACAAAGTCATGTCACACTAAATGCCGATATCTCCACCGTGCAATGCATGGACCTGGGTCCTACTGAGTGGCTGTGGGTCGTTACCCCCCCCCCCCACAATCACCATACTGAGTGTGCATGGTCGCGCCACCGTACACCATCCTGAGTGTGCGTGGCCCCGCCACCGTACACCATCCTGAGCGTCCGTGACCCGTACATCACGACCCGCCATAATGCAATGCACGTGCCATGAATGCAAAAACACAATCGCCTGAGACCTCTGGCCCATCCTCACCATCCTCCGGCACTCAATTCTAGGTTCACTTAATGATCGCCCGAGGCCCCTGGCCCATCCTCACTATCCTCCGACACTCAAATCTAGGTTCATTTATTATCCGAGTAATTATTTAATGTTGTTTGATGTTAAACTTATTTTTCCATTGCTTGTATACATTTATTGTGCATTTTCTATATTTTTCCTCATTTTTCCCTAATTTATTTCTATTTATTACCTAATTATCCAAATTAAATTAATTATCAAAATTACCTAAATTTAATAGAAATAATTTAATTTCAGCATTTTATAATTTCTGTAATTTATTTATAATTTTCTGATATTTATTTATATTTTTCTTATAATTATTACTATTTTTATTTAATTAAATAACAATTATAAAAATACCAGAATTCAGAAATTAATAGGTTCTACAGTAATTGGGCTGGCCTCGTTCGCCAGCCCTAGTCCACTTGCTCTGTCGGCCCGGCCTGCCAGGATCCTGCCTGCAGCATCTTTTTTTGGAGGTTATTGGACCGACTGGCAGTTGGCCCAGTCCGTTGGTCATTTGGCCCGTTCCGCTAAGCCGCCGCCATTGTTTTTATATCCTTCAGCAAATTGGTCAAGCCTGGTGCAAGTGCAGCCGGCCCGTTAAGGGCTGGCCTGTCCACTGAATCCGGGCTTCGGCCCCTTTTACTTAACTTTTTTTTTAAAAAAATCAGGATTCCAGCGCAGAGACGCCAGAGGCGCGTGCAACCCCTGTGCGTGCGTGGCGGCCACGTGCGGCCGCTTTCGGGGCGCGTGCGGCGCACCGGCGGCCTCTGGCTGCCATTTTTCGACCCCGGTCTACATTTTCGTCTATTTCCAGTCTATGGGAACCTATTCTAAGCTCAAATCAAGGACTAAAGACCCTAAATATACTAAAGGTGTGATATTTTGATTATCAAATTTTTTCCTAAAATCAAATCAAAGTCACACAATACAGTTCATGCATTCCACAGATTCCAAATTTTATGCTTTTCACAGATTGAACAACATGCTATCAAATTCAACAAAGCATGCTTGAATTTGTACCAATTGGAGGGGAAAAAGAGAACCTACATGATTGCAGACCAATTACACGATTACAGTGAATCCTGTTGGCTTTTCTTTCTTTTCTTTTCTCCTTTTCTCTTCTCTCTTACTCCCTTCTTCTTCCTATGTCGCTTCACCCCCTTCACTGCCGTAGGTCACTTTTTTTTATTTTTTTTTACTTTGTTTGCCTCTGACTGCCACGCCTTGCAATTTAAAACAGCTGAGCAAAATTTTGGGGGTTTCGTCAACCCCCACAATCACGTTCCAATTATCCTTTTTTTCCTTTTTTTAAATTAGTTTATCCTTATCCTTTATTTTTTTATTATTATTATTATCATATGTTTTTATTTTTTTATACATTTTCCTTTATTTGTATCCAACTTCTATTCATACCTTATACACATTTAAATTTTTTTTATACAATAGTTATAAATCCCTTTGACATAAACGGTTTTGTATAATTAACTTAATTCCGAGAGGACTCTCAACGACTACTTAGTTTTAAATTGACACGTAACGACTAATTCGAAAATTTCTGGGAGTAACATCCTATCCACCTTACAAGAAGTTTCGTCCTCGAAACTTGACGTACCTTAATCAAAGAGATCGGGGTAGCATTCGTGCATGTGATCCTCCAGTTCCCAAGTCGCTTTGTTCTTTCTGTGATTGCTCCATTCCACATTGACATACGGAATGATCCTTCTTCTCAGCTCTCGGTCTTTGCGGTCTATGATTCGAACATGAGTCTCTTCATATGACGCATCCGGTCTGATCCCCAAAGGCTGGCGTCCAATGCATGACTCGGATCATAAACATACCTCCTCAGCTGAGAGACATGGAATTCATTGTGTACTTGAGTTAGTGTCGGAGGTAACGTTAAGCGGTAAGCTCACGAACCAATCTTTCCGAGTACCTCGTAGGGGCCAATGTAACGAGGCCTTAACTTACCCTTCAGATCAAAATGTGCAACTCCCTTGGTAGGCGATACCTTCAAGTAAACCTTTACTCTGACAGTAAACTCCAGGGAACGTCTCTCTGAATCTGCCTAACTCTTACTTATGTCTTGGCGACCTTAAGTCTTTCTCGAATTAACTCTACCTTTCCTATGGTTTGCTCGATCAGCTCTGTACTAGTACTAGTACGCTCTCTAACCTTATCCCACTGGACTGAGGATCTGCACCTATGCCGGTCGAGCACCTCAAATGGTGCCATTCCAATGGCGCTAGTTGTTGTTGTATAAGAACTCAGTCATCTTAATCATACCATCTCAGTTCTCCTTAAAGTCAGTGGCACAAGCCCTCAACATGTCCTCAAGAGTCCGAATCGTCCTCTATAACTGCCCACCGGTCTGGGATGATATATGGTGCTCAAACGTAGCTCCGCTCATTATATCAACGTACACGAAGTTAATATGTGTTTTCATTTTAATGATTAAGTTGTAGAACATGTTTGGTATAGACATATCATATGTTGTGTGTCCTTATTTAACGCATGCATAACTTAGGTATCATATGTAGCTCGGGAATTCACTATCGTTATCTACATTTTGTCGCGTGTATTATATTTATATTGTATATTAGTTGGGATTTAAGTAGTACACATGCTGTGCGCATTCATTTTATTTATTTATTTTTTATTATATTTTTTTCGTGATCTCTCTTTTTGTACTTATGTTAGTCGTTGATAAAATTTTTTTTGTCACATATACTCTATATTTTTGTATTAGCTTATCTTATTATTGCACAAATATCTTATATAAATTATTCCGAAGGAATTTCATAAATGCATGGATTTTACTGTAATGTAGATATATATAATTTATTTGGGTGCTCAAGTAAGATAATTAATGAAAATTTCTATCTCTCTCTTTTTTTTTACTGTTTTTCTGTTATTAAATTATTTACACTTTAATCTATTACTATGTTGTCATGCAATACTATGTCGTTCCTAACTCATAATTAGTATGCTTTACTATAAATGTGTATGTTGTTAATTTGTTTTAAAACTTGTAATTGTATGCTTATTTTTTTGCAATCCATGTCTTGTATGCATAGTATTTGTTATTGTATTCTTTGTAATTGTGTTGTTTGTTGTCGTTATATACGATGATGTTTGTTACTATTTGGTTGTGTTAGTTATGTTGTGGGCTCATTGAAACAGTTGTGTGTATACTTGTGCATATGTACTTAGCATCGTGTAGTTACTTTTGTTTCGTATATCTATTTGTATGTTTTTTTCCGTTTTATTTACGTTATATCATTGATGTGGTAACAAATTGTGTTTATCAATTTACTATTTTTTGTTGTTGTTGTGTTTTTTTGGTAATTATGTATTACTCTGTGGATTAGTAACATATGATATATATTAACAGCTTAACGTTTATAAATTTCTAAGTTGGTTATCTGGCATGGGTTTGTTTTTTTTATAGTGATCATTTAGCACGTATAATCCTGACTTATCGTATATCTTTTATATATTCGCTAGTCCTACGTTGTTATCGTATTCTATATATATTGTGAGCTTTTACCTATTACTTCATATTTTTGTGTTGGTCGCTTTGTAGGTATATGTATATCTTTACGTATATGTATGTATGTGTGTGTGTGTGTATTGTTGACTTATGTCGTTGTATATTTATACTTCATTATGTTATGTGATATCTCTTTTTTTTGTACTGTGTTATATCTCTTGGCGTAATTATGCTGGATTTTGTATGTTAATGTTCTAGTACGTGGGTGATATGGGGAAATATGTTGTTAAAGTATGTTGTGTTAATCAGTGCGTGCATATATAGTTAATTAGCAACATTGTGTACTAGGGTCTTGTGTTTAAGTTTTATTATTATTATTATTATTATTATTATTATTATTATTATTATTATTATTATTATTATTATTATTATTATTATTATTATTTTCTTTTTTTGGCTCAGCGAAGCTTTGTTGATATCTTTGTTGATATCAACTGCCCACTCGAACTTTACCTTCTTATGCTTCCGTCTGCTCAGGGACACCAGTATCGACAAAAATCCTTAAACGAATTCCATGTAGCAGCTGGGCACACCAAGAAAACTCCTTACTTCAGTCACCTTGGTCTGTCAGGGCTACTCAATGATATCCTTAATCTTCTTAGGATCCACAGAGGTTCACTCTTCTGAACTTACGTGACTTAAGAAACACACACTTCCGCTGCGCAACTCTGATCATTTATCTCTGATTACATCATCTGTACTGATGATGAGTCATTGGTACCTGGTCGCCAGTGGTTGAACTCCGCTACGACGTTGCCAGCCTTTTCGATGTCCGCATCAGTCATCACATTGATATGAGCACTGATCCTTGCTTCTCTTTATGCTGTTCTTGATTCTGCTGTAATGGTGGTGCCGACCTCTGCTCAGTGCCCTTACTTGTAAAACGTCCTTGTTGTTGCACTCATGCTTGCATAATCCTCCCACACTGACCCAAAAGTGGCATCAGCAATGAGCACATGGTGGTCGCGGTGGCCATGCACTCCTCTACTGCTGTACTTCCATCGCGAGCGGTCTTGTGATTATTAGCGGCCATGTCGCATATTTATGCCTCCCTGGTGAAGGGTCCTTCTAAATATCAGATTTCGGAAGTCCTGCATTTCCATGTAGTAGAACCTCACATCTGGTGGTGGCAGCGGCGAAAACTGCTGGTTCAACTGCTACTGCTGCTATTGCGCCAAAATAGTGGCCATGGTGTCAACCAATGCCTGGAGAATGGCCCCAAGATTCTGGTGGTCGTTACTACAACCACCGTTGCCTACTTTGCTAGATTATTCACGGCACAGCGGTATTTTTCTAGGTCTCATGTGAATCTTGACAAGAATTCAGACAGGAGTGATCAATGGATTTGAGCCTTAATGAGGCTCATGCGAAGGTTCAGGGGTTCAACGATAATTAAATAGAGAAAGCTCACCAACGGCACACACCTCCCATAACTCGATCATAACTTAGATCTACTTCATTTATTTAGGGCATAAACGGTATTTCTAGGAGAGGATCATAGTTTATGTCTAGGTGATCTAGTTAATTCTGCGTTTCCGAGGCGGATCTGAAGCCTCGGCTCTGATACCACCTGGAGCGCCCCGCTCCCGAGCCTTAGTTGTAGGATCTGCAAGGCACCTCTAAAAGGGTGGGGTTGAATAGTTGGTGCGGAAAATGTTGTTTTTAAAATAGTTTTAAACCAAGAACTCAACTTCTGAAAACAGTTTCTGTTTTCAGGACTGGTTTTAAAACGTTTTGAAAACTAGGTTGCAGGTCTTCAAAAATTCTGAAATTTGGAGAGACCTTAGCCTCAGATGTTCTATCTCCTAAAACTTTCATATCAAAATTCAACCTCTAACCCCTTGAAAAATCGTTGGTGGTCAGATTGCGCAAATATGCCAGAAACTGTAGTCTGATTTGAAAAATTAATTCCTATTTGTCTGTAACTCCAAATGCTCTGAACATTTAATGACTAACCCCTTATTAGTTGTATTTAAATGAGTTGAAGCAGTTTTAAAAAATTCTTTTGGGAAGTTAGTCCGATACGATCAAAGTCCCAACCTTTGTAAGCCTGAAAATCAGACTGCACTAGTCTCAGAACTTTGGTCGTTTGTATGACTTATACTTGTCCAAAAGGGTTGAAACTTGCGCCAAAAGGACCTTGAAACGTGTAGCTATGATTCTGGAATTCGTGAATTTTTGAAATTCGTTTACTATTTTTACCAACGTGATTAAAAACGATAAACAGTGCTGAAACTGAAAGTAAGTGCTGAAAGTAAATAACACCAGGAATTTTATACTGGTTCGGTTATAAACAACCTCCTCGGTTAGCACTAATCACACAACACAAAGAACACCTTACCACAGGGTTGATGGAGTTACACACCAACTCCAACCTGTAGGACCGTGCACCTGCAGTAAACACCACTAGAGGGGGGTGAATAGTGGTTAGCGGAAATTACACTACAACCCTTTGTTAAAATCCTCTTTGAAAACAGAATCTAAAACCACCTCAGATTCAGAACCCGATTTTTAAAAATTCACAAATAATTGTACACAACTCCAAAAATTATGAAACTTTCCAGAATTTAACTTCAATGAGTTAACAAGACTCTGTCCAAAAATCAAACAAAAATAAAATCGTTGGCCCTTCAAACAAATAAAAAGATTCAGATGGTCAATATGGACGGAATTGGACAGAATGTTGCTCATTTTGCAAAACGTGTTTCTCTTTGAATACTCAACCAAAAAGGTTTATCTATATATCAAAACACTCCTTAGAATGTGTGGATGAAGTTTCCAAAAGGCCCTGACCTTAAACAATTCTTGAAAAATACAAAATTTAAGTTTTCTCAAAACTGGTCAGATTACAGCCAGATTGGAGCTGTTATCTTGCAAAGACTGAAAGACTAACTTTCCCTTGCTCAAATCAAGTGATTCTTGTTGCAAATGAAAGATAACAGTCTTAAGTATAACTCCACCAAAAATCACGAATTTTGAAAATGTTTAGCTCTTTTTCAAATTGTGAGAAGTTGTGTGAAAACTGTAGTCAAAACCGGGCAGAAAACAGAAATAAAGAAACAAGAGAAGAACACCGAGAATTTATCCTGGTTCGGTCAATGTGACCTACTCCAGTCCCAAAGAACACCTTTTCTTGGATTTCACTATCAAATGAACACCTTACAACAAGAGCCAAGCTTGATCCTTGGGTTATACACCAACCCTATTCAAGACTTGGATAATCACCTCTATGCAACTCTTGGTTACAACAGCTCTACCACCTATTGATGTAGCCTTATAAATTTGGCTAATCAATCATACAAATCCAACCCAAGAAGGTGTGTATAGTGTATCTGGACAACAGAAAAATTGGAACACCTTAGCTACACAAAGTATGAACGAAAATATGAGAAGAGAATAGCAAGACAACAATCTTCAATTTTGCTTTCAAGTATGTGTCTTCTCTTCTTCTTCTTGCCTCCTATTTATAGTGTGAATAGATGGCATATTCTCTCCAACTTTTAAACCATGTGATGGCTGAGAATTTTGAATTAAAGCACCTCCATAATCATCTCCAACAACCTTGTCTCCATTACATTCAAATTTGAAATTTCAAGTTGGCAACTTTTGCCAACTAGCTTGTTTTTGAATTTTCCATTTGTCCAAAAGTCATAAAATGAGTATACCACCTTCTTCACCTGTTTATGGACGTTTTTGATGTTGTATGTATGTATACCAACTCAAATTTTGTGAATAAAAAATAATGAATAAGTGTTGACAAGATTATGTCAACATATAACACCAAAATTTCTACTTTCTTCTCCTATACATATTGTGATGAATCTTGCACCAAGGACACCTTGTAATCTCTAAAAGATGATGATTAATATCCTATTATAACATATATAAGAGGGTCTTCAAGAAAAAATAGAATGTGACATCTCAAATCGTCACATATCCAGCTATAGTCAATAATATCATCGGTTGTGAGAATAAGATATAAGATCACCATATAATCTTCAAAATAATAATAACACAGCTCCAGAATGAAGATAATAATATGCTCAAGAGATTCCTTGAGTGAAAATACCAAAAATACCCTTGGGGGTAAAATGACCAAAATACCCCTTGTGTGAGAAAACTCCAGAAATGCCCCCGATGGTCAGAGATAATTGCAATACCACCTTTGTTATGATATATAAGATAATAATATGCACTTGACATATTTTCACCATATGATGTTCCTACAAAACTCAAAATACCAATTTTGCCCTTTTTGGTAAGTTGTAGAAACTTCCAAGGCACGTTAGTCACAAGACAATAATAATCACCAAAAGCACATAATGAACATGTATAATTCATATACAAATGAAAAAATCATTTTAACACATTTTAGAAAATTATTTCTAAAAACCCTAGACATCGATCGATCGAAGTGCCTCAGCTTCATAGATCGATGTCTCACATAAAGGTTCAGGTTTTGTCTCTAACCTACATCGATCGATCGAAGTGAGAGTTCGATGTACATCGATCGATTGATGTGTCTCAGGTTTAGAGATCAATGTCTCACAGAAAGGTCTTAAACTTTTCTGCCTTACATAGATCGATCGATGTGAGAGATCTATGTACATAGATCGATCGATGTGCAACAACCTGAGAGATCGATGTCAACTTGTTCAACGTTTTCAACTTTTAATCGCATATAACACCATGTGTGACATGTTTAAGTATTCATCACTTAAAATCATGACTTTGAAAATTATCCAAACATATTTCTCAACACAACCCTTTACAAACCTTGTATGAGAATACAATGAACACGAACACCACCACCTTGCAAATGCAAGATTGATCACACCTTGATCAATCTTTTACAACAATAAAGAGTGTATGAGGTGGTCTATATGAAGTCTATTCAAGTATACAAATATAAGTACAATAGGCTTTTAGGGAGAAGAAAGAAAGAAGGTGCAGAAAGAGAGACTAGAAAACGATTTCAATCTTGTATGCTTGTAAGACTTGTGTTGTTTTTGTCTTGCTCTCTTCTTTCCTTTTAACATTGGTGTCCGCCCCCCTATGATGCCTTTCTCCTCTTGAAAATTATCTTCTAAGTCCTTGGAAGAGTGTATTGCATCATTGTGACATGTCTTTGCTTACTTGGCATCTCCTCATTGGATGATCATTAATCTCTTGCTTACTTGGCACTCATTGATTGGATGGATGTTGTCATCACTTGATGACTAGATAAATCTGAAATTAATCCTCAAAAAGCATGTGCCAATTAGCCATTAAATCATTTCCATAAATCATATAATCATCCCACTTATTTTGCAAGACAATGTTCTCCAAACTACCATGTAAAAAATCGGCCATTATGACTCTTGCACATGCTGAAATTTCAGCATGTGTAACATTTGCATTTCATTCAAAATATTTCCAAGTTTACTTTGATTTAATCCAAGAAATCAATCACCATTTAGTGCAAGAAATTCTTATCATTTTTGGAATAAAAATTAGTCACCAATAAAGCCTAGTTTTCGGCCAACATACATTACACACATGCTGAAATTTTCAGCGTGTGTGATATTTGAAAATATCACCTTATTTGTTTCCATAGAAAATTCAAAACATTTCCATACTATCTTCCAATTAATCCACATTATTCAAGATAGCAAAATATGCCTCATAAAGTGAAAAAATTTCGGCCAGCCTAGACTACACATTCTGAATTTTCAGCATGTTTGAAATGTTGCATTTTGTAGTTCCTTTCTTTATGTCACCAGCATTGCATGCTTCATTCTTGTCCAATTACGACGCCAACAAAGCTTCACATATGCTCTAACATAGCTGGTTTAGGCGTGTGAAATGATTTGTGCATGTGCTGTAATTTATTTTTGCCAACTTTGTAAAATATTGCACATTTAATTATACACACATGATATAATCCAATCAGTCCTTAATTGAATTTTTCTAGAACACTTTAAAATATATGAAGTATGTGAAAAGTGTCTAGATACATGTTATATGCCATGCCAAAAATGTTCCATGTGTCGTGTAGAAAACCGAATTTTTGACGTTTATCGATTACCCGACTTTTCCCTAATTAAATTCCAACTTTTTGCACATATTATATATATTATGTTACACATAATACACATAAATTAAAATTTAATATTCATCACTTAGGCTGATCTTAAAGTGGCGCCAAAAACATGTGTCAAAATTGAAATTGGAATCTCCACAATTTGGCCTTAATTGAGGGTGATTTGTGTGTGCCAACATGGAATGATTTTATAGCTGCACATATCATGTAAGCCACGAAATTTATGGCCATTTTTAAAGTGTAGGGGCTGGCCATCTATTTATGGCAAGTATGTGACACGTTGGTGAAGTTTCGGTATTCGCCCGATACGACAATTTTCGGTTTAAAAACCTTTTAACGTGTCGTAATAAATTTGTCATCACCATGACTTATATCATATGATATAAGACATGAATATACTCATAAATATGAGTTAAATATAGTAGTGTGACGTTAACGTACGTACGTAAAATATATAACGTGTCGGTAGTACGTTGGAATATATGTGTATGTGCCTTCTTAAAAAAATCTGAATATATATATATATATATATATATATATATATATATATATATATATATATATAAATGGCGTGTGGAGAGGAGAGGAGGAGGACTTTCCTTTCTTCAACTTGTTGCCTTTGTGCCTTTTCCAAATATGGCTTCCATTAATGAACTACTTAGTTTAATTAGCTAAGTACTTCACTTAATGAAATAGTTTAGTTCATTAATGATGGCACCTGAAAATAGTTCAAACACAACAAATGCTTGCCATTTGATGTAAGCTTTAAAGTTTCATGGCTTGTTAGTACGACAACATTATATATGAACTATATAAGGCAAGTTTTATGCAACAACGTGTCATGTCATAAAATATGTCATGCATTTCTTTGTAACACATTACTTAAATCATGCATTTTGAAATCACTCAAACCCCATTTTCTCTACAATCTCCCCCTTTTGATGATTTTCAAAATAACCTACATTCATGATTTAAATCTTATCACTCCCCCTTCAATCGTGCATAAATTCAAATTTTGAATTTCAAATTTCAAATTTGCTCCCTCTTGATTTATGCAATCAGTTTCTCTCTCCCCCTTAAATCATGCATTCTCTCCCCCTTTATTTTGGAAAGTCAATCAAAAATGCATGTAAATATGGAAAGACAATCAAATCAGATCAGCAGAAATCATGCCTAATTTAGAATGAAGATTTTCGTACGTGGCTTGATTTAAGGCTTTAGTGAAGATATCCGCTACTTATGCCTCTGTGCATACGTGATCTATGACAATATCACCCTTATTTACGTGATCACGAAGAAAATGATACATACTTCTATATGCTTGGCCTTAGAATGTAGCACGGGGTTCTTAGATAGGTTAATTGCACTCATACTATCACAATATATAGGAATTTTATTTACGGTAATTCCAAAATCAGAAAGTTGTTGTTTTATCCATAGTAATTGTGTGCAACAAAGACTAAGTGCCATGTACTCAGCTTCAGTAGTGGATAAAGCTACGCTTGCTTGCTTTTTGGAAAACCATGAAATGAGGGAGTTTCCTATAAATTGGCAAGTGCCACTCATGCTTTTCCTATCTATTTTACATCCACCATAATCAGCGTCAGTGTAGGCATGCAAATTAAAGTCACAATCTTTATCATACCAAATGCCTAAGGTGGGTGTGTGCTTAATATATCGGAATATTCTTTTCACCGCATTATAGTGAGACACCTTAGGTTGACTTTGAAAACGTGCACACATACATACACTGAACATGATATCAGGCCTACTAGCAGTAAGATATAGCAAAGAGTCAATCATAGATCTATATAAGGCATTATCAAAATCCTTACCATGTTCATCTTTATCTAATTTAGTAGTGACACTCATAGGGGTGGGGGATTGTTTTAAATTCTCAAAATTGAACTTTTTAATCATATCATTTATATATTTAGCTTGGCCTATGTGGATGCCTTTACTTGTTTTTTTAGTCTGCAAGCCAAGAAAGTAGTTCAATTCGCCAACCATAAACATTTCAAATTCGGATTTCATGCAATTTTCAAAATCTTCAACAAGTTTATGAGAAGTGGAGCCAAAAATGATGTCATCAACATAAATTTGAATAATAAGTAACTCCAATTTATCTTGTTTTAAAAATAATGTACTATCTATAGTGCCTCTTTTAAAACCATTTTCTAAAAGAAAAGTAGCAAAACGATCATACCATGCTCTAGGTGCTTGCTTTAGTCCGTATAGTTCCTTCTTTAGTTTGTACACGTGATCGGGATGTTTCAAATCTTCAAAACCGGGTGGTTGTTTCACGTATACCTCTTCTTGTATAAATCCATTTAAGAATGCACTTTTCACTTCCATTTGATAAAGTTTAAAATCTTTCATGCAAGCAATGACAAGTAAAAGTCGTATAGCTTCTAAACATGCTACAGGTGCAAATGTTTCATCATAATCAATTCCTTCTTCTTGATTATAGCCTTGTGCTACAAGTCTAGCTTTATTTCTAACAACTTTTCCTTCTTCATTCATTTTATTTCTAAACACCCACTTTGTACCTATTATGGTCTTATCTTGTGGTTGTGGCACTAAATACCATACGTCATTTCTAACAGATTGATTAAGTTCATCATGCATAGCATCAATCCAAGAAGAATCACTCAAAGCATCATGCACATTTTTAGGTTCGATTTCAGAAATCATGGCATGAAATTGATTTATTTCTTCCGGATTTATTCTTCTACAAAGTCGCACACCGTGAGTGATATCGCCTATGATGAGATCATGTAGGTGATCTCTATGCCATCTTGGTTGATTATTTTCTACGTTCTCATGCATTTCTAAATGATCATGTATTTCTAGCGTATCATGCATATCATGCATATCAAACGTGCCATCATCATCATTCAACACGGGTTTCAATTCAAAATTATCGTCATATTCTTTATCTTTATCAATCTCACCAAATTTATTAAACTTCACATGAATAGATTCTAGAATTTGTCTAGTGAGAGGATCATAACACATATATGCTTTTGAATTCACAGAATACCAAACAAAAATGCATTCAATTGATTTAGATTCAAATTTATCTAAATTGTCATTTGTATTTAAAACAAAACATTTGCATCCAAACACACGAAAATAGTCAACTTTAGGCATGCGATCATTTAATATCTCATAAGGCGTCTTATTTATTTTCTTTCTAATGGACAAGCGATTTACTATGTAGCATGCACAGTTTACAGCTTTCGCCCACAAAAATCTAGGCAATTTATCGCACAACATAGTTCTAGCAATTTCTTGTAATGTCATATTCTTCCTTTCTACTACTCCATTTAATTGTGGAGTTCTAGGTGGCGAAAACTTGTGTTTAATTCATTTTTCCTCGCAAAATGAAATCATGTCCTTGTTTTTAAATTCACCGCCTCTATCGCTTCTTATCCTTTTCACATTGAAACCGTATTGATTTTCAAGTTGTTTTATTAGTTTCGCAATTTCAATGGCACTATCATCCTTATGTGCAAGAAAAAAAGTCCAAGTATAACGAGAAAAGTCATCAACAATCACCAAGCATAGTGACGTCCACCAAGACTCGTAGTGCGACTAGGACCAAACAAATCAATGTGTAATAATTCTAAAACTCTAGTCGTGCTTATTTCATTCTTAGGTTTAAGTGACTCGTGTGTTTGTTTGCCTTTTATGCAAGATTCACACAACTGAAAGTTGTCTAAATCAAGTGTAGGCAATCCTCGTATTAGGTTCTTTCGTTAGAGTTTTTCTAGTGTAGAGATGCCAATATGTCCTAAACGTCTATGCCACAAATTTACATTAGGTTCATTTGACATGAAACACTTAACCTTAGCGTCTAACATATCATCCATAGAAAGCGTAAAGATGTTTCCTTCCCGTTTTCCTTTTAAAACTGTTTCTCCATTTTTATTTATTATATTGCAATATGGGTGAGCAAAACACACATCGAAGCCATTATCAATAAATTGTGAAATGCTAAGAAGATTATAAGATAAGTTGCTCACCAAAATGACGTTGGAGATTTGAAGGGTGCTTGAGTTTCCAATTGTACCTTTTCCGATGATCTTGCCTTCATTGTTGTCTCCAAAGGTCACGGATCTGCCTTTTGTGACCTTCTTCAATTTCGTGAATAGGCTCGGGTCACCCGTCATGTGCCTCGAGCAACCACTGTCAAGGAACCATTTGATTGATGTATCTTTTGATGTGTTGGTTCCCTCGTTTGATGCTTTGGACACAAACCATACTTGTGCAGTCTCCTCTTCTGTTTCAGTCTCGGAATCCGATGTATCACTCTAAGTGGAGGCTTTGAGAGCTCATTTTCTTTGCTTAGTTTCAAAAATCATGGCATGAAATTGTATGCTTGTCCTTATTAGGGCAGTCATATGATAGATGTCCAAGTTTACCGCATTCATAACATTTAACATCCTTGTCATTTGTCTTGTTATTATTTCTTTTAGTCGAAGTAGCCTTAGTTTTGTTTCTAAACGACTTTCTCATGAATTTTCTTAAGCCTTTAGCCAATAAAATTAAGTCATCGTTATCTGATTCAGAATCACTATCTTCTACGTGATCGGAAGAAGTAGAGACGTATTCATTTGATTTAAATGCAATAGCCTTACCTTGTTTTGATGATTCCGATTTCCGTATGGTGAGTTTGTTCTCATAAACCTTAAGTGATCCAATTAATTCTTCCATCTTAATTGACTTAGTTTCTTTGCTTTCTTTTATTGCCGTTACTTTAGGGTCCCACTTGGATGGAAGGCTTCGCAAGACTTTTTGTACCATTTCCTGCATAGTAAAGGCTTTGCCAAGAGACTCAAGAGAATTGTAAATGTTAGTCAAGCGAAGATCCATATCAACGATAGATTCATTAAGCAATAATTTAAATGACCCGAGTGTGGACTTAAGCATGTTAATCTTGGACTCTTTTACTTGACTGGTGCCTTCGTGTTTCATTTTTAATATTCTCCACATTTCTTGAGCACTAGAACAATTTGAAACATAGCTAGATTCACTTTTACTTAGTCCATTTAAAAGTAACTGCATAGCCTTAGCGTTCATGCTTAGTCTCTTTTTATCCTCACTAGTATACTCTTGTCTAGGCTTAACGACCTCTAGTGTGACTCCATCTACAGTGGATAATTTTGATGGAACAAATGGACCATATTCTATTATTGACCAAAGATCAATATCAATTGCCATAAGGAAAAGTTTCATTCTTAACTTCCATTGAATGAAAGACTCACCGTCAAAGAGAAGATGCCTTTGACTAGACATACCTTCTTGCTCGGTTTTGAAGTTTGTGGTTGCCATCTCACTTAGATCGTTGGATCCTTTTGATTTGAGTGTTCCTGCTCTCTGATACCACTTGTAGGATCTGCAAGGCACCACTAGAAGGGGGAGGGGGTTGAATAGTTGGTGCGGAAAAAGTGGTTTTTAAAATAGTTTTAAACCAAGAACTCAACTTCTGAAAACAGTTTCTGTTTTCAGGACCAGTTTTAAAACGTTTTGAAAACTAGGTTGCAAGTCTTCAAAAATTTTGAAATTTGGAGAGACTTAGCTTCCGATGTTCGGAGTATCTCCCCAAAATTTCAGATCAAACTTCAACCTCTAACCCCTTGAAAAATTTTTGGTGGTCAGATTGCGCAAATATGCCAGAAACGGTAGACTGATTTGAAAAATTAATTCCTATTTGTCCGTAACTCCAAATGCTCTGAAAATAATGACTAACCCCTTATTAGTTTTATTTAAATAGGTTGAAACAATTTTGAAAAATTCTTTTGGGAAGTTAGTCAGATACGATCAAAGTCTCAACCATTGCAAGCCTGGAAATCAGATTGCACTAGACTCAGAACTTTGGGCGTTTGGATGACTTATACTTGTCCAAAAGGGTTGAAACTTGCGCCAAAAGGACTTTGAAACGTGTGACTATAATTCTGGAAAGTTTCGTGATTTTTGAAATTCGTTTACTATTTTTACCAACGTGATTAAAAATGATAAACAGTGCTGAAACTGAGAGTAAGTGCTGAAAGTAAATAACACTAGGAATTTTATACTGGTTCGGTTATAAACAACCTACTCCAGCCTTCGAGGACACCCTCCTCGGTTAGCACTAATCACACAACACAAAGAACACCTTACCACAGGGTTGATGGAGTTACACACCAACTCCAACCTTTTACAAACCTTGTATGAGAATACAATGAACACGAACACCACCACCTTGCAAGTGCAAGATTGATCACACCTTGATCAATCTTTTATAACAATAATGAGAGTATCTGGTGGTCTATATGAAGCCTATTCAAGTATATGAATATAAATACAATATGCTTTTAGGGAGAACAAAGAAAGAAGGTGTAGAAAGAGAGATTAGAAAACGATTTCAATCTTGTATGCTTGTAAGACTTGTGTTGTTTTTGTCTTGCTCTCTTCTTTCCTTTTAACATTGGTGGCCGCCCCCCTATGATGCCTTTCTCTTTGAAAATTATCTTCTAAGTCCTTGGAAGAGTGTATTGCATCATTGTGACATGTCTTTGCTTACTTGGCATCTCCTCATTGGATGATCATTAATCTCTTGCTTACTTGGCACTCATTGATTGGATGGATGTCATCACTTGATGACTAGATAAATCTGAAATTAATCCTCAAAAAGCATGTGCCAATTAGCCATTAAATCATTTCCATAAAGCATATAATCATCCCACTTATTTTGCAAGACAATGTTCTCCAGACTACCATGTAAAAAATCGGCCATTATGACTCTTGCACATGCTGAAATTTCAGCATGTGTAACATTTGCATTTCATTCAAAATATTGCCAAGTTTACTTTGATTTAATCCAAGAAATCAATCACCATTTAGTGCAAGAAATTCTTATCCTTTTTGGAATAAAAATTAGTCACCAATAAAGCCTAGTTTTCGGCCAACGTACATTACACACATGCTGAAATTTTCAGCATGTGTGATATTTGAAAATATCACCTTATTTGTTTCCATAGAAAATTCAAAACACTTCCATACTATCTTCCAATTAATCCACATTATTCAAGATAGCAAAATATGCCTCATAAAGTGACAAAATTTTGGCCAGCCTAGACTACACATGCCGAATTTTCAGCATGTGTCACAAATGTGACAAAGTTTGAAATGTTACCTTTTGTAGTTCCTTTCTTTATGTCACCAACATTGCATGCTTCATTCTTGGCCAATCAAGATCCCAAAAAAGCTCCACATATGTTCCAACATAGCTGGTTTAGGCGTGTGAAATGATTTGTGCATGTGCTGTAATTTATTTTTGTCAACTTTGTAAAATAGTACACATTTAATTATACACACATGGTATATTCCAATCAGCCCTTAATTGAATTTTTCTAGAACACTTTAAAATGTATGAAGTATGTAAAAAGTGTCTAGATACATGTTATATGCCATGCCAAAAATGTTCCAGGTGTCGTGTAGAAAACCGAATTTTCGACGTTTATCGATTACCCGATTTTTCTCGAATTAAATTCCAAATTTTTGCACATGTTATATATATTATGTTACAGATAATACACATAAATTAAACTTTAATATTCAGCACTTAGGCTGATCTTAAAGTGGTGCCCAAAACATGTGTCAAAATTGAAATTGGAATCTCCACAATTTGGCCTTAATTGTGGGTGATTTGTGTGTGCCAACATGGAATGATTTTATAGCTGCACATATCATGCAAGCCACGAAATTTGTGGCCATTTTTGAAGTGTAGGGGCTGGCCATCTATTTTTGGCAAGTACGTGACACGTTGGCGAAGTTTCGGTATTCGCCCGATACGACAATTTTCGGTTTAAAAACCTTTTAATGTGTCGTAATAAATTTGTCATCACCATGACTTATATCATATAATATAAGACCTGATTATACTCATAAATATGAGTTAAATATAGTGGTGTGACGTTAATGTACGTACGTAAAATATATAACGTGTCGGTAGTACGTTGGAATATATGTGTATGTGTCTTTTTAAAAAAATCTGAATATATATATATATATATATATATATATTTTTTAAGAGAATTTTTATTATTATAAATATCCCTCACTTCTGGCGGAGGAAAACCTTATTACAAATTGAAATATATGACGAAAGTAGCAGTGTATAATTATCAACATCCAAATATATATGATACGCCGCATTAAAACCTTGCCAAGAAAAACCACCCTTGTGGATAAAACCTTGGCGAAGGAAAAAGCGTACATATTTATATAGATGGAATGTTGATAGGCGCTACAGTGAAAAAAGAAATAATTTACAAGCCAAAATTAGTACAAGAGTCGCAAAATGAAAGGAAGCCATGTAGAGGTCCGTAGTTGATGAGCCCTCATTCCGTCAGAGAGAGCAGAGCCGCCAGCGACAAAGCAAACCAAGGAGAATCGTTGCGTCCATGCATAAAAGAAATACACGGCTGAGTGAAAGCAATACAGATGACACGCTGAAAAGATCCAGACAAATAGAATGGGGAACATACCAAGTCTGCCGGTACTCAATGAGGTACCCGCAGATGTAATGTGGAAATGCCAATCCATATGGAAGACTTGCAAAATTACGGAACCACGTGCTTGTATGTAGAAGTACCTCGTCCCAGCAGGCAGATACACATCATCAAGTCGGTCGTCAAATAATTGTCGCAAGACATACCATGCAGAAAAGAGAATATGCGCTGAGTGAAGCAGACAAATAGTATATAAGGAAAGAGCAGTGGCAACCAGAAAGAAAATCATACCAAGTCTGCCTGCCCCAACTAGTGGACAGGCAGAAAAAGTGAGAAAGTGCCAATCCATACGGAAGACTTGAAAATGGTATAATGTGTGTCTCATCAAGGTGAGGTCCAATGCAGCTAACCTGCGTCGGGGCAGCGTCTCAGCCGGGTGCCACGCAAGTGAGATAAGACAATGTCCAAGCCATACAAAAAGATATAATGAAGCAACGTTATTAGCAAACAACCAACTGTGAGAAATAATGAAAGCCAATAGGAAACAAATCATACCAAACCTGCCCAAACCCTGAAGGGCACAGGCAGGAAAATTCAGATGACGCCAATCCATATGGAAGACTTAGATAGGTCAAGGCACTCTCAAATGTACTGAAGAAAGATCCAATGAAATGGAACTACGAACTAATGGCGGAAGAGAACGAGAATTGTAGATTTGGGTGCAGGGGTTGAGCATAGCATTCTGCGTAAGATAGTGTGCCGCCATGTTTGCCTCTCTGTAAATGTGATGATAGTCCAATCTATGTAGCCGCACTAATGTGTGGAGTAATTGAAGATAATAGTTGTCGTACACCATCTGAGGGCGGGATAATCGTGATACAAGCATCGCACAATCTGATTCTAGAATAAGCGACCAATATAATGGCAGAAAAAACAATAGTCCAAATAACGCCGCCTGTATCTCTGCATGAATAGGTGAACTTGGTGGTAATCTAAATGATACTGCGCCTACACAAACTCCAGCATGGTCTCTCAAAATAGCACCACCTGCACTATAGCGCCTTCCAACTGCAGCATCCGTATTTAATTTAAACCGACCAGATGGTGGTAACCTCCATCGCACCAAAATTGGACGCGGGTTCCGAAGTGTAGGAAGCCAAGCGAAGGGATGGCACGGACCAGTCAGCAATTTGGATCCCTCGATTGACTTACACCACATTGAAATATCATACTGTATGGTGAACTTTAAGGATGTAAGTGAGAAAATGTGTGGCTCACCATATACCAGAGATGCATAGGCGCGCCATACCGAATAAACGATGATTGCTGGGACGATGACTCGCAAAACACCAAGGAAAGATGAAAAATTCGAACGATACCACCAGGAGAGTAAATATTGTCGGAGCCTCAAGGATGTTGGGATAGGGCAGTGTAACTCGCTGGCAAAATAACTCCATATCGATCGAATGCCCAGACAATATAAGAATATATGATCCACCGTAGCAGACTCCTGCTTGCAAAATGGGCATTGGGTTGGGCGTGCGACAAAAAACTTACAAGTATTTTCTTCAAAAGGTAACGCCGAATGAAAAATTCGCCATAGGAATATCTGAGTGGTAGGCGAATGATGTTTAAACCTGAATATATATATATATATATATATATATATATATATATATATATATATATATATATATATATATATATATATATATATATATATATATATATGGCATGTGGAGAGGAGAGGAGGAGGACTTTCCTTTCTTCAACTTGTTGTCTTTGTGCCTTTTCCAAATATGGCTTCCATTAATGAACTACTTAGTTTAATTAGCTAAGTACTTCACTTAATGAAATAGTTTAGTTCATTAATGGTGGCACCTGAAAATAGTTCAAACACAACAAATGCTTGCCATTTGATGTAAGCTTTAAAGCTTCATGACTTGTTAGTACGACAACATTATATATGAACTATATAAGGCAAGTTTTATGCAACAATGTGTCATGTCATAAAATATGTCATGCATTTCTTTGTAACACGTTATTTAAATCGTGCATTTTGAAAATCACTCAAACCCCTGTTTCTCTACAATCTCCCCCTTTTGATGATTTTCAAAATAACCTACATTCATGATTTAAATCTTATCACTCCCCCTTCAATCTTGCATAAATTCAAATTTTGAATTTTAAATTTCAAATTTGCTCCCCCTTGATTTATGCAATCAGTTTCTCTCTCCCCCTTAAATCATGCATTCTCTCCCCCTTTATTTTGGAAAGTCAATCAAAAATACATGTAAATATGGAAAGACAATCAAATCAGATCAGCAAAAATCATGCCTAATTTAGAACGATGATTTTCATACGTGGCTTGATTTAAGGCTTTAGTGAAGATATCCGCTACTTGTGCCTCTGTGCGTACGTGATCCATGACAATATCACCATTATTTACGTGATCACGAAGAAAATGATACCGTACTTCTATATGCTTAGCTTTAGAATGTAGCACGAGGTTTATAGATAGGTTAATTTCACTCATACTATCACAATGTATAGGAATTTTATTTACGGTATTCCAAAATCAGAAAGTTGTTGTTTTATCCATAGTAATTGTGTGCAACAAAGACTAAGTGCCATGTACTCAGCTTCAGTAGTGGATAAAGCTACGCTTGCTTGCTTTTTGGAAAACCATGAAATGAGGGAGTTTCCTATAAATTGGCAAGTGTCACTCGTGCTTTTCTTATCTATTTTACATCCACCATAATCAGCGTCAGTGGAGGCATGCAAATTAAAGTCATAATCTTTATCATACCAAATGCATACGGTGGGTGTGTGCTTAATATATCGGAATATTCTTTTCACCGCATTATAGTGAGACACCTTAGGTTGAGTTTGAAAACGTGCACACATACATACACTGAACATGATATCAGGCCTACTAGCAGTAAGATATAGCAAAGAGCCAATCATAGATCTATATAAGGCATTACCAAAATCCTTACCATGTTCATCTTTATCTAATTTAGTAGTGACACTCATAGAGGTGGGGGATTGTTTTAAATTCTCAAAATTGAACTTTTTATTCATATCATTTATATATTTAGCTTGGCTTATGTGGATGCCTTTACTTGTTTGTTTAATCTGCAAGCCAAGAAAGTAGTTCAATTCGCCAACCATAGACATTTCAAATTCAGATTTCATGCAATTTTCAAAATCTTCAACAAGTTTATGAGAAGTGGAGCCAAAAATGATGTCATCAACAAAAATTTGAATAATAAGTAAATCCGATTTATCTTGTTTTAAAAATAATGTACAATCTATAGTGCCTCTTTTAAAACCATTTTCTAAAAGAAAAGTAGCAAAACGATCATACCATGCTCTAGGTGCTTGCTTTAGTCTGTATAGTGCCTTCTTTACTTTGTACACGTGATCGGGATGTTTCAAATCTTTAAAACCGGGTGGTTGTTTCACGTATACCTCTTCTTGTATAAATCCATTTAAGAACGCACTTTTCACATCCATTTGATAAAGTTTAAAATCTTTCATGCAAGCAATGGCAAGTAAAAGTCGTATAGCTTCTAAACGTGTTATGGGTGCAAATGTTTCATCATAATCAATTCCTTCTTCTTGATTATAGCCTTGTGCTACAAGTCTAGCTTTATTTCTAACAACTTTTCCTTCTTCATTCATTTTATTTCTAAACACCCACTTTGTGCCTATTATGGTCTTATCTTGTGGTCGTGGCACTAAATCCCATACGTTATTTCTAACAAATTGATTAAGTTTATCATGCATAGCATCAATCCAAGAAGAATCACTCAAAGCATCATGCACATTTTTAGGTTCGATTTCAGAAATCATGGCATGAAATTGATTTATTTATTCCAGATTTATTCTTCTACGAGGTTGCACACTGTGAGTGATATCGCCTATGATGAGATCATGTGGGTGATCTCTATGCCATCTTGGTTGATTATTTTCTACGTTCTCATGCATTTCTAAATGATCATGCATTTCTAGCGTATCATGCATATCAAACGTGCCATCATCATCATTCAACACGGGTTTCAATTCAAAATCATCATCATATTCTTTATCTTTATCAATCTCACCAAATTCATTAAACTTCACATGAATAGATTCTAGAATTTGTCTAGTGAGAGGATCATAACACCTATATGCTTTTGAATTGACAAAATACCCAACCAAAATGCATTCAATTGATTTAGATTCAAATTTATCTAAATTGTCTTTTTTATTTAAAACAAAATATTTGCATCTAAACACACGAAAATAGTCAATTTTAGGCATGCGATCATTTAATATCTCATAAGGCGTCTTATTTATTTTCTGTGGGTCGTACCCCGCACAGTCACCGTACTGAGTGTGCGTGGCTGCGCCACCGTACACCATCCTGAGTGTGCGTGGCCCCGCCACTGTACACCATCCTGAGCGCCCGTGACCCGTACATCACGACCCGCCATAATACAATGCACGTGCCATGAATTCAAAAATACAATCGCATGAGGCCTCTGGTCCATCCTCACCATCCTCCGGCACTCAATTTTAGGTTCACTTAATAATCGCCTAAGGCCCCTGGCCCATTCTCACTATCCTCCGGCATTCAAATCTAGGTTCATTTATTATCCGAGTAATTATTTAATGTTGTTTGATGTTAAACTTATTTTTCCATGGCTTGTATACATTTATTGTGCATTTTCTATATTTTTCCTCATTTTGCCCTAATTTATTTCTATTTATTACCTAATTATCCAAATTAAATTAATTATCACAATTACCAAAATTTAATGGAAATAATTTAATTTCAGCATTTTATAGTTTCTGAAATTTATTTATAATTTTTTGATATTTATTTATATTTTTCTTGTAATTATTACTATTTTTATTTAATTAGATAACAATTATAAAAATACCAGAATTTAGAAATTAATAGATTCTACATCAATTGGGCTGGCCTCGTTTGCCAGCCCTGGTCCACTCGCTCTGTCAGCCTGGCCCGCCAGGGTCCTGCCTGCAGCATCTTTTGTTTTCGGAGGTTATTGGGCCGGCTGGCAGCTAGCCCGGTTCGATAAGCTACCGCCCTTTTTTTATATCCTTCAGCAAATTGGGCCAAGCCTGGTGCAAGTACAGCCGGCCCGTTAAGGGCTGGCCTGTCCACTAAATCCAGGCTTCGGCCCCTTTTACTTAACTATTTTTTTAAGAAAATCAGGATTCCAGCGCAGAGACGCCAGAGGCGAGTGCAGCCCCTACGCGTGTGTGGCAGCCACGCGCGGCCGCTTCTGGCGGCGCGTGCGGCGCACTGAGGCTGCCGTTTTTTGACCCCGATCTACATTTTCGCCTATTTCCAGTCTATGAGAACCTATTCTAAGGTCAAATCAAGGACTAAAGACCCTAAGTATACTAAAGGTGTGATATTTTGATTATCAAATTTTTCCCTAAAATCAAATCAAAGTCACGCAATACAGTTCAAGCATTCCACAGATTCCAAATTTTATGCTTTTCAAAGATTGAACAACATGCTATCAAATTCAACAATTAAAACAACTTAAACACTTATAATACCACCAACGCATGCTTGAATTTGTACCAATTGGAGGAGGAAAAGGGAACCTACAGGATTTCAGACCATACACGATTAGAGTGAATCCTATTGGCTTCTCTTTCTTTTCTTTTCTCCTTTTCTCTTCTCTCTTTCTCCCTTCTTCTTCCTCTTTCGCTTCACCCCTTTCACTGCCGTACTTCACTTTTTTTTCTTTTTTTTACTTCTGTTTGCCTTTGACTGCCATCCCTTGCAATTTAAAACTGCTGAGCAAAATTTTGGGGGTTTCGTCAACCCCCACAATCACGTTCCAATTATCCTTTTTTTCCTTTTTTTTAAATTAGTTTATCCTTATCCTTTTTTTTTATTAGTATTATCATATTTTTTCCCCTTTTTTATACATTTTCCTTTTTTTGTATTCAACTTCTATTCATACCTTATACACATTTAATTTTTTATACAATAGTTATAAATCCCTTTGACATAAACGGTTTTCTATAATTAACTTAATTCCGAGAGGACTGTCAATGACTGCTTAGTTTTAAATTGACACGTAACGACTAATTAGAAAATTTTCGGGTGTAACATCCTACCCACCTTACAAGAAGTTTCGTCCTCGAAACTTGACGTACCTGAATCAATATGATGGGGGTAGCATTCGCGCATCTGATCCTCCAGTTCCTAAGTCGCTTTGTTCATTCTGTGATTGCTCCATTCCACATTGACATACGGAATGATCCTTCTTCTCAGCTCTCGGTCTTTGCGGTCTATGATTCGAACAGGAGTCTCTTCATATGACACATCCGGTCTGATCCCCAAAGGCTGGCATCCAATGCATGACTCGGATCATAAACATACCTTCTCAGCTGAGAGGCATGGAATTCATTGTGTACTGGAGTTAGTGTCGGAGGTAACGCTAAACGGTAAGCTCACGAACCAATCCTTCCGAGTACCTCGTGAGGGCCAATGTAACGAGGCCTCAGCTTACCCTTCAAATCAAAATGTGCAACTCCCATGGTAGGCGATACCTTCAAGTAAACCTTTACTCTGACAGTAAACTCCAGGGAACGTCTCTCTGAATCTGCCTAACTCTTACTTATGTCTTGGCGACCTTAAGTCTTTCTCGAATTAACTCTACCTTCCCTATGGTTTGCTCGATCAGCTCTGTACTAGTACTAGTACGCTCTCCAACCTTATCCCACTGGACTGGGGATCTGCACTTACGCCGGTCGAGCACCTCAAATGGCGCCATTCTGATGGCGCTAGCTGTTGTTGTAGAAGAACTCAGTCAGCTTAATCATACCATCTCAGTTCTTCTTAAAGTCAGTGGCATAAGCCCTCAACATGTCCTCAAGAGTCCGAATCGTCCTCTGTAACTGGCCACCGGTCTGGGATGATTTGTGGTGCTCAAACGTAGCTCTGCTCATTATATCAACGTACACGAGGTTAATATGTGGTTTCATTTTAATGATTAAGTTGTAGAACATGTTTGGTATAGACATATCCTATGTTGTGTGTCCTTATTTAACGCATGCATAACTTAGGTATCATATGTAGCTCGTGAATTCACTATCGTTATCTACATTTTGTCGCGTGTATTATATTTATATTGTATATTAGTTGGGTTTTGAGTAGTACACATGTTGTGCGCATTCGTTTTATTTATTTATGTTTTATTATATTTTTTCGTGATCTCTCTTTTTGTACTTATGTTAGTCGTTGATAAAATTTTTTTTGTCACATATACTCTATATTTTTGTATTAGCTTATCTTATTATTGTACAAATATCGTATATAAATTATTCCAAAGGAATTTCATAAATGCATGGATTTTACTGTAATATAGATATATATAATTTATTTGGGTGCTCAAGTAAGATAATTAATGAAAATTTCTCTCTTTTTTTTTACTGTTTTTCTGTTATTAAATTATTTACACTTTAATCTATTACTATGTTGTCATGCAAAACTATGTCGTTCCTAACTCATAATTAGTATGCTTTACTACAAATGTGTATGTTGTTAATTTGTTTTAAAACTTGTAATTGTATGTCTATTTTTTTGCAATCCATGTCTTGTATGCAAAGTATTTGTTGTTGTATTCTTTGTAATTGTGTTGTTTGTTGTCATTATATACGATGATGTTTTTACTGTTTGGTTGTCTTAGTTATGTTGTGGGCTCATTGAAACAGTTGTGTGTATACTTGTGCATATGTACTTAGCATCGTGTAGTTACTTTTGTTTCGTGTATCTATTTGTATGTTTTTTTCGTTTTATTTACTTTATATCATTGATGTTGTAACAAATTGTGTTTGTCAATTTACTTTTTTTGTTGTTGTTAGAGACTGGGTGTTTTTTTTTGGTAATTATGTATTACTCTGTGGATTAGTAACCTACGATATATATTAACAGCTTAACGTTTATAAATTTTTAAGTTGGTTATCTGGCATGGGTTCGTTTTTTTATAGTGATCATTTAGCACATATAATCCTTACTTATCGTATATCTTTTATATGTTTGCTAGTTCTACGTTGTTATCGTATTCTATATATATTGTGAGCTTTTACCTATTACTTCATATTTTTGTGTTGGTCGCTTTGTAGGTATATGTATATCTTTACGTATATGTATGTATATGTGTGTGTGTGTATATATATTGTTGACTTATGTCATTGTATATTTATAGTTCATTATGTTATGTGATATCTCTTTTTTTGTACTGTGTTATATATCTTGGCGTAATTATGCTGGATTTTGTATGTTAATGTTCTAGTACGTGGTTGATATGGGGAAATATGTTGTTAAAGTATGTTGTGTTAATCAGTGCGTGCATATATAGTCAATTAGCAACATTGTGTACTAGGGTCTTGTGTTTAAGTTTTATTATTATTATTATTATTATTATTATTATTATTATTATTATTATTATTTTCTTTTTTTGGCTCATCGAAGCTTTGTTGATATCTTTGTTGATATCAACTGTCCACTCGAACTTTGCCTTCTTATGCTTCCGTCTGCTCAGGGACATGAGTATTGACAAAAATCCTTAAACGAATTCCATGTAGCAACTGGGCACACCAAGAAAACTCGTTACTTCAGTCACCTTGGTCAGTCAGGACTACTCAGCGATATCCTTAATCTTCTTAGGATCCACTGAGGTTCACTCTTCTGAACTTAAGTGACTTAAGAAACCCACGCTTCCGCTGCGCAACTCTGATCATTTATCTCTGATTACATCATCTGTACTGATGATGAGTCATTGGTACCTGGTCGCCAGTGGTTGAACTCCGCTACGACGTTGCCAACCTTTCCGATGTCCGCATCAGTCATCACGTTGATATGGGCACTGATCCTTGCTTCTCTTTATGCTGTTCTTGATTCTGCTGTGATGGTGGTGCCGACCTCTGCTCAGTGCCCTTACTCGTAAAACGTCCTTGTTGTTGCACTCATGCTTGCATAATCCTCCCACGCTGACCTAAACGTGGCATCAGCAATGAGCACATGGTGGCCGTGGTGGCCATGCACTCCTCTACTGCTATACTTCCATCGCGAGCGGTCTTGTGATTATTAGCGGCCATGTCGCGTATTTATGCCTCCCTGGTGAAGGGTCCTTCCAAATATCAGATTCCAAAAGTCCTGCATTTCCATGTAGTAGAACCTCAGATCTGGTGGTGGCAGCGGCGAAAGCCACTGGTTCAACTACTAATGCCGCTATTGCGTCAAAGTGGTGGTCATGGTGTCAACCAATGCCTGGAGAATGGCCCTCTGATTATGGTGGTCGTTACTACAACCACCGTTGCCTCCTTTGCCAGATTATTCACGACATAGTGGTATTTTTCTAGGTCTCGTGTGAATCTTGACGAGAATTCAAACAGGAGTGATCAATGGATTTGAGCCTTTATGAGGCTCATGCGAAGGTTCGGGGGTTCAACGATAATTAAATAGAGAAAGCTCACCAACGGCACACACCTCCCATAACCCGATCATAACTTAGGTCTACTTCATTAATTTAGGGTATAATCGGTATTTCTAGGAGAAGATCATAGCTTATGTCTAGGTGATCTAGTTAATCCTGCGTTTCTGAGGCGGATCTGAAGCCTCAGCTCTGATACCACCTGGAGCGCCCCGCTCCCGAGCTTTAGTATCAGGAACAGTGCACCCGTCGTATCTCGCTAAGGAGAATACAAGGCGTCGAGTCAACTTTCTACATTTCCGAAAATACGTAGAAATTTTTCTCGCGGAAACGAAATACAATAACATTAAGTTTCATGATAAACGATACGATAATATACCGACTTATGGCGATAGTACTGGGATCTACAAACTATCATTTAATACAAGGTAGTCTCTGATGTAACCACAATAAAATAACGACGGACAGCCGCAAGGTCTCTTCGTATCCTATGTGCAGCCGTCAGTCTGCCCATACTATCGTGTCAGCCCCGTCCTCAGCAAAGACATAGTCGTACGCTTCTTCGTGCTCACCTGGTGGGGAGAGTAGGGGTGAGTGATGGGAAAATCACCCAGTAGGCACCTGCCTCCAACTAGTACAAGACGAGCATACAAAAATGATATCACACATAGCACATAGCATGATATCACATAAGCAAATGAAAGAATACGGAAAGGTAATTCACTCCGGATAAAGAATGCGCAACATCGTGATGCATGTCCTATTATGCATGTCACACGCAACAAAGTCATGTCACACAAAATGCCGATATCTCCACTGTGCAATGCATGAACCCGGGTCCTACTGAGTGGCTGTGGTCGTACCCCCCACGGTCACCGTACTGAGTGTGCGTGGCCGCACCACCCTACACCATCCTGAGCGCCCGCAACCCGTACATCACGACCCGCCATAATGCAATGCACGTGCCATGAATGCAAAAACAAAATCGCCTGAGGCCCCTGCCCCATCCTCACCATCCTCTGGCACTCAATTCTAGGTTCACTTAATGATCGCCTGAGGCCCCTGGCTCATCCTCACTATCCTCCGGCATTCAAATCTATGTTCATTTATTATCCGAGTAATTATTTAATGTTGTTTGATGTTAAACTTAATTTTCCATGGCTTGTATACATTTACTGTGCATTTTCTATATTTTTCCTCATTTTTCCCTAATTTATTTCTATTTATTACCTAATTATCTAAATTAAATAAATTATCACAATTACCAAAATTTAATGGAAATAATTTAATTTCAGCATTTTATAATTTTTGAAATTTATTTATTATTTTCTGATATTTATTTATATTTTTCTTATAATTATTACTATTTTTATTTAATTAAATAACAATTATGAAAATACCAGAATTCAGAAATTAATAGGTTCTACAGCAATTGGGCTGGCCTCGTTTGCCAGCCCTGGTCCACTCGCTTTCTCGGCCCGGCCCGCCAGGTTCCGGCATGCAGCATCTTTTTTTGGAGGTTATTGGGCCAGCTGGCGGCTGGCCCAGTCCGTTGGCCATTCGGCTCGGTTCGCTAAGCCGCCGTCCTTTTTTTTATATCCTTCAGCAAATTAGGCCAAGCCTGGTGCAAGTGCAGCCGGCCCCTTAAAGGCTGGCATGTCCACTGAATCCGGGCTTCGACCCCTTTTACTTAACTTTTTTTAAAAAAAATCAGGATTCCAGTGCAGAGACGCCAGAGGCGCATGCAGACCCTGCGCGCGCGTGGCGGCCACGCGCGGGCGCTTCCAGCGCTGTGCGGCGCACCGGTAGCCTCTGGCTGTCGTTTTTCGACCCCGATTTACATTTTCGCATATTTCCAGTCTATGGGAACCTATTCTAAGGTCAAATCAAGGACCAAAGACCCTAAATATACTAAAGGTGTGATATTTTGATTATCAAATTTTTCTCTAAAATCAAATCAAAGTCACGCAATACAGTTCATGCATTCCACAGATTCCAAATTTCATGTTTTCACAGATTGAACAACATGCTATCAAATTCAACAATTAAAACAAAAAAAACACTTATAATACCACCAAAGCATGCTTGAATTTGTACCAATTGGAGAGGGAAAAGGGAACCTACATGATTGCAGACCAATTACACGATTAGAGTGAATCCTGTTGGCTTTTCTTTCTTTTCTTTTCTCCTTTTCTCTTCTATCTTTCTCCCTTCTTCTTCCTCTTTCGCTTCACCCCCTTCACTGCCGTACTTCACTTTTTTTTCTTTTTTTTTACTTTCGTTTGCCTTTGACTGCCACTCCTTGCAATTTAAAACTGCTGAGCGAAATTTTGGGGGTTTTGTCAACCCCCACGATCACGTTCCAATTATCCTTTTTTTCTTTTTTAAATTAGTTTATCCTTATCCTTTATTTATTATTATTATTATTATCATATTTTTTCTTTTTTTATACATTTTCCTTTTTTGTGTCCAACTTGTATTCATACCTTATACACATTTAATTTTTTTTATACAATTTGACATAAACGGTTTGCTATAATTAACTTAATTCTGGGAGGACTCTCAACGACTACTTAGTTTTAAATTGACACGTAACGACTAATTCTAAAATTTCCGGGTGTAATAGTTCATTTGACTTTGTACTACACATGAAGCGCCTGTTCAGGCATTCAAATTGTACTGTTTTGCAACTTGACACATGAGGCACCTTATGTAGGTATTCGAAGTATACTGAACTCCAAACACTTCACATGAAGCGCCTTATGTAGGCGTTCGTATTGTGTTGGTCTCCAAACACTTTACATTAGGCGCCTTATGTAGGCGTTCGAAGTGTACTGGCTTTTAGACACTTCACATTAGACGTCTGATGTAGGTGTTCTAAGTGTGAATTATGAAAATCATCAAAACTCAACATATTCTAACTGGGTAGACCGAAATGTAGAGTTTTTGTTTCTTGACACTGGCCGAGTGAAATTAGGGTTCTTGTGTTTGGTTTTCTTTTGCTGTTCAAGGGCAATTCAGTTGGGGGTATGTTTAGAACGTTTCTACGCAAATATCCAACCAAGAATAACAAATTATTCAATCACAAACACAATCAAATTGTGTAAGAGCTTTAAGGAACAAGAATTCAATTCAAGACTCGATAACAATTTAGCGAAGTAGTGAGCTTTATAGTGTGATTGAATCTATTCAAGTAGATGCAAAGTTCTAGGTCAAAGACAGAAAATTTTAACACAATAGATATGCAAATCTCGTCCAAGATTAGTTCAACAAGATAAAAGACAGGTGCTTTTTGCAACCCTAATCCGACTAGGGTTTGTGTTTGGACAGATTTTTTCTGGATGCTTTTTGTACGTTTATTTTGAGCCAAAAGAATCAGCTTTTACGCAAGAAATATGCAGTTTATACGATGTCAAGATAATTCAATCCAAGACGATTCAATCAAGACGTAAGAAATCAAGAATAGATACGGACATATTAGGGTATTTGATGTACGATATAAGTTTATGTGATTGAGTTTGATAAATGATGTGTGGTTTATAATGATGACGAATAGACAGCATGAAAATTGATAGTTAGAACAAGAAAACATGTGGCTTTGACACTAAACTGATGCGTGTTTAGGGCGCGCAAAAAACGATCTTTTCTTTTGTTCTAACAATTTCTCTACAAGCTGCCATGTTCGGTTGTCAAGAGCGGATTCCTCCACCCTTGGCCATATGCTACTTGTCTTGGAAATAAGCAAGATCCTTCGAACTGAAACGTGTTCATTGACCAAGAACACTTCCACCCTTAGGATGTGTTTTCAGTGTTGAAAGATTTAAACCCCCCTTCCTACAACATTTGGTGAAGATGTTGATATAAATTCTAACATTGATCAAAGATCAAGAACACAAGCTGAAAAGTTGAAAAAATCTATCTTTAGGCCAAAAATATAAAATTCAATCAAGTTTGATGAATAATGAAGCTACAAAGGGGTTTATATACGGAAGAAACCTAAGCTAGATAGGAAAATACAAGAGTCTTACTTAGAACTACAATTCTATAACATGTCAGACTTTCCTTGCAACTTATGGGCTTTTTAGAAGCCGAGTTTGATAACGTTGCCTTCTTGCGAGTTGTAGATAAAGACGTAAGCTTTCCATATCACTTTGCATCACCTTAATCTGATGTTGTATGCGTGAGATATGGCAAAAAAAACCACCTAGGGGTCATAATTTGAAAGACCTAAAAACTAGGATTTTTCCTCAATTTGGAAATTCCACTTAGTACAACTTTAACTCACGGTTTAAACACTCTAAACCACTTTAAAAACACTCTAACCCACTTTAAGAACTTCTAAAAACGAGTCCAAAATATAATAAACAAAATGCACAAGTCATGTAGGTCAAAAACAGGTCATGCAAGGCACCACGTACGTGCTTCCTCCCACTCTATCTCGCTGCACATCCTCTTCATGCAATTGGGTTCATTTGACCTCATCAATTAAAGAATGATTATCTAATAAAAGGAGGAGTACTTTCTGGAAAAATCGGTTGTACAAGCATAATTATACAATAAAGGTTAGCTTTGAATTTTTCCATTTGGTTATTTTTTAAATGAATAAAGCTTCAAGGATATAAACATCTAATTTCACATTTTTCTGTTTGGACCCACTTATTTTATCAGCAGTAACATCGATGTAAGAAGTTTCACTGTTTAGTAGTTGTTAATGCAGTATAGATGAATTTGCATTTCATTAATTTAAAAACAGTGATGTTTGCACTTAAAAAAAAAGCACTATATACAGAGATACATATATGTATATCTGTTTATATACATATATAGACTCACACACACATACACACACATACATACACACATTGTGTGTGTGTAGAGAGAGTGTGTGTGAGAGAGCGGCACAAGCTAATGAATTCCTAAGAGCCCTTTTAGTGTATGGTGATTCATTGTATCCTGGGTTGGTTGGCACACATAATATTTAGTGGCTATACCATGCCCGTGAAGCCAAGCAAGGACCTGTTTTACTTCCCAATACACCCAACCCCTGAATGATTTGTGACTGTATAACTCGCTTTGTGAATAGAAAAAGACTAGACTATATTCATGCATATAAACATTTTAGCTCTCTAGTAACAATTCCTCAATTGAAATCTTGAATGCGATTTCCCGAAATAGACTGGCGTCTGCTCTTTTAGAAATCTTTGATAAAATTCAGTAAGTGATTGCAGAAGTAACAAGTAAAGGAAAGTTGGGGGAGAAAGAGAGGAGATCACAACATAAACTTGCTAACATAAATTGGAGAAATTTTCATTTCATTCGACTGAACAAAAAAAACTGTACAATGTCTCTGTATATATACAACTTGTTGAGATATAAAATGTTTTGATGATATGAAGATGTTTCAAATGAGTTAAATTTACACTTGAGATTTAATGCAAAATGAGAAAAACACACTAGGTTAAAAAGGGTTAAGATTGGAACTTTATTGTCCAACATCGACCTCTCAAAACAGGGGACATCGATCGATCGAAGTGACTTCAGTCTCTAAAGGTGAGACTTTGATCGACCGATGTGACAGAAGTTCAGATCAGAAACTCTCTGTCAGACATCGAACCCTCAAATTTAGAGACATCGATCGATCGATGTCACTTCAATCTCTCCAACAGTGACTTTAATCAATCGATGTCATGCAGCCTCAAACCAGAAAGTTTCTGGAAGACATCGATCTCTCAGTACAGGGGACATCGATCGATCGATGTCACATCAGTCTCTCTAGGGGAGACTTCGATCGATCGTTGTGCTGCATGTTCAAAACTGGAAACTCTCTGGAGGACATCGATCTCTCAGTACAGGCACTTCGATCGATCGATGTCCCCCAGAATTCATATTTTTATGAACATTGGAACAAAATCCAAGGGAGATTCATGGTGTTTTCTCTTTCCAATCTTGCTTAAATTTCTTGTAGACATTTCTCTAACCTTACACATACTTTCTTTACTATTATATCCATGTCTAAGCTATTCTAGGTTGGCTATTGAGGATCAAATCACTTCATATGGTGGCTAAAGACTAATTGGACATTGTCTTGACATTTGATGGAGTTAAAGATATGGTGGAGGCTCCAAAAACGTGGTGAACACCTCCTATAAATGGATAAAGCTCAGATGGGGCAAACACACTTCACCATCATCAAGCTTTATTCTTCATTGTTGTATATTTCTCTCATATGTGTAAAAGTGCTTAAAGTTTGTTAAGCCTTTCTTTGTTCCTAATTGTTGTATATTGAGAGATAATGAGTCTAACATAAGAGGAACCATAAATATTTGATCTCTTGCTTGTCGTTTAGACTAGTGAGAAAGTGTGATCCTCACTACTTCTTTTAACCCACTATGAGAAAGTTCTTAAGAGAACTTTGTTGAAGGTGTAGCAAGAAGTTGTTCTTGCTTAGAGCTGTAGTTCTTGTAGTTGCACAAAGGTATTTTATACAAGAAGCTGTTGTTGTGGTTGCTTACACTAAGTTGTTAGTGTAAGTATTGTTGTGGTTGTTCTTATTAGCTTTAATAAGAAGAGTAGTTGTTGAAAATCCACTTTGGCAACAAAGTGGTAGTGGAGTAGAATCATTTACGATTCGAACCACTCTATATCCGGTGTATTCATTCATTATCTCTCATCTCCATTCTTGCTTTGATTTTGAATTTTGTTTAAGTTAAGCCAAACAAGAAAATTCTGCAAAATTGCCCAACACTCTATTCACCCCCTCCCCCCTCTAAAGTGTGTTACGAAACTAACAATTGGTATCAGAGCATAACCTTGATTTCTTGGCCAATCTTTGCAAGTATCAAGGTTAAAGATCATGGCAATGACAACCTCTTCATCCTACACTTCAACTTCCAAGCCAACTGTACTATTCTCAGGATCAAACACTAAAGCACCCATGTTTGATGCCCAAAATTATTCTTTGTGGAAATTTCAAATGATCAATCATTTGAAAGGCTGTGAATTTGATATATAGAGAGAGTTGTTGTCAAAAGAATCGAAGTTCCTATGATTACCAATTCAAAAGGAGAATCAATGTTTAAAGATGAGGATGACTACATCGACGAAGAGAAGACAAACTTTGCCATCAATGACAAAGCATTCGATATTCTTTCAAGTGCTCTTACCACCACCGATCTCATAAGACTTCAAGGTATTAAAACAGTCCATGAAGCATGGAAAAGGCCAGAAATTATACACGAAGGAACTGATCAAGTAAGAATGGCCAAAAGGACAACGCTCATGAAGGAATATGAAATGTTAGGGATGAATAATGGTGAAAAAATTGAGGAGACAATCAACCGATTCACTCGAATATTGAATCAACTTTCCATGGTGGACAGGAAAATCTCAAATGAAGACCTTGTCTCAAAACTCCTCAACTCTTTTGCCAAGAGAATGGACACCTAAAGTCATCGTCATCACCGAATCAAAGAATCTCAAGACTCTTACCCTTGATGAGCTATCTGGTAATCTTCTTACTCATGAAATTCTTATTGATGAACAAAATAGGATGAATCATATCAATCCCACACAAGCACACACAAAGGATTGGTGGTAGAGTTTGATGAATCGGATGAGAAAGTTGCTCTTCTAGTGAGAAAATTTAGAAGAATAGCCACAAGAAACAAGGCTAAAGCACGGAAGTTTTTCAAGAGACCACCCAAGGATAAAGAAGCAAGTGAAAATTGCTATAGGTGTGGTCAACCTGGTCACTTCTTTGCCGATTGTCATGTCAAGGAGTTGCAAAAGCGAGAAAAGAAGGGCTTTCCTCAAAAAAAGAAAGCCCTAAATACGGAGGTAACCACGTGGGATGATCTCCTCTCTGAATCGGAAGGAGAAGAAAGTGAAAACAATGATGTTGGACTTGTTGCAATAGTTGAGAATCCAAAAGCACAACATACTTGTCTCATGGAAATCGAGAATGACCTTAAGGTAAACTCTAACTCTTCAAATTTGCAAGACGAAATAGGAGATTTGCAAGATGAGTTTGAAAAACTAAATTTAAAATATAAACACTTAAAGAAAGAATTAAAAAAATGCATATTAGAAAACAAGAGCTTGCATGATAAGAATATTTTGATGTATCAAGATCATGACATCATACTCACCATGCATAAAACCGTAGCTCTTGAAAATATGGAAATTAGGAAAGAATGTGAGAGACTAATATTAGACTTACAAAAACTAGCCAATGGTAAAATTAATCTAGACAAATTACTTGGAAATCAAAAGATTGGAAATGATAAATCCGGTTTAGGATTTAATTCATCACATTCTTCCATTAAGTCTAAGTCATTAAAGAAAAAGGCAAATAAGAAAAAAACACAACATGACTCGTCATCTTATAAACCAAGGCATGTACCCACTTGTTTTCATTCTAACAAAGTAGGATATGTGAAGAGTGTATGTAGAGCTAGATTTGATAGTATGTATGTTTCAAGCCTAAGGGTCGAGAAGCTAACGCTGAAGGACTCAACCATCAAAGGGTACCAATGCATAAATCTCTTGGTTTTGTAGGCTCTCAAGATAAATGGAGTAGCCAAAGAAGAAGGAACAAAATGGCTTATGGACAGCAGATGTTCAGCACATATGGCCTGAGACAAAACTTTGTTCACCTAGCTCAAGCTCCAAGATGGTGGAATGGTGCACTTTGGCAATGAGAGAGCCAAAATCCTCTGACATAAAGAAATTGGTAACTCTTCTTTCATTATTAATTAATGTATTATATGTAGAAGGGCTTAAGTATAATTTGATAAGTGTTAGTCAACTATGTGATGCTAATTTTCAAGTTCGAATTTGTGAAAAGAAAATGCATTGTGAAAAAAAAATGATAAAATTATTTTTGAGGCTATAAGGAAAATTGATGTTTATAAATTTAGCACACATGATTTGATATCACAAAAGGTTTCTTGCCTAGTTGCTAAAAATGATTTGACTTAACTATGGCGTAGACAACTTGGGCATATTAGTTTCAAAATTTTCAAAGAGATTTTGCAAAAATGAAAAGGTCCAAGGTCTTCCAAAGTTGAATTTCGAAAACCATAAATTATGTGACACTTGTCAAAAGGCAAAGCTTGTTAAAGCAAGCTTCAATCCCGAGTGAAATCTCTACCACCAAACCTCTACAATTGCTTCATATGAATTTGTATGGGGATATTGGTACGGCAAGCTTAGATGGAAAATATTACACCTTTGTGGTGGTAGATGACTTCTCTAGGTACATTTGGGTCATGTTTTTAGCTAAAAAATGATGTATGCCAAGAGTTTATAAAACATTGTAAGAGATTAGAAAATCAAAAAGAAGACACGATTAAAGAAATTATAAGTGATAGAGGTGGTGAGTTTAACGGTGAGTTTTAAGAATTTCGTGTATCCAAAGAGTATGGACACAATTTCTAGGCTCCAAGAACTCAACAAAATGGTGTTGTGAAAAGAAAAAATAGAACACTTCAAGAAATGAGTAAAGCCATTGCTAAATGAATTTGAGCTACCCAAGTATTTTTGGGCTGAAGCGGTAAATACTACTTGTCACGTAATAAATTGAGTTTACTTGATACCATCTCTCAAAAAGACTCCTTGTGAGCATTGGAAAGTTAGAGTACAAATATTGGTTATTTCAAAGTATTTGGTTGTAAGTGTTTTATACTTAACACCAAAGATAATTTTGATAAACTCGATTCCAAAGCGGATGAAGGAATCTTTATGAGATATGCTCAAAATAGCAAGGCATTTAGACTATATAACAAAAGGAGTATGAAAGTTGAAGAATCAATTCATGTTAAGTTTATTGAACTCCTTGAGGATGAACCATACATAAATAATGATGATGATGAAGAAATAATTGAAGTAAGTCATATAGAAAAATTTGAGAATCCAAAAGGGAATATTGTTATTGACCTTAAGATTGATCTAAGGTTGAAAATGAAAAAGTGAGGGGAGACACTTCAAATTTACCAGATTCATATAAGTATAGGAAACACCATCCAAGAGAGTTGATATTAGGAGAAACAAGTCAAGGCATATTGACTAGAATAAAATTTAATGAAAATTCCTTCATTTCACAAGTTGAGCCTAAAAATATAAAAGAGGATATAAATGATGAAGATTGGGTATTAGTCATACAAGAAGAACTAAATCAATTTGAAAAAAGTGATGTTTCGGAACTAGTGGCTAAACATAGTTATCACCCCACTATTGGCACTAAATGGGTATTCAGAAATAAAACGGATGATAAAAGAAACATCACTAGAAACAAAGCTAGATTAGTAGCTCGAGGATATAGACAAGAAGAAGTTATAGACTATGATGAGACTTTTGCCCCCGTAGCTAGGTTAGAAGCTATTAGGATGCTATTAGCATATGCATGCTATAAGGATTTCAAACTATATCAAATGGATGTGAAATCCGCCTTCTTGAATGGAATAATTCAAGAAGAAGTGTATGTAACTCAACCGCCGGAGTTTAAAAATCATGATTATCCGAATCATGTATTTAAACTCAAAAAGGCCCTTTATGGACTTAAACAAGCTCTTAAGGCATGGTATGAAAGATTAAGTATCTTCCTACTTGAAAATGAGTTCTCAAGAGGAAAATTCGACACTGCTCTTTTTATTAAAGAACAAAGAAACCATCAATTGCTTATTCAAATTTATATGGATGATATTATATTTAGTGCTACTAATGATTCTCTTTGTGAGCATTTTGCCAAATTGATGGAAAGAGAATTTGAGATGAGCATGATGGATGAATTCAATTGCTTCCTTAGACTTCAAATCAAGCAAACTCAAGATGGAGTATACATATCTCAAACAAAGTACACAAGGGATGTACTCAAGAAATACAAATTTGAGGATGAAAGGAGTGTAAGCACACCGATGAGAACAAGTACAAAGCTTGACAAAGATGAAAAAGGAAAGCTGGTTGAGGTAACCAAATATAGGGGTATGATTTGTTAGTTTACTTTATTTAACCACTAGAAGACCGGATATTCTACATGTTGTGTGTTTATGTGCTAGATTTCAAAGTATGTCTAAGGAATCGCATCTAGTTGCCATTAAATGTATTTTTAGGTATTTGAAAGGAACTTTGAACTTTAGGTTATTTTATCCCAAAAATGGTTGTTTTGATTTAAGAGTGTATAGTGACTCCGATACGCCAGAAACCTAGTCGATAGAAAAAGCACCTCCGAGACATGTCAATTCCTTGGAGAATGCTTAGTCTCTTGGTTTCCAAGAAACAAAATAGTGTGTCACTTTCAATGGCAGAATCGGAATATGTATCGACCGCTTCATGTTGTGCCCAACTACTTTGGATGATTAACACCTTGAATGATTACAATGTCAAGTTTGACAAAGTTCCTATCTTATGTGATAACACTTCAGCCATAAGTATAGCACAAAACATGGTACACCATAGTAGGACTAAATATATTGAAGTACGACATCACTTTATAAGACATTGTATTCAAAATAGTTGGTTTGTATTGAATTTGTTTCAACAAATGATCAATTAGCGGATATCTTTACCAAATCCCTTCCTACTGAGACATTTGAATCTATTAGAACAAGATTAAGGATGATAAACAATGTTTAGAGGGTCAAAATTGCCAAAAGGACAGATATCAGCATACATCGATCGATCTATATAGCTGTTTCAGAGACTAATGTAAAATCAGACATCGATCGATCAAATTAGAAGACATCAATCGATCGAAGTCCCAGACATCGATCGATCGATATCATTGGGAGCAGGACAATTTAAAAATGCAAAAAAACAGAACATTTCCCACTTTCCTCTTCACCAAACACAAAAACCTAACTCCATTCGATACCCTCTCTAAAATCCGACACCTCAACCTCAAAATCTTCCAACAAAAGCTATTTTTTCTTCAAAATCCTCCATTCTCTTCATCAATTTCATACCTTCAAACACATTTTCTGCAAATTTCTTGCCCTAACCCTCCAAATGGCCCCAAAACTAAAAGTACCTCCAAAAGGCAGAGAACCTCTCGTGAAGAGGAAAATGTTCCTCAACAATCTCATTCTCAAGTCCCAACTGGTTCTAGAACAAAGGTACTAAGGAAAAGACCGGACCAATCTCAAGAAGACATGTTGGCCGAGGTGAGGAAGAGACTTGTGCTCAACAACTTCCCATGGCTCAAGTCCAGTGAATATGAGAATGCTTTAACCGAGCCAATGGGTCCAGGTAAATTTGTGCATATCTCACTTAGGGCTCAAGCTTTATTTGATGAATGGGAGAACAATAAGAGGTCTACCATTACTTTGAAATTGCTCAAAATTCAAGACATTTTGAGCAATGAGGAATTGAGACCGATCATTAATTGGTTTGATGATCAGAAATGGAGACCTATTTGGGATACTTCGGAGATGAATTATATGTCTACCCGGTATACACATTTGTTTTATGCTAACATATGGGTAGACTACTTAAATGGAATGCCATTTTCATTGAACTCAGTTATAGAAGATCAACTTGTTGCGTTTGATGTGAAAACAATAAATGACCTTCTTGGTGTTCCTGATAAGGGTGTAGATGATTTTGATCCTTAGAAGTGGGACAATTATAAGTATAAGGTATCCGAAGATGAATTCAAAACCTTCCTTGGCTTCCATCCCACCTGAAACACTAACGATATACCTTTGGTATATCGAGCTTTGCTTGCCATTGTCAGTTTTTGTGTCAATGGTAAGTCAGTCAAACTCCCAAGTAATTTAGATTTTTTACATTGCCTATCGCATAGCCATGAGTGAACAATTAGATTTTGGAGAGATATTCTTTGCGAATGTGTTGGAGGCGGTCACTAAGAAATCAAAAGCACTCCCGTATAGCAATCTCATTTATAGATTACTAAGAAAGTCTAATGTGGAGTTGAATGATGATTATGATGAAAAGATAGCCACTAGAGCCTATTATACGAAAGCCAACATTCAACAAATCCACAAATCCTGAAAGGAGGCACAAAAACGGGGTGGTCACAATGAACCTGAAGAGGAAGAGGCTAAGAACATTCCTACCGAATAACCCGTTCCCACAACACATCCCGCCGAGCCTCTCACTGAACCTCAACCTCAACCCCAAACCCAACAAAGCCCTACCTCTCGAGTGGATAAGGGAAAAACTCCGATGGAGGAGAGTAGTGGTTCCGAGTTGCCTTTTAATATGGACGATGAAATTAACAATCTCCATCGTTATCTAGATCAATGGGGAGAAGATCTCACCAAGGAACAAGTTCGGATTGATGATCTTGAAAAGGACAATTAAAACCTCCAAAAGAGGACACTAGAAACGGAGCTCAACATTCAAAAGTCCAAGTATCAGAAACTCAAGACAAAACTCAATGCAGCCATATTCGGACTATGTTTCTCCTCCGACGAAGAATAGAGTTCATCGTTCCCCAGATTTCCCTCTTAGATATAGGATAAGGCTTAGAAGTTGATTTTTATTATGTATCTCCAACTTTGAATTATATTAATGATATTCTCGTTTATCCTTCATTATTGTTTTTTTATGCTTTCAAAAAGAGGGAGAAATTTGGTGTAGTATTTGATGTTGGCATACTTAGATATTCGTATGCTTGCTTTAGTATTGATATTGACATGCTTGATGAAAGTATTGGCATTGGTATACATGCTTGGAAATTGGTAATATTGGCATGTTAGTATTTGATATTGGCATGCTTGGATATTGGTAATATTGGCATGATTGGCATGCTTGGATATTGGCAATATTGGCATGTTTGGATATTGGTAGGCTTGCTTTAGTATTGATATTGGCATGCTTGAGGAAAGTATTGACATTGGTATACATGCCTGGATATTCGTAATATTGGCATGTTTGGATATTGGTATGCTTGCTTTAGTATGTATATTGGCATGCTTGATGAAAGTATTGACATTGGTATACCTGCTTGAATCTAGTATGCTTGCTTGCCTACTTAACATTTTTGCATGTTTGACACAAAAGTTGAGTGATCAGTGTAAATTGAAAATATGGCATGATGCACTTGCACTTGATGCATGTTTTGGTTGAGGAGAAACATTTTGACACATTCATCATATTCACTGTTTTTGGGCAGATTACTTGTTGGGGGGTTGGATATGTTTACATGGTTTATGTATTGAGGGAGCATGGATTAAGGAGGAATTGTTAGATATCAAGTTTGAAATATTTAGCAAGCTCAAATGTAAATTTTCAAGCAAAAACAACTTTTGAATCATTGTTTTGAAATCATCAAAAAGGGAAAGATTGTTGAGATATAAAATGTTTTGATAATGTGAAGATGTTTTAAATGAGTTAAATTTACACTTGAGATTTGATGTAAAATGAGAAAAACACACTAGGTTAAAAAGGGTTAAGATTGAAACTTTACTGTCCAACATCGATCTCTCAAAACAGGGGACATCAATCGATCGAAGTGACTTCAGTCTCTAAGGGTGAAACTTCAATCGATCGATGTGACAGAAGTTCAGAATCAAAAACTCTCTGTCAGACATCAAACCCTCAAATTTAGAGACATCGATCGATAGATATCACTTCAGTCTCTCCAAGAGTGACTTTAATCAATCAATGTCATGCAGCCTCAAACCAGAAAGTTTATGGAAGACATCGATCTCTCAGTTCAGGGAGCATCGATCAATAGATGTCACATCAGTCTCTCTAGGGGAGACTTCGATCAATCGATGTGTTGCAGGTTCAAAACTGGAAACTCTCTGGAGGACATCGATGTCTCAGTCCAGACACTTCGATCGATCGATGTCTCCCAGAATTCAAATTTTTATGAACGTTGGAACAAAATCCAAGGGAGATTCATGGTGTTTTCTCTTTCCAATCTTGCTTAAATTTCTTGTGGACTTTTCTCTAACCTTACACATACTTTCTTGACTATTATATCTATGTCTAAGCTATTCTAGGTTGGCTATTGAGGATCAAATCACTTCATAAGGTGTCTAAAGACAAATTGGATATTGTCTTGACATTTGATGGAGTTGAAGATATGGTGGAGGCTCCAAAAACGTGGTGAACACCTCCTATAAATGGATGAAGCTCAGATGAGGCAAACACACTTCACCATCATCAAGTTTAATTATTCATTGTTGTATATTTCTCTCATATGTGTAAAAGTGCTTAAAGTTTGTTAAGTCTTTCTTTGTTCCTAATTGTTGTATATTGAGAGATAATGAGTCTAACACAAGTGGAAACATAAATATTTGATCTCTTGCTTGTTGTTTAGACTAGTGAGAAGGTGTGATCCCCATTACTTCTTTTAACCCAATGTGAGAAAGTTCTTAAGAGAACTTTGTTGAAGGTGTAGCAAGAAGTTGTTCTTGCTTAGAGCTATAGTTGTTGTAGTTGCACAAAGATATTTTGTGCAAGAAGTTGTTGTTGTGGTTTCTTACACTAAGTTGTTAGTGTAAGTATTGCTATGGTTGTTCTTATTAGCTTTAATAAGAAGAGTAGTTGTTGAAAATCCACTTTGGCAACAAAGTGGTAGTGGAGTAGAATCATTTACGATTCGAACCACTCTATATCCGGTGTATTCATTTATTGTCTCTCACCTCTCATTCTTGCTTTGATTTTGAATTTTGTTTGAGTTGAGCCAAACAAGAAAATTTCGCAAAATTGTCCAACACTCTATTCACCCCCCCTCTAGGATGTGTTACGGACCTAACACAACTGAGAACCTACATAACTGTACATGTGCTAACTACAAATAACTAACTGCACTTCTTTCTTTATCAACAATCAGGAGCCTAGTCATATGCTTCCCCAGATTCTGTTTGTTAGTCTAATTTGGAAAGTCTAAAATGTTTATGAGACATCATTTAAGCCCATGGTCTAATATTTGAAACAATCACAGATCACCTTTTTAGGACATAATGTTAGACTAATGAAATGAGTTGGAAGGGGTAGCTATTTACATAATTGAAAATTCATCTTGGAGGCTATCTAAAGACGTTTTCGGTGCACTAGGCTCCTGCGTTTGCGCTAATTCTGATGAGGCGTCGGATTGCTTCGCGATCTGATGTATGCAGCCTTATCCTACACTTTGTGCAAGAGGCTGTTTCTGCAGCTCGAACCCGTAACCTCAATATCTCAAAGCAGCGACCTTACCAGTTACTCTAAAGCCCGCTCTCCTTGGAGGCCATCTAGTTCTTCCTTAAGGCTATATAGTTGGATTAACAAAACAGAGGCTGTAACAGAGAAATCAAAAGCTGATGGAATATCAGTAATAGGACCAAGCTCTGGAAACTCCTCCCAGTCATTCATCCCAACTGTTAAAACTGGATTTACTCTTCCACCTCTCCCTATAATGAAAAGTCTGTGCTGCCCTTCGAGTGATCTTAGCGTGTAAAATGTTTATCCAGAATTGACAAAGTACTTTTCCATGTCTACCACATGGCCTCCTACCACGTGCCTGTCATAGAACGCTGCTAAGAACTCTTCATCCAGCTTCATTTCTTCTAGGTGCTCAATAGTGTTGGCCTTTGCTCGGCTGATATTTGGAACAAAAGGCCATTTCCTGACCATGAGGGCCTCCACCGTCCTAGCCCCAAGGAGTATTGTAGAGATTATAAATCAAGAGCCCACAGTCTCCTAAGTTGGGTGAAGACTTACGCAGTAACGTACACAAGATGTCCTCTCACAAACCATTTCATTAGTCTACCTACTGAGCATGGGGCATGGCGAAGTACCTGGATCACTAAAATTTCGAGCCAAGTTGTAGCGCCCCGCTCCCGAGCCCTAGCCTCGGTAGCAGTGCACCTGTCGTATCTCACTAAGGAGAATACAAAGCGTCACATCAACCTGTTACACGTCAGTGTTGACATAGAAAAAAAATTTCTTTTTGCGGAAACGATTAAACACAACACTAATTAGAATTTAATGAACCTCAATAAAATAAAGACATTATTATTAGGCTGACCAGGCCCTACAAGTCAAAGTCAAATGTCTGAATCAAAAGTCTAAAAGAAATGTCTCAACGTACTAACGGAAAATATAAATCTCAATGTCACCCCAAGAATATCATAAACAGCCCGTCTCTGCCCTCGCCGCAATCATATCTACTGGTCACTCAGCCCACTCCACGACATCGGTCCCATCCTCAAGGAAGATATAGTCATACCCAGTATCGGTCTCACCTGGAATAGTAGGGGGTGAGTGATGGTAATCACCCAGTAGGTGCCTCTCAAAACAATACAAAGAGTACATATCCAAAAAGAAACCAACACATAACACATAAAACATGATAGCATGGCTTATACGGAAAAGTAAAGCACTCCACATAAAAATACGCAAGTACGTGATGCATGCTCAATCAACGTGTCACACGCAACGAGAATCATGTCATGCATTATGCCCCTAGACCTATATGCAATGCATGCTCCCAGGTCCTAAATCCAGCGTCGTGGTCTCTAGCCACCACTTGCCGTTTGGACACCCACGCCCTATAGACGCAGTATGTCTCATGACCCCGGTGTCCTATAGACACGGTAAGTCATCCCGATACCCACGCCCTATAGACGTAGTATACCTCATGCAAATGCACGTGCCATGAATGCAGGAACACCACACAGCCCCCCCCCATTACTTCCCTCTATACCACGTCCGTCTCCATTACTTAGTCTACTTTTTTTATTATTTTATTTTATTTTACCCCTTTTTTTAATTAAATTGGGTTCAGCCGAACTGGCCAAGCCCTTTGCCCTTTTTATTATTATTATTTTTTTTAAATTGGGTTCAGCCAAAAAAATGGCCAAACCCTTTTGTCCCTTTTACTTATTATTTTATTATTATTTTTTTTAACAAAACACCACTGGGTTCGGCCGAATGGCCAACCCCTTTTTCCTTTTTTTTTTATTTTATATGTACGGCATGCCACACAAAAAACACAAAGAACCCTAAAACATAAACAAATTAATATATAACAAAGAAAAGTGTAGGATTTCGGCCCCCCCTTTTTTTATAAACATCGACAACAACAATGCAACTTTAATTCTCAACAATTTTCAATGTCACCAGCTTTCAATTCCTCCCATACGTATTTCAAAATCTCATTCATGCATATTGTAAATAAACAACTGTAAAATCATGATATATTTATATATATTTTGGCCTACACCATGCGTCGTTTTCTTTTTCTTCTTTTTTTTATTCATCGAACATATAATACACACGCACACACATATATTCACACATATAGGCTTCATGTTATCACAAAGAGAATACACCAACAAGTTCATGACCCAATCAAGAATAAAAGAACACAATAAACACATAAAAGTACCGTTTTGAGCATGTAATCTTCATACCATTTTGAGGGAATAAATAGTATGCACCTACCTCAATCCCAGCAAGACTTTTATATACGAGAGATGATGGTGATGATGTGGTTGTGATTTCCACTCCACTTGAAGCCTTAAATCAAAAGTTTTTTTTTCTACTGGATGCCGCAAGTTTTGATGGGGGAAGGGGGAGAGGAGAGGCTGCGTTTCTTTTGAGAGAGGGGGAGGGGATTAGGGTTTGATATATATTAATAAGAGATTGGGGGAATAAGGGTGAGATGATAAGTGAGGGAAATTAAGGATAAGGTTTGATTAATGGTTTGGGATAGAATTTAGTTAGTTAAATATTATTATTTTTTCCTACCCACTATATCTTCACACGGCACACACACTTTTAATTTATACTTATTATTAAATTCTCTCTCTTTTTTTATATTTATATGCGGGTATAACATCCTACCCTCCTTACAAAAAGTTTCGACCCCGAAATTTGCCGTACCTTACTCAAAGAGGTGGGGATAGCGGTCGCGTATTTGCTCTTCTAATTCCCATGTCGCTTCATTCTCCCGATGGTTGCTCCATTGAACTTTGACATAGGGAATAATCCTCCTTCTTAGCTCCTGATCCTTCCGGTCAAGAATTCTGATCGGTACCTCTTCATAGGAAGCATCTGGCCTGATCTTAAGTGGCTGAGCATCTAACACATGACTTGGGTCTGATACGTACCTCCTCAACTGTGAGACGTGAAATACATTATGCACCTGAGCCAGCATCGGGGGTAGCGCCAGTTTGTAGGCCAAGTCTCCAACCTTCTCGAGTATCTCATAAGGTCCAATAAAACGAGGCTTCAACTTCCCTTTAACTCCGAAACGTGTCACACCCTTCATGGGTGACACCTTGAGATAGACTTTTTCTCCCTCCTCGAACTCCAAAGGTCGTCTTTTCATGTCGGCCCAACTCTTGCTTCTATCCTGAGCCGTCTTAAAACGTTCACGAATCAGTTTCACTTTCTCTTTAGTTTGCTCAATTATCTCAGGGGCCGTCAACACACGCTCGCCAACCTCGTCCCAGTGAACAGGTGACCTACACTTATGTCCATACAAGGCCTCGAATGGTGCCATGCCTATGGCACTGTGATGGTTGTTATTATAGGAGAACTCAATCAACTTAAGCATGCTGTTCCAGTTCCCCTTGAAATCCAATGCGCACGCCCTCAGCATGTCCTCCAGGGTCTGAATGGTCCTCTCAGACTGACCATCGGTCTGAGGGTGGAAAGCAGTGCTCAATCGTAACTCAGTCCCCATTTTCTTCTGACAGGCTGCCCAGAACTGAGAAGTAAACTTCGGATCACGATCAGATACTATGCTGACTGGCACTCCATGAAGGCAGACAATGTTGTCGATGTACATAGTCACCAACCTCTCCATAGTAAGTCCGGTAGGGATAGGTAAGAAATGAGCAGACTTTGTCAATCGATCCACGATTACCCATATCACATCATTTCCATTTCTTGTCTTTGGAAGTCCAACCACAAAGTCCATTGTCACATGCTCCCACTTCCATTCGGGTATCTCCAGTGGTCGCATCAGTCCACCCGGCCTCTGATGTTCTGCCTTAACTTGCTGGCAAACAAGGCACCTTTCTACAAACTCAACGATGTGCCTCTTCATGCCATTCACCAATAATGTTTCTTCAGATCATTATACATTTTTGTAGCACCAGGGTGGATAGACAGTTTCAAATTATGTGCTTCTTTCAATAATTCCCTCCTGAGGTCCTCAACATCCGGTACACACAACCTTCCTTGGTACCACATACTGCTGTCATCATGAACCTGAAATCCATCTACCTGGCTGGTCAACATTCTCTCTCGGATGGCCCTAATTTCCGCATCATCCTTCTGTGCTTCCTTAATCTGATCCACCAGAGTTGGAGTGATAATCAGTGCTGCCAGAATATCTGTAGTAGAATCCACAAGGTCCAAGTCAAACTCTGCCATTTCCTTTTCTAACATCGCCTGCCGCGCATGGCTCAATTTCCTACTTAAGGCATCAGCAACCCGATTGGCCTTTCCTGGATGATAGCTGATGGTCAAATCATAATCTTTCAATAACTCTAACCATCTCCTTTGGCGCATGTTCAACTCTTTTTGCATGAACAGATACTTAAGGCTTTTATGATCAGTGAATATTTCGCACTTCACTCCATATAAATAGTGGCGCCAGATTTTCAGTGCGAATACCACCGCTGCTAGCTCCAGATCATGAGTCGGATAGTTCTGCTCATAGGGCTTTAGCTGTCGTGATGCATACGCAATGACCTTACCGTTTTGCATCAACACGCATCCTGAAATACAAAAGTTAGACCACATCTTTAATTGTATACAAAATCAATTGAAATTATATACATTTACCTAGCCCGTTCTTAGAAGCGTCACTGTAAATGGTAAACCCTTCTGACGCAGAGGGCTGAGCAAGAATAGGGTCTGTGGTCAGTCTCCTTTTTAATTCAGCGAAGCTCTGCTCGCACTCGGTGGTCCATTCAAACTTCGACTTCTTCTGCGTCAATCGGCTCAGAGGCACTGCAATAGATGAGAAGCCCTCTGAGCCTTCCAACATTGCCCCGGATGAGAACGTCCGCACAATGTGCACTGTGAGGCAGGTGCCACAGCTCTCACTGGCTGCGCATCGGTCGGTACTGGTCCTTCAATCATCGGTGTCTGACTCACTGTACCTTGTTGTCGCTCTGGTCAGAAAGGTTGCCCGGACTGAGGGCGTCGGGGCACCTTCAGCCATCTCCCCGATCTACCAGCATGCAAATCCTCACGGGGTCTCTTAAGTCTATCCAATGCAGCAGCCCTGTCCAAGTTCCTCTCAACACGTCTGCATACCTCAAGTAGTCCCTCAAATGTCGTGGGCTCCGCACAAACAATAGCCTGCTAGATGCGAAAACTCAAACCGGTTTGGAACTTCAGCATCTTGGCCTCCTCATTGTCCATGATACATGACATATACTAACCCAGCTCGTGAAACTTCTCAGAATACTGATCGACTGTCATGGACCCCTGTGTCAGCATCTGGAACTCTGTTATCCTTCTTTGAATAGCGCTGCTCGGAACATAGTGCTTCTTATGCTCCTCCACAAACTACTCCAAGGTCACCGGTGGAGTCAATCTACGCTTTACTCCATTCCACCATCTTTCAGCTTCCCCTTCCAGAAACGGGGTCGTTATCTCCACTTTTAGATCCGCAGGTACCTGTATAAGCCTTATCTGTTCAGTCACATTTTTGAGCCAGATCTCGGCTTCCTCAGGCCGAGTGGTACCTCTGAACATTGGTATCCGGGAGTTCTGCATCTCCCTGTAGTAGAACCGTAAGCCTTGCTGCGGTGGTGGTGGTGGTTGTTGTTGTTGTTGCTGAGTTTGCTGAAGTATCTCGGCGATCTGTGCCTGTTGCTGTGCCATCTAAGTGTACTGTTGCGCCATCTGTGTCTGCTGATTAGCTATCAATGCCGTCAGATTGGCCAGCGTATCGGCAAGGTTTTGGGGGATAGCCCCTTGCCCATGTTGCTCGTCTCCGTTATGTCCTCCATTCCCTGGGGGTTCACGTCTTGGTGGCATTGTCTGTAGATAGGTTAAAAATGTTATACAAAATTTAAAGTTAAGAGTATCGTAAAGAGAGATAAAATTGGAGGGCAAAAACGGTAGCCTATAACGTATACTCACTAATGGCACACACCATCCGAAACCCAATCATAGCTTATGTCTACTTTATTTTATTTAAGTTAAAAAAATATCATTTGAAAACAGATCGTCACTTATTTCTAGGGGTGATTAACTAATTTCACGTTCCCAAGGCCTATCTGAAGCCTGGGCTCTGATACCACCTGTGGCGCCCCCTCCCGAGCCCTAGCCTCGGTAGCAGTGCACCCGCCGTATCTCACTAAGGAGAATACAAAGCGTCACATCAACCTGTTACACGTCAGTGTTGACATAGAAAAATTTTTTTTTCTTTTTGCGGAAACGATTAAACACAACACTAATTAGAATTTAATGAACCTCAATAAAATAAAGACATCATTATTAGGCTGACCAGACCCTACAAGTCAAAGTCAAATTTCTGAATCAAAAGTCTAAAAGAAATGTCTCAACGTACTAACGAAAAATATAAATCTCAATGTCACCCCAAGAATATCATAAACAGCCCGTCTCTGCCCTCGCCGCAATCATATCTACTGGTCACTCAGCTCACTCCACGACATCGGTCCCATCCTCAAGGAAGATATAGTCATACCCAGTATCGGTCTCACCTGGAATAGTAGGGGGTGAGTGATGGTAATCACCCAGTAGGTGCCTCTCAAAACAATACAAAGAGTACATATCCAAAAAGATACCAACACATAACACATAAAACATAATAGCATGGCTTATACGGAAAAGTAAAGCACTCCACATAAAAATGCGCAAGTACGTGATGCATGCTCAATCAACGTGTCACACGCAACGAGAATCATGTCATGCATTATGCCCCTAGACCTATATGCAATGCATGCTCCCGGGTCCTAAATCCAGTGTCGTGGTCTCTAGCCACCACTTGCCGTTTGGATGCCCACACCCTATAGACGCAGTATGTCTCATGACCCCGGTGCCCTATAGACACGGTAAGTCATCCCGATACCCACATCCTATAGACGTAGTATACCTCATGCAAATGCATGTGCCATGAATGCAGGAACACCACACAGCCCCCCCATTACTTCCCTCTGTACCACGTCCGTCTCCATTACTTAGTCTACTTTTTTATTATTTTATTTTATTTTACCCCCTTTTTAATTAAATTAGGTTCAGCCGAACTGGCCAAACCCTTTGCCCTTTTTATTATTATTTTTTTTTTCAAATTGGGTTCAGCCAAAAAAATGGCCAAACCTATTTGTCCCTTTTACTTATTATTTTATTATTATTTTTTTTTAACAAAACACCACTGGGTTCGGCCGAATGGCCAACCCCTTTTTCCTCTTTTTTTTTATTTTATATGTACGGCATGCCACACAAAAAACACAAAGAACCCTAAAACATAAACAAATTAATATATAACAAAGAAAAGTGTAGGATTTCGGCCCCCCCTATTTTTATAAACATCGACAACAACAATGCAACTTTAATTCTCAACAATTTTCAATGTCACCAGCTTTCAATTCCTCCCATACGTATTTCAAAATCTCATTCATGCATATTGTAAATAAACAACTGTAAAATCATGATATATTTATATATATTTTGGCCTACACCATGTGCCGTTTTCTTTTTCTTCTTTTTTTTTGATTCATCGAACATACAATACACACGCACACACATATATTCACACATATAGGTTTCATGTTATCACAAAGAGAATACACCAACAAGTTCATGACCCAATCAAGAATAAAAGAACACAATAAACACATAAAAGTACCGTTTAGAGCATGCAATCTTCATACCATTTTGAGGAAATAAATAGTATGCACCTACCTCAATCCCAGCAAAAATTTTATATACGAGAGATGATGGTGATGATGTGGTTGTGATTTCTACTCCTCTGGAAGCCTTGAATCAAAAGTTTTTTTTCTACTGGATGCCGCAAGTTTTGATGGGGGGAGGGGGAGAGGAGAGGCTGCGTTTCTTTTGAGAGAGGGGGAGGGGATTAGGGTTTGATATATATTAATAAGAGATTGGGGGAACAAGGGTGAGATGATAAGTGAGGAAAATTAAGGATAAGGTTTGATTAATGGTTTGGGATAGAATTTAGTTAGTTAAATATTATTTTATTTTTTTTCCTACCCACTATATCTTCACACGGCACACACACTTTTAATTTATACTTATTATTAAATTCTCTCTCTTTTTTTTTATATTTATATGCGGGTATAACACAAGTTGAGTGAATTACTTGCATGGTTATAATCTATGAACACTTAAGAACTGATTTATTTTAAACAATCATTAAATTGTCATTTTGCTAAGTAATCATTTAGGCTAGAACTATCAGTAGGTAGCTTACGGTTAAAATGATGAAAACCTGAATGGCCTGCCATCTGCTTCTTGATGTTTGTGGAAAGATAAAATGACTAGGGAAACCATGAGGTCCTAAGCAATGACACATATATCTTGATCCATGCTATTCATTGTTGAGAGTGCAACCATTCTGCACACGTTAATCCCTTCTCCCTCTTCACTTAGGTAACCATTGACAGCATCTGTGATTTGGAGCCTCATTCCTATGATCTCTGCATCTGTTACACTCACATTATCCACTCCTTCACCATGCGTTATTGTAGCCGCAATTCTGTCATCATGTCAACTATGTCTGCAAGGTACCATGGTGCCAGTGTCATACCTTGTATTTTTCCGAGTCCGGCGTAAAAAAATTGAGGGCAACTTAAAATACAATTTTATTTTATGTATATATGTCAATCAGACATAGTTAAATGAATTATAGGTGAGAAATAATCAAAAGCTGAAATTAAAAAAATTAAGCTAATATACCTAAAATGCCCCTCCCCACTTAAATGATGGAGAGTTACAACATTTAGTATAACTCCCCAGGAAGGAGGGAGGAGCGGTTAAAAGGAATAGAAGTGGGGGAACGGCCGGAAGAAAGAAAAGGGGAAAAGAAGAGAATAGAGAAAGAAGAAGAAAGGAAGAAGAAGAAGAAGAAAGAGCGCGCCACCTAGGTCCAATCCATTCCGACATTCTACCATACACTCGTAAGATTATATAGAAACAAAGGCAAGTGATCTTTCTATATGCTTTATACAAATTTTGGTTCAACAGGTCCTATGTTCTTATAAAGAGAAAATTTAGATCACACATTGGTAATCTTGATGCGTTTATGTTAAATTCTCTACTATATGTATTTGTTGTTGTTGGTTGAGTAAAGTCATGTTCTTTCGGCCAGATTCTGAGAATATCTATGTTGTGCTTGGTTGTTAATAGACATGCCCTTAAAGTGTCATCTTTGGTGTAAGTATTGCATTGTGATAATTTATCGTGTTTTCCAAATATTGCCTTAGATGATTTGAAATGAATTGAGGAAGGTTTGAAGGTTTAGATGATGTGTTGCTGCAAATTTAGTGTGGGTTAGAAGATTGATGATACATCTAGAGATGTGAATGGTAGTAGTCTTAGGTTGATGCAGGCTGATGGTTTTAAGGATCAATATACGTTATGCATGTGTTAAGTATGATGGATTTAGGTGATAAGATGGAATTTGAGGTGTTTAACATGAAAGGGGTGAAGGGAGAAGATGATGAGGAGAAGTTACTGCAGAATTTTCAGTTTTGGGAATCGTCAGAACACTTCGAACACCCACTTTAGGTGCTCAATGTCACTTTAGGCGCCAAAAGTAGGCGTTCGATGTGTCGCAGTGCATTCCAGAACGCTTCGAACACCTCATAAGGCATTTCATGTCACATAAAGCGCCTTATATAGGCGTTTGATGTGTCACAGCACATTCCCGAATACTTCGAACGCCCAGTATAGGCGCTTTAAGTCACACTAGGCGCCTCCTGAAGGCGTTCCAAGTGTTCTGGAAGTCTCTTTTGACACATTAAGTGCTCCATGTTTGTGAGATATCTTTATTCTCTTCCATTGCCCATAAAATACAAGTGTTTTTGAGGTTTGCATGAGTTGTAAACATTAAGGGTGACTGAGTAAAGTTAGGTATGAATTTGAAGTGAAATTGCAATACGAAAGGGCATGAGATGGTACGAGCAGGGTGTATTTGAGGTTCAGGACCTTGTACTTGATATGTAAAATGTGTGTGCATGTTTACACGTTTGATATGATGTTACATGAGCATTCTGCATCATGACATGAACACTTTATATTTCGACATGAGATTTGTTTTGCGAAAGAACATGTCTTTGCAAAAGAAGATTAAAATTTTCGAAAGACAAGTTATGGCTGCTGTTGATCGCAGGGTATAAAAGTCACGCCCGTAGTAGCAGGGTATAAGAGCGTGACATGTGAATCAACACCGGGGTATAAAGTTATGTTATGGAGTCATGGACCTATCAGCACGTGGTATAAAGTTTATGTTATAGGGTCGTGGACCTTTCAGCACGGGGTATAAAGTTCTGTTTGCTGTGGATTGATCACCCACGGGGTATAAAGTTCTGCTACGCGAAGAATAAAATAAGAAGAATTGTGAAAATTTTTGTGAAATAACATGCACGATATGTTTACAGAAGAACGCATATGCATGGGTTTTGTTTAGTTCGTGTGTAGTTTTTAAGGAATTACATGCATCATGTGATACGGAGCATAAGATTTGACATGCTGTGTTGGTCCCGTATTTGTGTAACATTTATGTGACTTATTTGGATTTGATGAACTTTTTTTAAGATGTTATTTGCTAACCCCAAGCACCTTATTTTGGCATTGATTTATATACTGGTGACTCGTCGTGTGTGGTCCCGTAAGGTGTATAGACGGGTTACTTGCTAGCGATGTTTTCGCTAAGAATAGATACTCCATCTTCTTTTCAGGTGAGCCAGAATACGAAATGATCTTTGTAGAAGAGGGCGGCGAGTGGAGTCATTGGGATAATGGTCACTGAAGTGGATAGATTTATGTTCATTCTCTCTTTATTTGAAAGACTTAATGTTTAACATTTTGTACTGGAGGATAAGTTAGGCATTTCATCAAACACGTTTTAATTCCGTTGTATTTCATCTGGGTATGTTGTTATTATTGAAGTTTTAAATTTTATGATATTTCGGCTGATTTATCTTACGTCATGGATGACGTGTACTTGATCCGCTTTAACGCTTTGTAGTTCTCGTAGTAGACTACAGCGGATTCACTGGTACTGATGTCCAGTATCGGGCTGGGACACTACAGGTGGTATCAGAGACTACGCTTCAGATCTATATCGGAAACTTAGGTTCATGATCTTTTAGCACTGTAAGATGTGATTTCCCCTTAAGTTTGTTCTTAGGCATAAGTACTAAATGTATAGAGTTTAAGTATGATATGGGCTGGGTGTGTGTGAGCGTGTGCAACAGTTAATCTTCGCATTCTTAATTCATACCCTACCCATTCTTATGCATTCAAGCTTTCAGTAATATCATGTATTTAGTGATTGCTAATGAATACGTTGAACTTTCATAGAAAATGCCTCTACAAAGAGATAATGCAGGAAACTCTGGCAACGGACAGAAGAACCAGCCACCATAAGTGGTTCTACCCCAAGTGCTCACGGATGCACTGACGGTAATTGCAAAGGGGTTTGCCCAGCAGCAGCGGCCTCCGCCTCCTCCGCCACCGCAGCATAATATATGATTCTTCTATAGGGAGATGAGGAAGATGAGAGTTTCGAAATTTAGGGGATGTACCGACCCCGAGGAGGCTCAGCATTAGTTGGCTAAGGTGAAAGTGTGTTTCAGGCTGGAGCAAGTGCCTGAGGAGATCAAGGTGGATGTGGCCACACCTCTTTTGTGTGGCAAGACGGGTGAATGATGGGCTGGTATGGTACTGAGGATTACTCCACATATCTCATGGGCGCAGTTTTGTGATGTTTTTCTGAAGTACTGCGTGCCAGAGACTGCAATATTGGACAAGCTAAGGGCGTTTGATAGATTGGAGCAGGGTCAAATGACAGTGTCAGAATATGCCAATCGATTCCATGCTTTGGGAAAATTTGCTCAGACGATTATGTCTGATAATCGTCTGAAGATGACGAAGTTTGAGAGGGGATTGGACTCCAGAATTCAGTCGGCGATGGTGAACACAGGGATGAGAACTTATGAAGATATGATGGACGTGTGTTTTCATGTCGAAAGTGATTTCCGTAGAGTAGCAGCAAGGGAAGCCAGTGTAGGGTCGTCTGACAGAGGAAAAGGGCCTAGGGATGAGGTGAGAGTTGGCGGTAGACCCAGATGTTGGGTCAAGATTCTGAAGAGAGGCCCAGTCGGGCATTTTCAGAGACCTTCACCCTAAAATCCAGTAGTCCAGCAGGCTGTGGGAGTTTTTCCACACTGCAATAAGAGGCACGTCGGCGAATGTAGGAAGCTTACTAGAGCATGTTACCGATGCGGACAGGTGGTCCATATTATTAAAGGTTGCCCAGAGATGAAGAAGAATACTCCGGGAGAAGCAGCCCAGCAGTTGAGGGCAAAGCTGAGGACAAATGCATGTGTCCATGTCATGACCGTCACCGGTGTGCAGGAAGCCACTGATGTGGTAGCATGTACGACCTAAAATAAGTTTAAATTCTGGTTGGATTAAGCCTTTATGTGTTTAACTCCTTGTGTGAAACTTGATATGGTCCTAGGTGTTGTTTTAGTAAGTAAGATACCTGCCAACGTGCTTTTTGATAGCGGCGCAAGCCACTCTTTTGTGGCAAAGAGATTCACTAAACTCCGTACCGTGTTCAAGTGGCCGGAGATCAAATTATGGTTTTGCACCAGCAGTACCAGGATTGCGAGTTAGAGTTCGAAGGATAAATGTTCTCTGCCACACTGATCCCTATCCAGATGTACGACTTCGATGTTATATTAGGAATGGACTGGTTGACTAAGTATCACGCCAACATTGACTGTCGATTGAAGCAGGTGACAATCAAGAATGCTAAGATGGAAGAGGTAATGTTCCAAGGAGATGCGGAACGAAAGAAAGTATCCAAGAAAATGTATATGTCGGTTGCTCAAGCTTGCAGAGCATTAAGGAATGGTTCCGATGGGTTCCTAGTGTATGCGATGGATCACCCAGGAAGTACCATCTATTGAGCAAATTCCAGTGGTCAACGAGTTTCTAGATGTGTTTCTGAAAGAACTGCCAGGAGTGCCACCTGCGAGAGAAGTCGAGTTTGAGATAAATTTGATCCCAAGAGCTGAAACCATTTCCAAAGCCCCTGACCGGATGGCTCCGGCAGAATTGAGAGAGCTGAAGGAACAACTTTAGGAATTATTAGACAAGAAGTTTATTCGCCCCGGTGTGTCATCTTGGGGAGCACCTGTTTTATTCGTGAAGAAGAAGGATGCTAGCATGAGGCTCTGTATCAACTATCGAGAGCTGAATAAAATTACCATCAAGAATAAGTACCCCCTTCCGCGAATTGAGGATTTGTTTGACCAGCTCAAGGGCGCCAAGATCTTTTCTAAAATTGACCTCCGATCAGGGTACCATCAGTTACGAGTGAAGACCGAAGATATTGCAAAGACAGCTTTCCGCACGAGATATGACCACTATGAGTTCTTAGTGATGCCATTTGGGTTGACAAATGCCCCTGCAGCCTTTATGGACTTTATGAATACCGTCTTTCGAGAACAGTTGGATAGGTTTATGGTGGTATTCATAGACGATATTCTGGTATATTCTCCTGACGACCAAACTCATGCTGAGCATCTAAGAACCGTTCTAGACATTTTGAGGCAAAAACAATTGTACGCTAAGTTTAACAAGTGTGAGTTCTGGCTAAGGAGTGTGGCTTTTCTAGGTCACGTGATATAAGAGGAAGGGATTGTTGTGGATTCGAAGAAGGTGGAAGCTATCACGGAGTGGCCCAGGCCCACTAATGTGTTATACTCGGTAAAAAAAAAAGGTAATAAAGAAATGATGGCATTATATTTTTTAAAAAAACATTAAGTAACCCCCACCGTTTATTTTGCATTAATACCATTACCCATTCCCATTCCAAAACTCCCTACCATTAACCCTACCAATTATCTTTAACCTTACTTAAATACACTAATCCCATTTGCCTTCTTCCCAACTTGGTTTCGGTTAGCAGCAGGGACAAAAAAAAATATAACAACTGAGAGTGAAGGTGAGGAAAAGAGAGAAAGAGAGGAGAAAAAAAAAAAGAAGGAAAGAGAAGGAAGAAGAAAGGTCAACACCACCCCTGACACCACCACAACAACACCAATATTGTTAGTTTGCAATTATGAGGTAGATGGCCCCTCTCTTTTGAGCCAAATTCATATATTTGTTTATTTGATAGTTGTTATGCTTATCGTTTATCTTAGTTGTTATAATTCAAGAATACATAAACAATCACTGTTTTCATATTTTTGTTGTATAGATGTTCAATTGCCTAAAGAACTATTTATACATATAAATAAAAAAACTGTTTGGGATTAACTATATTGTATATATTTTATGTATGAGTGATGTGCGTCCATTATTTGTTAATTGTTACATATATGTGTTTTGGGCATTTGTGTGTGTAAAAAAAAAAAGCAGTGGCCGTGTGGCCACTTTTGGGAAATTTTCAAAAGCAAAGAAAAGGTATAATTGTGATATGATAAATAAAGTAATGTTGGTGTATTTGTTTTACTTCTCTGTGGGTATATTTGTAGAATGAACAAAAAGGAAAAAATAAAAACTACTGTGGGTGTGTGCATCGTGTATGTGAGTATATGCTCATATTTTTTTCTTTCCTTTGCAACATATGTATTTAAGTGTTATGGTGAAACGTGGGGATTTTATGTATGTAGCCTGTTTAATTTCACAGTTATGTACTAATATCTAATTACTGTTAATATTTTACATTACGTATAGGTGTTGGGGTAATGTCAGCTACATATATATAAAAATAAATAAATAATACTCATTTGTAATTCATATTTGAAAATTTGAGAAATGGTTTTGAGGAAAAAAATAATAATAAAATTCTGTTTTTTGGGTTAAGTTTCGGCAGCTAACTTACGTGTTAAAAAAAATTCTGCTTAGGTTTCGGCATATACATACATACATACATACATACATACATACATACATATATATATATATATATATATATATATATAGATATAGATATATGCTTCAGGCCAATTAGTGAATTATCATAAAAGTCAATTGGTGATAGGTGGTAATTCATCTTCTAATCGGGTGATCATGGTATTGAATATGAGAGTCATTTCCCTTCCTATTAAATACTTGGGCTCTTACCTGTTCAAGGGAATTAATCGGTCTCAATATTGTACATCAATGCTGGCTCATTTTGATACGCGGTTAACGGGCTGGTCGCAAAAAATACTCAGCATAGCGGGACGGTAAACGCATATCCAATCGGTTTTATCTGCCATCCCTTTGCATATTATGGCTAGTGCTCGATTACCTAAAAGTGTTATCACAGAATTAAATTGTAAAACGTCTAACTTCTTATGGGGAGGTCAGCATCATTGGAGAACTTGGATCACTCTCTGTCATCCTAAAGCTGAGGGAGGCCTAGGAATTCGTAGCATTGAGGTGCTGCAAAAGGCATACGAATGTAAATTGTGGTGGATGTTTCAAACTTCGCAAACATCATGGGCTCAGTATCTTCGCCAGAAATATGGGACAAGAGGGGGTATGGTCTCAACACTATATGATTCTTCAGACTGGAAACGGTTGTGTAATATCCATTCTTTTTGTGAGCTGCATGTGCATAATACACCGGATGGTTGGTCGTGGTTGCTTGCTGAGAATGGCCAGTTCACACTTTGAAGTGGCTATTCTACGTGTCGTACACAAGGCAGTCTCATTCAATATAGCAGGTATATCTGGTGGAGGAGTACTCCTCCTCAGGGTCAAGTGTTTTTGTGGCGGTTGTGGTATCATGCAATCTCAATGCCAGACAATATTGGCGGCTGGTTCATAGCTCATCCTACATGTTGCATTTTCTATCGAAGGCATATTGGGGAACAAAATCATATATTTTTCATGTGTACGATGATCCAAGATATATGGCGACATCTGGCTTTGCTCTTTTCAGGGCCATTTCCAACAGGTGGATCTTTCAAAAGATATCTCGTGGCTTGGTGGAATGGAGCATCACGGAATACCATGAAAGGCCAGTTAGCGGTTGTTGTACCCATGTTAACATCTTGGTCCATTTGAAAAGAATATGCTGCCGTAACTTTTGGGGATGAAGTCTTTTCCATTTTGCGACTTCAAGAACGAATAAGAGTATCTATATACACTTGGTGTTCGTCGGTTTCAGGGAGCAAGTTTGCGGAGTCCATCCAACCACTGATTTCCACGCGTTACTCACCGCCTTTATCATCTCGGAAAGCACAAATTATCCGATGGAAGCTCTCTCCTTCAGGCAAGTTAAAACTTAACGTTGATGCTGCAGCAGGACATCGAGCGGCAGCAGGAGGAGCAGTTTTGCGGAATGATGAGGGTCGGCTTCTATTGGCCATTTGCTTTCCTTTGTCGGTTTTAGCTCCGTTACATGCTAAGTTGCAGGCATTGTTACTTTCTCTCATTTATTTTGCCACTCGGGGCTTCACTGAATTTCACATTGAGACAGATTGTAAGAACTTGCTTGACATGCTCAATACTCAAGTGCCTATGGCATCCAGAATAGGTCGGGATTATGCACGTGTGGTCATGATGAAATCCTGCATGTCCATTTCGATATCATATATACCGCGGGAGGGAAACAGTGTTGCCCATTTTCTAGCACAGCACGGATTGATGAGCGGCCATCTATGTATTTTTTTCTCGATAGCTTGACCTTCCGCCAATGGTGCGTGGCAGCTTGCTGACGGATATTCACACGCCATATCTACGTCGATGACATTTTGGCTGGGCAACACTTTTCTCGCCTGCATCATTTTGATGCAGGCGGTTGGTCGCGGCATACACACATTCGACTGGGGTACTCAAGTGGTGCCGATGATAGGAGGGAGACAACATTGCCTTATGCTGGGGCTATGCGTGTGGCTGACACATGCTGCATCTTTTGTTGTATATTACTTACTGTATCTATGGACAGGATGTGACTTGGGTCATTACTCCAATGATATAAATATGTACGCTTTTTCCTTCGCCAAGGTTTTTTCCACAATGGTGGTTTTACTTGGCAAGGTTTTAATGTGGCATATCATATATGATTGGAGGTTGACAATCATCACTGCTTTACATTTTCTTTTTTCATACGATATCCTCATGTAATACGATATTCCTCCGCCAAAAGAGAGGTGCAGTTTTTTTAAATGAAATAGACTTTATCTTAAAAAAACTGGTTCTATATATTTTATATATAAATTGAAAGAAACAATTCTACGCAAATATGGTAATGGAATTACGTGTAAAAAACAAAAGGAAAAAAACTTGTTACAATATGTAGTTTATAGATAAAAGGTATGAATTGGTTTTAGAAAATTTTAGAATATATGTAGTGTTAATATTGAGGTTATATGTAAATCAAATTTGTAAACCGATTATGGAGTAAAAAACATATTTATTTATATTGAGGGCTAAGGATTTTCGGTCAAACGGTATTTTTGTATATATAGGTATATTTTGAGTATGGCCATAAGACTGTTGTCGTAGGGAATATGTGTATATATATGTATATATATATATATGTATATATATACATATATGTATATATATACATATATGTATATATATATATATATGTATATATATATATGGTAATGGTGTGAATGGATGCATCAAGTTAAGTATGTTTATGCATTTGCATTTCATGACAATTGCATGACCTTCGGATCAATATTGTCCCTCGGGACGTGTGGCCCTATGTGGCATGTGGCTTATGTGTCGTGTGGCCCTCTGAGGCGTGTGGTCCTATGGGACGTGTGGCCTTATGAGGCGTGTGGTCCTACGGGACGTGTGGCCCTATGAGGCGTGAGGTCCTATGGGACGTGTGGCTCTATGAGGTGTGTGGCCCGACGGGGCGTGTGGCCTGATGAGGCGTGTGGTAGGATCACCTCGAGGTTCATGCATTGCACGGTAGAGAGACAGGCATTCGTATGTTGAGATTTCGTTGCATGTGACACAGGCATGCATCATGATATCACATATCTGTTGTGTTGTGCTTTTTATTGCTTATACAGTTATTCATGTTTATACATGTATTATATGTTATTTGCTTCCATATATGAAATTGTTTGGAAAGAGGTGGGAACCTACTGGGTGATATTTCTATATCACTTATCCCTTTATTTTTCCCAGGTGAGCTGGAATACGATTACATATACATAGACGATGGAGCTGAGTTTGGACAGCGAGGTATTTAAAGCCAGATGAAGATGTTTACATTTGCAGTTTCATTGCATTTATGATGAGATGTAATAATGAATGTAGACTATTTACTTATCAGAAGTCGGACTTGAGTTGTAATAAATAAATGTTTATTTCATTTTATTTGTTTCCTTTGCGAAATTTTCTACGTCACTGCTGATGTGTAAGAGAATTGAGCGATGCCTTGTAGTTCTCGTAGCAGACTACGGCGGGTGCACCGTTTCCAAATCTAGGGTTCATGAGCGGGGCGCTACATAATGTCACCGAAGTGCGAAGTTTAATGGGTCTAGCAGGTTACTACAGGAAGTTCGTCGAGGGATTCTCAACAATAGCAGTGCCTCTCAGCTTTCAGTCGCCTTACTCAAAAACAAGTCCAAGTTTGAATGGACGACGAAATGCGAGAAAAGCTTTACGGAGTTTAAGAAGAGATTAACCACAGCTTCAGTATTGGCTCAACCCTCCGGTACTGATGGGCTTGTGATCTGTAGTAATGCATCGAAAAATGGTCTTGGTACGTAAACTTTAGCCTAAGTTATGATTTTCCATCCAAATCGAGTTTAGTTTAATACTTCACTTGTAGGTTGTGTTTTGATGTAACACAAACGAGTCATCACGTATGCCTCAAGGCAGCTAAAACCTTATGAACAAAACCATCCGACGCATGGCCTTGAACTAGCTGCACTTGTGTTCTCATTGAAGATCTTGCGACATTATTTATATGGGAAAAAGTGTGCGGTATTCACTAACCACAAGAGCCTAAAGTACCTGTTCTCTGAAAAGAAGTTAAACATGAGACAGCGAAGATGGTTGGAATTACTAAAAGACTACGACTTAACCATTAATTATCATCCGAGAAAAGCTAATAAAGTGGATGATGCATTAAGCAGAAAGTCCAGCCATGCGCGACAAACACCGTTAGAGAGAGAAATGGAAGAATTTGTTCTAGATTTGATTGACTCCACATGGAATGTTTTGACAGCATTGACCATCACACCGAGTCTGATTGATCGAGTAAAAGAGGCTCAGAAGAATGATAAGACCCTAAGTGAGATTGCAAAAAAGGTGAAGCATGATCAGGTCGAGGGATTTCAGGTCAATGAGGACAGGAGCCTATGGTTCAGAGGAAGACTGTGTGTGCCAGATGTGGATGAACTTTGAAAAGAAATTTTGCAAGAAGCTCACAGCTCAAGGTTATCGATACATCTTGGTAGCACCAAGATGTACAGAGATCTCAAACAGTACTACTTCTAGTCTGGAATGAAAAGGCATATCGCAGAGTTCATCGAGAGATGTCTAGTTTGCCAACAAGTCAAGGCTGAACATCAACGGCCTGGTGGATTGTTGATGCCATTGGAGATTCCAGAATGGAAATGTGAACACATCACAATAGATTTCATAGCCGGTTTACCAAAGAGGAGAAGTGGATACGACATGATTTGGGTCATTGTATATCGATTAATCAAGTCTGCACATTTTCTACCCATCTCGAGTGAATTGTCTCTTGACAAGTTGGTAAATCTATATATGGATAATATTGTCAGCTTGCTTGGTGTCCCAGTGAGTATAGTGTCCGACCGAGATCCACGGTTTACTTCTAAGTTCTGGACAACATTTCAGAAAACTATGGGCACAAAATTAAGGTTGAGTACAGCGTACCATCCCCAAACCAATGGATAGTCTGAGCAGACTATTCAGACCCTAGAAGATATGCTAAGAGCTTGTGTTTTAGATTTCAAAGGGAGTTGGGACGGAATGGTAAAGTTAATGGAATTCTCTTATAATAACAGTCACCACAGTGCTATTGATATGGCTCCTTTCGAAGCGTTGTATTGACAGAAGTGCAGGTCACCCGTTTACTGGGACGAAGTCGGTGTGAGGACCATCACCGGACCTGAGTTACTCGAGAAGACGCTAGAAAAGGTGAAAATATACAGGAAAGACACAAGACGGCTAAGGACCACAACAAAAGTTGGGCGGATTCCAAGCGACGCCTATTGGAATTTAATGTAGGTGAAAAAGTTTATTAGAGAGTATCACCTACGAAGGGCATTATGAGATTTGGAGTGAAAGGCAAGCTAAGCCCCCGTTTTAATGGTCCTTACAAGATACTTGAGAAGGTGGGAGCTTTGGCGTATAGGTTGGCATTACCTCCGGTATTGGCGCAAGTCTATAACGTTTTTCACGTATCACAGTTAAGGAAATACGTGACGGATACGAGCCATGTTCTCGAAGCACAACTGTTGGAACTCAATGGTGATGTTACTTGTGAGGAAGTACCGGTGAGGATCGTGGATCAGAAAGAACAAGTGTTGAGAAAGTGGGTGATTCCCTATGCGAAGTCCAGTAGAGCAATCACACGGAATGAGAAGCTACTTAGGAACTTGAAGAGCATATGCAGGAGAAGTATTCTCAACTCTTCAACTAAGGTACGTAAGTTTCGAGAACAAAACTTTTTGTAAGGGGGTGGAATGTCATACCCCATATTTTTCCGAGTCCGGTGTTAAATAATTGAGGGCAACTTAAAATCCAATTTTATTTTAAGTATATATGTCAATGAGGCGTAGCTAAATGAATTGTAGGGGAGAAATAATCAAAAGCTGAAATTAAAAAAATTAAGCTAATATACCTAAAATGCCACTCCCCACTTAAATGATGGCAAGTTACAACATTTAGTATAACTCCCCAGGAGGTAGGGAGGAGCGGTCAAAAGGAAATAGAAGAGGGGGAACGGCTGGAAGAAAGAAGAGGGGAAAGGAAGAGAAGAGAGGAAGAAGAAGAAAGGAAGAAGAATAAGAAGAAGAAGAAGAAGAAGAAGAAGAAGAAAGAGTGGTCCACCTAGGTCCAATCCGTTCTAACATTCTACCATACACTCGTAAGACTATCTAGAAACAAATGCAAGTGATCTTTCTATACGCTATACGCAAATTTTGGTTCAAGAGGCCCTATGTTCTTATAAAGAGAAAATTCGGAACACACATTGGTAATCTTGATGCATTTATGTTAAATGCTCTACTATATGTATTTGTTGTTGTTCGTTGAGTAAAGTCATGTTCTTTGGGCCAAATTCTGAGAATATCTATGTTGTGCTTGGTTGTTTATGGACATGCCCTTAAAGTGTCATCTTTGGTGTAAGTATTGCGTTGTGATAATTTATCGTGTTTTTCAAATATTGTCTTAGATGATTTGAGATGAATTGAGGAAGGTTTGAAGGTTTAGATGATGTGTTGCTGCAAATTTAGTGTGGGTTAGAAGATTGATGCTACATCCAGAGATGTGAATGGTAGTAGTCTTAGATTGATGCAGGCTGATGGTTTTAAGGATCAATGTGTTATGTGTGTGTTAAGTATGATGGACTTAGATGGTAAGATGGAATTTGAGGTGTTTAACATGAAAGGGGTGAAAGGAGAAGATGATGATGAGAAGTTACTGCAGAATTTTCAGTTTTGGGAATCATCAGAACACTTCGAACACCCACTTTAGACACTCAGTGTCACTTTAGGCGCCTAAAGTAGGCGTTCGATGTGTCCCAGTGCATTCCAGAACACTTCGAACACCTCATAAGGCCCTTCATGTCACATAAGGCGCCTTATGTAGGCATTCGATGTGTCACAGCATATTCCAGAATACTTCGAACGCTAGTATAGGCACTTTAAGTCACATTAGGCGCCTCCTGAAGGCGTTCCAAGTGTTCTAGATTTCCTTTTGACACATTTAAGCGCTCCATGTGTGTGAGATATCTTTATTCTCTTCCATTGCCCATAAAATACAATTGCTTTTGAGGTGTGCATGAGTTGTAAACATTAAGGGTGAATGAGTAAAGTTAGGTATGAATTCGAAGTGAAATTGCAATACAAAAGGGCATGAGATGGTACGAGCAGGGTGTGTTGAGGTTCAGGACCTTGTACTTGATATGTAAAATGTGTGTGCATATTTACACGTTTGATATGATGTTACATGAGCATTCTGCATCATGACATGAACACTTTATATTTCGACATGAGATTTGTTTTGCGAAAGAACATGTATTTGCAAAAGAAGATTAAAGTTTTCGAAAGACAAGTTATGGCTGCTGTTATAAAAGAGTGACTTGTGAATCAACACCAGGGTATAAAGTTATGTTATGGGGTCATGGACCTATCAGCATGGGGTATAAAGTTTATGTTATGGGGTCGTGGACCTTTAAGCACGGGGTATAAAGTTCTGTTTGTTGTGGATTGATCACCTGCATGGTATAAAGTTCTGCTACGTGAAGAATAAAATAAGAAGAATTGTGAAAAGTTTTGTGAAATGACACGCATTACATGTTTACAGAAGAAGACATATGCATGGGTTTTGTTTAGTTCGGTGTGTGATTTTAAAAAAGTACATGCATCATGTGACACAGAGCATAAGATTTGACATGCTGTGTTAGTCCCGTATTTGTGTAACATTTATGTGACTTATTTGGCTTTGATGAACTTTTATTAAGATGTTATTTGCTAACCCAAGCACCTCATTTTGGGCATTGATTTATATACTGGTGACTCGTCGTGTGTGGTCCCGTAAGGTGCATAGACGGGTTACTTGCTAGCGATGTTTTCGCTAAGAATAGATACTCCATCTTATTTTCAGGTGAGCCAGAATACGAAATTATCTTTGTAGAAGACGGCGACGAGTGGGCTCATTGGGATGATAGTCACTGAAGTGGATAGATTTATGTTCATTCTCTCTTTAGTTGAAAGACTTAATGTTCAGCATTTTGTAGTGGAGGATATGTTAGACATTTCATCAAACACGTTTTAATTCCGCTGTATTTCATCTGTTTATGTTGTTATTATTGAAGTTTTAAATTTTACGACGTTTCTGCTGATTTATCTTACGTCATGGATGACGTGTATTTGATCAGCTTTAACGCTTCGAAATTTTCGTAGTAGACTACGGATGGTACACTAGTATCAATGTCCAGTATCGAGCTAGGGCGCTAATCAGCTGGTCCTCGAGAGGTCCACGTGAAGTTTATGGCTGATGTAACACTCTGACTTCACTTTAAGCAAAGCAATATGACGCACCTCGTTTTCTGGATTGAGCTATTGAAGTGCCTTGCGCTTGGCTGCAGAACGCTTCCTCATGGGGTGCAGATCATGGTAAGGAAAGCGGATATGACCATTGTAATGCTTGTTGTACGCTTGTGAGATTCATCTGCATTTGATTAGAATAAATCCTATAATAAGATCAAAATGTGCTCATATACATTTGAATAATTTATGTGTCAATATATTGTAAAGTATCAGTTGATCGACATAACTTGATGCAATTTTCATTATGGGTCATTGGGAAGCAACCTCTGTGTGTTTCTAACACGTGGGTATGGTTGCATATATCCGACCCTCCCATATCCTGCCATAGGCGGGAGACACTAAGGCATTGGGATAATGTTGTTGTTATATGAGAACATCGCCCTGTTGGAGCAAACATGTCTTGTGACTCCAGTATCCATCCACCATTCGTGAATGTTCCCCACGACATTGCACTCTGAGATCACATTTTTCTTAGCCTCTGCAACATGGCTTTGGCATGACCAGAACTCAAATGTGACTTTTTATCAGATCTTCGATTATCCTCCTCTATGCGGAGTCGGACAATCAGATCTTCCAATGTCATTTCCTTTCTCTTGTGTTTGAGATAGCTTCTGAATTTCCTCCATGAAAGAGGTAGCTTCTCAATCACTGCATCCACTATGAAAGATTCATTGAGCAGAATGCCCTCCTCATCCATTTCGGCTACCAACATCTGTAGTTCCTCAATCTGAGAAACAACAGTTTGAGAATCTGACATTTTAAAATCTAGGAATTTGCCGCTAATGAACTTCTTTGTACCGGCATCTTCTGGGCGATATTTCTTCTCCAACGTCTACCACAAAGACTTTGCAGTCTTATAAGTACAGACAATTCATACAAAGAATTGTCTAAACAACTCAAAATATGACTCAAACAAACATAACTATTAAAGTTCCACGCTTCAACAAAAAGATTGTTTTGCATATTTTGGTCCTGGTCATCAACCGGATCCACCACAGGAGGATCCTCGGTCAACAACTGGCTAGTCCCAGCGCAGTCAGGAAGAACAACATCTTTTGCTGCCATCTTTTGAAGAAGCTCCCAACGAACTTCTATGGTTTCTCCACTTAGGCCACAACAGGCCCTGATGCAGGAACATTCAGAGGCGCCCCAGCATAAGGTGCCACAGGAACAGCATTGTTCTGTCCATGAACTGAGCTTCCTCATTCGTTCTCCATTTTAGTTTCTGTAAGATGCAGAAACAAACAACTTAGAAACAGTATGTTTCAAATAATAAAACAAAAGTAGAAGCAGACAGTACATAATCAATACGCAAATACGTCTTAAGCTTGTTTGATTTCTGGATGAGCACAGAGTTCAGCTCGGCCTTGTTTTTATAGGGGAAAACCGAGGTCAGGTGGTCAATGTCAGTTCAACCGCAGGCGCTGGATCAGATACCTGCTCGGCCTGAACCCTTAAATCAGATAACAGCATCAAGTCTGCCCACAGCCGTTGGATCAGACAACTGCTCATCCTGAGCCCTCAGATCAGATAACCGCAGGTCTGCCCTCAATTCGGTTAGGTCTTAACAGTTTTTCAAATTCGTAGCCTTAGCCGATCATAACCACCTGGGAGAAATTCAAATATAAATAAAACTTCTTCAAACAGATAGGATCCGACCCGCATCCCGCAACCCGAGCATAAGCCTGAGCCTGAGCCCGAGCCGAGCTGAGTTGATTTTTCCTTATTTTATCCCTACTTTGAGCATTAATTTCTCATTCACCCGGTATCGTAATTGAATGATTCAAAAGCCTAAAATTATCTTCTCGTTACGTAGATAATTAAGGATTAATTAGTTTTTACTTGTCATTAATGAAAACTAATCATAATTAAGCTCAAAGTATGTTGCTAACCAAGGTTTGCAACTTAACAAATTCAATTTCTTTCAATTTTCTACAACAATATTCTCATCTGTGCTTTTTATTATGTTATTCTTCTAACTTAAAACCTAAGTAAATAGTAAAAAAAGTAAATCCAATAAAAGAATTAAATTCACTCAATTGAGTTCAATTAATTATTTAAAATACTAATAGAATTCAAATATGTCAATAGTTATTCTTAAATTATAGATTAAAAATGCATCATCATCCTATATATATTCATGTTCAATTTGAACATTAAATCAAAGTCTAATATTTTTGGAACTTTTCAAACTCAAATTCAAAAGGAGATTTTTATGTTCCTTTGAGCTTGTACATTTTCGAACTGGAGGCAAACATACATGTGTGTGTATGAAATCATGTCAAATCTATTCGTTTGAAAAATTGAATACACATGAAAACATGTTTAGAAACTTATTTCTCGAGTCATTTTGCATGTACGAGTTAGAAGATAAAACATGTGGCAATTTATCATACATGTCACCATCACCATGGTAGGTACGTTACGAGAAGAAACCGAAAAATAGAGTGGGACATCTAAAAGAAAGCTTCATATATTAATTGATTGTGTAAAAATTTTATAAGTTCTACCGTTCTTGTTATTTTTGCTTTTTTTTTAATTTAAGGTACCGTTGGAACCAAATATAAATCAAAAATTATAATTACATCATTCGTTTTAAGAAATTTTTGATTTAGGTTTTTTCTCTTTTATAGTTTATTATACAGAAGAAACATCTTCTGTACAAAATAATTATACTATTTGTAAAAATTGATTAGCTTACTTTACAAAAATAATTTTAATTAGTAAAATGTGTATCACATTAAATACTTTTTATCATTCATAACATAATTTTATTGTGTTAAATTCATCAAATCACGTAATTTAAATAACATGGAATGTAAAACTTTTCAAACACTACCAAAAGGCTAGACCCTTGCCCTGAGGGTCCACACTTGCCTAGCCTGAAGATAGGGATGGTAATCTCAGGCACGATACAAAAACACGACCCGAATCTGGCACCTTTCTTACGGGTATGGGTATAGCCTTGGCGGGTTTTGTGTACAAATTGGGTATGACCTGAAACTTACACGCTAAAAACGGGTCATGTCCAGGTACATCCGTTGGTTACCTATTTATACACGTCATGCTCGATTTTTTTTAATATATTTTAATTGTACATTATAAATTATCAAAGTAAAAATTATAAAATAAAAAAGAAAATCATATTACTAAAAACCTAATCTCTTCCTTCGTACCCTCTGCAACATGCCGCCGCCCTGACTCCATAACCATTCATTCTCTATTTCTCCTTTTACCTTCCTTCTTACCCTCTGCAATTTCCCCCCGCCGCGGCGCCGCCCCTACCCCATAACCATGCATTTTATATTTCTCCTCTCTTCACTCACTCTTCTAACTTCTTACTTCGTCGGTTTGCCTGGCCGCCCGCCCCTTAGCATAGACCATTGGTTGTGGACCTATTGTTGTTTCAATATACATGTTAATAGTAGTTGGTTTAAATACATGAAACCTGGAAAATACACGAAACCTGAAAATACCTGAAAATACACGAAATTACTCGTACACGACCTGAAATGTTTGTAATTGTCAAGTTTGTGAGTATACCTAATACACGATACGAAACCTGACATGTACAAGTTTGGGTATCTACTTCCGTACACGCGAAGAAAATGGGTCAAGTATGGGTCTAGTACTTGATATCCGAAACTCGAGAAACACGAAGCACAAAACATGAAATACGACATGTTTACCACCCTTAACCGAAGAGTATTGTGGAGGATGTAAATCATGAGCTCAACGGCCTCTAGGTTGGGGAGGTCATATACGAGGAGCCTACTGCAAACTGGGCCTTTGACCTAGGAGCAGTGAAACACCCATACTGCGCGTGTCCTTAGAATCGAACCATGTACTTGTTGGAGCAACTCTCAACATGAGTACGAACTAAGTTATGTCCTGTGAAAAAACTTTTCAAACTCAAAAGCACATAGAGGAGAGTAGGGTGTTAACGAACCGAGCCAAACCGAATACTAGGTTTTCGAATTCGAATTCGTTTAGCTAAACAAACTATTCGGTTCGGTTCTTTTAGCTAAACGAACTTTAAAATTGGTTCGAGTTCGACTTGATAACCCTATAACTGTTCAAACGAGCCGAACATTTCGTGAACAGTTCGGCTCATTTAAGTAAACGAATCCGAATATTTGTTCGAATTGGACTCATTAACAAATAACTACTGAACGAATACGAACCAAACACGAATCGAACTCGAACAATTCGCGAACTGTTCGGTTCGTGAGGAGATTGGAGATCGGCAAAACACTAATGATTGTCTAGTTTTCGTCCCTCTGGATTCTGGATCCTTCTCCGATCAGTACCACTCAACAGAGGAGAGGACGGCTTCACTTTGGACTTTCTGCTCTGCTATATTATTTTTTTTCCCTTACTGCTTCTATACTTTCTCCTAAGTATTCAAAAGGTTAGGAGCAAAAATTCCTTATTGTCTCTGCTACTTTGCTTGTTTGATCTCCAGCTCAAAAGCCCACGAAAAAAATCCATCTTTTTATTTATTCTGATCGAAGTGGGATCGAATTGTTGTGTAATTGTATTTAGGACTTAATTTTTGTTTTGGGGTTTTGGGGAAGATTTGTAACAATGGTTGAAGTCATAGAAGAGGAGCAGCAGACACCATTGATAGGTAAGTTATCAAACCTATTATTTCTGGTTTTCTAGAAAGCGTATTGTGCATACTTTTTGACGGTTTCATTTGGTCATTTGATGCAGTTGTTTTCCATTTTGTGTTTATTTGCAGTGAAATAGTTGTTTGTATGTATTTTCTAACTCTGGTCCTCCGCATTTTGGTGACTATTTGCTAGAATATCTGAGCTGATATTCAAATTATAATTGTTCTTGGATGCTTGAAAATAGATTTGATCATTTGATTCAGGAAATTCGGATTTATCACTGCTACAGTTTTGTAGATTGGTGCTAGTTGCATTTCATTATGTCTTTTACTGCTCTTTGCATGACTTCCAGCAATTTGGGACTTCTTTTTCGTTTTAAATTTGGACAAAATTTGTTTGGCGGATTGCAACTTTAAGATTTTTTTTTTTTTTTTTTTTTTTTGCGTGGAATCTGTATGATCAATTGCAATTGCACATTTTTCGTGCTTTGCTGATGGAGTATAGAATTATCTGGACACCTGATATTGTTTTGCGGTTAGAACAGTCTTCTTGCACATGTGATTCTGGTAAGTACTTGTTTCTTTAAATATCTGGCCCTCAGGAGTCCCTGTTTAAGATAGTATTCAATCTTTGAGAACTTTCTGGCCATTTTTTTAAACCTATGTGGAGGAGTTTCATATATAAAGCTTGCCCGTTGGTTTTATGACTCGAGAAATTATTCGTGTCATATTTTGGTTTAATTAGTGGAACTATTCGGCTTGTAACTGGGTAACCCGTTGTAAGTTACTCATTTTTGTTAATTTCAATCTCTGAAAACAGGTTTAGCCAAATAAGAAGTATACTTTTAATTGAGGTTATATTTCTTCATAGCAAAAACAAAATGCAGAATTCCTTGTTATTCTTTACCTCATTTACCTGTTGCGAGTTTAACCGTACTAGTGATCATGTGCTGCAACTATTTTCTCGTTACTGATTGTAAAGAAGGTGAAATTTCTTTAAAATCTCATGATAATCTTTCCTGAGGGTCATGTACCAGTTTAAAGCCTAAATCATTGCAGAGGGGGATGCTGAGAAGGAAATTGTCACTGAAGCATCAACAACTGTTCGTTCAGACCCTCCTCAAGATGGCACTGGCCCTCCTAAGGTTAATTCTGATGTGGAAGTCCTCCATGAAAAAGTCACAAAGCAGATTATCAAGGAAGGTCATGGTCAGAAGCCATCAAAATACTCAACTTGCTTTTGTGAGTACTGCTGAAACTTTATCACAAGGAATGAAGAAATAAAATTTTACTTCTCTTTCTGCTTTATTTTCGTCTAACTCACCTATATAGCAGACCTGAAGTTCAACAAATGTATTGTCTCAGGAATTTCCTGCAGTATCCTTTACTCTGCATGATTTGAGTAAAGATTATGGGCCTTTCTTTCTGTGGTTTGCCTAGTACACATTCATGTTAATTATCTTACTAGGGAAAAACATTTTCCTGTTATCTTTATCCAATTTTTGTGGATAATAGCAATGCGGAGCATGCTGATACCTCTCTTTACAAGTGGACCTGCTTTTAAGAATGAAGATATGGAAATTGAAAGGCTTATGAGCCCAATTCATGAACTTTATTCTTCCTGCAACGGATGCCATACCTCCTTGGAATTTGCATTTCTTTTAATTTTCTCTTTATAACAGGACCGTCTAATCCTCCTTTTTATCTTTTGAAGTTTTAAGCCTTGGTTTTCCGCCACAATTTGCACATGGCTTGTGTTGATATTGTGTAGATTTGTCTTGCGTGCACAAAGCATTATTTTTGTGTTTTACATTGTCAGGAACAGGCGTAAAGATTTTATGTGTCCTTAAGGATATGCTTTGGTGAATTTTCAGCAATTCTACCAAATACATTATGAATGCTCTCTTAGGGCATTTGACCCATGTGAATAAAGAAGGCTCTTATTATAAGTGCTGTCATATTCTTGTTGGGCATTTAATTGGTTGAAGTTGGTGATTGCATAAAAATCACATAAAACTCATGTATTCCTGACCTTCAGTTTTGTCTAGATAGCAAGGAGAATTTGGAGAATATTTGTCTTCTCATATTTTTGGAAGTTTCTCTTGCGTAATTTTTAGTGCTCTTGTAGGCTTGTAGCTTAAATTGGATGCTTTATCAAGAGATTAAAGTTTTCTTAAGCTATCTGGATATGAGGTGAAAAGGTTAATAGCTATTACAATTTCATTAATCAAAATTAAATTTGCAGAATACATTTAGGAGTCTTTAGTTTCCATGTATGAACCTAACTTTGAGGATTTCTTGTGTTAACTCTTTCCCTGTGTTAACTCTTTCCCCAGTGGATGTTTGAGTTGAAGGAACTGGAATATGATTACTAGTAAGAAATTAAGGATTCTGTTTGAAGTGATTGCATGATTATTTACTTGATATGGCTTTGGTGGGTGGGAACAAGGCTTAGTTATGAAATTTCAATCTCGTTTCCTTCTTCATAAGTTGGCTAGAATCAAATCAGGGCGTTTAGTTCCAGTTTTCATTTCTATCTACGAAGAATGGTTAGGAAGAAACGAATCCACGTTAAAGAAGAAAGTTAGAAGTTGCGTTTTTTTTTCTTTTCTCCGAGGAAGTCAGTCATAATGGATACCCAATATGTTCTCTTTATAATATCATGTGTTAACTTTGAGGATTTCCTGTGTTAACTCTTTCCCCAGTGGATGTTTGAGTTGAAGGAACTGGAATATGATTGCTAGTAAGAAATTAAGGATTCTGTTTGAAGTGATCGCATGATTATTTATGTGATACGGCTTTGGTGGGTGGGAACAAGGCCTTAGTTATGAAAGTTCAATCTCATTTCCTTCTTGATAAGTGCGCTAGAAACAAATCGGGGCGTTTTGTTTTGGGGGGGGGGGGGAAGCTTTTATTGTGAATGTCCAGTTTTCATTTCTATCTACGAAGAATGGTTAGGAAGAAATGAATCCACGTTAAAGAAGAAAGTTAGAAGTTGCGTTTTTTTTTCTTTTCTCTGAGGAAGTCAGTCATAATGGATCCCCAATATGTTCTCTTTATAATATCCAACCTTTTCCCCTCCCTCATTTTTTCAATCAGCATAATATATGGTAATTAGAAAAATGATATGACTTAATGGATTTTTTATTTGTATTTTTATTTCTGTGTTTATTTGTATTTGTATATATATAAATATATTATTTTTATTTTTATTTTGTTTTATGAGTAGAATTATATCGCATTTGGGGATGATATGGTCTTGGATATTTTGTTACTGTTGTTGTATAATATATGTTTACATTTTGTTCCAGCATAGCAATTTAAATACCAAAAAAAAAAAAAGTGTATCCTTTCTCCTCCTCTGCTTGTCTCCTTGTGCTCAATCAAGACAGGGCCATCTTACGAGTAGTTATTATAATTTGGATGCATAATGCATTGAGCTGTATCTAGTTATTTTCTTAAGAGCAGAAATGCACCTCACCCACCTAAATGTTTGAGGGTATTATCACTTTACTCACTTTGACATTCAAAACATATATGCCCCTTAAAATAATATTTCTTATTAAAAATGCCCTCTAAAATGGCAATCTCGCTCAAAATGCTTTTAATCAACACTTAGCATATATCAAGATGTTTGTTCCTAGATGGGATCAAGTATGTGTCGATCGTCAGTGGAAGCAAATGCGCAAAACTACTTAGCAAAAGGATTTTGCAGATCCTCCATTAAAGAGATTTGAAAACCCATAACCTTAGTCTTCAAGTATTTTTCAGTTTGATCAATGAGCTTCCTGGAAGAATTTAAAGAAGCGTGTCATCAGGATAGTGTTTCTAAGCCACACACCTTAGGATCTCCTATTACATTCACTATTTTAAACAAAAGTTTGAATGGTCATGGTGCATGCAGCGTGGTTTTGTAAATGAAGGAAAATGATACAAATTATTGTCTATGAGAACTTATATATACATCCGTTTCTAGTAATGTGTTTCCATTCAGACAACACCACCACCGTAGCATTATTGTCTAGGTGCTGTTAGTTATTGAGATCTTTTGTCTTCATTGCGCTCGTCAATATACTGCACAACCATCTCGAAGTTTACATCTTTCTTCATGGTCCTTCTTTATGTCTTTTTTTCTTTTCCTCTTTCGTTCTCTTTTAGGACGAGTCTCTTCCCTGCTCTCGCATTGTCTAAGAGTTGTTTCTAAAGGTTGTAACTCCATTTTTACTTACAAAAAGAAAAAACTCCTCTCGTCAACAGACACAACTTCAGCTTTGTTCGTAGCATATCTTCGTAGTTCATTCTGTCCATCATTGTAGTTTGCCACATCTATCCTAGCATCTACATTTCTGAACTTCCCTTTTTGGTGCGTGTTCATAATTTTTGGCCTTGAAGTTAGATGCTTGAAATATTTCTAGATTTTTAGCTATCCTGTAGTACATAATGTTGTAACTCCATTTTCTCATCACTGGACACACTCCAACCTTGTTCCAGGATATCTTCAATTTCTATTCTCTCCATCTTTTTGGTTCTCCACGTCTATCCTGGAATTTTTATTTCTGCTACTTCTACTTTTCGCCCATGTTCGTAATTTTTTTCCTAGCATTTGAATGCGTGGAGCATTGCTGTATTGTTTGCCATCCTGTAAAGTTTATTTTTTATTTTTAGTAGTACAATACTATTTCTTAAAGATCTGATGCATTTCTCTATTTCAACCACTATACCTACATGTGGTAGCTTCCTCATCAATATCTCCGTCTTCCTGCAAGATTCATCCTGAGTATCTAAAATTCTCAATGATGGAAATTTTTCCTTCCAAAACCTTGACGCCGGATTCATTTGTCATACTCTTACTACTGAACACGAATTCTGTATACTTGGTTCATCTCATCTTTTAGCGTGAATCCTTTTGTCTCTAGTACATCTTTTTCTTGTCCAGACTTAGTGAAATTAATTGTAAAATAATCCCTAAAAAAAGAAGAGTCATGTTTAGAAGTTGATAGCTTAACACTTTTTATAAATGAAATAGCCATCTTTCGATTTATTGAAACGTTTTCCTTTTCATTATTGGGCTGATTCAACAGTGTTTGGAAAGTTATTCAATATTTCAATCTCCTAATTGGGGTGTAACTTTTCTGGCAGTGCACTATAAGGCATGGACTGAAAGCACCCAGCACATGTTTGAAGATACATGGCATGAACGTCAACCACTTGAACTAATCTTGGGAAAAGGTACTAAATTGCTGTCAGGGTGTTTCTTGTTTTAATTTTCATTTTACTGCATTTAAATGGACAGGCACTGTAACTTAATTTCTTGCAGTGTTAATGAATGAATTGGTTAGCTGACATTCTTGTGCACTGTTAATATGCTATTTTTGGACTAGGAACTGCAATAATTTGCTCTATTTGGATTTTGGTGTTGACTCTTTTGTCCGATGGCTCCTTTTTTAGGGGTTAACAACTTCAGTTTAAGAAAGTGATGACGGAATTCTTTACTGAAGTAATACCCTGCTAGAGTATTAGTTGAAAATAATAGCGTTTCAATCGAGCCATTGCTGCTCAAGCAAATGTTTTGTGATATATGCAGAGAAAAAAGAAATGACGGGGTTGACCATTGGAGTTTCCAGCATGAAGACTGGTGAGCGTGCTCTTTTACATGTTGGATGGGAATTAGCATACGGCAAGGAAGGGAACTTTTCCTTTCCTAACGTGCCTTCTATGGCCGATGTTGTATATGAAGTTGAGCTGATTGGTTTTGATGAAACCCATGAAGTGAGCCAGCCTGATGTCTTTTGGAAACATCTCATTGTATTCATGACTCTTTGATGTGTCCATGATAGTCAGCTTCGTTTTGTGTTGAATAGGGTAAGCCTCGTAGTGACATGACTGTAGAGGAAAGAATTGGTGCAGCAGATAGAAGAAAAATGGATGGAAATGCCTTATTCAAGGACGAGAAACTGGAGGAGGCAATGCAACAGTACGAAATGGTAGCAAAATTTTAGTCTTTTTAGTCTTTTACTCTGTTTTGTGATATCTTATGAGTTATATGAATCTTGTTAATGACCTTTTCCCCCCTGGTATCAGGCTATAGCGTATATGGGGGACGATTTTATGTTTCAGTTGTTTGGTAAGTTCAGAGACATGGCTTTGGCAGTGAAGAATCCTTGCCACCTCAACATGGCTGCTTGCCTGATAAAGCTCAAGCGCTATGACGAGGCCATTGGACATTGCAGCTTAGTATGTTTACATTTATTCATCAATTTTTATCTCTAGTTCAGTATACTGTCGTCATTTGTCTAGTAATCCTTCACATCTGTATCTGCCTGCTACAGTTCGGTTCGATCAAGATCAATGCTGTTTAGCACGCATTTTTTGTCAGTGCGTCCTTTATAACTTGATATAGCACCTTCAAAGCTTTGAACTCATACCTGTTGTCTCGTGCGTCATATGTTATTTTGTTTCACTACTTGAAGAGTTTTAACCTTAAAGTCTCCAAGATTTCCCGCCTCTAATTACGATAGGGAAATGGTTCAGAGAGTGAGGGTAATTAAAAAGGCTTACTCCAGGAATTTGTAATGAATGATATTTGCCTGAACTTATGAGCTTTAAATAGTGCCCTATAAGTTGGGACTTGAGGATGTCCACCTGTGTTTGATGTGCCGAATTGCTCTCTTAACATTATATTAGAGATAATTTTATATCTACCCATTTTGAGGCCTTTTTTTTTTGCTTCTATATGTTTCTTTTTTATATGTTGCTATCATGTAGAAAATGTTGCTGAAGTGTGAAGGCTCCAAAAGCATCTTACCTATGATTTGAATCAAACATTTCATGTGAACCATGGCCACTTCTGTTATCAGTTTGTTCCTCTTTATCAATATAAGAGTTGTTGAATCTATAAGTTCAGAGGTATCCAGAACACAATAAGATAATTCCATAGATCTACTTAGTCTTTAGAACTCAGTGTCCTCTGACTTTGGAATATGATGGAATAAGACAAAATGACTAACTAAATTGGCTGCGCTTCTTATATTGTGAAGTAGCAGTTGATCGACACATCTTGACGCAATTTTCACTATGGTTCATCGGGAAACAATCTGTGTGTGTGTTTCTAACACATGGGTATGGTTGCATACATCTAACCACTCCCTCCCTCCATGCCTCGTCATAGACGGGAGCCTCTAAGGCAATGAGATAATGTTGTTGTTGTTGTTGTTCTCTTTTTTGTTATGGTTTTAGTGTTCCATCAGCATAGTTTGTTCTTGTAGTCAGTGAAACATGCATTTCTTTGTTTACTTCATGGCATTTTTTCTTATTGATCTTGGCTTGCAGGTGTTAACTGAGGAAGAGAACAATGTCAAAGCATTGTTCAGAAGAGGGAAGGCTAGAGCAGAACTAGGGCAGACAGATGCAGCTCGAGAGGACTTCCTCAAGGCGCGTAAACTTGCTCCCGAGGACAAAGCCATTGCTAAAGAGTTGCGCGCTCTTGCTGAGGACGACAAGGCTGTCTACCAGAAACAGAAGGAGCTTTATAAAGGACTATTCGGGTCCAGACCAGAGCCAAAACCAGAGCGAGTTTCAATTTGGATGATCATCTGGCAATGGATCATATCGCTATTTCGTCGCGTTTTCATGCGTGAAAGGATGAAGGCCAACTGACTGAACATTTCCATCTGTCTGTGGTTCTTAGTCCAAAAGGCTCCAGTCTCTTGGATGGATGACATCTACATTGTGTACTGATTCTGTAATCTTTGTACAACAGAGATTCTTTGAGATGTGGAGATCTCTAATTTATCATACATTTGCTCACATGATGACAATTTGCTTTAAGGTGAACGTGTGGAGAGAAACGTGTTTATATATAATCAGTGAGAATTGAATGTAGAAGAAATTAAAATCTCACTATCTTTCACATCAATACTTGGTTCTCTCATACTAGAATTTTAGTGAGTTATTACAGTTGTATTTCTCATCGTTTCTAAGTATGCCACATTGGAAACTTACACCCAATTAACTTGTAGCTTTTAGTGATTGTAGGATTATCCATGGCATTCATGCATTATTATGGCATACCCCCATGATATCCACGCGTTAGAACAGATTACAATGATGTAACTATAACGTTAGTATAGAACGTTTCCGGTGTATTAGGCTTCTCTGTTTGCACAGGGTTCAGAAAAAGGCCGGATTTCGCGATCTAATGTACATAGCCTTATCCTACATTTTGTGTAAGAGGATGTTTCTGCAGCTCAAACCCGTGACTTTAAGGTCATAAAACAATCACAAAACAGCAACTTTAACAGTTGCTCTACGCTAGTATAAGACGTTTTCGGTGTACTAGGCTTCTGTGTTTATGCAGGGTTTGGAGAGGGGTCGAATCGCTTTGCGGTCTGATGCACGTAGCATTATCTTACACTTTGTGCAAGACGACGTTTCCGATGCTCAAACCCGTGACTTCAAGATAACAAAATAGTAACTTTACCAGTTGTTCTAAGGTCCACCCACAAATATAAGGCTAGGATAAAAACACAAAATCCGGTTCACCTTTCAACAAATTGTACCATCCTTTAATGACATTTTGGCATACCACTTTTTGAACTAGTTGATACCTAGTAATCTAGGATTGATTAGTACCAAAACTTTGTAAACATCTTTTTGTAATCTGATATACCAAAAACCGTACATATTTCACAACATATGCCACAATATCCCTACTTTCTTTTTCTTTTCTCTTGTTAAGATAATCATCCCTACTTACCAGTCCTGATTTCACATCATGGAATCTCATAATCCACTAGATGGTCTCATTTTCTAACCCTTTTCCTAATTTCACAGCATGGAATTTCATAATCCATGTCTCATTTTCTAACCCTTTTAATAAACACGTGTCATGTGGAAATGAGCCTTGTATTTGTTTTATGATCTTATTAAGTTGTTTAGAAGATGAGACAGCTTTTTGGCTCAAGATCTTCATCCTGATATCAATGGTAAAAAGTTATTACACCACTCTTACAACCCATTAATATTTCTGCACTGTATAACAACAACCACATCATTATCCAATTGACTTAGAGGCTCCAGTCTATGACAGAATATAAGGGGTCAGATGTACGCAATCATACTCATGTGTTAGAAACACACAGAGGTTGTTTCCCAATGAGCCATAATTAAAATTGCGTCAAGCTGTATCGATCAACTCCTACTTCACAATATAAAAATCGCAATATAAAAAACCCAGTCAATAATAAAAATTGCGTCAAACTGTATCGATTAACTCCTACTTCACAATATAAAAAACGCGGTCAACTTAGTGAGTCATTTTGCTATATTCTATCATATTTCAAAATCAAAGAAGGGTGTGTCGTTCACCCCATTGAAAATGGAAACGATTTCTGCATTGTATAACAAAATATTCGAATTGTTATAGAGCATAATTTCTCCTTTATACATCAACCTATAGATACATAACCAAAACATGCAAACCAACGACATCTAGAAAAAGCAACATCAAAGCTCACCAAGAATGGTGGAGAATAGACATGTATGAACAATAAGCACACACGATCTTCTGAGACATGTACACATACAAAGCAAATGATAAGCTCATCAAAGTCAAGTCTTTCCAGTCGCCCTTTTGTTTTGGGCTCAAATTATCTCTGAGTCCTTTTCCAAACTTCTCAATATTAACAGAAAGTTGCTGAAATCTTCTCTTGTGAACCTCACCCCTCTTTTCTTTTTTGGGTTTTGGACTTGATGGCTCTGAAGAAGATTCATTTTGTTGGCATGAGATTGCAATGGGAATTCTGGGGTTACTTCTGTACTGGAGTTCTTGAATTGAAGTGATTTTGTAGCTGAAATAGCGACCTATTGTAAGTGCTGCCATGGAGGATTAAGGAGTTGGAATAATGGATCTCTGTTGAAGCTTGTGGTCGGTAACAAATAGGGCTCGACTTTGGTTGGATAATTGTCAATGTCAAAATAACCGAGGCTGAGTCATGTGTTGAATTTCTGAGACTGAAATATCTACACAAGATAACAAGTTGAATTACTTTTATGGAGATGTGATCTCCTCAACTCCACACCTAGGTCTGTAAATGAACCAAGCCGTTCAGTTGTTCGGCTGTTCGGCTCGGATAAAAGGTTAATGAACAGAGCTTGAACACCTTTTTCTGTTTGAGCTCGGTAAGTGACACTGTTCGTTTAAGGTGTTCGGCTCGTTAATGTTGTTCATGAGTTAAACGAACCAAGCTTAAAAAAGTAAATATGTTCGTTTAAATAAACGAACAAGCTCGGCTCGTTCGCTAAGTTAAATGAACAGAGCTTGAACAACGCAATGCTCGGCTCGTTTACAGTCCTACCCACACCGTCACCTCCTTGACTACCGCCTACCACATGGCAATAAGATGGGGTGGTGAGGTTAGATGAGTGTCACCCACATCTAGTCTCACCACTCCACCTTGCTGCCACGTGGCAGACGATGGGTAAGGGGTGACGGTGTGAGAGGTGAGTAGATCCGGTCCCACTTTTATGGGGATATTTGGAGAAATTATTGGAATATGGCCAAAAAAAAGGAGAAATGCAAAAATGGGATTCCCCCCTCCTCTCTCTTTTCTGTACGGACAATGGGATGGCTTGTTTGGAAGTTACAATGGCATTCTTTAGAGGAAAAAAACGCACAATTTGTTTTTTGAAGAAAGAAATGTATGTTGACTAAGTTCAATCTTGTTGGGGCGAGAGAGTTTTCGAATTATGTATGTTGGTGTTTAGAGTGAAGAGAGTTCTCTAGACTGATATACTATCAAAAACATTATACGTTTTACCATTAATAGTGTATTCTCAACTTGAACAACGGATTTGAGTCATGCATTTACTTCCTACTTGGATTGTGTTATTTTGACTCGTTTTAACATAATGTTGAAATATGTCTGCATTTAACTAAAGGTTCGATAGTATACAAAAATTTAAAGAAAAAAATAGTAAACTAGCTAAAAGATTCGAATTAATTCGGAAGATTCTTTAACATAAATCAAAGTCTTGATTAACTAAAATATTACATGATAAGTTTTACCAGTCTTTCTATGTAAAACTTCATCTTCAGCTTCTTTTTCAAAATCTGACTTCGTGATCGTCCAATTTAGGAAATTAAATGATAACATGACTTGGACATATAGACTTCTCATTTGCCTAATGTCTTCATATTTAAGCTATTAAAATCACTTTTCTTAATAACTTTTACTTGAATAAACACTTGTCATAATCTTCTTGATAAGTCAAATTTCATGAAACATATCAATTTGACAATTCTAGTCCATTAAGATCAAAGATACCATTTTTTAGCGCCTCACGTAGTATCATTTTTATGTTTACTAAGTTATGTTTTTTATATAAAAAAAAGAAATAAACAACTTACTCAAGTATGTAATAGATAAAGAAGAAGATTAAACTAAGAGAGTGACAGTTTTCTTTGAGCAAAAATTCATGCAAAGGAATAAGCTTTCATTCACTGAAATGGCTTCAGCCTTCAAGTTCTTGAGAGATCTGTCAAAAAAACAAAAACTAAGTGGTTATTGAGAGAGATGGATAAGAAGATTAAATTTAGAGAGAGACTAAGTTTTTTGAATGAAAAATACATCGAAATTTCTGTAAGGCCAAAAACAAATAGTGAAGTATAAAAATTACCTCCGGTCTTGATCGTTTAGTCGACGCTTTCAAACTGAAAACCTGCTGAAAAGATAAACTTCTTTGGGAAATCGAGTCTTCTATCTTATGCTATCTGAATGCTTGATTCTTGGACTAATGGAATATCAAACGCTCCGTATTTATAGGCTACGCTAGGGACCCCTTTCCATATTTAGGTGATAATTAATTCCTTCCATCTAGAAATTACACTGATTGTCAATCAATCGGAATCAAATCCTATCATTAATGCAGTCAATAATTGCAACATATCTAGCCAATAAAACGTATGGATACGTTTACACATGTAATCCACATTATTAATTTATAAATAAATTATGAGATTATTGCAATCAATTACAATAAATGTGATTGATTATTACATTCTTACACTTGGATCACATGTGAATGGCAGATAACACAACATAAGTGACAAAACAATATAGACATAACTTTATTGTCACTTGGATTTATTGACTACCAAACTTAGATAGAAAATACAACACACGAATCAAGGTAATCATGCTTTGATGTCAAGCATTCACTCTCAAGAATTACAATGCATCATACATTCAACCAAAAAAAATAAATGAATTGATATAAATCATCTCAATGGATCCACGTCTATGGATCAAATAGATATCAAGCATATTCAATGTCAACAAATGTCTAGACAAAATAAGGTCAAAGTATAACAAATCAAAGATAACTAAGGAGCTGCACATCAGTAGCATGATCCCTAAAAACTTTAACCGGCAATCCTTTAGTCATAGGATCAGCAACCATTGACTCCGTATTAGTGTGTTCAATTTTTACTTCTCCTTCTTTAACATGATCTCTGATCTTCAAATACTTTATGACGATATGCTTACTGCGATTCCCACTTTTATTATTTTTTCATAAAGAACACATCAGCTGAATTGTCACATAAACTCTTTATGGGTCTATTAATAGTATCGACAATTTTTAGACCACTGATGATATTTTTCATCATAAAGCCTGTGAAGTAGCTTCATAGCATGCAATAAACTCTTCCTCCATTGTGGATGAAGCAATAATGGATTGCTTCTACTCCTCCAAGATATAGCTTCTCCATCAAGAAGAAAAATGTATCCATAAGTAGATTTACTTGTATCCACACGACCAGTGTAATCATAATCATGATATCCAATAACTTCCAAATTCTCGGATCATGTGTATGTGAGCTTATTATCTTTGGTTCCTTGTAGATATCTTAACCCCTTTTAGCTGCTTTCCAATGAGCCATACAAGGGTTGCTTTGATATCTACCAAGCACTTTGACCGCAAATCCAATATCAGGTCTAGTACAAACCAATGCATACATAAGGCTCAAATGAGCGAGGCATATGGAAATGCTTTTCATTTGATCATGTTCTAATGCATTTTTAAGACACTGGTCCAAACTGAACTTTTTTCCTTTGACAATAGGTGACGCAATGGACGCACAATTATACATAAAAAATTTCTCAAGTACTTTGTTAATGTAGGTCTTCTGAGAAAGACCAAGTATTTTGCTTGTTATATCTTTGTGAATCTCTATGTCAAGGACATAGCAAGCTTCACCCATGTTTTTCATATTAAAGTTCAATGTGAAAGATCCCTTAGTCTCATGCAATAATCGAAGATCACTGCTTGACACTAGAATATCATCCACATATAGGACTAAGAAAATATATTTGTTCTCACTGATCTTGAGGTATACACATTGATCAACAATGTTTTTTACGAAACCAAAGGAAGAGATTACCTCATAAAACCTAAGGTTCCATTGACGTGAAGCTTGTTTAAGCTCATATATAGATTTATTCAAATTTGTAAACCGATTAATCATTCTCAGATTTGACAAATCCTTCAGGTTAACACATATATACCTCTTCATCAAGAACTCAATTAAGAAACACAGTTTCACATCCATTTGATGCAACTCGATATCAAAATGAGCTACTAATGCCATGATTATTCGAAATGAACCCTTCTTTGAGACTGGAGAGAAGATTTCATGGTAATCAATGTCTTTTTTTAGTGAAACCTTTGGCAACAAGTCAAGCTTTATAATGTTCAATGTTACCAAATGAGTCTCTTTTGGTCTTAAAGACCCATTTCCATCCCACCATAGAGGCTCTGTTTGATAACAGAACAAGCTCTCATATATTATTTTTAGCCATCGATTCCATCTCTTCTTTCATGGCATCGTACCATAGTGCCGATTTGTTACTACTAATGGGCTGTGAAAATGAGATGGGGTCATGTTTAGTCCAATGTCATAATCGAACTCTTGAAGATATACAACATAATCGCTAGAAATTGCTGACCTTTTAGTTCTTGAGGATATTCGGACTCCCACTGGTTTAGTAGATGTGGGATTAGTGGGCTCAGATTGTTCTTCATATGATGCTTCAATTTGAGGTTGTACAATTGGTGGCTCTTCATTATATTGAATACCAACCGAGTTGTCCATATGTAAAGGTATAGCATATGAATCCCTTACTTCTTCAAAATTGAATTGTTGATTCGAATCACTCCCACTAATTTCATGATCCTCTAGAAACTTAGCATTTCTAGCTTCAACCACTTTTGTAGTAAGTGAGGGACAATAAAATATATATCCTTTGGAATTAACTGCATATCCAATAAAATAACCACTTTTCGTTCGTCCATCCAGTTTCTTTAAGATTGGGTTGTATACCCTAACTTCAACTAGACAACCCCATATGTGTAAACGTTTCAAACTTGGTTTCCAACCATTACATAACTCAAAAGCTGTTTTAGGAACGACCTTAGATGAAACCCTATTTAAAACATACTTAGCGATTTTTAGAGCTTCGCTCCGAAAGGATATAGACAAATTTGTTGTGCTAATCATGCTCCTGACCATGTCCATAAGAGTCTGATTCATTCTTTCAGCAGCACCATTTTGTTGTGGTGTGCAATGCATAGTGTATTGAGCAATAATACCCTCCCTTTGAATGAATTCAGCAAATGGACCAATTGTATTGTCTTTTTTCTATGTAACGTCCATAGTATTCACCACCTCTGTCAGATTGGACAATTTTGATTGTCTTCTTCTTTTGTTTCTCTACTTCTAATTTGAAAATGTTGAATGCATCAAGTGCTTCAAGTTTATCAAGTAGAAGATATAGACACAGGAATCTTGAATAGTCGTCGATAAATAAAATAAAGTATTTTTGACCATTCAAGCATGGTGCGTAGAATGGTCCATAGATATCCTTGTCTATGATTTCAAGAGGCCGAGAACTTTTTGTCACCCTTAATGGTCTTGTTTGTTTGCTTGCCTTTTATGCATTCCACACAAGTATCTAAATTGGTGAAATCTAGAATTTGTAAAACTCCTTCATTCACCAAGTTTTTCATTCTATCAATTGAAATATGTCACAATCTTTTATGCCAAATTCTTGATGAGTTCTCATGGATAGTACAATGTTTTTTCACCAGTTTATGTTAAAAGAGTATGCTCATAAATGGGATCTGACTCAAGATGAAACAAAAAAGCATTCAATTTGGCAGAGCCAATGATTTTATTATCTTTCAAAAGGTTCATAACAAAAAGATGAAAATTGGAGTCATATTCAATAATCGAAAGTCTTGAAAAAAACTAAATTTCTTAAAAAAGATGGAACATAAAAAATGTTTTCTAAATCTAGTTGAAAACGGTCTTCAAAATGAGCCTATAGTTATCATGGCTCCAAGTCCAATGTTGATAAAAATAGACCACTCCTGATGTGAGTATTCCACAACCAATTGCCTAAAATTTATTTTTGTGCATATAGTCATCATACATCAAGTTTATATGCTGCCAACTTTTGAAGAATAGCTCCTTTGCCTACCAATTTAAGAAAACCTTCTTCTGAGTGGTTATTTTGCTTAAACTCGATATGTCTTCATAGATCCCTATGATTTCTTGACACTTTCTTGATTTCTCTATGCTGTTCTCTTTAAAGATTCAATCCCCCAAGTTTTTCGAAATAGAGAATGAAGAATACCAAGAGAATGACAATATAGATTCCTTCGTAGGATTTTGACTACTTCAATTCTCTCATTTTTTACATAAATTTATTTTAAGATTGTAACCAAGCCGATCATAGAATTTTTGGTATGTACAACATCTCTAAATGAATCTTATGGCAGGACTTATTTCTTCATGTGGCTCTAACTTGGATGTATTGGAAACCATGAGTTATTTGGTAACCATATCAACAAAAATTGCTTAACAAGTTGTTGGGAAATTCAAGTTTAGAAGATGATAAACCATTGATGAAACTAATAAAACTAAGTTGAAGTCCACAAAAATTAAAAAGAAAAACAAAGAAGTAATTCTTAAGTTTCTTAAATTCTTCTGTGGATGCACAAGATAGTAGGAGAAATTACAAATATGTAACCAAACAGGAAGGAATCGAAACAAAAAAGAAGGAAATAGCCGAGACGCAACAAATGTTAATGTCCTCAAAGCAATTTTATATCAAACAGGAAGTTTAATAGGTAATAGCCGAGACGTAGAAATAGCCGTTGAGTAAGGTAGACTACGCAACAAATGCATCTAGGATATAGCGGCTTCTTCTTGTCATTTGCTCTACGAAAAAAAGATTAAACTTGTTTATTTGAAATAAGATTAAACAAATTTTATATCAAACATGAAGTTTATATCAACGTAGATCATATAATCTAGACTGAACTTTGAATTCAAAGTATGGTCACAACTGATGCAATTTAAGTTTCACTCATTTCTACAATCAAATTTCTTACATGTTTTTATATATATTTGAAAAACTTTTTAAAACATTTTTACATGATTTTTCCAACAAAAATAAAAGGTAAAAATATACTTAATGATAAACAGTAGGTTACATTCATGGTTGTGGCTGCATATGTAAACAACTAGTGCAATTGAGAGGACAACACTCAGACGCGCATATGACAATCATGTTCTGCATAACTGTTGCAATCATGTAATAGGTTGTTATGCTAAAAATATATAGAATCAACCATGACAAACTACACATATTTGAATTGCCTGAAATTATAAAATGTAGAATCTACAATAACAAACTATGTTTAACCAACAATTTGTGCCAATTGTGTCAATCAATTTGGTGGTAAAAAAACACATTATAGCTTGTAGATATGGTACACACTGCCTTCATTTTCAGTTTGCCAACAAATTTACCATAGCTACAATGAAAAACATAGTAGAGGACTTGGTCATTCATGGTCATGTCATCTTTAGTTGGTGGGAGTCCATTTTATCTTTAGTTGGTGGCAACCCCATGACTCAAAGTGCCATTATTTTATATAAAAGTTTGTAAAGTTTAACATGAATGCTAACTACTTGATACAACAAGTCTTCGTCGTCGTTGACAAACACAAACAACATATTATATTGTATTTGCACTTGTTCATATTATACCAGAACGCTAACTCAATGTACATGTTATTTGGTTTGGTTTCCATTTATCACTACTGCTAGACCGAATGTCTGGTTTGTAGGAGCACCTTATGTAGATTACTGTGTAAGTCCTCACCCAACTTAGGAGGCTGCTGGGCTCCTGATTTGCATCCTTCATAATGCTCCATAGGGATAGAGCGATGAGGGCTCTCAGGGCCAGGGTTTGCCATTTTGCTCCAAGGCTTGGTTTCCATTTCTCCTCAAATAAAACATGCATTGGTGCAACTGGTAAGGTTGCTGCTTTGTGACCTTAAAGTCACGAGTTCGGCGGAAACAGCTTCTTGTACAAAGTATATGATAAAGCTGCGTATATCAGATCGCGAAGCAATCCGGTCCATCTCTAGACCATGCACAAACGCAAAAGTTAAATGTACTCCTAAAAATAAATGGCTACTTATAATTCCTCCTTTACAACTTGTAAAATTTATATGATAGGAAATATTGTCTTGACATTCCTATGTTTAGACGTAATTATTGCTCCACCCTTCACTTTTTTTCTTGACCTTTAGACACCTGTATTTTAGGACTAAATTGGAAATATCACTAAATAGACTAATCAGGTATGAACGCATGTCCGCTAAACAGCTCTGTCGCCTGAAAATTACAAGGTAGAAGGAGGTTAATTTTTTTTTATTTTGCTAAAATATCCCGACTTTCATTTCCACCACCCCGCTCCCCACACCCAACCCACTCCATCGCTCCTCCCTCCCTCCAAGCCACCGCACCCCTGTTTGTAAACAGCTCCCTCCCCTTTTCTTCCACCATCACTTACAAAATTGTGATTTGGAACATCATAGCGAGAAGCAGACCAATTGCCAAGATTCTCTTACACAATTGTGATTCTTATTAAAGATGGCCAAGCATAAAGTCGGGACTGGACCGGAAAGTTTGATGCTTTGTGTTATTGAAAACACAGTGGAAACAGTCTCTTGCACACAAAGTGCAATACATCAGATTACAAAAAGATCCGGCTCCTCTAGACCCTGCGTAAATGCGGGATTCTAGTGTTCCAAAAACCCCATTTTAAGGCATGTTAAAGCATGAATTGAAAAGAAACTTAAAATTGCCGCTAGTTAACCGAAGTCTTGACTTCTAAGTAGAAGACAAGATGCTGGTATTCTTGAAAATTATGAAGGTAGATAAATTTCATATAAAATACCTGTAAGAGTGATGTGTTGTTGCTGTTGGAATTGGTTTTCAATTTTTGCATTTAACGAGGTGGCTAAGATGGTGAATGTTGCTGGATGGTGAAGGGGCTGAGGAGGGAGATGGTAGGTGATAAACCATAACTAAATCGTCCGTTAGTCAACAACAGTCAACGGCTCAATTCCAGCAGCCCAGCATACAAAGTACTGCAGTTCAGCGCCTAAGTGTGGCTGTTCAGCTTCAGCGGCACCTCAGCAGGGCATCATGGCGTCCTTATAACATCGAAGAATGTGTTGAGGCATGCACCTCGGCATCAACGTTATTCTATGTCTAGATATCGCACTTCAAACCACTTCCACGAGATAAGGCCAAGTCACGCACTTCGGCAAAGTTCAGCTGTGTACCACACCAAGGCATGCACTTCGGCAAAGTTCAGCTGTGTACCATAGCAAGGCATGCACTTCGGCAGAGTTCAACTGTGTACCACAGCAAGACATGCACTTCGGCAAGGGTTCAACTGTGTAACACAGATAATGAACCTTGCTGAAATATTATTTCGTGGGACCCCCCAAACAGGGATACTCTTCAAATATAGTGACTACAGCTGGGTATTCTTCCTGAGCACGCTAAGGTTATAACAGTCAGCCTATTAGTCACATCAGTCAGGCTATTGATCATATCAGCAGACCTACAGCTTCCTAGGTTCTCTGTCCCAAGTAAACGTCCTATCCATAATCCACTATCAGGAGCTAAAAGCGGAAAAAGATTTATAAAAGCCAGTTGATCAAGACAAAGGGGAGGATCTGGAATTCAATCTTCCATACCCTAAAGCCAATTCATACACTCTGCTCCTCGGCGAATACTGTGAGAAATTCCTAACTCACCCCCTTGAAATTATAATCTCAATGAGATATGGCCCAAACTGATTTGAGCGTCGGAGGGTTTTTCCCAGGGCCAACCCCCTGGGACCTCTGACCTGTGCTTCTTGGTGCAGGATATTTGGCGATATTCCAGCTACACAATCATTTCAATCCCAGTTAACATTTTTTCAAGATAACTGAAGAAGCTTATTTGAGGTCATCTAGACCCTTGGTGAAGATCCGGCTTCATCATTTGACGCTAGAAGGAGGGCCCCTTTAGTCCTTTAATCCAATAAAAAGCTCAAGCTCAAAACAGCCGATGACTATTTATGACAAAAGGTGGACGAGAAGGTTTGGGTGAGTCATTCAATCCTCCACGACGCATGGTTACCCGTTCAGCCGCCCTAGAACAGATTTCTCGGGTACCTGAATCTCATATGCCTAATCCTGATCCTAACCCTGAAACTTCAAAGGAAGTGAGGGAGAAAGCGATGAAATAAGTTGCTGAGAACATGGAAATATTCAAGGCCATGGTACGGCACCTCAAAGGCAAGTAGCCGGAGGTGCAAAATATGGAGGTTAATCCACCTCCTCCTCAGAGAGAAGTATCACAAGGCCACTCTACTAGACCGCATAAAGGATTCATGGCGGATGCTAGAAGACATAGTTTCAAGGTTCCAGCCATGGAGTCAGGGCATACGTCCATACCTCACTTAAGTGTGAGGTCAAAATCATTTAAAAGTGTCCCTAGGGACGAAGAAGTCCCTCGCAGGCCGAGGGTATACTATGAAGAGCACATGCAAGAGTTTGTACAAGCAATCCAGGATAGTCCTTTCTCATGGGATATAACAGAATATTTAGCACCCGACAGTTTTAAGGTGCCAAAGATGGACACTTATGATGGAACCACAGACCCAACGGACTATCTTTTTCAGTTCCAAACTGCAATGAGTCTGAAAAACATCCCAGATCCATTACGGTGCAAAAATTTCCCTTTGTGTCTACAGGGAAAAGCCATAAGATGGTTCCAAGAGCTTCCATCAAAATCTGTGAAATCTTTCAAACAGATGGCACAGAAGTTTAGGTCACAGTTTGTGTCCAGTACTCCGTTTGTGAAGAACTCATCCCATCTAATGACCTTGAGGCAAGGTCCAGACAAATCTGTGTTGCAATACATGCAACGCTTTTCAGACAAATCACTGCAAGTTAGTGACAGAAATGAAGGCGTCAAAGCTGCGGCCTTCATTAATGGATTATGGACAGGTCGCCTCTTCTCACAACTGGTTGAGGAGGGACCTACCACTTTAAGAGAATGCCTGGAGAAGGCCCACCAGTTTGCCCGAGGAGAAGAAACAAACAGGTTAAAGAGAGAGGTCGAGCATTCAGCCCGACAAGAAAGCCGACCCAGTTCGAAGAAGGGGGACCGGCGCCATGAAGGTAAAAATCGTGATTGACGCAGTACGTTTGATCGAATAAGCGGTAAGGATAAAGGTGGTAGGGAAGGCTTACCGATGTTGGCTTCACAACAATATATTCTATCCGTCATGGAAAAAGATGGTCTGAGGACAGAACCAGAGCCCATGAACGGGATCCTAAGTATTATTGCCACTACCATAGAGATATCGGGCATGATATCGAGGAGTGCAGACAGCTGGCTCAGGCTATTAAACGACTTATCGAACAGGGACATTTAAAATAGTTTTATGACCCTCGGTTACACCTGAACAACCGCCCAGACTATCACAGGGATCCCCAGAAAGACAAATGCCGTCCAAGATCTCCACCTCAGCACCATAGAAACGAGGATGATGGAGAGCAGGGGAGGCGTGGGGCTGCAGGTCAGCACCAGGTCAATGCTATTATATATACAATTTCTGGAGGCCCGCCTCACTCAGGTCCAGGAGCACCTAGTTCCTCGGGAACCTCATCAGGTCCACCAGCTAAAAAGGCCAAGATGACGAGAGAACTAACCTATGGTCCAGAAGATCTCATTCCTCTAGACTCCAACAATGCAGGTTTAGTGGTAGAGCTGTGTGTGCACCTTCTTCCGGATAGAGTTGTGCAGGTCCGACACGTTTATGTGGATACTGACAGCGCTGTAAATATAATGTTTTATCGGGTGTATCAGCAGCTTGGTTTGCCCGACTCCTTGATGAAACCAGTTACCTCGTCCTTGTATGGTTTCACTTGAGCTGCAGTGCGACCAGCAAGCCTGGTTACGCTCAGCTGTAGTTTTGGCAAACCGCCTGCCTATCGATGCATATGGATAGACTTTCTGGTCGTCAGGGATGTATCCCCATACAACGTCATATTGGGCCGCCCGGCCTTGGTGGCATTAGAGGCCATCGTATCACCTTTGCACGTTAGCATGAAATTTCCCACTCTAGGGGGAGTGGCCACGATCCAAGGAGATACACAAGTGGCACAGAGCTGTTACGCCTTAGCCTTTAAGGGGAATGAATCAGTTCGCCAAGTCAGCTTAGACGAACTGATACCTTCAGATGAAGAATACTTACAGTCGGATGATGCAGTTCAGGACTTCATCCTTGATCCAATCAGACCTGAAAATGTTATAAAAATCGGGACTTGGATGCCATCTGAATTGCTATCTCAATTGCAGGATTTGCTAAGAGAGTTCGCGATTATCTTCGCATGAACTGCAGAGGACATGCCTGGGATACCTCCACATCTAGCTAAGCATAAACTGAACGTTGATCCTTTGGCAAAGCTAGTAAAACAAAAAAGAGACACTTCGCACCAGAACATAATAAAGTTATTGAAGGAGAAGTCAGGAAGTTGCTGGACGTAAAATTCATTGTCGAAGTACTTTTTCCAATCTGGTTGGCAAATCCAGTGGTGGTCCCCAAGCAGGATGAGTCTTGGAGAATGTGCATAGATTACACCGACCTCAACAAAGCATGTCCAAAAGATTGTTACCTGCTACCAAAAATAGACAGGTTAGTGGATTCGACGCTGGGGCATGAAATCTTTGATTTCTTGGATGCCTTCAAAGGCTATTATCATATCCTTGTGGCATTAGAAGATCAGAAAAAGACTGCTTTCATAACTGAGTCAGGTACTTATTGTTACGTAACTATGCCATTCGGGTTGAAGAACGTTGGGCACTTATCAACGTCTGGTCAATACCTTGTTCAGTGAACAAATTGGCTGAATAATGGAGGTCTACACCGATGATATGCTAATCAAGACCAGGACTCTTGATCAGTATAACAAAAACTTAAGGGAAGTTTTCACTGTGTTGAGAGACTCACGCATGAGACTAAACCCGAAGAAGTGCACATTTGGGATACGTACTGGAAAGTTCTTGGGATACATGGTTTCCAAAGATGGGGTACAAGCAAACCCTGCTAAAATTGAAGCTATTCAAAATATGCATCCCCTAGAAACATAAAGGAAGTGCAGAGGTTAACAGGCCAAATTGTCGCGTTAAGCATGTTTCTATCCAAATCTGCTGAGAGATCCCTTCCTTTCTTCCAAGCCTTGATGAAGAGAACAGCTTTTCAATGGGACGAACAATGCCATAAAGCCTTTGACGAACTAAAGTCCCATTTGGATGAGGTGTCGACGCTTACTTCACCTCTGCACGGAGAAGAACTATATATATACCTATCAACATGCAAAGAAGCAGTTAGTACGGTTCTGCTCAGGGAGCAGGATAATGTGCAAATTCCCATCTATTTCGACAGTAAAATTCTACATGGGCCCGAAGTAAGATATCCTAACACTGAGAAGATAGTGTTAGCACTCGTAGTGGCATCGAGAAAGTTCAGGCCTTACCTGCAAGCTCATCGTATCATAGTGGTCACTGACCAGCCCTTAAAACAAATCTTGTCAAGGCCAGACACATCTGGCCGAGCTGCAAAATGGGCTGTAGAGCTTCCAGAGTATGATATCTAATACAAATCAAGAACTTCCGTTAAGGCCCAGACATTAGCCGATTTCTTGGCTGAGGGGATATCCATGGAGGAAGATATCAAGCCAGTAGTTGAATGGACATTATATGTGGATGGGTCTTCCTCCAAATATGGTTGTGGAGCAGGGCTCCTAATCATCAACCCCAACAAAGAAGAATTTGAGTACACCTTGCGGTTTGATTTTGAATCAACTAACAATGAGGCAGAGTACGAGGCCCTCATAGCAGGATTAGGCCTCGCGAGAAAGTTGGGGGCAGAACGAATCATCTCCCGAAGTGATTCGCAATTGATTGTTTCTCAGGTCAATGGGGATTATGAGGCCAAAGAGGAAAACATGAAAAAATATTTGGCTAAAGTGCTACAGCTCGGACAGGCATTCGAGCACTTAAGCATCGAACATATTCCCAGATCTGCCAATAAGAGAGCTGACGCGTTATCTCGGCTAGCATCATCCACTTCAACAACTTTGGGGAAGAAGATAGTTGTGGAGCTGGTAAAACATCGCGCTTATGATGCAAACAAAGTGGTGCAAGTGGACTTTCGCAACATCTGGATGGACGAACTTATTAATTTCTTGCATCACGGATTTCAACCCGAGGACAAGCGTGCGGCTCGGCGTCTCCGGTTGTAGGCAACCAGGTATGCCCTTTTCAACAATCACCTATATAAAAAATCATTTTCGCAGCCTTGGTTGAAATGCGTGACCAATGAGGAAGGAGATTACATCCTTCAAGAGATGCATCAAGGAATCTGTAGAAATCATTCTGGTGCCCGGTCGTTGGCAAGAAAATGCTATCTTGCTGGATACTACTGGCCCACTCTGCGGCGGGATGCAGAAGAATTGGTCAAAAAATGTCCAGCATGCCAAGTCAATGCTACTATGACACATTTGCCAAGTCAGGAGCTCACCTCTATTTCAAGTCCCTGGCCATTCATACAATGGGGGATTGATCTTGTTGGACCTCTGCCCCAAGCTCCAGGATCAGTCAAATTCTTGGTTGTGGCTGTCGATTATTTCACCAAATGGGAGGAAGCAGAACCCTTAGCTACGATAACGGGAAATCAGATTAAAAAAATCTTATGGAAGAACATCATATGTCGTTTTGGCCTTCCACAAATTCTTATATCAGATAACGGGAAGCAATTTGCTGATGACCCTGTTAAGAGTTGGTGCGCCGAGCTCAAAATTGAACAGCGATTCACTTCGGTAGCGCATCCTCAAGCTAACGGACAAGTTGAGTTAGCCAACAGAACTATTAATGATGGGCTGTGTAAACGTTTATATCAGATTGGAGCAAGTTGGGTAGAGGAACTCCCTAGTGTATTATGGGCATATCGAACTACTCCATCCACCTCTACTAAGGAAACACCATTTTCCTTGGTATATGGCACTGAGGCAGTCATCCCAGCCGAAATTGGTTCCGGCTCTACCCGAACAGATTATTACTCTGCCGGAATCAACAACCAAGAATTACAGATAAATTTGGACGAACTGGAAGAAAAAAGGGATCGGGCCCATGTCCGCATGGCTCAATACAAAAATTTAATTGTGCAATGTTACAACTCCCGAGTGCGACCAAGATCTTATCAAGTGGGTGACTTGGTATTGCGTAACAACGAAATTGAGGGATTGTCTTAAAACAACCCCGTAGATTTCATTCAGCCCAAACAACAATTTGACTTCTGTGATTTACTTGAATCTTTAGGAGAAATAGTCCAAATTGTTGTTTTGAACAATTGTCAACATAAAGTAGAGTATTTGCATCTTGTCAATATTTTATTTGGCTTTTGAGATTGTTTTCTGAATCATGGGTCCCCAACAGAAAGATAATGCATCATCCCCGTCCCCATCTACTCCTGTCCCATCCCCAGTCCCTGTTACCCTAGAGAATATACAACAAACACTCACTTTCCTTGTTAATCAATTTGGTTTAATGAGAAGTGACATAGAGGATAACAAACAGAGGATAAGCAAAGTAGAAAAGCCAACCTCAGATCACAAGGAACCTAGTATACCTTTTCAAGAAGGCACCTCTTATGATAATGAGTCTCATGTTGAACGTAGAAAAGTCACATCACTTAGAGGTAGAGGTAGAGGTCGAGGTAGTAATGGTGGTCGTAGGAACATTTCTTTTGAGGAAAGATTTGATAGTCTCCCTGAGTACAATGAAGAACCCTATCTAGAGGAAAGATATGATGAACGTCAACCTAATAGGGATGAACATCTTGAAGAAGAATACATTACTACAAAACTGACAATTCCCCCCTTCCATGGAAAAAGTGATCCTGAAACATGTTTGCAATGGGAAACAAAGGTAGATCATATGTATTCTTGCACTAACTATTCTGAATTGGCCAAAGTGCGGTATGCAACTTTTGAATTTGTAAAGGGAGGAGAGGAAAGAGGCGTATGCCTTTAAGGGTTGGGCGGTGGATGGGACCTCCTGACCCTCCCATATGAGCGGTAACAAGGGACCTCTTGTCACGTGACAGCAAAGGTGGTGAGGCTGGATGGGGATCACCATCCCCTGCTGCCACGTGACGGGCGGTCACGAGAGGGGTCACAGGGGCGACGGTCAGGGGATCCGTTCCCGTTGGGCGGAGGGGTAGGGGACGTGAAAATGTAACGTACATGATTATTTTTTTCCTTTAGCGTTTACACGAGGCTGAATTTCTTTGAGCCTTACTCTACACTTTATACAAAAGTTTGTTTTCGCTTTTTGAACATGTGACATCAAAGTCTCAAAACAATCTTAATAGTTTTTCTAAGACCCACATTGTCAGGGCTCTCAATCCTAGATGGGAAGGACCTTATCGAATAGAAGAGGTACGCTCAAATGGGGCTTACAAGTTACAAACTTTGGAAGGCAAAACTTCACCAAGGACTTGGCATTCTATCCATTTAAGGCTTCTACATCAGTGAAGAGTCCCACCTCAGCAGGCCTGAGTGGTTTCCCAAAAAGTCTTTCGTGGTAATCTTTTCTAGCAGCGACAGAAAAATGTAAATTATTTCCAGTAATACTGAGTATTGAGTAAAGCAATGTTCATAACAGAGTCAGTTCGTGGTTCATTCTTTTCGCTTAAATGGATTAAGTAACAGGCTTTACTTTATCCAAAAATTATTGTCATCAGCAAACTAAAGCATGGATGAGCGGCATTTCATCCAAAAATTATTGTCAGGCAAATATTTTGGCGGAGCCAAAAGTCGAAGACAAAAACTTGCATAACTATTGAGGTAGAGCAAACCAAACTTCGCAGTGCCTTCTGAAGAGAGATGTTTGTAAACTACTGACATAGATCAAGTTGAAGATAAATACTTGCATAACTATTGAAGTAGAGCAAACAAAACTTTGTAGTGCCTGCTGAAGAGAGATGTTTGCAAACTACTGACATAGAGCAAGTCGAAGACAAATACTTTCATAACTATTGAAGTAGAGCAAACAAAACTTCGCAGTGCCTGCTGAAGAGAGATGTTTGCAAACTACTGACATAGAGCAAGTCGAAGACATATACTTACATTCACTATTGGAACAAAAAAATTTCATTAAGTATATGATCTATTACAATTACAAAAAGTACAAGAAAAATCCTATACTACCGCCTCTCCTCCTGATTAGCTTCTCTGAGGTCAATGCCTTCTTGAAATTGTTCGAAGACTTTTCAAATACAGCTTCAGCTTCAGAATTATGGAGTTTGGCAAGCTCAGGATGCACCTTATTTAGGTCTCGATAGAATTCCCGGCAGGCGTCAATTGCACAAGTTTGTCCCATTGCTAAAACAGCAGCTTGCATCCTCATCAAATTCTCTTCAAAATACTCAGATTTCCTGAACTCAGCAACTGCAGACGTTTTGATCTCTTCAGCTTGAGATTCAAGTTGAGAAATTAGCTCAGTTTTGCTTTTCTTCTCTGATTCAAGTTGATGAGTCAGGTCATCTTTGAGCTTTTTCTCTGCTGCAAGCTGCTGGGCCAGATCCTCTTTTATCTTCTGGTTTGCTTCAGTCTGGCTTTTTAGCTGAGACATTTCTTGTTTAGCAGTATAGAGTCCCTCCTGAGAGGACTCCAACTCAGCCTGGGTCTTGGCAAATCCCAACTCTAAGTCAGAGATCACTCTCTTCAGTTCATCCACCTGCGAATTGAATACTGCTAGCTGAGTGTCGGACTCCTCTTTTCCTTTTTTTCAGATTGGAATTTTCAGACTTTACAGAATCCAACTCCGATTGCGTCGAGTCCAGTACTGACCTCAACGATTTCAACTCAGCATCCATCTTATCCAGTTTGGAGTCATCAGGCCTTGCCAACTCAGCAAATGCATCATTGGCCCTCTTCAGTCTAGCATTATCCTCAGAAAGTTTTACCACCGATCTGCGCAGCTCCTCAGCTCTGTGCAGCATATCACACTCTTGAGTACGATACAACAACAACCATCTTGATAGGTTTATCATCCAAATAATTTAAGAGAAAGGATTATGAAGCTCAAATAAACAAAACAGAAGGACTTACCAAGGACATGTTTGTGTAAAAAGTATCAAGAGCAGTCTCCCATTCCTGGCAAGCAAAAAAATTCCCATCCACAGAAGTACAGATAAGTCTTCCAATTTCCTTTCCACACCAGGGTGATCAGCTGTGTTTGTAATCTCAAACACCAAATTTCTCCATCTTCGACGGAACTGATGAGAAGGCTCCCCCTTATATGGCATTTTCCCAAAAGGATTCTGGGGGGGAGGCCTCGCCTGAATTAACTTCCACTCCCCCAGTAGGGACATCCTTACGATCCCGGATGAACACCCCTATTGGAGGAGAAATTGGGGCTGATGGAGTTTGTATGGTAACTGGCGCTGCAAGGATTGGATCATTATCCGGAGTAGCCAGGGTTAGATCAGAGATGGGTGGCTCAGGAGTTGGAACATCTTTGGTTGACACCGTTGGTGGAATCACCTTGGCTTGAGGAGCCTTGATGACGACCTTTGGACTGGGGGCAGTCTTCTTGGCACCTCCCCCAGCCTTTGCCCCAGATTTAGTGTGCAGGGCTGGAGCTCCGGAAGTTTTCTTCTTTGAGGACTGAGTTGCAGTCTGAAGAGACTTTTTGGAAGAAGCAGAGGTGTCAGTAGAAGTTTTGGCTGCAATAAAAAAACTTGGGTTAGAAGCACTGAAATCAAGTAAATCAAATAACAGCAACAGCGAAGAAATGTTTCTCCCTTATCTTGTTTTATGGAAGGAACAACGGAGGAAGCAGGCAAGGCCTTGAAAGAGGGTTGATCAGAGGAAGAGGTTGATTCATCCCCTCTCTTCCTCTTCTTGGGATCCGATTTCTCCAGGTTCGTAGGATCCTCAGACACCATGGTTCCTGAAAAACGATAACAAATCAGTTAGAAGATATTCGTAACGTCAAAAACAGTCAGTAAACGACCAGATCTATAAACCTACCCAAGATTGAGGCCAAGGCTGAGGAGCCGAGTGTTTCATACTGATGGAGAGACCCCATATGGTATGGGTCAGCCGCCTTTACAACTGACATATCTACCCTTTTCCAGTCCACGACCTGAGGAAGATGCAGCAACTTTGTGGCTTCATTGCAAAATTTCTCGCTTGGCCTCTTGTTGTTTGCAGGACCAGATCTCCATAGGGTTCTCCCAGGTAACCCTGTGGCCTTGATAAAAAAGAACCTCCCCTTCCAGTTCTTTAAAGAAGAGGGAATGTTTATAGCATGGTTTATTACTTTATTAGGATGTCTCCTACTAAAGTAATACCAACTTTCTTTATGCTTACACACAAACATCCCCCTGAAGACATCTAAATCAAAATCAACCTCTGCTGCTCTTAGGTAGAGCAGGTAGCTGGCAATGAATTTCAATCCGTTAGGCATGATTTGTGGAAGTCTGAGTTGGTAAAAGTCAAGAATCTGAAGAAGGGGTCCAGGGACAGGAAGGTCGAACCCTGTCCTGAAGTATTCATCGTAAATTGTCTCATACCCAACGGGTGTGTCATAGGCAGATTGATGAGGAAGAGGCAAAACTGGGGAAAATATGTCTATGTCAATATTAAATTCATTGCACAGAAGAGAGATGTCCTCCATAGTCAAAGTATAGGGTGAAGCCTACACTAGAGGAGAAGGATAACCCCTATCAAGAGATGGTAGGGGTACTAGGGCTGAAGGCGAGGTGGCAACCGAAGAAGGTCTGCCAGTAAGGCGTAACCTTCTTAAAGGGCGGTTATCCCTATCAGAGTTAGATGCTTCAGGAGGGGATTGAACCTCATGATCATCCTCCATGTTCTCTGGGTAAGAGGGAGAATATTTGTTTTGGGAATCTATAGAAGACGGGGTTGTAACAACGGGAGCCATGAGCAAGTTGAAGTAATGCTTACATAAAAATGAAGAGTCGAACTGAAAGGAAAAGCTTCGGAGAAGAAGAAGAAGAGCAGTTCAACGAAATAGCAAAATAACCAGTTAAGCGAGATAAGGGAAGAAGAAAAGAATGAATCAGAGAAACTGTTTCTATTTATTGGTAAGAGAAAACAAAAAGCCACAACTTTTCGTTTGAAATGCGAAGAGCCAAAAGTTCATGAATTTCCCTCCCTTGGGGAACGGAACCGCCGAAGAAGTAATGATGAGGTGTCGAAATTAGCACCTACATTGAAAGTGGGAATTACTGCGCAAATATAAGGATAACCGCACAATCAATAAAGGACTGTCACGTCACGGGTCTATTAAAACAAGATTTGTTGGCCTTCGCAGTTTAGCTCAGCCACACAAAATCTGGGGGCAAATGATAAACCATAACTGAATCGTCCGTTAGTCAACAACAGTCAACGGCTCAATTTCAGCAGCCCAGCATACAAAGTAATGCAGTTCAGCAGTTCAGCGCCTAGGTGTGGCTGTTCAGCTTCAGCGGCACCTCAGTAGGGAATCATGGCGTCCTTATAACATCGAAAAATGTGCTGAGGCATGCACCTCGGCATCAACAGTATTCTATGTCTAGATACCGCACTTTAGACCACTTCTACGAGATAAGGCCAAGTCACGCACTTCGGAAAAGTTCAGCTGTGTACCACAGCAAGGCATGCACTTCGAAAAAGTTCAGCTGTGTACCACAGCAAGGCATGCACTTCGGCAGAGTTCAGCTGTGTACCACAGTAAGGCATGCACTTTGGCAAGGGTTCAACTGTGTACCACAGATAATGAACCTTGCTGAAATATTATTCCGTGGGACCCCCCAAACAGGGATACTCTTCAAATATAGTGACTACAGTTGGGTATTCTTTCTGAGCACGTTAAGGTTATAACAGTTGGCCTATTAGTCACATCAGTCAGACTATTGATCATATCAGCAGACCTACAGCTTCCTAGCCTCGCTGTCCCAAGTAAGCGTCCTATCCATAATCCACTATCAGGAGCTAAAAGCGGGAAAAGATTTATAAAAGCCAGCTGATCAAGACAAAGGGGAGGATCTGGAATTCAATCTTCCATACCCTAAATCCAATTCATACACTCTGCTCCTCGGCAAATACTTTGAGAAATTCCTAACTCACCCCCTTGAAATTATAATCTCAATGAGATATGGCCTAAACTGACTTGAGCGTCGGAGGTTTTTTCCCGGGGCCAACCCCCTGGGACCTCTGACCTGTGCTTCTTGGTGCAGGATATTTGGCGATCTTCCAGCTACACAATCATTTCAATCCCAGTTAACATTTTTCAAGATAACTGACGAAGCTTATTTGAGGTCATCTAGATCCTTGGTGAAGATCCGGCTTCATCAGTGGGGCAGCTGGATGGTGTAGGAGGTAGTTGGGTTGCAGAGATAGAGAGGGCATGTGGGGTTTAGGGGGTGATGAGGCCGAGATCCTTACCGAGTGAATCAGAGATGATTCTTGTTGTATGTCGTTAGCTCTCCGTTTAAGTCCATCAATAGAACCTGAGAAGGAAGAGAAACGTTAGAGGCCCAGGGCACTGCCCTGGGAAAACCCTCCGATGCTCAAGTCAGTTATGAGTATTTTTGTATGCATTTTATGATGGAATAACGGTTTAAGAAGAAACATGTGTCAAGTTCTCATTGAGAATAAGGGTATTTAGAGGTCGACTGAGATGCCTTTTTGGAGATATCTCACTGAGAGATCTTCAGAGTTGGAGAAGATGGAGTTATTTCCTTAGAGAAGAAGACTCCAAAAATTATTGTTCGCCCTCTCCCCTTTCGTCTCGAAAGAGGTCCTTTTATGAAAAAAGTTGATATGATTAATCCTCTGCCTGATGATGTGACTATTGCGTGTGTTAGAAGGGCTACTTTTTCTGTTGTAGATGTGCAGTGTGATTGGACAAATGACTTCGAATACGGCTATGCCAGTGGCTGAATCTATGACACTTACGTCGGCTAGCAATAATGATCTTGTACTTAACCAAGTGATGCTTGACACCTGGAAAGCAATTGCAGAATTGCCTTGGTGGGTCCCAGACGTCAATTGATAAATATCTTGTAAGAGATTGAGGCCGAGGCTATAGCTCGGGGAAATTAAGAAGCTGAAGCCGAGACTGTTCTGAGGCCGAGCAGAACTAAAGTTGACCAGAAGCGGTTGCTTTGACTAATGCATTGCTGAGCCGAGATGCAGTATACTGAACTGGTCTTAGAAGACTGGTTACAATTCTAACCATTTTTGGCCATATTGAATAAGTACCGACCTGACTCAAGTATGCGGCCGATCCGACCAAGAGTTATGTTTGGGGTCTGCCTTAGTTACTTTAATAAACTTGCTTCAACCATAGATAATAGTGGCCGAGGCTAAGGCCTTCTGGCCAAGGCTGACTAGTCAAGTAGCTGAGCCTGAACTATGTTGACTGTTTATCTGACTAATAATTTTTGTCTTATCTGAGCAGATTAATTTTGCCTCATCAGAAGGAAGGGGCAGAAAGGGGGAGTGAAGTAGAGTAGAGAGAAAGAGACGTTGGTGGTGGCACTGTGGCAAGAAGACTAGGCCGGCTGCTCAGAGGTGGTAAAGGGAGGATGGGACAGTAGAAGGATAGGATGGTGGTGATGGTATGGTGGGACAAGACGGTAGGTGGTGGAAGGAGGCTGAGATAGAGGAGCACTAGTGGGGATATGGTAGTCATTTCACACATCAGACTTAATTAGAATTGATCATATTATTTAATGGTGTTTTTATTTGTCTTAAAACACAAAAGACCAAAATATTAAAAAGAATTCGTAAGGAAGTCTAAGAATAATTATAGCTAAACAAAATGTTGAAGGTAATTTTTCCTAAACCTGAAAATGTAATGTTTAATTCTAAGAATTACATGCATATTATTGTTGGAGACAATCAATCATGTACCAAGACGCAGTCGTTCAACGTGTGCATATGAAACAGCAAATTAAAATAAATCAAACTCGGTGCGAGTCAAGGACTCTTTCCTTAAGACGTATTGCTCCGGCATACTGTGCCCAACCGGTGTGAGCAATCGTCTCCCAGGATACAACGGGTACCTGTTCAGTTAAGCGGCACTGCTGAACTTGAACTCCTTCGAACGCTAGAGTGTCCTGACTTCTCTTGGACGGTATGCAAGACTCGAGTGCTATGAGCGTAGTATGCTACGAATGCTAGAGCAAGTGTGTCAAATGAATGCACCCTTAGCCCTCTTTATATAGGAGAGTCGGTTGGAGAACAAGGTACCATGACCGTTGGATCAAAACCGTAGTTTGATTTAGGCCATTAGATTAAAACCTCCTATCTAGATTAGGAAGATTTAATCTCAGCCTTTAGATTAAAGATTGATTCGCAGGTTTAAACCTAGATCGTTAGATAGAAACCACATTCGGTTAAGCGGTTAAGACAGTTTAAATCTCGGCCGTTAGATCAAAGCTGCCTTCCCGGCCACCGTTAGATCACAACAGATTGATCTTATCTTTTGTAGGAGGATAGTGTTTGTTTCAAGTTTGAAACAAAATTGCATAACCGAAGAGATTCTGCACGCTGTCCGACATCGATCGATGTCACATCGATCGATCGATGTGATCGATCGATGTACTCAGAATCACTTCGAACCCCTTCTGTCCTACTTCGATCGATACATCGATCGATCGAAGTGACATCGATCGATCGAAGCGATCGTTCGATGTAAGACAGAATCGACTGAAGCTCTCTGTCCGACTTCGATCGATGACATCGATCGATCGAAGTCATCGATCGATGCCCGTCAGAAGCTATTTCCGCCACATGGACACATCCAATGTGGTATTCCTCCATAAGGATGACACGTCATCCATCCCCAATGTTTCCATCTACTTTGAGCATTAATTTCATATTCACCCAATACCATAATTGAGTGATTCCACAGCCTAACATTAACTACTCGTTACGTAGATAATTAAGGATTCATTAGTTTTCGATTTCATTATCGTAAACTCATTAAGCTCAAAGTACGTTTCTCAACCAAGTTTTGCAACATCCATCAATGGGCCAAATCCCAAACTTTAAATCTCCAACTATGGGCCAAGCCCAAACCTTTAATTCTCCAACAATCCCCCACATGAATGGAAATTAATGCAAATGCATATGCAGACTCTAAGGAGAAGTCAGACAAGAAAATATTGCATCAGAAGAGGTAGCTTCTGGCTTTGAACCTTTCATAGTGATGTACCATCGGATTCACTCGGCTAAATAGTGACTTGATGTCTTGAACTAGTCAGCCTTTGTTGTGAACCAAGACAACGATACTCACACAATATTTCCTTTAACACCCTTTTGGTTCTCATGGTTGTGTTCGTTTTGCCCATAAACAACCTGGTTTCAGAAAGTGTTTTAGAGAAATCTTGCCTCCTAGACTTTCTCATAGAAGCGGCCCCACTTCACACTTACATAGGTGATTCCTATCAAGAGTATTCTGCCATACTCCACTTGACGTATCAAGATATAGGACATCATTAAAAGCCTTAGCTTACCCTAAATTCTCTGCAGACAGCACTTTTATTAGACGGAATGAGTAAGTGCTCACTGAACCTTCATAACTTAGTTGTCCCATTGAACCAAGATTTTGGGATCTCCAGTCAACAAGGTTGGGTTACCATTACAAAGATTCATGCATTATAGGCTTCAATCCCATTCCGTTTGTCAATCTTGACATCTGATCTCTAGGCAAGCCTTTTGTAAGCGGATCCGCAAGATTCTCCATTGATTTCACATAATCAATGGAAATCACGCCATTAGAGATCAACTGTTTAATGGTGTTATGTCTTCGACGTATGTGTCATGACTTACCATTATAGATGCTGCTTTGAGCACGTCCTATAGCTGACTGACTATCATAGTGTATGCTAATAGGAGCGATCGGCTTAGGCCAGTACGGAATATCTTCCAGAAAATTCCGAAGCCATTCAGCCTCTTCCCCAGCTTTGTCCAATGCTATGAACTCAGCTTCCATAGTGGATCGAGCTATGCATGTTTGTTTCGTAGATTTTCACGACACAGCAGCACCACCAACCGTGAACAAGTATTCACTGGTGGACTTCGATTCCTTACTGTCTGATATCCAATTTGCATCGCAATATCCTTCTAATACTGCTGGATATGTCGTATAGTGTAATCCAAGATTCATTGTGTATTTCAGATGCCTCATCACTCTGTTAAGAGCTTTCCAATGATCACCACTTGGATTACTGGTAAACTTGCTCAACTTGTTTACCGAACAAGCTAAGTCTGGTCTTGTACAATTCGTTATGTACATCAGACTCCCGATCACCTGAGAGTATCTTAGCTGAGCTACCGGTTCGCCTCGATTTTTCCTTAAGTGTACACTTAAGTCGAGCGGGGTCTTTACCGGTTTCACATCATCCATATTGAACCGTTTCAGAACTGATTCAATATAGTGAGTTTGTGTCAGTATGAGTCCCTCAGTCATCCTAGAAATCTTAATTCCTAGAATAACATTGGCAACTCCCATGTCTTTCATATCAAAGTTTCGTGTTAACATCTTCTTTGTACTTAAGATGATGTCACGAGTGATGCCCATGATAAGCATGTCGTCTACATAGAGACATACTATCACATATGCATTCTGTGTGCTCTTAATGTACACACACTTGTCGCATTCATTGATCCTGAAGTCATTTGACATCATTACCTGATCAAACTTTAAATGCCATTGCTTGGGTGCTTGTTTATGTCCGTACAAAGACTTAACAAGTCTACATACTTTCCTTTCTTGTCCTGGAATGACAAACCCCTCGGGTTGTTCCATATAAATCTCTTCCTCTAACTCACCATTAAGAAATGCAGTCTTTACATCCATTTGATGGATTTCCAAATCATAGAATGCAGCAATGGCTACTAGCATCCTTATGGAAGTGATCCTAGTCACTAGTGAGTAGGTGTCAAAGAAGTCAAAGCCTTCTTTCTGTCTATAGCCCTTGGCTACTAACCTGGATTTATACTTCTCAATAGACACATCCTCTTTAAGTTTCTTCTTGAAAATCCACTTGCAACCAAGCGGTTTACTTCTAGGTGAAATGTCAACCAACTCCCAAGTGTGATTTTAAAGAATTGAGTCTATCTCACTGTTAATTGCCTCTTTCCAGAATGGAGCTTCTGCAGTCGACATAGCCTCGGAAAAATTCCTTGGCTCATTTTCTACCATATAGGTTAGAAAATCCGGTCCAAACGAAGTTGGCATTCTGGCTTGTTTGCTTTGACGAGGTTCCTCAGTTTCTTGAGGAGTCGTCTCACGCACTCGCTTACTTGAGCTAGCTTCTTCCATGTCTTTGTCTTTCTTCGGAAAGACACTTTCAAAGAACACTGCATTTCTTGATTCCATGACAACATTTTCATGTATCTCAGGAATGTCCGATTTGTGCACTAAGAAACGATATGCACTACTGTTCGTTGCATAACCAATGAATATGCAATCAATTGTTTTAGGCCCAATTTTCACCTGTCTTGGTCTAGGTACAGCAACCTTCGCCAGACACCCCCACACTTTCAAGTATTTGTAACTAGGCTTATAGCCTTTCCAAAATTCATACGGGGTTTTATCCGTCTTCTTGGATGGAATCCTATTTAAAATGACGTTGGCTGAGAGAATTGCTTCCCCCCACAAGTTCTGAGATAAACCCGAACTTATCAACATAGCATTCATCATCTCTTTTAGAGTACGGTTTTTGCGTTCAACAATACCATTCGATTGAGGTGAATATGGCGCAGTCGTTTGATGAATAACGCCATGTTCTGAACAGAATTCATTAAACGGTGTATCATATTCGCCACCTCTATCACTATGAATTGCTTTAATTCGTTTGCTAAGTTGATTCTCAACTTCATTTTTATAATCCTTGAAAGCATCAAGGGCCTCATCTTTGCTAATTAGCAAATATACATAACAGTATCGTGTGCAATCGTCGATAAAAGTTACAAAATACTTTTTACCACCTCTTGTTTGCACAAACTTTAAATCACACAAATCTGTGTGAATTAAATCCAACGATTCAGTGTTTCGTTCAGTTGAAGAAATGGCGCTTTTGTTAATTTCGCTTCAACACATATTTGACATTTTTCTTTATTACTAAACTCCAGTTTGGGCAACAAGTCAAGATTAATCATTCGTTGTATTGACTTATAATTAACATGTCTCAAACGAAAATGCCATAAACAGGAAGATTCAAGCATGTAAGCAGAAGAGAAAACAATTTTTTTAGCCTCGGTGGGCGCAACATTTTTGGGTACAATTGTCATAACATTTAATTTGAACATGTTATCAGAAAGATACCCTTTTCCCAAATACACCCCATTCTTAGAAAGTGTAAATTTGTTTGCCTCAAATACAAGCTTGAACCCATGAGTGACTAGCAGCGCGCCAGAAACCAGATTCTTTCTTATGTCAGGAACATGCAGCACATTCTGCAGAGTCAACTCCCTTCCTGAGGTCAGTTTCAGGATTACCTTGCCCGATCCTTCGATCTTCGAGCTGTTGGAGTTTCCCATGAATAATTGCTCATTGTTTGTCGTGGGCACGTATTCTCTGAACATGGCCCTGTTCGCACAAACATGTCGTGTGGCTCCTGTGTCCACCCACCATTCTCGAGGGTTTCCCACTGCGTTGCACTCGGTCACCACTGCGCAAAGGTTCAAGTCTTCCATTGCGCCGACCAGAATTTCTTTTGCTTTATTCTGAGTCTTTTTGGGCTTTCGGCATTCACTGCTTCGATGCCCTGGTTTACCACAATTATAACACTTACCTGTGAACTTCTTTGCAATTTCCTTGCCCTTGACGTTCACGCTCAAAGTGTTATTTTTCTTCTTGTTCTTCGCCTCAGCAACATGAGCTTTGGCTTGACCAGAAGATGTGGACGGCTTTCTTTCGGCACGCCGATTGTCCTCCTCAATGCGAAGATGGACAATTAAGTCCTCCATTTTCATTTCCTTTCGCTTGTGTTCGAGATAGCTCTTAAATTCCCTCCACGAAGGAGGCAGCTTCTCAATCACAACCGCAACCTGGAAAGATTCACTGAGCGTCATGCCCTCCTCTTCCATTTCAGAAACCAACATCTGTATTTCTTCCACCTGCGAAATTACAGTTTTGGAGTCTAACATTTTATAGTCGAGAAACTTCCCAACTATCAACTTTTTCGTACCCGCATCTTCTGTGCGATACTTTTTATCTAAAGCCGACCACAAAGCTTTTGCAGTTTTATATGTACAAAACACGCCATAGATAGTATTATCTAGGCAACTCAGAATCAAATTTAAACAACAAAAATTCGTATACGCCCAGGCCTCAGCACCCAAGGCGTTTTGCATGTTTTGTTGTTGATCCTCCACATTTTCAACCACGGGTGGATCCTCGCTTAGCATTCTGGCCAGTCCCAGTGCCGTGAGGTAGAACAGCATCTTCTGCTGCCACCTCTTGAAAAAACTGCCGGCGAACTTTTCCGGCTTCTCCACATGAGCAGCAGTGGCAGCCGGGTTCATCTGAGGCCCTCCAGTTGGTGCCAACGGAACCGTATTGAACTGCGGTCCGGCAGCAACATTGTTTGCCCCTTCTGGTGCGGACACGGAGTGAGCACCATTAAAGCCTTGAACAGAGTTCGAGCTTTCGTTCTCCATTCCCGTTCAGTTCGATCAAAACGTAAAGATCAGAACAGACACAGGTTCAAGAATGAGTAGAAGAAGACTGCAAATCAGTACAAACACTGCTTTGCGTTAAATAAAAAACGGTACAGAAATTAATTGAATAGAAAATACGTCTTAAGATTGTTGGAGACAATCAATCATGTACCAAGACGCAGTCGTTCAACGTGTGCATATGAAACAGCAAAATAAAATATATCAAACCCGGGGCGAGTCAAGGACTTTGTCCTTAAGACGTATTGCTCCGGTATACTGTGCCCAACCGGTGTGAACAATCGTCTCCCAGGATACAACGGGTACCTGTTCAGTTAAGCGGCACTGCTGAACTTGAACTCATTCGAACGCTAGAGTGTCATGACTTCTCTTAGACGGTATGCAAGACTCGAGTGCTATGAGCTTAGTATGCTACGAATGATAGAGCAAGTGTGTCAAATGAATGCACCCTTAGCCCTCTTTATATAGGGGAGTCGGTTGGAGAACAAGGTACCATGACCGTTGGATCAAAATCGTAGTTTGATTTAGCCGTTAGATTAAAACCTCCTATCTAGATTAGGAAGATTTAATCTCAGCCTTTAGATTAAAGATTGATTCGCAGGTTTAAACCTGGATCGTTAGATGGAAACCACATTCGGTTAAGCGGTTAAGACAGTTTAAATCTCGGCCGTTAGATCAAAGCTGCCTTCCCGGCCACCGTTAGATCACAACAGATTGATCTTATCTTTTGTAGGAGGATAGTGTTTGTTTCAAGTTTGAAACAAAACTGCATAACCGAAGAGATTCTGCACGCTGTCCGACATCGATCAATGTCACATCGATCGATCGATGTGATCGATCGATGTACTCAGAATCACTTCGAACCCCTTCTGTCCTACTTCGATCGATACATCGATCGATCGAAGTGATCGTTCGATGTAAGACAGAATCGACTGAAGCTCTCTGTCTGACTTCGATCGATGACATCGATCGATCGAAATGACATCGATCGATCGAAATCATCGATCGATGTCCGTCAGAAGCTATTTCCGCCACATGGACACATCCAATGTGGTATTCCTCCATAAGGATGACACGTCATCCATCCCCAACGTTTCCATCTACTTTGAGCATTAATTTTACATTCACCCAATACCATAATTGAGTGATTCAACATCCTAACATTAACTACTCGTTACGTAGATAATTAAGGATTCATTAGTTTTCGATTTTATTATCGGAAACTCATTAAGCTCAAAGTACGTTGCTCAACCAAGTTTTGCAACATCCATCAATGGGCTGAAGCCCAAACTTTAAATCTCCAACTATGGGCCAAGCCCAAACCTTTAATTTTCCAACAATTATTTATATATAGGACAATAAAACATGTTCGAGCTGGGCTCATTTATCCAAAAAAATAAAGATTGAGTTTTGAAGTACTAGTAAGATGGATTGACATAATTTAGAGCCCAGCTGATGTCTTATTAGAAGCAAACTTCTATCTTTTGTGATGGATGTATTGTTTGTCTGCCTATCACCTTCTCCAGACCCTACCTATAACTTTTTATGTCACTGAAATATACTGAGTATGATTCTTATTGTTGTTGTAAAGCCCAATTTAGATTTGAGATAAACTTGGGTTTACAAAGTTCAACTCATGACATATTTCTATATGTGTATGCTTACATATCAAACATATATTACTCAAAATAATCACATAAATGTAACATCAAACTAAAGAAGCAAACATGAGAATCCATTAAATTGTTTTAAGCCTTTATTTAATTTTCTGAAATAATATCTTGGTTTATAAAAGTGTTAGGGTTTTTGGTTGTGACACAAGTGTTTCTATACTTTTTCACCCCAAGCCTTCTATTAACTTAATTTCCTCATTGGATTTTATGTTCCATTGTTAAACAAAACCCAGCTTTTGTTATTTTATAAGCTTTTTCAATTAATTTGATGTCCTTGTCAACATTTTATATCTATACATGTTGAAACAAAACAACGTTAACTTGGACCAGTTCGAGTTTAGCAAAACATCGTACCGAGTTTGCGCTTCATATTTTTCAGCTTTATCTGTCTGAGCTTGGACCGTGATTGAAGAATTTTATAATAATATGAGCCCTTGATAGTCTATATAAATGCATCGGGTATAAAATCATCTAATTACAAATTTCTAACCTCATTCAAAATTTAATTAAACAAAATCACTCACAATCAACGTAAACACAAAACTAACAAGATTCGACCTAATTGTAGATTGCCATTTCCTCTTCTAAAAATATTATCTTAGTTCTATTTCAGTTTATCCCAATAATATTATTTACTTTTTAGAATTAATAAATATTAGTAGTCAAAGTTTCTATAATAATCTTTCCATCAACACTAATATAATTTCTTCAATTTACCTCAATTAATCAACTAAAAATATAATAGAAATAGTGACCAAAATAGTTTGACTTTCTTAGATTTTTTAAGTCAAAATGGAATAATATTTTTGAGCAACAATGAGTAATAATAACTAAGAAAAAACTAAACTATGAATTTAAATAAAACTAAGTTTGACAATATACAACTTAATTGGAATATAAATAATGAAGTCTAATAAGCCGTAATGAGACTTCTTATATATTTGATGTCTTTGCCTAGATGTCTTGAAGCGAATTGAAGGATACACGTCAAGTATGTTTTCAGAAGAAGCATATGTCATGTTTTTGTAAATTAATATTACTTTTATATAAAAATGATCGTATTATAGATTAATTGATATTTTTTAAATAATTAAAAAATATCAAGTTCATCATCATCATCATCCGGACCCAGTATATCCCAACGACAGCAAAGCTATCATTAGGGTCTGGGGAGGGTAAGTGGTAGACAGACAATACCTCTATCTCAAGGGATAGAGAGTCTGCTTCCAGTGAGACCCCCGGCTCTATATGTACCTGCATAAATGACATGATAATAGAGATATGTTGTGCTAATGTATTAGTGAGGGAATTCAAGAAATACAAAGAAAAGACTTTCGATATTAAAATACACATCACGTGTATATGTACATCTAATGTAAAACAGCCGTATAACATACGCAACCAAGTGAAAAGTCAACATAGAGCGTAGATAGTGTCTACGCCTATCTATGTCCCTAAATATACTCTAAAGTGTCCCTATATATGACCTATACCTCGTTAACCTTAATCTTATGTCTCCATGAACTCATATCCTGGACCATGTCCTCAGAGAGGTGCAAATCTAGTAGGTCGTGTCTTATCTGCTCATCCCAAGTCAGTTTGGGTCTGCCTTTACTCCTGTTACCCTCTACAATGAGGCTTTCAATTGTTCTGACCGCCGCCGTTCTCTGTCTCTGCTTGACATGCCCAAACCTTCTCATTCTGCCCTCCCTTATCTTATCTGCTATACTAGCCACGCGTAACCTTTCTCGAAACATCTCATTTCTGATCCGGTCTAGCCTTGTATGCCCACACATCTATCTTAACATCTTCATCTCTGCCACTTCCATCTTCTGTAATTGTGACCTCTTGATCGCCCAGCAGTCTGTCCCATATAGCATTGCCGGTCGCACTGCCACCCTATAAAAAATTTCCTTTAATTTAGTTGGAAAATTTTTGTCACACAGCACCCCTGAGGCCGCCCTCCATCTACACCAGCCTGCTTGAACTCGATGTGCTACATCATTATCTATGTCGCCATTCTGCTGCACAAATGATCCTAGGTACTTAAACTTGCTTGCCTGTTGCCTGTGTCACCACTTGACCATCGATGGTGAGCTGGTTATCCTCACTGTCTGTTATGCTGCTGAAGTCGCAGTGCAGATACTCTGTCTTAGAACGGCTAATCTTTAAGTCTTTTCTCTCTAAAACACCTCTCCACTGCTCTAGTCTCATACTCAGGGTATGTCTACTTTCTGCAACTAATACAATATCGTCAGCAAAAAGCATACACCACGGAACTGCCTGTTAGATTATAGAATGTTTTGATGATATAAAAAGATGTTTTAAAAAAGGACTAAGATGAAATTTCACACCTTGAGTTTGAAGCGAATTGAGAAAAACATGTTGCGAGACGCAAATCTCTCATGGATCGGTTGAAGTATACATCAGCCCCTCAGGAGGCACATGGATCGATCCATGTGAAGTTTGGTAAATGTTTGAGCTCTCAGATCCACGTCATACTCTCAGCCAAGAGACGTGGATTGATCGACGTAGATCTGAGAGACATCGATCTCTCAGTCAGGCATACGTCGATCGACCGACATATAACTGAGAGACGTCGATCTCTCAGCTAAAGGTATGTCGATTGATCGACATACATCTGAGAGACGTCGATCTCTCAGCTAAGGGTACGTCAATCGATCGACGTACATCTGAGAGACGTCGATCTCTCAGCTCGATCGATGTCATTCTGAGAGACGTCGATCTCTCAGCTTTGGCACGTAGATTGATCGACGTCTCCAGAATTCAAAAATTTTCAAACTTGGAACACAATCCAAGGGAGATCTATGATATTTTCTCTCTCCAATCTTACTCAAATTTCTTGTGGACTTTAACCCAACATACTACATGCTTCCTTGACTATTTTAACCGTCTAAGATTCTCTAGGGTGGCTATTCAAGATCAAATCATTCCATAGGTTGGCTAAAGACTATTTGGGCACTATCTTGACATTTTTGAAGATGAAGACTTGGTGGAGAGCCTCAAAAACGTGGTCAACTTTATCTATAAATAGAAGAGGCTTGGATGAAGCAATTACACACTTTGAACATCATCTAGCTTCATCTTCCATTGTTGTATAGTTCTCTCATACTTGTAAATTTGCTTAAAGGTTGTTTAGCTTTTATTTGCTCTTCATTGTTGTATATTGAGAGAAAGTGAGTCAAGCACAAGAGGAACCATAAATACTTGATCTCTTGCTTGTGCTTAGACTTGTGAGAAAGTGTGAACCTTACTATATTTCTTCAACCCACTGTGAGAAGTTCTTGAGGGAACTTTTGTTGAAGTTGTGAGGAAGCAAGAAGTTGTTCTTGCTAAGAGCTGTAGTTGCTGTAGTTGCACAAGTGTGATTTGTGCAAGAAGTTGCTGTTGTTGTTGCTTACACTAAAGTGTTAGTGTAAGTGTTACTGTGGTTGTTCTTATTGTTCATAATAAGAAGAGTAGTTGTTCATAATGAAATCCGCATTCTTGAATGGAATAATTCAAGAAGAAGTATATGTGGCTCAACCACCGGGGTTTGAAAATCATGATTATCCAAATCATGTTTTTAGACTCAAAAAGGCCCTTTATGGACTTAAACAAGCTCCTAGGGCTTGGTATGATAGATTAAGTAACTTCCTACTTGAGAATGAGTTTTCAAGAGGAAAAGTCGACACTACTCTTTTTATTGAAGAACAAGAAAACCATCAATTGCTTGTTCAAATTTACGTGGATGATATCATATTTGGTGCTACTAATGATTCTCTTTGTGAGCATTTTGCAAAATTGATGGAAGGAGAATTTGAAATGAGCATGATGGATGAACTCAACTACTTTCTTGGTCTACAAATCAAGCAAACTCAAGATGGAGTGTACATATCTCAAACAAAGTATACAAAGGATTTGCTCAAGAAGTACAAATTTGAGGATGGAAGAAATGTGAGCACTCAGATGAGCACAAGTACAAATCTTGACAAAGACGAAAAAGGAAAGCCGGTTGAGGTAACCAAATATAGGGGTATGATTGGTAAGTTACTTTATTTAACCGCTAGTAGATCGGATATTTTGCATGCTGTGTGCTTATGTGCTAGATTTTAAAGTATGCCTAAGGAATCACATTTAGTTGCTATTAAACGTATCTTTAGGTATTTGAAAGGAACTTTCAATTTTGGGTTGTTTTATCCTAAAAATGGATGTTTTGATTTAAGAGGGTACAGTGACTCCGACTATGCTGGAAATCTTGTTGATAGGAAAAGCACCTCCGGGACGTGTCAATTCCTTGGAGATTGCTTGGTTTCTTGGTTCTCCAAGAAACAAAATAGTGTGTCACTTTCAGCGGCGGAATCCGAATATGTATCGGCCGCTTCGTGTTGTGCACAACTACTTTGGATGATCAACACCTTGAACGATTACAATGTTAAGTTCGATAAAGTTCACATCCTATGTGACAACACATCAGCCATAAGTATAGCACAAAACCCGGTTCATCATAGTAAGACCAAACATATAGAAGTGAGGCATCACTTCATAAGGGATTGCATTCAAAAAGGATTGGTATGCGTTGAATTTGTCCCAACAAATGACCAACTAGCGGATATATTCACAAAATCTCTTCCCACTGAGACATTTGAGTCTATTAGAACAAGATTAGGGATGATAAACATTAGTTAGAGGGATAAAATTGAAAATCTCAAAAACCAGTATACATCGATCGATCGACGTATCAAAACAAGAGATCGACGTACGTCGATCTCTGACATCGATCGATCGACGTACGTCGATCTCAAACGTCGATCGATCGACGCCGTCGATTTCAGCAGGTATAAAATCTCTGCAAACGCGAATAACCATTTCCCTCGGCTGAAACCCTACAAAATCGACGCCTCCTCTTTCCAAAATCCTTTCTCTCTTCAATTTCATCTCTAAATCAAGATTCAACTCATCTCTGCTCTTGATTCTTGAGTTCATTTCTTGAAATCCTCCATTTCAACCTAAAATCCTAAATCTCTCAAGCCCTAAATATCTCAAAAATGTCTTCTAGGAGCAAAAATACAACCAAGAGGCCAAGATCTTCTAGGGGTGGAGGAGAAGGTTCAAGCACTTCATCTCAAGAACAATCTTCTCACCCTAGAATGAAACAGTCTATGGATATGAGTCAAGGGCGTGTTCTTGCTGGGATTAGAAGTGAGCTAACTCTCTCCAACTTCCCTTGGATCAAAGCCAAAGATGCCAAGGAGGCTTTGACGGAACCCCTACCCCCGGGGCAAGTAAGGTATATAACTAGACACTCTCAGATTTTATATGATAAATGGGAAGATGATGAAAGAGCGACCATCCCACTCAAGTTGCTTAGAATAAATGATATTCTAAGCAATATTGAACTAAGCCCTATCATTGAGTGGTTAGATGTTCAAGAATGGAGGAATATATGGAATGAGAATGAGATGTCAAAAATGTCCACTAGGTATACTCGACTCTTTTATGCCAATTTGTGGGTTGAATACATAAATAACCTTCCTTTAGCTCTATATTCTGTTATTGATGGACATCATATTAAATGGAAAGTTAAAAAAATTTGTGACTTGATTGGTGTACCCAACGAAGGATACTTTGAGTTTGATGCGTGGAAATGGGATGCAACTAAATGGAAAGTATCTGAAGATGAAGTGAAGTCATTCTTAGGCTCCCAGTAAAAATACAAACGATATGCCCTTAATTTATCGTACACTTCTTGCCATTGTTACATTTTGTATAAATGGTAAATCAGCCAAATTGCCAAGTAACCTAGACTTTTACATAGCATTCAGAATAGCCAACCGTGAGAAGGTTAACTTTGGGGAGCTTTTCATGACAAATGTTGTCGAAGCCGCAACCAAACAAAACAATTCCCTACCCTATAGTAACCTTATTTATATGATGCTTGTGAAGTCGGGTATTCAGGTAGATGACACGGATGTTGACAACATTACGCATAAGGACTTCTATGATAAAGTCAACATCCAACAAATACTGAAATCAAGAAAAGAAGCAATAAGGAGAGAACAAGAAGAGGAAGCAAGAGAAGAAGAAGACTTTCTGGATGAGGCACCCATTCCTGAACCGGATAATCAACAAGAACCAAGTAGCTTGAGCTCAAATGTCCCAGAACTTCAAGCTCAAGTTACTAGTCTTTAGCAGGAAGTTGGTGAGCTAAAAGGCAAAATATCAGTACATGAGTCGAGATTTGCAAAGCTCAAGGCAAAGATGAAAGCTTGCATTCCTGGAATCACGTTCTCTTCCGATGAAGATTAGGGTGTTTGTATAAATAGCTTCTTGTTCTAGCTTAGGATGTATTTCTACTTGTAAAACTTGTGAATTTGAATTTAATGAAGTAATTTTACTTATTATTTTTGATGTTTTCAAAAAGGAGGAGAAAATGGGCTATTGACTTATTTGCTATTGACTTATTTGCTAAAGTTGTTGTGGCTTATTTGTTAAAGTTGTTGATTGTTTAATGAGATAATTTTTGGTGGCTGGTAAAATGAAAATGAGCATGAGTTAAAAGATGAGTTATTGATGCAGTTGGGTTGTTGGTATATGTTTGGTTGAGGGGGAGCAAATTTTAAAGAGAAGTATTTTGATTGGAGTTGTAGAATCTTGTTCACATTGATTATTATGAAAGGTATAGAGTGCATATACTTAGGGGGAGATTGATATTTTTCAAGTGTGAAACATTCAAAATAAAGCAAAAACATCTTGTAGAATCGTGGTTTTGAAATCATCAAAAAGGGGGAGATTGTTAGATTACAGAATGTTTTGATGATATAAAAAGATGTTTTAAAAAAGGACTAAGATGGAATTTCACACCTTGAGTTTGAAGCAAATTGAGAAAAACATGTTGCGAGACACAAATCTCTCATGGCTCGGTTGAAGTATACATCAGCCCCTCAGGAGGCACATGGATCGATCCATGTGAAGTTTGGTAAATGTTTGAGCTCTCAGATCCACGTCCTACTCTCAGCCAAGAGACGTGGATCGATCGACGTAGATCTGAGAGACATCGATCTCTCAGTCAGGCATACGTCTATCGATCGACGTATAACTGAGAGACGTCGATCTCTCAGCTAAGGGTACGTCGATCGATCGACGTACATCTGAGAGACGTTGATCTCTCAGATAGCAGACATCGATCGATCGACGTCATTCTGAGAGACGTCGATCTCTCAGCTCTGGCACGTAGATCGATCGACGTCTCCAGAATTCAAAAATTATCAAACGTTGGAACACAATCCAAGGGAGATCTATGATATTTTCCCTCTCCAATCTTACTCAAATTTCTTATGGACTTTAACCCAACATACTATATGCTTCCTTGACTATTTTAACCATGTCTAAGATTCTCTAGGGTGGCTATTCAAGATCAAATCATTCCATAGGGTGGCTAAAGACTATTTGGGCACTATCTTGATATTTTTGAAGATGAAGACTTGGTGGAGAGCCTCAAAAACGTGGTCAACTTTATCTATAAATAGAAGAGGCTTGGATGAAGCAATTACACACTTTGAACATCATCTAGCTTCATCTTCCATTGTTGTATAGTTCTCTCATACTTGTAAATTTGCTTAAAGCTTGTTTAGTTTTTATTTGCTCTTCATTGTTGTATACTGAGAGAAAGTGAGTCAAGCACAAGAGGAACCATAAATACTTGATCTCTTGCTTGTGCTTAGACTTGTGAGAAAGTGTGAACCTTACTATATTTCTTCAACCCACTGTGAGAAGTTCTTGAGGGAACTTTTGTTGAAGTTGTGAGGAAGCAAGAAGTTGTTCTTGCTAAGAGCTGTAGTTGCTGTAGTTGCACAAGTGTGATTTGTGCAAGAAGTTGCTGTTGTTGTTGCTTACACTAAAGTGTTAGTGTAAGTGTTGTGGTTGTTCTTATTGTTCATAATAAGAAGAGTAGTTGTTGAAAATCCACTTTGGAAACAAAATGGTAGTGGAGTAGAATCATTTACGATTCGAATCACTCTATATCCGGTGTACTCATTCACTATTTCTCATCTCCCATTCTTGCTCTGATTTTGAATATCTTTTTGAGTTGAGCCAAATGAGAAAATTCCGCAAAAGAGCCAAACACTCTATTCACCCTCCCCCTCTAGAGTGTATTTCGGATCTAACACTGCCTCCTGTATCGGCTTTGACAACTCATCAAAGACAACTGCAAAAAGAAATAGGCTCAACGCAGACCCTTGATGGAGACCGACCTCCACCTAAAAGAAGTATGTATTCCCCACAGGCGTACGAACGGTTGTTTTTGTCCTAGCATACATATCTCTAATTATGTCTATATACTTCATAGGGATCCCTCTTGCATCGAGACTATCCCATATCAGGCTACGTGACACACTATCATACGCTTTTTCAAGATCGATAAAAATCATATGTAAATCGCGCTTTTTCTCCCTATACTTCTCTATTAAGCTCCTGAGAATGTGTATTGCTTCCGTAGTAGACCTTCTGGCATAAAACCAAATTGGTTCATTGTAACTTGAGTTTCTCTCCTAATTCGAGTGTCGATTACTCTCTCCCATAACTTCATGGTATGGCTTAGCAACTTAATCCCTCTATAGTTCCCACAACACTGTGCGTCTCCTTTGTTCTTATATAGGGGGACCACGACACTCTTTCTCCACTCATCTGGCATCTTTCCTGTTTTGTAAATACGGTTGAACAGAGTAGTTAGCCATTGTACCACTTCCTCTCCTAAATACTTCCAAGCCTCAATGGGTATGTTATCTAGGCCGACCGCTTTAGCTCTTCCCATCCTCTTCAGTGCTCTCATCACCTCTCCTTGTGTGATGTTCTGACAGTCGGAGTTATTATGTAGTCGTTGTTGGTTAGTGATGCTTTCTCGTTCTTCGTAGTCGGTACTACTACCGTTGAAAAGATTGTGAAAGTATATTTGTCATTTCAACTTGATGTCTTGTGCTTTGACTAACACATGTCCATCTTCTCATTTTATAAACTTCTCGCCTCCTAGGTCCTGCCTCTTTCGATCCCTATCTTTGGCAATCTTGAACATATCATGTTCTCCTTCTTTTGTTTCTAGTCTCTCATACATCCTTTTATAAGCTGCAGTCTTTGCCTCTGTCACTGCCTTCTTCGCCTCCTTCCTGGCAATTTTGTAATTCTCCTTCAATCACACTTTTTCTTCCCCATTGGTGCATCTTAACAGCTCTCTAAAAATTTTTTGTTTGTCTTTTATTTTTTGTTGTACATCCTTGTTCCACCACCACGTCTCTTTATGTACGTACTTCTTTCATGTTGTTACCCCGATCGTTTCTGTCGCCGCTTGAGTAATAGTAGTCGATATAATTTCCCACATCTAATTTGTGTCATCACCTAGACGATCTAGTTTCGCAGAGATGACCTTGTCTCTGAATATATTAATTTTTTCGTCCTTCAAACTTCCCCATCGAATCCCGGATGGGACTTTTCCAACACCCTTACTCAGCTTTTGGCTCAGTGATATAACTACCACTAATAAACGGTGTTGTATCACTGCTGTCTCTCCTGGTATAACCTTGCAGTCCCTCCACAACCGTCGGTCTTCACGCCTCATCAGAAAATAGTCAATTTGCGTGTGACGTCCTCCGCTGTTAAACGTGATCAGATGTGATTCTTTTTTCTTAAAAAGAATTTACATGAATTAACCATACAAAAGTTGAAATATGAAAATGAATTTACATGAATTACCCATACAAAAGTTGTAGCAAAAATTCATTCCCTGACGTCCCCACCGTTTCAGTCCCAAAAAGCATTGTGGATGATGCAAATCAGGAGCCCAGCGGCATCTTAAGTTGGGTGAGGACTTACACATAACCCACACAAGATGTCCTACGTAAACCAGACCCTCGTCCTAGTAACAGTGAAACACTTACACTATGCATGTCTCTGTAATCGAAATCTTGATTTCTTGAAACAAATCAAAATCCAAATAACAAGTGAGCAAATCCCAATCTAATTCACATATAAAAAGTTTGCCAGTTTGAGGTGTAAAGGCATAATAAATGCGTCATCAACGTTCAAACTTCAAACCATAGTTGACGATTGCTTCTCCAATATACTAAAGTGCACGCGCCTTCTTTCCTTTCATTTATTTATTACTCTCCCGTCCCAGTATGTTTAATTAGTACAGAATTTTATAAAATGAGATATAATATTAATTAATACATTCACTTTTCAATATGTCACTAAAAAACAACATTTAGTGTTATAAAATACACACAACTACTAAAAATATATTTTAATCATTTAACTATTTTTATTTAAGTATTTTGATACATCCTAAAATAAAGATGAATATGCTTATTGTCGGATCCGAGAATATTTCTCAACTACCACAAAATTTAAAATAATCTTAAAATAAGTATGATTAGTTACTTCTTGATCAAGTAAATATATATGATATATATACGCCTTCTGTTTTAGTCAATCATCCTTTACTTGATCTCATATGATATCTTTTTATTGTATCATGATCAATATAAAATTTTTATACATATTGATAGATGTATAACTAATATAAAGTTGCTACACATACACTAATAACTTCCCAGCTTCCTCTTTCCCTTTCTATCTCTAAATATACCCAAAAAAAACTTGTGGGGCATTGCGCACTTTGCGTATTCAACTTGGTTTCTGTCTCACACACTCATTACACACAGTGGTTAAATCTCCGTTGACTGAACTTGTTTTTTTACTCCTATATTCTCATCTGAAACCTCTTTTTTTCTTCCTCACCCGTTCCAATTATATTCCAAATTTCATCAGTCTATCCCCGGAAATTTATGTAAAGGCTGCAAAGATTTTGACTTTTCTTATTCTGTGACCCGGACGGCCGGCAAGGCACATGGGCTCCGACGAAACCCAGCTGGTGAAGTGTTAGTTTTCCTTTTTGGTCTTCGCTTCCAGGTGGGTTTTTGATAAAGATTTAATCTTGGTAGTTTAAATTTGGGACTGGGTGGTGAAGGGGAAAAGTTGGTGTTTTGAGCTTGATTTGGGATTGAATTCCTATAGTTGTAGCTGACCTGCTTTTACTCTTGAGAGATCTGTGTTTGAAGAGGAGGATGACGAGGAAGAATGTAATCCTGCTTGGGGATTAGGGTTCTTTGGGTTTTGAGCTCAATAAAATTGCCTTTTTTTTTTGCTTTTCTGAAATGGAGTAAGAAGTCACAGGATATTATGTGAAATTGCTGAAAGATATAAGATCTTGAAGCATTATACAGCTGCATCCTGGATTAAATTCTTATTTTTGGTGGACGGAGTGTTGATGTGCTGTTTTACTTGGTTGCGCAATTGGGGCTTCTGCAGTTAGGGTTTGAATTGATGTTTGCGGTACTCTAGTTGGATGTTTTTATTTCTTTCTTGTTAGGGCAGTTGGTTTCAGTTTGTAATTTGTAGTGTAGGTGGTAAAGCATGAAGAGATTGAGATCAAGTGATGATCTTCATTCCTACAGTGAAAAGGCCATGACCAAAGATTGGGGCAGAAAGGAAGAGGAGTTTGGATCTAATAGGCCGTTATTGCATCGTGGCTCATATCACAAGTCAGAGAGTGGGAGAAAAGTTGCATCTTCTTTCACTAGATACGATAGGATGGAAGATGATCGTGATAGTTCAAGATTGGTTAAGAAGCGACCTGATTATGATGTCGATATTTATGACAGAAGGAAGAGCTACGACAGATACCGAGAAGGTAGTAACGAGAGAGGGATCTTGAGTTCCTCTCCTCGGGCTGGATATCCTGCTGACCGGATCCATCGGTCTGAAAGTTTTTCAGGTATCAAAAAGGATTTTCCTAAGGGGTTTAGGTCGGAGAGGGATAGGTCTCGGCGTGAGGGAAGTGTCTCCTCTTGGCGTAGGTTTGGCGGAGGAAAAGACACTGATGAAGGGGTCAGAAGCAGTGGTGAATCAGTTAAGCTGAGTCGCGGGGAGACGGATGATATTAGGAAGGTGAAGTCTCCCAAGGGTTTGAAGGAAGCAGAGTCACCACCTTGGTCAAAAGGCTCCGGGAGTGAGCAGTCGAAGAGCATTGAAGTGAAAAATACCGATCAGCTTCTAGTTGAAAGTAGTGGGAACAACAGTGAAATGGAGGAAGGTGAGCTTGAACCTGAACCAGGCTCATTGCCTGCAAGTGAGCCTTCTTCAGTAGAGCAAGCATCTAGTGGTGCTCATCAGCAGAAGCTTGTCAGGAAACATGAAATGGACCACAAGCATCAAGTAGAAAGAGCAAACTCATCTAGTGGAGCAAAGCTTGAGGTCGGAAAAATGTCTTCTCAAAAGGATCAAGTTGAAAGGGCACTCTCCAAAGACATCCATGGTATGGTCAAGCAAGTTAATGAATTGGTAGAAGACCAAAAAGTTAGACAGGTGGAAACTGGTGTTTGTAATGGAGCTGAAACCAAAGAAAATGATGCAGGTATCAATGACGAAGAATACTCGGGGGATAATATTGTTAACAAGGAAGAAGTCATGGAAACTTGTACTGTGAGACAACAGAATTTGATAGAGGAACAAAGCGGAGAGAAGCATGCAGATATTGAAGTGAGAATGGGTGAAAACCATATGCAAAAACAGAATAACAGTACTTTGGATGCACAGGGGCCTTCTTTGGCTGTGTCGTTGGGTGCAATACTCAAGACTGCTGATAACCTCAAAGATAGGGGCAAAGCTTTGTCTCTTTCGGCTTCAGATTGTAAACTTCCGATGATCGAGCAATTTAAAATAGCAAGTGTGTCAAGCTGCCCCATCCCTTCTTATGACAATGACATTGAAGGACCAAGCACAAGAGGGCTTGAGTTATTCACCTCTCATCTGATTAAAAAATCTGAGAAAGATATGTCACAACATACCGATGATAAGGCCAAGGGCGAAAAGCTGGCTCTTGATCTCTCTCTTAGTTTACCAAATGTTCTGTTGCCTATTGGGTACAATCACTCTGAACAGGCTCCTGGTTCTCCTAGTCATGGAAGGAGTATCCAATCCTTCCATAGCTCGTTTCGCTCAGGATCTGAAGGGTATACTGCTTCAATGTCTTTTTCAGGCTCACAGCAATTCACTCACAATCCTAGTTGTTCCCTGGTTCATGATTCACTTGATTTTGAGCAATCTGTTAAGAGTCGGCCCTTGTTTCAGGGGGTGGATTGGCAAGCTTTGGCCTCAGAAGATCCCAAAAGCAATGAAGTTCCACTTGTCCAAAGTATGTTGGCAAATGGTAATGGCTCGCATAAGGAATTACAGGCTTCTCACGGACGTCCAAGTGCTCTACCTGCAAAAAATGAAGCCATAATTTTGCAAGGAAGTCTTAGTACACCGAAGCAGGAACGGCAACTAAGTTTTGGCAAACGGTTCCCCGGAGTACAGTATCAGAACTCAAAGGATGTGAGATCTCCCACACACAGTTTTGGCTCTTATGACACTGGATCAGGATGCGTCAAGGATAAGAAACGTGCAAACAGAGAAAAGGATGGTGTCAGTCTAGGGAGGATGAGCGGCTCAGGTGGAAGAGGGCAGCTTTGGGCGGTTGGATCCGACTTTGTTGAGTCTATAATAGGTATGGTTTGTTCTGATCCTGTTGATGTGGTCTGTCAGAGGTTTAATGAAATGTCTGTGCCTCAAGTGGCTGTTGTGAAGGAGTCTGCTCGTGATATAATTTTGAATCCTGGTAAGCAGTGGCTGCGAAAAACTTTTCAGAAAGTCCTAGGACATAGGTCAGACATAACCATTGAAACACTAATGCGGTCCCACCGCGCTCAGTTAGAGATCTTAGTAGCTATGAAGACCGACCTCCATGAATTTCTCCAGTTGAATTGTGAAATATCTTCCACTGATTTGGCTGAGGTGTTTCTGAACTTGAGATGTAGAAACATTGCTTGCCGGAGTCTGTTACCCGTGGACGAATGTGATTGCAAAGTTTGTTCGAAAAGAGATGGCTTTTGCAGTGCTTGCATGTGTCTTTTATGTTCAAAGTTTGACATGGCATCTAATACATGTAGCTGGGTTGGGTGCGATGTGTGTCTCCATTGGTGCCATGCTGATTGTGGGCTGCAAGAATCCTACATAAAAACTGGTAGCAGTGCCTCAGGAGCTGATGGTAAAACGGAAATGCAGTTTCATTGTGTTGCTTGTGATCATCCTTCAGAGATGTTTGGATTTGTGAAGGAAGTTTTCCAAAATTTTGCAATGCAATGGACTGCAGAAACTCTTTCAAGAGAACTGGAATACGTCAGAAGGATCTTTTCTGCCTGTGAAGATTTAAGGGGGAAAAGGTTGCATGCCATAGTTGTCCAGTTGCTGTCAGATTTGGAAAATAATATTGATTTTCATCAAATTCAGAGATATGCTTTACGTATATTTTCTGGTAAGTATTTTTTTTTTTTGCTTCCCTATTTTTAACATGGTTTTAATTTCTAAGTCATTTCTGCTTCATTTCAAGCATTGAATTTAGATGTGCTCTTAAGTTGCAAAAAGGAACTTGTGCTGATCTTATGAAGGAAAAACCTCCCAGAAGGGTTTATTTTTAAGGATAATAAATTGATCATATTGGTCCCTGATCCATAGGAGTCTTTTCCATATGCAAGAGTCCTTCGAGACGTGTTCTGACAAAGCCTTCTCATGATGCTTTCCTCTTTCTATTTGAGCCTAGTGCGCATCAAAGTAAACTGTTTAGTCTCAAACTTATATATTAGTTATATAAGCAGCCTCGAGGGCCTAACAACTCCCTAATCAAGTAATACCTTCTGCGTCGATGTGAATTGGAGTCCATTACTAGGTTACTAGAAAATAAAATGCTTTAAAATCTTGGAAATGTTTCTCTCTGTATATGTTATCGACATTCTCCTTTATGGTTCACGTCTTCTCAAATGAACTGGTTGTTCAGCTTTTAGAATTTCAGTGTTCTCACTATGATATATTTTCTTGCAGATGCAGATGCAGATGATTCATTGAAGCATGGCAGCACTCCTACTATGCCTAGAAGGGAAATTCCAATGACGGTTGCTGAGAACAACCATGCTATTGTTGGATCTAGCCAAGAATCCGAGTGGAGAAGATCTGGATGTGTGGATAAGGCTCCACAATCTGACAAGTCCATTTGCTTATTTGAGGACAATAAGCTTATGAAAGATGACAAGACTGCCGCAAAATTAGATGCGCAAACAAGTACTCCCAGGGAACAGGGCTTTGATGAACTTGAAAGTATTGTGAGAATAAAGCACGCAGAAGCCAAGATGTTTCAAGTACGCGCTGATGATGCGCGAAGAGAAGCTGAAGCTCTAAAGCGCATCACAGTGACAAAGAATGAAAGAATTGAAGAAGAGTACACAAGCCGAATATCCAAGTTGCGGTTGGGTGATACTGAAGAAATGCGCAAAAAGAAGGCAGAAGAGCTGCAGGCTGTTGAAAAAGCTTATCAGGATTATTACCACATGAAGATGAGAATGGAACATGAGATTAAGGATATGCTGTTAAGGATGGAAGCTACACGACGGAACCTTGTCCGATATAGTAGACCGGATTAGAGTGCTTTGGAACCCTTAAGAGTGCTTTGGAACCCTTTACATTTTTGTGCAGATTCAGCATTAAAAATCAGGCCCCATGTCATTCTTGTAAGTCTAGTACTCTTTGTTGTATTTTATCGTATCTTACCAAATGTGCTGCTAACCAGATCATGTAAAGTGCTCATCTGTTCATGTTATTGAAAGTAGAAAACAAAACGTTGTTGGTGCAGTTGGAATCAGACCTCCAAATTTCTAAGCAATATTCTGAATTCTGCAGTAGTAGTTGCATCTCATGGATCTTCTTATTAACATTTTATCCAAAACAAAGTGGTTTTTAATCGCTGTTTTCTTCTACATCTTAGGTAATAATACTTCATCTGGCTCAGTATACTTGCAATGTTATGGACAAGAATTCAGGCGAGTAGATATCTGGTTAAGGAAGAACAAGTTCTTTCTGTGGTTCTTTCATGAGTATAGTTTCCGTTAGCAAGTAATGCAAAACACAGTTAGCCTAGAATGTATTTAAACAGGTTCAAGGATAGATATGCCACCATTTGATTTGTTGCTAGGTAATCTGACGTGTAAGGTCATTTGTCATCAGCTCTGGAATAGGGTTGACCCGTTTCCGGTTTGGAATTTGGTTAACCCTTGCGATGAGGGTATTGTTTGTCTGCCTCTCACTCTCTCTAGACCGTACCGATAGTTTTTGCTGTCGTTGGGACATACTGAATATGATTGTTGTTGTTGTTGTGAACAAGTGAAGAGCCACGCTCAGCAGCGTAAATGAACCTGTTTTTGTCATCAAGACTCTAGGGGGTCTTGTTGACAAGCTTGTCACGTATCCCGGGTCGAACTCGCCTTGTCACGTGTCTCGGGCCGAACTGGCGAGGTTACATGTGTAATACTATAAGACAAGACTGCAATTTGCGTGCAAAGTAGAGTTTAGTGCTACAAATAGCCCTTCTAATAACGATGAAAGACATGTTTCTGATGAAATCGCAGCTTAGTCTTACATCTTGCGTGCTAGTGTGAAAGTTTCTCACTCTAAGTCACTTATATCGCCTCCTTTTGAACAAGAATGAAAGAAAGTCACAGTTGTAGTGGAAGAGCTATCAAGAACAGACACTACTGATGATCCCCATGAGCTGCTGCATGGGGTTGGTAATCCCACCTAGCCAAGGGTCATCCCAACTATCCGAGCATGATCCTTTTTCTTGGTGCACTAGACTCCTGCGTTTATGAAAGATCCGGAAAGGAGTCGGATTGCTTCGCGATTTGATGTACGCAGTCTTATCCTACATTTTGTGTAAGAGACTGTTTCCTGCTGTGTACTAAGGTGCTATGTGAACTCTTATTATGGATGGGAGATTTTGTAGTGCTGTTACGTGGTCATTGTTTTCGGTCTGTGAACCATAAGATCTTGATTAAACATGATCGAACATTTGACGTACCAACAATCTATGATAAAAAGACGTTCCTAGTGCACTAAGCTCTCAGTATAACAACAACGTATGATGTCAGTTTGTGAACCATTAGATCATGTTTATAATGGATGATAGTGGCCGTTTTCATGGCTACCCATATCTGTTGAAGCCAGTCGCTTCGTGAGTTGGTGACGTTTATAAGGAACATAAACTATGAAAGGAAATGACATTTGTACCCCCAATCTCTCATATACGTAGTTCTTTTTTTTTCGTGTAAGTTATAGCCTTTGTCATAAGAAAGGATAAGATTCCGACATACGTTGGAGGAGTCGGATGAAATGAAAGCATCAAAACGTATAATCGATCCATTTCATATTATTGCCTATATTTTTATTGTGTTCGTCTCAAAAAAGATTGTTTATGTTCATGAATTGCAAGGGAAAAAAATTTAAAATTTTCAATTTGTTACGGTTTGAGCAGCAGAAACAGCCTCTTGCATAAAATGTAAAGTAAGGCTACTGACATCAGATCGCAAACCCATACCTTGCGCAAATGCAGGAGTCTAATGCACCGAGAACGTCCTAATATATATTTTAAAATCTGTTTTTGTCGAAAATTTGAAAAAATCTAAGCATTAAATGAGTGTTCAACTGATTTGTTCTTAAACTGTGTGAACTGTGTGCTGGCTTAACACATACATTTAGGGATAGTAAGGATTTAAGCAATAAAATGTCACTTTTCGTCAGAGGAATTATCCAGCATATAGTGTCACTGTCGTCATTTTCAACTGCTAGAAGAATCGTATATCACGACCAATTTAAAGGTGCTCTAAAAATAATTTAATCACCTTCTTAAAAAATGAGATGAATGTAATAGATGGTGACTGTTACTTTTGGGCGAATTAAGGAGTTGAAATCGTAATCATTTATTCAATTTTTATTATCTTACTGTACATTAATTAACTAACTGATATACTGATTAGTTATTTATCATAGACTATATTAGGATTTGCGCATACGTCATTATTGTAATTATGCGGTATTGTGTCAGATTATTAGTCCATTTTAATGGATGTATATGGTTTTCACTGACGTCAAGATAATTTACATATCAACTTAGAATAAATAGTGGTCTAATAAAATACCAGTCATTTGTATTTTCTTAAAAACAACTAATTATATTTTCTTTTATTGATTAAGAGGCGACTAATGATATATCTTGAAGTTGCTTGAATGACCCTTTGAGGCAGACTTTATTGTTCCCAAATGTGTCTTAATGATGTATCTTGTAGTTGCTTGAATGAACCTTTGAGGCAGGTCTTCTTGTTTTCAACAACAACAAAATTACCTCATTGCATTAAAGGTTCTCGCTTATGGCGAGGTAATGGAGGGTCAGACATATGTAACCATATCCATGTGTTAAAAACACATAATGAAAATTGCGTCAAACTGTGTCGATAGACTGTTACTTTACAATAGCAGCCAATTTAGTGAGTCTTCTTGTTTTCAAATGTGTCCTAATAATGTATCTTGCAGTTGCTTGAATGACCCTTTGAAACATGTCTTCTTGTTCCCAAATGTGTCCTAATGATGTATCTTGCAGTTGCTTGAATGAACCTTTGAGACAGGCCACAGGCCTTCTTGTTCCTAAATGTGTCCTAATGATGTATCTTCAAGTTGCTTGAATGACCCTTTGAGACAGGCCTTCTTGTTTCCAAATGTGTAGTAATTCTTGATATAAGTTTTTTTTTTTGTAATTTAAAATTTTATAAATAGAATATTAGGAATTTACAAAGTGTACACCGTGGACAGGTGTAACCAGTTGAGCCGCAATAGGGCTATTTACAAAATACAAAAAGGACAGTTTCTTTACAATAGAAGCAAGATAGATAGAGAGTGAAACTTCTTGTTATAAGTTTGGAAGTAGCTATACTTTTTTGGGTTGCTTTTTCCAGTGTTGATGTGTAAAACCATCATATTGGAGTTCTTGCAGGTCCATTTCAGACAGCACTATCATTTGTCTTTACATCCACTATTAGTGCAAAGTGACTCCTCTTCAATATCAGACTCCCAAGCTTTAGCTTAACCCTGACAAATATTTTAAAATAAAATAAAAAAGAAGAAAGGAAACTAGATGACCATCAAGAGCTAAAATCAAGAAGGCGTGCCAATTCATCATCACATTTGATCACTCAGTCTAATATGAACAATTTCCTCAAGAGGACTGATTTAATTTCGAACCACAAGCATGTGGTATGATGCTACATCAAATCAATTACAGAACGAACACAAAACACGAAAAATTGGATTTTGTTGATTAGAGAGAGTTATGGTGCCATTTTGATCAGCTTCTTGGCCTGCTCAAAAGTTAGAATGGAAGTCAAATGGCCTATTTAGTCATCTACATTAACATGACATACCTTGGAGCAACTGGTAAGTTTGCTGCTTTGTGATCTTGAGGTCACGTGTTTGAGCCACTGAAACAGCCTCTTGCACAAAGTGTATGTAAGAAAACGTACATCAGATCACGAAGCGATTCGACCCCTCTCCGGACCTTGCGCAAACAAGGGAGCCTAGTGTACCGGAACGCCTTTTTAGTCATCTGTAGCTATATCTTCGTCTTTGTCTTCGTCTTCATCAGATTCACTAATAACATATGTTGCCCTCCCACGGTTAGCTCTTATAGGCCTAGCTTTTGGAGCAGTCACCACCACTTCATTGATTTCTTGGTCCTCCTCACTGTCACTTGAGCCCACCTCATCTTCTTTCGCCTTCAACCTTCCAAGCACTGATCCGCTTTTCTTGTCACATGGCGATAGCCTCATTCGCCTGACTTTCTTCTCAGGTGAAATCCCTGGATTCTCTTCTACAGGTTTCAAGACATCTGTGATCAGCTTCTGTCCAACAAGCTGAGTAGCTTTGTTGGCTTGACCTCGTTTCTTTGTTGTGGCCGCAGTAGGCTTGGCTGTAGTTTTCTTCCTTCCTTTCCCTCCTTTTGCAGCTAGCTGGCTCTGCTTCCTACTCGAATCCTTCATCATCTGTCATATCCATTTCCATGTTATCATCTGAGATGTATGTGACATCTGGCAAGGCCAGCTTCTTCTGAGCTGCAACAGCCCTTCTGTTTTGTGCTTTCTTCTGGACATTGTTAGTAGACACTTCTCTATTCGTTTCTGCAGAAAACAATACTAAGGTTGATATTACCAGTAAGCAGCCCAAAATAAGGAAGAAATGATTCACAACGACTTCTTATATAAATGCTTTGAGGATCTTCAATAGCAGTATACTTTGAATTACATCATGCCAACGCCAGTTCTAAATAAAGAAGCTACCTAATCATTGAGGAATTCAGTTACCTTCCGAGTGATCTGGGGATGACTAAAGGTTATAGGCTGCAAGTATGTCCTTCACTGCAAGAATCTCGTCGTCATCTTCTTCCCCCATTGCTATTGTGGAAGAAGATTTTGTCTGCTATAGAATTTCGTTAAATAATCACGATGTTTTCTTAGATATGTAAATAAGTGAGAAATATCGTGATTCATACCTTTCTTGCAGGAGCTTTCTTTGGTCCTGGTTTTCCCCTGGGCTTCGCCAGTTCAAGAGTATCATCTGAAAGTCCAGAAACGCAATGTTAGATAATCAGCTTCAGCAAGGCTGGGGAATACCCATATGTAAGTATCATGTGAACTTACTCGTTTCTGAAGCAAATCCAGTGGATATCAACATGGGAGCAGGATTAGGATTAGGCTCCACTTTGCTAGCCTTTTTAGCAGCATTCTTCCTTGGAACCTTGGGAGGTTGGTGGTCTGCTTTCTGACCATTTTTCCTCATTGCCTTTCCATGAATCTGTTTCCTTGCTTCCTCTGACTTTGCATCAGTTTTATCTTGTTCCTGAATTTAGCAGACAATAGTTAGGTGAGAGAAACACAACTGGATCACAAGCAGTAAAATAGGTGAACGTTTTGTTTTAGTCATACATCAAGTTGGATTTCTACATTTTCCAGATCCTTCAACCAGAGCGACCTAGGAGTCTTCTGAACTCTTCAACTTTGTCTTTCAGCTTATCTCTTTCAGCACATAACTCTTGGGAACTTTCTCCAGGGTAAAGGAACCGATTGCCATTGACAGAAAGTAGTCATAATCACTCGCTCGTACCCCTTTGATGGCATTCACTTCAGGACTCTCTTCACTATCTTCACCATCATCATTTGCTCCAGCCACGTGCTTCCGCAGCTCTTTTCTTGGGGAAGGGAATGAAATCTTTTTCTTCCAATTTAAGAAACAGTTCTGCTCGCTTCCTGTTGCTCACAATGATTGTTCCTTCCATGACACCAATCATGAATCGGACCTTGTTGTCCACTTTCAGCAGGTCAAGCAGCAAAGGTTTAAAATTTATCGTGCCATTAGTTTACTAGGAACACATACAACAACAACAACAACAACAACAACAACAACAACAACAACATTATTACCCCATGGTCTTAAAGGCTCCCGCCTATGACGGGGTATGGGGGGTCGGATGTACGCAACCATATACGTGCGTTAGAAACACACGGAGGTTCTTTCCCGATGACCCATAATTGTGTCTTGCCGATCAACTGCTACTTCACAATATAAGACGCGCATCCAATTTAGTGAGTCATTTTGCTTTATTCCATCATATTCCAAAGTCAAGGAATAGTGTGTTCTTGACTCCATTGGAAAATGGAAACTTACTAGGAACACATAAGCCTTGAAAAATCATCACTCCCACGAGCAAACTTACCTTTCTTTTTTCATATAACTCGAGCCTTACATGGAAGAATTCCTCTAGAACTGCAACAAAATATCAGACGGTAAGCACAGGACCGAAATGTGCAGCACAAAAAAAACCTAGACCTTCTCTTAAAGTGCATACTCTGTTCTGGGTTGTCATATTTTTTAATGACACCTTTTTGATCAAAGAGATGCATGTTACTTGTACTAATCATGGTGGTTAACTTAAATTTCTTCAGCAATCCCTCTTGCCTGGCCATCATCAAGTTCTCTTCTGATAAAATTATGTCCAAATATACAGTAGTGCCATCTGTGTGGTCTCTGAATTAAAGCTCATCAGACTAGTATACACTAAATTAACAACACACAAAGGTACACCCAAAACATGGGGAAACATATACCTTAATGAATGGATCCTTCAACTTTTTATTCGAAGTCATAATGGATTCAAGAAATTCCTCATAATCTTGAGTCCACCTTCGAGCTGGAAGCTCTGTTATTCTGGGTTGTTTCGTCCACTTCTATAATCTCACTAACTGTATAGGTGGCTCCAGCTTCCTTTGTAGATGTTTTCTCAACGGTTCCTTTGAATCATTTATAACAAGGATCCATAGGCTCCATTTCCTCATTATTCAGTAAATGCCATGTTAGCTATGATATCCCTTGGGTTGTAATTCAGAATATACGGACTCCAAATTGTTCCGATCCCTTCACTCCCATTAACTAAACGGTAGGAATAATTGGCATGTACCCACACAAGAAGAAGGCCAGCACGCCAGTCAGTACAAAAATATCATTTTTTTCTTTCTTTTGGTAAGTCTAGTGATGCGCGTCTCACGCCAAAAGAACGGACCTTTCCTTGTTCTAAACGTGTCTTCCACAAGAAACCTTGTTCGGTGATAAGAACGGTTCAACACCCACCCTTGGCCGTGTGCTCCTTGTTTGGACTGAGCTATATCCGCCTCTTTGAAGCTTGTTCGTGGTCCAAGAACGGCAAACCACCACTAGTACATGTCTTCAAGACGGTAGGATTCGATTCCCCCAGAACGTTTGCTCAAGACGTTGATATAGAATCCAGTTTTGATCGAAGATAAAAGAAAACACAAGGAAGAACCTTACTAGACAGCCGTTGACCAAAAATTGTAACTTTTCATTCAATAATCATAGTTCCCAGGCGGCTGAACATCTGTACATATAATCCTACAAGTGATAAACCTAGCTTACAAGAGATAGGATAGGTCTTATATTGGATTTTCATCACCTCAACATCTGATCAACATTGCACGCGATATCTCCATTATCTAGGGACCGAATCTGTCAATGAGGTCTTCTAGAAAGTTGTAGCTCCGGATGTCTAGTTTCCATACCATCTTGAATCATCTTAAAACGACGTCGTATGAGTGAGTTTTTGCTACAATATTGAGACAAGGTTATCCTGTGAAAAACCCTACTTTTTAGACTTTTTCCTAAATTTGGAAAGCATATTTTTCTATCTTTTAACAAACGTTTTTAATGTTTAAAAACAATCTAAAAACCTGTAAAATGACCCTAAAACATATTACAAAAAATACAAGCCATGACGGCCGAAAACTAGGGGTGGAAAAAAATTCTGAAAACCAGACCAAATAACCGAACCGTACTGATCCGGACCGTTTAAAACCGAACCACATTTGTACAGCCGATTTACATGTAAAGGAAAAACCACACTGTGTTACGGTTTGGTTCGGTTTTGAAAATATAAAATTGTAAAATCGGAACGGACCGGTTTAATATAATAAAAATTAAATATTATATATATTATACATAATATTTCAAAAAAAAACCCTACAAAAACCTATTTTTAAAAAAACCTACAAAAACCTAGAATATTCTACTGCCTTCTACACACCTAACAACGACCCTTCTGCTACCCTAATAGCTTACCCAAAGGTCTTGAGTTTGATGCCTTGGAACTCCTTGTCTCCAATAGCTTACCCAAAGGTCTTGAGTTTGTTCAAAGTGGTACATACACCTGTCAAGATTTTCATACTCTTGCCTAGGGCAGAGTACTCCCCAAATGGTTGGAATGGACATGGTAAACCTGAAAAGATAAGAAACAACAAAGAACACGAGATACCAAATACAAATAATCCGAACGGGTAAATGGAAATAGAACTTTGTGCACTCTTTTAACTTTCTTTTCTCTCTTACCACCTTGTTTCTTGATCAATTTGAGACTAATAAACGTCAAAGAGAGCAATAAAGATAGGTGAATTCCAAGTCTCTTACAATATACCCGATACTGCAATTCAGTGCACAATTTTTACCCGAACTTGCCCAAATTGAATCCAACTCACGCTTGACCAAAACTGGCTGTTTTAGCGCATATTTGGCGTCAAACTGACGCTGAAATCAGACCCAAACAGCTGCTGATCTGCAGCTAAAACAGTCTCCAAAACGCGATAAAAACGCTCCAAAATGATCCGGTTTCCTCCCAACTTGTTGCTGTACCAATGCAGCAAATTCCACCACCTAAAACACCTTTAAAACAGTAGAAAACAGCTCCAAAACAACAGAATCAGCGGGCAAAATCAGCAATTAATTCGGGTATCAGAACTCGCAACTTGCACCAAAAAGGGTATCAAATCTCACCAAAATAGACTCCAACGATTGAGACACCAACTTGAACAATTTGACTACGATTTAAAGAAAAAAATGAAACAAAAAATGATGTAAAAGGCTGAATCAAAGAAAGACTAAGGGTTGCCGTGGGCAATCTTTAGTCAATTTTGATCCTACGCACTTAAAATCACAAAATGGCTCAAATGCATACAAAAATCAAATATTCAAGTACGTAACAATGTGTATAGGTCAGATTATGGATATAAAACTGAGTGTGCGGGCTGTTTTTGATGAGTTTTGCAAGAATACGCAATATGGTCACAATGGAGTAATAAAGGACCAACGGTTTTCCTTTTTCTCTTGCCTTTCTTTCTTCACTTTTTCGCCCTTTTTCTGTCTTTTTTTCTCTGTTTTCATATTTTGGATTTTTTTCCCTTGGGCAAAATCGTAATTTTACACTTTTACCCTCAAAAATTCTGTTTTCAGGAAGAATGTAGAATTGAACTCCGTGATCACCGTGGTACCTTCAATTTCAAGAAACACCCTCCAATTAGTGCGAATTTGGCCAAAGCAAAATTAGGGCTAAAAATAAGGGCTCTTTGGCTAAATTGGGGATTTATTTGGGAATTGAATTGGGGATTTGATTTGAGGGTCAATTGGGGTTGTTTATGAGGTGTTTAGATGACCTTTGGGTGCTGATGAATTTTGGCCTGGGGGGTAGGTGTGGCCAGTAGGGGGATGGGCAGGTGCGGCCTGGGGGGTCGGATGAAACTGTTTTTTTTTGTCAAATGGGCTGAATACTGAAAATTGATACTTGAACAAAGATCAATGTATGAATTCAGTCACAATATGAAATCAAGCCACATAAAAATCAAAATCCACCAGTAGCTTCGGTAGCAACAAGATTGAATATGACTAGGTGACTTTTTGGATGATGTAGGCAAATATTTATGACGCTGAATTTCAATCCTAAATCAACGATCCTAAATGTTAAAGTTGTCAAAGAAAGATGCATTTTTTTTGTAATAAAAACCGGCAGCAGTAAAGAGTATATTTTTTTATGATGAAAAGAAACGTGTATGAGGAAAAGAAAAAAAAATCAGATTATGAATGAAAAGAAAATGCAGGATAGTTGGTGAAATTGAGTGACCTGAGGCTCTGATGCCAATTTGATGCAAGCTAACACGGGTAGGATCCACTCTTCCACCTCCAACAACCTTTTCCACAAGAGTTTAGGCGATGCCAATTTGATGCAAGCTAACACGGGTAGGATCCACTCTTCCACCTCCAACAACCTTTTCCACAAGAGTTTAGGCACAAAGAAGTAAATTTCTCCTTGCTTCCATTGTGTAGAAATTGTCGGCTTAAGCAATACCTTAGATTCAAGTGTGCGTTGATAGGCAAACCTTTAAGGCCCTCCTAGACGGTCACTTCAACCCTTGGCAATTACCCTCAATTTGCTCAAGATTGAGAGATATTAACCTTGATTTTTAGTGCAAAATCAAGAAAACAAGAATTCACTCTTTGAGAGAGAAAACCAAAACTCAAATTTTATTCAATACTGTCGTAATGTGTGCTATGAGGCCGGCGGCCATGAAGTAATTAAAGGCTGAAAATTTCAGCCAAAAAACAATCAAAATGAAAGATAAACTCTATCCTAAAAATCTACCAAAAGTTTAAAAGGAGATAAATGGTAATTTTCCTAAAAAATCTATCTTGAAAATGGAATATTCTAGTTCTTCTAAGATAGACGATTTTTGCCTTCCTTTGTAGATTTTGGAGATCAATTTTGTGGTTGGATAACCTTGGCTCAATCTTCAAAAAGTTAGTTGAAATTTTATCTTGATTGGACTTGGACTTGAACTCAAATTCTTCCTTTTTTTTATCCACCTTTGGTCGTATCAGAATGGAACCAAAAATTTGTTCAATCATCTAAACAATCAGTGTAACAAAGTTCCTTGGAAAAAAGAGAAGACAAAATATGAAAATTTATCACCAACAACTGAAATCACGAATGAATCCTTGAAGGATTGATTACTGGATATAGAATTGAATTGAATATTGATATTGATTCAAGAATACACTTTGAGGAATATTATTTTTCAGAACCTCTAAAAACAACTACAACCCTAAGTATCCTTATATACAGAGCACAGCCCCAACGGCTATAATCAAAGGAATATTCCAACGGCTATTTTCCTAAATAATAAACTTAAATACAAAAACAATATTTACATCTTTATTTTCAACACTCCCTCTCAAGCTTGGTGTAGATGTTAATACAACCAAGCTTGTCTGATAATCTAAAAAATATCGGACCAGTAACTGATTTAGTTAAAATATCCGCCACCTGCTCATGTGATGGTACATGCTGAATAACAATGGACTTATCTTCAATCTTCTCTTTAATGAAATGTCTATTTATCTCCACGTGCTTAGATTTGTCATGATGCATGGGATTCTCAGCCATGTTGATAGCAGATATATTATCACAGTACAACTGAATACTTGCATTTCTGAATTCAAAGATCCATTAATAACCTTCTAATCCACAGTCCTTCACAAATACCCAAAGCAAGAGCCCTCAACTCTGCCTCTGCGCTACTCCTTGCAACAACTGACTGTTTTTTGCTGCGCCAGGTAACTAAATTTCCCCATAAATACGTAGCGTAACCAGAAGTGGATCTCAAATCTCCCTTTGATCCCCCCAATCGGCATCAGTAAAAACTTGTATGGTTGTCATTGGTGCGTTTAAAGAATAGTCCCTGTCCGGGAGTGCCTTTGAGATACCTGAGAATTCTCATAACAACACTTAGGTGATACTTAGTAGGAGAGTGCATATATTGGCTAACAAAACTTACAGCATAACAGATATCTGGACGGGTATGAGATAAATATATCAGTTTTCCTACTAAACGTTGATAACTCAGCCTATCCACCGCTTCTTCAGACGCAACAGTATTTAACTTACCCTTATCTACTGCTTTACCTGGTTCAAGAGGAGTAGTAGCTGGCTTACAGCCAATCATTCCAGTGTCACGTAACAGATCCAGAACATATTTTCTCTGGGAAATACATAAGCCTTTCGATGACCGAGCAACTTCCATACCCAGAAAATATTTTAAGGACCCCAAGTCCTTCAGTTCAAATTCATTTGAAAGCTGAGTTTTAATCTTCTGTATACCAGAATCATTATTGCCTGTGAGGATAATATCATCTACATAAACAATCAAAATAGTAAGTAACTGATTAGTATTATTTATGAACAACGTATGATCACCATGGGCCTGTTTAAAGCCATACTTTAATACCACTTTAGTGAACCTAGCAAACCAGGCCCTTGGGGACTGTTTTAGGCCATAGATTGACTTTCGTAACTTACATATCATAGAACTGTTCTGTGCATTTCTATACCCGGGAGGAATATCCATAAAAACAGATTCTTTAAGTTCACCATTAAGAAATGCATTTTTAATGTCTAATTGAAATAATTTCCAATCCAAATTCACAGCAAGAGAAAAAATGATCCTAACCGTGTTTAATTTGGCAACTGGGGCAAAAGTCTCCAAATAGTCGATACCATACTCTTGAGTAAATCCCTTTGCTACTAAACGAGCTTTATATCTACTTATAGACCCATCAGAATTATATTTAATTGATAAAACCCACTTACAGCCGACTGGGTGCTGTGAACAAGTGTTGGGAACAAGTTCCCATGTGTTATTTTTAATTAGGGCTCTCATCTCGTCCTCAACAGCAAGTTTCCATCTTTTATCCGCAAATGCTTGTTCAATAGTTGTAGGTACAGATTGACTATCTATATCTACAGTAAAAGCCTTAAAATTATCATTGAGCTTGTCGTAAGACAAGTAGGTACTTAAAGGATGTTTGGTTGAAGACATACCTGTACTCATTAGACCAGAATAATTAGATATTCGTCCAGGTAATTTGGTACACTGCCTTGTACCCTTTCTTAATGCTATAGGCAAATCCATGTCTGAGAGATGCTTGGGACTGGGGGACATGGGATCAATAGTCATAGTAGGAGTTGGTGTACTCACTGGGGTAATTGTTGGTGAGGCAGGTACCTGAGGTTGAGGTTGTCCAACTCTTGTTCTTCGTGTATACACCTGCATTTGTGATTGTGAGGACTTTGTTTCAGCAACAGGATCACGGTTCGCTCCTGGAGTATCTGCAATCCCCTCAATAAGTTGGTGTGAGGCTTCAGTTGTTCTTAATGAAACCTGAGATCCTGCATCACTCTGAGAGTTCATAAAATCTACTGTGCCTTTATCTATAATACTCCAGTACTCAATCTCAGAAGCGTTAGAATTCAGAGGTTTTTGATAGTATGGAAGTTCTTCATGAAAGATCACATCCAAAGATATATACACTTTCTTAGTAGTTGGGCAATAACATTTATAACCCTTTTGTGTACCCGAATATCCTATAAACACACATTTAACAGACTTGCAATCCAGTTTACTTCTAACATGTGGTTGAAGAAACACATAACATGTACTCCCAAAGATCTTAAATGGTAGTTCAGATATAAGATGGGTGTGTGGATATGATGCCAAGAGCACCCTGTCTTGGTGTTTTATAATTCAATAACCGAGATGGCATCCTATTAATTAAATAAACAGCAGTTAGAACTGCCTCTCCCCAAAGGTGTTTAGGGACTGTCATGGAGAACATTATAGATCTAGCAACTTCCAAAATATGCCGATGCTTTCTTTCAGCAACCCCATTCTGCTGGGGTGTGTATACATTCGATGTTTGATGATGTACCCCTAGCCCACATAAGAAAGATCTTACCTCTGAGTCTAAGAACTCAGTTCCGTTATCAGACCTGAAGGTCTTGATGGTTTCTCCAAACTGATTCTGTACCAGGGTAACAAACATTTTTAGAATTCTACAAAACTCAGATTTATGCTTCATAAGGTATATCCATATTATTCTAGTATGATCATCAATAAAAATCACAAACCACTTACTCCCATTTATATTAGAGACCCTTGACGGACCCCAAATGTCTGAGTGAATAAGGTTAAATGGTTTACTAGCCGTATAACCTTTGGGAACATACTGGCTTCTGGTTTGTTTAGCAAACAAACAAGTTTCACACCGTAATAAGCCAGGGTTGACATTACAAAATAGTTCGGGTTTCAAATGTTTTAAATACATGAAGTTGGGATGGCCCAACCTAGCATGCCACATCAAAATAAGATTAATTCTAGCAGTAACAGAGTCAGATCCCTGATCTTCTATTCTAGGAACACTCTGACACTCATCAGATGTTGTGTTCATGCAAGAATATTGTCTAGAAACATCTTCTAACGGTCTTGGTTCTTGCATCAAAAAGAAAAGGCCTTCATTGTATCTACCACATCCAGTCTTCCCCTCCACTGTATCTTCCCTCCATGCTTTCTCCTGAAAGCAGTTGAGAGGAAGGAAGAGACATTTAGATGGAGAAAAAATAGTCAAACAATTATTATCTCGCATGGCCTTTCCTACAGAAATTAAGTTACACCGTAGTTGGGGAACATGCAGCACATCTTTAAGTACTAGGTTTGGAGATATAACAATGTTCCCTCTACCAATAATTTTCAAACCAGAGCCATTAGCAATTTTTACCGTTTTAGGACAGATAAATAGATCATAAGTATCAAACAGATATTTATGACATGTCATATGATCTGTTGCTCCTGAATCAATTATCCAAGAGCAACTCTTACCCTCCATGCTGGTGCTAGCCATAGTTGCTCTGATGTTTGAGTCCTTCTCTTCCACCAGTTGTTGATTGAGAATCTTGAACAAGGTGCTAAGCTGCTCCTGTGATAGCTTCTGCATGGGAGCATCCTCTCCAGGCTTAGTGCTAGTACTGTCGCTAGAGGTTGCCACATTCACTTTGGAGTTCCTCCAGTTGTTATTAAAGTCAGCTTTGGAATTATCTGACCTCCAGAATTGATTAGAGCCCTTAGACTGGTTCGGATTCTGTCTGAAAGGGGGTTTGATGTTAGAACCCAGTCGTCTATAACATTCTTCAAACAGATGGCCTGATCTTTGACAATATTTACAGTACTTTTTGTGTGCAGGTCCTCCTCCACTTCGTTTTGCCACATAACCAGTAGGTTGGCTAGACTGATTCTCAGTACCAACAACTTTAGCCTCAGCCACTAAAGCTGAAGACTCTATCAGGCCACTTGAGCCAGTTCCCATCATCACTTTTATCCGGCTCTCTTCCTGTCTTACCTGAGAAAATGTAGCACTCATTGTGGGAAGTGGTTTTGTCCCCAAGATCCTGCTCCTGACGGCATCCAAGTCCTTGTGGAGACCAGCCAAAAAACTAAAGATCCTTTCAGTCTCCTTGATTCCCTTGTACAGTTGTTCATCCACTGGTCCACTCCACTTAAAAGCTTCAAAAGAATCTATTTGCTGCCAGATATGAGAGACTTACATAATATTTAGTAACTGATTGATCTCCTTGTTTTATCTCCTTCAACTGTGCCTTGAGTTCATAGAGTTCAGCAATGTTGTCCTTCTTAGAGTACATTTCCTTGGTTTCTCTCCAAATCTCTTCAACGGTGTTGTACAGCATGAAAGTTTCACTTATGTCTGGATTCATGGAGCCCAGAATCCAAGACATAAACATTGAATTTTCGGCCTCCCAGGTTTGGAAGTTTGCATCTCCTTCTGTAGGAATTTTAACCTTTCCAGACAGGTAATCCTTCTTTCCCTTGCCAGTGATGAAAAGTTCAATGGCACGACTCCATGCAAGGTAATTGTTGCCATTGAGTTTAATTAAGTTGACTGGAGCTGTGTCTAGCAATGGAGGATTACTCTGTTTGCTCACACTCGATGTACCTTCACTTATCTCAGACATGCTAGGCACAGTGAAAGGTTAGAATCGGAGCACGGATGAAGAAGCAGAGAAAAAGAGATTTAAAGGAGGGAAGGTGTGTGTATGTCTGGTTGTGAACCCAGAAGGAAGATGGATTCAAATGAAAATAAGAGGTAAAAAAAATTTCGTGAAAGTGACAAGAGGAGGAGTCAGCTTCGAAGGAAGGAAAAATAATATTGGGTAGAGAGAAAGTAGCCTCTGATGTGAAAATTCACATGCATGGTTGTACGTTTCAATAATGGGTTTTGACCGGTTGTTTGCCGAATTGACAATCTTACCCTTCTTTAACCCCTGCAACGTGTCGAACAAACGGAGAATTGATGCTGAGTAAGTGGCGTAGATGGCCGACACGTACACCGGACGTATGCTGAGTAAGTGGCGTAGATGGCCGACACGTACACCGGACGTTTTTCTGTTTTTTTTCTTCCTTATTGCTTCTATTGCTGAAAATATCTCGACATGCAGAGGGACCACGTAGGCTAGTTTCTCGAGTCTTCTGAAAAACAGAATTAATTTACCCCCCCTTTTTTTATTTAGAAAAGAAGTGGACAAATATCAAATACGTATGCAATTTTGTATCTGCATCTTCTTTCTTACGACAATGAATTTTCTGGAAAAAACAGCAAATAGCTGAACACCCAATTGATGTGAGTATTTACCACACTGATATCTTCTTCCTGTAACGAAATTCTTTTCCAGTAGAGAACCCTTCGTTTTTCAATAATTGCAACTGGAATTTTTTCAGGAAGCTTGATTCAATTCAGAAAACTTTGAGTCCAAGAACTTGATGGTTGGTGACTTGAATAATACACACTCCTCAGTGGCTCTGATACCATATGGAAATTTATCACCAACAACTGAAATCACGAATGAATCCTTGAAGGATTGATTACTGGATATAGAATTGAATTGAATATTGATATTGATTCAAGAATACATTTTGAGGAATATTATTTTTCAGAACCTCTAAAAACAACTACAACCCTAAGTATCCTTATATACAGAGCACAGCCCCAACGGCTATAATCAAAGGAATATTCCAACGGCTATTTTCCTAAATAATAAACTTAAATACAAAAACAATATTTACATCTTTATTTTCAACACAAAACAAATTGACTGATTTTACATTGTCAACTGAACCTCTGGAAACAAGTCAAAAATTTTGGATGTGCTTGATATAAGGAATAAGAGTTGGTGTGAATGATCATAATTGATGAGTTGTCTTCTAGCATGGTGGAGGGAGAATGATTTAAGCAATATTCAAATGTGCTAGAACTGAAGTTTAAGGTTCCTTTTAAGGTTAATATTGCTAGAGACTGTATGAAATTGTACAATGAAGAGAAAAAGAAAATGAAAAAAGCATTGAAGGGGAGGAGAGTATGTTTGATTACAGGTACTTGGACTTCCTTACAGAATTTGAATTATATGGTTTTGACTGCTCATTATGTTGATGACGACTGTGTGATGCAGAAAAAGATCTTGATTTTTTGTACTATAGAGAGTCATAAAGGGCCTATGATTGCTTGTAAGTTGGAGGATTCTTTGTATTCTTGGGGCATTAATAAGATTTTGACTTTAACAGTTGATAATGCTTCCTCAAATGACTTGTGTATTCAAGAGCTCTTAAAGGATTTTAAGTTTAAAGATATCTTGCTCAGTAATAGGTTCTTTTATGTGAGACGTCATGTCAATACATTGAACTTAGTTGTTAAAGATGGTTTGAAAGAACACTGTCTCAATTGTAAGAGTAAGAAATGCATGCAAATATGTTAGATCTTCTCCTGCTAGGTTAAGAGCATTCAAACAATGTGGCAAAAAGGAAAGATTGAATTGACTCATTTAGTCATACTTGACGTTGACACTAGATGGAATTCAACCTACATGACGTTAGATCGAGCTTAGAAGTATGAGAAGACGTTTGATAGACTTTATAAGTATGATAAATTCCTTCAAGACTTCTTTGATTGCTATGATTATGCTGCGGATGATGATGAGGAGGAAGGTGAAAGTAATTGGTCCGCCTAAAAAAGACGATTGGATAGTAGCTAGGAACTTTACGACATTTCTGAAATTGTTTTACAATGCTATTTTAAAGTTTTAACTACATTGGATGTGGCTGCAAACATTTGTATACCTGAGTTATATAAAGTGAAGCAGAGCATAGAAGCAAAGAAAAGTACGCAATCAAGTGCATTTATGTTCTCTATGACTATGAGCATGAACGCAAAGTATAATAAAAATTGGTCAAATTGGTCCAATATCAATCATTTATTGTTCGTGGCCATTGTCTTTGATCCACGGTTTAAACTAATAGGTTTGAAAATTTGGTTGAGAAAAATGTTTGGCATTGAAGCTGGCCGAAGGAAGATGATATTGAAGATCATCTTAATGAGCTTTTCTTGCATTATCCAAGGGATGTATCTGTCATTGATAAGGAGCGTGACACTAGTCTAAGTCCATGTGGAGAACTAGTGGAATATGAAAGTGAAGACGTCTTTGCAATTGATGCAAGATGGATATTGAAGATCATCTTAATGAGCTTTTCTTGCATTATTCAAGAGAGGTATCAGTCATTGATAAGGAGCGTGACACTAGTCTAAGTCTATGTGAAGGACTAATGGAATATGAAAGTGAAGACGTCTTTGCAATTGGTGCAAGAGAAATAGGAGAGGAAGACAACGATAATAGTAAGAATGAGTTGATCGTGTACTTAACTGATGGAATTGAAAAGGGTGATAGATTAAATGTCTTAGGATGGTGAAAGTCCAATGTTCATAGGTACCCAATAATATCAGGCATTGCAAAAGACATATTTGCTATTCCGGTCTCAGCGGTTGCCTCTGAACAAGCTTTTAGCACTAGTGGCTGGGTTATTGATCATTGTAGTTCTCTAAATCCAACAACTATGAAAGCATTAATGTGTGTCCAAATTTGGATATGTGGAACTACAGTACATTGGATATTAGAAGCCTTAGATGAAGTTAAGAAGTATGAAGACATTGCCTAAGGTGATTTTTGCATTATACGCTCTGTTTCATTTTCAGTTTTTGCATTCAGTTTACTATTATAGTTTCTAGATAATTTGTGATTTCTTTTATTGTATTAATTTCTTGTAGAAAGTTCAGCTTGTGCATTACAAAGGAATGAATTAAAATGGACTGCGACTAAGATATCATTCAAACATATTAGATCAGATATAGTCTATTTGCGTGCAATCATTCGTTTAGATGAAACTAGATACTATATTCAATTTTATGAGTTAATGACTTCTATATAAGATGCAATATGTACGCTTCTCGCCTATGTCTGTGCAATGGAATACTGCAATTTCATTTTACTTGTTCACTAAAAAGGTATCTATTCTTTTTCCAGGTAGATATGGCTCTGTTGATGTCTTGATGAGGCAGAATCTGTTCTTATTTCTGTTAAGTTGGGATATAGCTCATTAGCCTACAGCATATGTTGACATGTACCATTCGAAAGTGCTGTAGATACCATTATTGAAAGTTTGTAACTTCAAACTTGTGATGCGGACTACTGTGACTGACTGACTGTCATTATTTTTTATTTTTTTTCTTCTTTGCTTCCGTTCTTTTGCTGACCGATGAGGATTCCATTTCCATGTTCATTGTATATTTGCATGTGGATCCAAACCTTTTTGCTGGACATTTGATTTCTAATATATGATGAATTAAAGTTCCTGAATGTATGAGAATTAAAGAGGCATGTGATGCTTATTGCTTAGGTGCAGACATGCAGTTGTGTACATTGTGTTAAAGAAATTTTGCAAACCGGAAAAAACCGGAATCAAACCAAACCAAACTGGACCGATAAACTATTTGTTGACCAGTTTCGGTCCAGTTTCAGTTTTACAATTTCCAATCTGTTGTTTGTGACATGTCCAAAAACCGGCCGAGCCAGACCATGTACACCCCTAGCCATATCCCAACTTAACAGAAATAAGAACAGATTCTGCCTCATCAAGACATCAACACAGCCATATCTACCTAGAAAAAAATAGATACATTTTTAGTGAACAAGTAAAATGAAATTGCAGTATTGCATTGCACAGACATAAGCGAGAAGCGTACATAATGCATCTTATATAAAAGTCATTAACTCGTAAAATTGAATATAGTATTTAATTTCATCTAAACGAATGATTGTACGCAAATAGACTATATCTAATCTGATATGTTTGAATGACATCTTAGTCACTGTCCACTTCAATTCCTTCCTTTGTAATGCATGAGCTCGAACTTTCTACAACAAATTAATACAATAAAAGAAATCTCAAATTATCTAGAAGCTATAATAGTAAATTGAATGCAAAAATTGAAAATGAAACAGAATGTATAATGCAAAAATTACCTTGGGCAATGTCTTCATACTTCTTAGCTTCATCTAAGGCTTCTAATATCCAATGTACTGTAGTTCCACGTATCTAATTTTGGACACGCATTAATGCTTTCACAGTTGTTGGATTTAGAGAACTACAATGATCAATAACCCGGCCACTAGTACTAAAAGCTTGTTCAGAGGCAACCACTGAGACCGGAATAGCAAATATGTCTTTTGCAATGCCCGATATTATTGGGTACCTATGAACATTGGACTTCCACCATCCTAAGACATTTAATCTATCGCCCTTTTCAATTCAATCACTTAAGTACACGCTCAACTCATTCTTACTATTATCGTCGTCTTCCTCTCCCATTTCTCTTGCAGCAATTGCAAAGATGTCTTCACTTTCATATTCCATTAGTCCTCCACATAGACTTAGACTAGTGTCACGTTCCTTATCAATGACTGATACCTCCCTTGAATAATGCAAGAAAAGCGCATTAAGATGATCTTCAATATCCATCTTGCATCAATTGCAAAGACGTCTTCACTTTCATATTCCACTAGTCCTCCACATGGACTTAGACTAGTGTCACGCTCCTTATCAATGACAGATATGTCCCTTGAATAATGCAAGAAAAGCTCATTAAGATGATCTTCAATATCCATCTTCTTTCGGTTAGCTTCAATACCAAAGATTTTTCTCAACCAAATTTTCAAACCTCTTAGTTTAAACCGTGGATCAAAGACAATGACCACAAACAATAAATGATTGATATTGGACCAATTTGACCAATATTTATTATACTTTGCATTCATGCTCATAGCCATAGAGAACATAAATGAACTTGATTGCGTACTCATCTTTGCTTCTATGCTCTGCTTCACTTTACATAACTCTGATATAATAATGTTTGCAGCCACATCTAATGTAGTTGAAAACTTTAAAATAACATTGTAAAACAATTTCAAAAATGTCATAAAGAAAAACAATCGTCTTTTTTGGGCGGACCAATTACTTTCCCCTTGCTCCTAGTACCAACAGCATTGTCATCATCATCCGCAGCATAATCATAGCAATCAAAGAAGTCTTGAAAGAATTTATCATACTTATAAAGTCTATCAAATGTCTTCTCATATTTTTCAGCTCGATCTAAACTCATATAGGTTGAATTCCATCTAGCGTCAACAACAAGTATGACTAAATGAGTCAATTCAATCTTTTCTTTTTCAGCACATTGTCTGAATGCTCTCAACCTAGCAGGAGAAGATCTAACATATTTGCATGCATTTCTTACTATTTTAATTAGGGCAAAGTGTTCTTTCAAACCATCTTTAACAGCTAAGTTCAATATATATGCATAACATCTCACATGAAAGAACCTATTACCTAGGAAGACATCTTTAAACTTAAAATCCTTTAAGAGCTCTTGAATACACAAGTCATTTGAGGAAGAATTATCAAGTGTTAAAGTCAAAATCTAATCAATGCCCCAAGAATGCAAACAATACTCCAACTTACAAGCAATCATAGACCCTTTATGACTTTCTATTGCACAAAAAATCAAGATCTTTTTCTGTATCACCTAGTCATTATCAACATAATGAGCAATCAAAACCATATAATTCAAAATCTCTAAGGAAGTCCAAGTATCTGTAGTCAAACATACTCTCCTCCCCTTCAATGCCTTTTTCAGTTTCTTTTTCTCTTCATTGTACAATCTCAAGCAACAGTAACCCTAGAAGGAACCTTAAACTTCGGTTTTAGTGCATTTGAATATTGCTTAAATCATTCTCCCTCCACTATTCTAAAAGGTAGCTCATCAATTATAACCATTCTCGCCAACTTATTCCTTAATCAAGCACATTCAAATTTTTTGTCTTGTTGTTTCTAGAGGTTTTAGTTGGCAATGTAAAATCTGTCAATTTGCTTTGTCCTTTCTCTTTTTTTCCAATGAACTTTGGTACACTGGTTATTTAGATGACTGAACAAATTGCTGGTTTCATTCTTACTAGGGTTAGCTGCATAGTTCTTCCCACAATAATTGCAAGTGGCCCTAATAGGATCAGAACCTTTAACAATGGTGAAATAGTTCCAAGCTTGACTTCTAAACCGATTGCTAGCTTCTTTCCCTACTACTAATATCTCTCATGCTACTTGTGTTTTAGGTCTCTTTTGGGGAGCGCCAACATGATCTGTAGGTTTTGAAGTGACACTATGTTGGACAATAGATTAGACTGTTGTGGGATCAGTTGCTGCATTACTTGGAGTAGGATTGCTAAATGGGTTTGTAGTAGGTGTGTGGTTTTCGGAGTTTACATCCTAAAATCAAACAGACAATTATTCATAAAAAATTATCAAATAGGCTGGAATATTCAGAAAAACAACTAGAACACAAACCTTGATATCCTCCAGTACTGGTACATCCATTTAGCAAATTACAGGAGTTTTATTTCAAAAGAAACGCTCAAAATTATCAGCACACAGGAAACGTACTAAAAATCCACCAAGAAAGAAGGTATCTTCAGCAGTGATGGCCAGAATAAGCGGATGAAGTTTACCAACAGCCTTTCATATGTGAACCATCATGATCCTGTTCAGTTGCAAGCTGTGATGTTGGGTCAAGAAGAACGCAGAGACGCTAGGGAACTCGATCGTCCAAAGGTGACAAACGTCCCTGATCAGTCACAATCATCGAATGCCCATATCTCAGAGATTTAACGGTCATACTTTTCCATACTGTAGACCGAGAATTTGTTTTATATTCTGGATTTCAGCATGTTCCATGATCTGCTTGTGGCTTGCCTCCCTTACATTCAGCAATTTACCTCTTAAGAGAAAGACACCATAGCAGTTTCGACCCACCACAGAAATTCCAGACATCTACGAGATAACGCATATCTTCAATACTCAAGCGAGCAAAAAACAAGATAATTTCATTGAACAACAGTACTCAGAGCAAGGGCCTTGGCTGAATCTCCTTCAGTAAGAACCAAGGTGCATTTTTCTGAATTTCTCCCTCCAGCATCATTAGCATCTTTCAGTTTAGTGATGCCAGTGATCCTATGTCTCTTCGTTCTATCAGTTCTCTTGAGATCTTTACTTCGCTTAAAATCTGCCCACGATAAAAGATTTTCCACCACCGAGACTTGGCAACTGCAAGAAATTTGAGCATGAGCAATGAGCAGAGATACAAAACAGCTTCAGATAACTTACCATAACAAAAATTATGTCAAATAGAGAAACATGGCTAAAACTAACAGAACCTTTTTTTTTTTCATTAACTCTTACGATTGGAGCCAAAACTGCTTTGTCTGAGTGTTAAAGTTTCCTTAGTTGCCAATCAAAAGCAGGGTTTCCTTAGTTGCCAATAAGTGCATTGACAAACACTCACAGATGATTTTTGACTATATGGGCTTTAAGATTAGCAGTCTTGTTCTTCTTGTTTACAATATTGATGACATGACTTGTTATCTGGTTTGTAAACATAGTCAACATGAGTCCCACCCTTAATTGTCACAATAGAATTGACAAAGCTGACCTGGTAGGTAAAACAAAAACAGACGAAAACTTTTATAGCTTCATACCCATATTGAAGATGATAGCAAAAAAAACTGTTAAGATCTCTTTGCCAACCATCCATTTTCAATACTTGCTGGAACCGTCCACCAGACTCGCACAAATCTCCCATCTGTTATTTACCTTCTCGACAATCCTGAAAAAGAATTACACTTTTACCGTCTTTCCAAGGCATCCAGCTAAATCAACCACCCATTTTTTTCATCAGAGCAACAACATCATCTTCTAGATGGGTCATGTTGAACTTGCGAAGTCAGGTTTAAAGCTGACCTTAGTCCAATTCTCACTTTCTTTGCATTTAGTTATTGCAAGTTGAGATTTCTTGCCCATGTTATTAGAGAAAGCCTACATTTTAAACATTAGTCCTTAGGATTAGCACAATCATGTCAACCACACTCAAAATGAGTTCAAGATTAGTATCAAATGGAAGTGGATCAGTATAACGTATGGGACTACCTATCAATGATAATATATAGATATCTCAAAATCAACTTAATTATGTATGCCAAACAAGATTTCATTTGACCAGGGAATACTTCTTACAAGTATTTCTGGCTTGATTTTGGAACCTCAATCAGAAACACCATCGAGCCCGACATCAAGAGGCAGAACAAAGGCAAAGTGTACAATTTTGAAAACCATGAAGTGGCACTCAAAACTAGACTCCACAACAACAACAAACAACAACATTACCCTCATTATCTTGGATGCTCCCACATATGACGGGGTAAGGGAGTCGGGTGTACGCAACCTAACTCATGTGTTGAAAACACACAGAGGTTGTTTCTAGATGATGAAAATTGTGTCAATCTCTATATATCGACTGTTAATTCACAATACAAGAAACACATCAAAATTTTGTTTTATTCCATCATATTTTTATAGTCAAAGAACAGTGTGTCATTAAATCTATTGGAAATATAAATAGTCAAAACTGCACTCCAAAAAAGAAAATTACTTACGTAAAATCTTCAATTAGATCAAAAGATTGAAAATCAGTAAGACAAGAAAAAAACAAAAGGGCGATCACGGTGCACTAGGCTTCTGCGTTTGTGAAGGGTCCGAAGAGGGATCGGATCGTTTCGCAATCTGATGTACCCTATACTTTGTTCAAGAGGTTGTTTTCGCATCTCAAACCCAAGCAGCAAACTTACCAGTTGCTCTAAGAAAAAAGCAAAATAGAAGGGTAATTTGCAAATTGATAAAACCCGGCGGTCGTATTTTCCATCTCCAAGGAAAAACACTCCGATCCCCTATTAGAAAAATTCCCAATTCGCCTTTTGGGGCTTCTACTCTCACATAAAGTTCTTGTTTGGACAATTCAAAGGTTGGAGAGGGTTTTTTACTAATAAATCGATAGTCAAAATCATTCCAGTCAGT